>CM077673.1:370343379-370963379 GCA_039707655.1 Elymus sibiricus | reverse complement strand
GAGGAGTACCTTGTGTGTATCAAATGTCACAACGTAACTGGGTGACTATAAAGCTGCTCACAGGTATCTCCGAGGGTGTCTGTTGAATTGATATGGATCAAGACTGGGATTTGTTACTCCGTGTGACGGAGAGGTATCTCAGGGCCCACTCGGTAATACGACATCACAATGAGCCTGGCAAGCAAAGTGACTAAAGAGTTAGCCACGGGATCTTGTATTACGGAACGAGTAAAGAGACATGCCGGTAAAGAGATTGAAGTCGGTATGGAGATACCAACGATCGAATCTCGGGCAAGTAACATACCGATAAACAAAGGGAACAGCGTACGGGATTAACTGAATCCGTGACATAGAGATTCAACCGATAAAGATCTTCGTAGAATATGTAGGAACCAATATGGGCTTCCAGGTCCCGCTATTGGTTATTGATCATAGAGGTGTCTCGGTCATGTCTACATAGTTCTCAAACCCGCAGGGTCTGCACATTTACTGTTCCGTGACGTTTCGGTATTATTGAGTTATGTATGTTGGTGAACGAAGGTTGTTCGGAGTCCCGGATGAGATCCCGGATGTCACGAGGAGCTCCGGAATGGTCCGGAGATAAAGATTTATATATAGGAAAGTCGTATTTGGGTTCCGGAAAAGTTTCGGGTATTTCCGGTAGTGTACCGGGAGTGACGAATGGGTTCCGGGGGTCCACCGGTGGGGCACCCACCCCGGGGGGGGCACATGGGCCCAAGAGGTGGCGCACTAGCCCCTGATGGGCTGGGCGGCCGACCCATGAGGGCCCATGCGCCCAAGAGGCAAAAAGTTGGAAGGGTGGGAGGAGTCCATATTGGAGTAGGACTCCTCCCTAGCCCACCTCCTAGTTGGAGGTGGACTCCACCTCCTTGGCCGGGGGCCAAGGCCCTAGGGGAAACCCTAGGGCGCCTCCTCCCACCCCTTCCTCCTATATATACTGGAGGTTTGAGGGCAGCCCAACACCTGAAAAGCCACGTGTTGCCCTCTCTCCCTCTAGATCATCTTCTCCTCTAGATTAGTTCGGTAGAGCTCGACGAAGCCCTGCCAGATTAGTTCATCGCCACCGCCACCACGCCGTTGTGCTGCCGGAGAACTCATCTACCTCTCTGCCCTCACTTGCTGGATCAAGGAGGCAGAGATCGTCATCGAGCTGTACGTGTGCTGAACGCGGAGGTACCGTCCGTTCGGCGCTAGATCGTGATTGGATCGCGGGACGGCTTGCGATTTGAATCGCGAAGACGGTCGACTACATCAACCGTGTTTCTTAACGCTTCCCGCTTAGTGATCTACAAGGGTATGTGGATCCGATCTCCCCTCTCGTAGATGCTCATCTCCATGGATAGATCTTGTATGTGCGTAGGAAATTTTTTGTTTCCCATGCAACGTTCCCCAACACTGTTTTCTCTCTAGATTGGGTTTTCGCCGATACAGAGGCTTTGCGGCGGCGGAACTTCTCGTCTAGAGTTATTTCTGGGGAATTCTGAATATATAGGATTTTTGGGTGTCAATTTCACGTGAAGATGGGCCACGAGTGGACCACAACTCACCAAGGCGCGCCAGAGGGGCCTGGCTCGCCCTGGTGGGTTGTGCCCACCTCGTGGCTCTCCTGGCCCTCCAACGAAGCTTCTAGTGCCTCTTTTGTTCCAAAAAAATGTCAAAAAGTTTTGCTGCATTTGGAGAACTTTGATTTCTGCACAATAAACAACACCACGGTAGTTCTGCTGAAAACAGCGTCAGTCCGGGTTAGTTAGAAAAATGATATAAAGTTGCTATAAAATGATTGTAAAACATCCACGAATGAGAATATAACAGCATGGAACAAGCAAAAATTATAGATACGTTGGAGACGTATCAATAGGATCCATGTTACCCTACTAAACCTTACTTTCACTGGTGTTCCGTATAACACTTCACTGTCCCCTTGCTCCTAGCCTCACCGGTTCTCGATCTCCATGGACCTTGGTACCTGCAAGGATGAAGATTGCATACAAGACAAGAGACACTACACGAAACAATTTTTTTCACACATACAAGACGTTGTGTCAAAGACTTCCATTGATCCCCTCAACAAATACCTGTGGTTGCAAGGCTCATGCCTCACCCATACCTTACCAAACTATTCACACATGGAGATCAGATCACAAGAAGAAAATATTAAAGAACACATCTTGGGATTGATTGATTGCAATATGTCTTACAATGGATGTCTTGTGTGATGCACAATTACAAGTATGAACTAGATGAGAGAGCACTACGGTAGTTGATACGTCTCCAACGTATCTATAATTTTTGATTCGACAATGCTATAATATTATCATTCTAGGATGCTTTTTAGGCATTTATTTGACAATTCATATTATTTTTGAGTACTAACCTATTAACCTAGTGCCCAGTGCGAATTGCTGTTTTCTGCATGTTTTTGGCTTTTCAGGTTTACAGTACCAAACGGAATCCAAATACCACGAAATTTTTCGACGATTTTTTCTGGACCAAAAGTAGACATGGATGCTTTGGGAGAAGGCCGGGGGCCAGACGAGGGCCCCATGAGCCAACAAGGCGCGCCCAGGGGGGGTGGCCGCGCCCTGTTGGGTCGTGGGCACCCCGTGGCTCTCCTGACCTCGTTCTCTGGCTTATAAATTCTCATATTCCCTGAAAAACCTAGAGGATCTCCCGAAATACTTTTTCTGCCGCCGCAAGTCTCTGTTCCACCATGTGCCCATCTGGAGCCCTGTTTCGGTACCCTGTCGGAGGGGGGATCGATCACGGAGGGCCTCTTCATCAACCTTGCTGCTCCCATGGTTATGTGTGAGTAGTCTACCACAGACCTACGGGTGCGTAGCTAGTATCTAGATGGCTCTCTCTCTCTATTTGCTCTTCAATACAAAGTTCATCGCATCTTCGCGATGATCTATTCGATGTAATCACTTTGTGTGGTGCGTTTGTTGGGATTCGATGAATTGTGGGTTTATGTTCAGATTATTCATGAAAAAGATTTGAGTCTTCTCTAAATTCTTTTATGATTCTTATTTGCATGATTATTATAGCTTCGTAAATCTCTCCGATCTATTGATTTGGTTTGGCCAACTAGATTGATCTATCTTCAATGAGAGGGGTGCGTTGTAGTGGGTTCAATCTTGCGGTGCTCTATATCCCAGTGACACAAAGGGACAATACACGTATTTGTATTGTTGCCACTAAGGATAAAACGATGGGGTTAATTCATATTGATTGGATTCTTTTTGTCGACATCATGTCATCGTTCTCCAAGCATTACTCTGTTTGTCATGAACTTAATACTTAGAGAGGCAAGCATATAAGCGCTCTCGACGTGAATTAATAGTAGTAGGTGCAGGCAGGAGTCGACCTATTTTCTTATGGACTTGATGCCTATATACGCATGATCATTGTCGTGAATAAATATTGCATAACTATTCGCTTTTCTATCAATTGCCCAACAGTAATTTGTTTACCCACTGTATGCCTACTTCGAGAGAGATACCACTAGAGAACACTATGCCCCCCGGGTCTATTCACTTATAAATTTACAAACGCTATTATTTTCTTGCTGCAATTATTTAATTTTTATTTATTTTGCAATTTATATTTATCCAACTATCAAATACACTACTTATCTACTTACAAGTAACGAGTTAAAGGGGCTTGACAACCCTCTTGCCCGCGTTGGGTGTAAGTGTGTGCTCTTTTGTATGTAGCCGCTGAAGACGAGGGTTGCGTGGTCCTCCTATTGGTTCAATAATGTTGGTTCTCACTGAGGGAAATACTTATTTATATTATGCTGTATCACTCGTTCCTCTTCACAGAAAAACCCAACGCGGATCACATTTATCAGGAAGGATTTCTGGCGACGTTGCCGGGGAGTATCACCAACTTACCATCAAGTACCTTCGCAAAAATTATCATTCACTTGTTCTACTTTTATTTTCTGTTATTTTTTGCTTGCTATAAAAAATCAAAAATACAAAAATATTTATTTTTGCTAGTTTACTTGTTTACTTGCTACTATGGCTAGTTCCCCTCCGGACATGCCTTCCTCTCCTTACTTGGGAGAGGGTTCTGCAATCTTGGATTTTAAGCATGTGGGTGATGATTCCCTTAAAGAATATTGGGATAGATTACTAGAGATACAAATGAGAGCTAATCCCAAGAGTATTATCAAATTGCTCCTTAGAAGGTTTTACGTTGGTCTATCCTTATCTCATCGACGTGTCTTGGATTCTATGTTAGAAAAGTTTTCCTTGGAAATAATGCTTTTGACACCTATGAAAAGATGAAAAACATATTTGGATAACCCAAAATAGAGACCATTGAACCAACCATACTAGTGAGCTATCATCAAACCGAGTTACTAAAAGAAACTAAGTCCATCATGGAAACCAATTTTAGAGGGTTATACAATAAGTCTACTAAAATCAATGGGAACATAGTGATGCAAAATAGGAGATTTGATACTTTGGACCAAAAGATTGATGCTCTCAGTGTTTTGAAAGATGAAATGAAAATTGTCAATAACAAGTTGGAACAACTTGTTTTGAGTACCAAGGATGACAACACTTGATCATATGCATTATGCCTAACTAGGGGCGGAAAATAATAGTGCTAGTTGGGCGGCAACCCAATAGTTATCTTATTTTTCTTGTTGTACTTTCTATTTTGGTTTGATAACATGATTGTTTCTACTGTAATGATTGTGTTTTTATTTTTAAATTAGTGTTTGTGCCAAGTATAGCCTTTGGGATGATTTGCATGATGAGTAGAATTGATACGGTGCAAAAACAGAAACTTTAGCGTCCAGTGAAGAATTTCTATGATTTTACTGGAACGTCGTTTTGATCTGAAATTTCTACAAAAATATTTCTATATAAATTCCCAGGTTGTCCTAAATTTTCAGAAGTTTTGGAGTTACAGAAGTATAGTTTCTCTACACATCATTACAGATTGGTCTGTTTTAGACAGATTCTGTTTTTGCTTGCATAGTTTGCTTGTTTTGATGATGCTATGGATTATATCCGGGGGCATATGTCATGGAGAAGTTAGAATACAGTACCTTATGCAATAATAAAATATGAATCATTTTATTACAGTACCTAAAGTATTTGATATGTTTATTATACTAACGGATCTTACGAGGGTTTCTGTTGAGTTTTGTGTGATGAAGTTTCCTAGTTTTGTGTGTTATCGTGATGGATGAAGGAATAAGGAGTGGCAAGGAGCCTAAGCTTGGGGATTCCCAAGGAACCCCAAGTAAAATGCTAGGAATACTCAAGCGTCTAAGCTTGGGGATGCCCCCGAAGGCATCCCCTCTTTCGTCTCAATCCATCGGTATGCCACTTGGAGCTATATTTTTATTCATCACATGATATGAGTTTTGCTTGGAGCGTCATTTTCTTTAGTTTGCTTTTGTTTTAGTTTGCCACAATCATTGTTTGCTAGACACACCTACTTGAGAGAGACACACTTTCACCATGTTTTCTTAGGATTTAGTGGTAGCATCCGGTGTCGGTGTAGACGATGAAGCTCTTGGCTTGTAGCTGCTTGGAGGAGGGCGGCTTGACAAAGTCGTCTTGTCCTTAGAACTTGACATGTCGACGATAGTAGTTGGAGTTTTAGTCGTCGAAGGTGCCATGGTCGGAGAAGCTTGTGCACTTGAGCCGTAGGACTTGGAAGAGAACTTGGAGTTCCTGTAGTCATCTTGCACTTGGCGTTCCGCCTTGGTTGCTTGATGCACTAGCTCAAGTAAGTTGGAGTATGGTTGGAAGTCCATGATTTTCTTAACTTGGTAGTTGAGGCCATTCAATAAATGCGCCATAGTTTGCTTTTCATCTTCCTTGACATTGGCTCGTATCATAGCAATTTCCATCTCTTGATAGTACTCATCTACCGATTTGGTGCCTTGCTTGAGTAGTTGTAGCTTCTTGAAGAGATCACGGTTGTAGTGGGTTGGCACGAAGCGAACTCTCATGAGGTCCTTCATTTGGGCCCAAGTGGTGATAGGAGGTTCACCTCTTTCTCTATTTCGCTCTATCACTTGTTCCCACCAAATGAGAACGTAGTCTTGGAACTCAAGGGAAGCCATAGCGATCTTCTTATTTTCCTCAAAGTTGTGCAAACAAAATATCTTGTCAACCTTGAGTGCCCATGAGAGATAGTCTTCGGGATCATTGCTTCCGGAGAACTTAGTCATGGTGAACTTGAGCTTACCGAAGTGTTGTTCTTCATTGTGATTGTTTTGGCAATGTCCTTGTCTTGGAGGATTTAAATCATTGTCGTTGTCGAGTTTACGTTGTTGTTGCCTTGGGGCTTCATCATCATTGGGCTCGACGTGATGTGCTTGAGGCCTTTGGCGAGGTCCTTGCACTCGGTTCCTTCTTTCTTGCTTCTCCTCTTGGCGACTGGCTTCTTCTTGTTGTTCACGCCAGAGGGCTTCTTGTTCTTCGCGTGCTTGGCGGTTGCGTTCTTCCAAGGCGCGTGTAGCTTTATGTAGAGCGCGTTGTGCTTGAAGCGCTTGTTCGTGGCGACGATGATGTTCTTCTTCATGTCGTTATCGTTCTTGTTCTTGCTCTTCTTGAAGACGTCGGTCGCATTCTCGTAGGAGGTCTTGCAATCCATTGCTATGGAATGGATTCTCCGAAGCTTGACGTTGACGACCTTGGGGCGAACTTGGACCAGAGCAGTCGTCTCTATGATGAGAATGTGCTCGAGGTGGACTTGCGCCAGAAGAGTACTCCAATGAGTGGCGACTTGAGTGGCGCCTCCTTGACAAAGTAGATGTTGAAGGAGCGTGGTTGACCATCAAGGAACGGGAATCCTCCATTTGACTTGACAACTTGGTGTCGAGGTAGTCCTGCGTGCGTGCCTCCGATTCACGCAAGTCGGTGGCGAGTTGCTCGATGCGGTCGCTCAAGGCATCTTGTGCTTGGGTAATTGCTTTGTGTGAGCCGAAGAAAAGCAACTTGGTGACGTAGTCATTCGCGTCGTCGTTATGATCCTCAAATGCCAGGTTCGACATGGTAGACCTATCCATAACACTCAAGTAGATATAAGTGGAAGAATGAGAAGACAAAACCAATTACCGTCCCAAAGTTGACAATGGATCAAAGATCAATCAATATGCAAATATGGAAATAGTAGAATTGGTACCGGGAACCGTCCTTCTCACACCAACACAATTAAGGCTTATGGAGTAGCTTGGTTAGGATGGTGGCACAAAATTCAAGCAATCCACAAGATAAGATTCAATAATGTTGAAAGAGATTCGCAAATTTGCACGTAAGACAATGTAGATCAATAGCAATGAGTATACACGGAAACACACACACACGGATAGATAAATGGGATCGTGCAGCCAAGGAATGAGCACAAAATGTGGAATCCACGGAAATCGCTTGTGTTGCACAACACTAGAGAGACGCTAGCACGATTGCTCAAATGGGCGTGATATGAACTTGTGCACAACCTATAAGAAACAAAAACGTGTCGTCTTTCTATTCCCGACTTGCTATGTATGTATGAGGCACGTGTCACTCGCTCAAGTGATCCAAGATGATCAAGTATGATATGCAAAATTGGCGATGCTATTGCGTTTGCTCTTTTGTTCTTGCTTAAAAGCTTTGCTTCTCTTTCTTTTGTCTATGATGTTTTGTATGGTCACAATACGGAACGTGCACACCAAGATAGCAATTATATATGCGGGTACTACTGTAACCCAAGAGATGATACTATTATATATGCACGCAATTGAAGCTATGCGGAGTATGTATCACTAAAGTGCACAAGTAGCGTAGCCCGACAATACTCAATGGTTAGGCTCGATAGGCAAGTAACGCAAATAGGCTCGGGGTAACAATGTAATGGCAAGGGTATGTGACAAGAGTGCCGTCACGGTTACCGTCCTTGCTTACAGTGAAGTGTCAATGTAGAGGTGGTTGGTGACGATCCAGGACGATGAGGAGCGGCGATGTTGATGAAGAACCACTCCTAATTAGCCGAAACACCTTAGGAAGTGGCGATGCTCGCGACTCAAAATCTCAAATGCAAATGGGTTGTGGAAGAAATGGCGAAGGTTGCGGAAGAAATGGTGGAAAAATGATGAAAAACAACAAAATTTAGGCAAAGATGCCCTGCTGCCAGCGTCAGGCCGGATGTCCGGGCCAAGGGGACAGATGCCGGCAGCCCGGATGTCCGGGCCTCCTGATCCAGATCTGATGTGGGGATCCCTATGAACTAGAGGATGAACACAAAAATTTCTGCAAAATTGGGGGTGATTTGGCGGTGGAAAATGATGGGTATGAAGAGGAAAAGCTAGATCTACCCTGGCCACAACGAGATCCATGAATCCAAATCAACAAAATCTCCTCAAATCCAACGAATTCAAGAAATTTTGGTAGGGCTATTTTTGTGGGAATTTTTGAAATTAGGTCAAATCAAAACAAAAATTGGCTAGAAAGTGGAGGGAGAGACTCCAAAGTGTGAATTAACCGTGGCTCATGATACCAAGATGACACAGGGCAAACCCAGTGAGGCCGATCTTTTCACGCTTGGATGGGAAAAGGAGAGAAATCAAGAGAAACACTCAAGAACGATTCCCAAATCACACATCCACTAGATCCATAAAAGCATACGAGATACAAGATCCAAAATCAACAGAAGGATACACATAACGGAGCGTCTTCCCACTCCGGAGGAGGGGCTTTGAAATCCACTTGGGATCTTCCCTTAGAAAGGGGCCTTGACATCCATAGGATCTTCTCACGTAGAGGTGTCACTCCAAGGGAGAAGGATATGGAAGGAGCAATGCTCAACTAACTACGAGCCAACACATTGCTAACCCTAGAAATGAGGAGGAGGGGTCCTATTTATAGTCTTAGGAGAGTTGGGGGCGATAGGATAGGTTACATGGCCTTTTGGCCCACGTCTGCCCTCAAAGGGGCTGGATGTCTGGGCCAGAAGCCGGATGTCTGGGGCTTCAGGGGGGTCGGATGTCCGGGTCGTGGGGCCCGGATATCTGGGCTGGTGGCACCGGCTTCGCTCGTTTCGGGTGTGGTTGCGCCGGATTTCCGGGGACGAGGGCCGGATGTCCGGGCGCTGGGGGGTCACCGGATGTCCAAGCCAGGGGCCGGATGTCCGGGCTCGGGCGCCTGGATTCCCGTCGGTACTGGCATCTTCCGGCCAGATTTCCGGGTTGGGGGCCAGATGTCCGGCTCCTGTAGCTTGGCCTTGGCACAGGTGGAATTCCCAGGTGCCGGACGTCCGGGTTGCTGGTCGGATGTCCGGGACCTGGGAGGTCTTCTTGGCCTTTTTTTGGTCCTCTCGCTCGTTCGTCCTTGGATCGATCTTCAAGGTGACTTGGCCTTCACTCCGAGCGTCTTCTAGATCATCTTCATGGTACCTAAGCATGCAAAGAGTCTCCGCTTGAGGTAGCATCCAAGTTCCATGAGCATCAAAAGGAGAGTCGCATAGGAGAGATGTCACCTCGGTTTCAATGGCACGTGCACGGGCTCTTGTCATGGGACCATTTGGAGCTTGAGGTGTTGGTGTTGGGTCCATTGGGATGACCACGGGATGCTTCGTATCAATTAGGAGGAGAGAGGAAAAGAATAATGACAACTTCGACGGAACATGGTCATTCATGTTTAATATTATTATCGAAAGTCTGGATCTGTGAGAGATAGACCTCACCGGCAGATAGTACACGTGGGAAAAAACATTGTAGAATCCAACTTACGAGAAGTTGGATCATGTTCTTGCGGGAGAGTGGAACAAAAATTTCCTTTGGTAACGGTGCAAGTGTTACACGGGGGAAATTCATATCATACCTCGTTGCTCGCTGACTCCGGGGAGACGACCGATACGGGCAACAAAAATGTCTTCTCTTTCCAAATAGCATGG
Organism: Elymus sibiricus; assembly: GCA_039707655.1. NCBI lineage: Eukaryota > Viridiplantae > Streptophyta > Magnoliopsida > Poales > Poaceae > Elymus > Elymus sibiricus. The sequence continues at coordinate 370,953,452 of CM077673.1, read as the reverse complement.
TTTGAGAGAGAGGGCCATATTGATCTTATTGCTTGGCAATGGGCCATGGTGAGAGGTGGTAATTAAAATATTGATCTATGACAAAATCAAATAAGATATTTAGGGCAGCTCGTGCGACGCTGGGCAAAGAATGAAAGTGAGATTTATAAAGTGGAGAAAGAGAGGCTTATCCACCTTAGGAATGAACGGGCATCTAAGCCAGAGGCCGATGAGAAGTTACGTGCACTCCTGAGAGAAGAAGAAATGAAATGGGCACCAAGAGCGAAAGTAGTGAAAGTGTGGAAGGTTGTTGAAAGACATGACAACACACAGTTTTTACATGTGATTGCAAATGGAAAGCATAGAAAGAAGAAGAAATTCAGCTCGAGTAGGATGAGGGTACAATTGTAGGGCATGAGAATTTAAAATTGTACATATCTATTTATTACAAAATACTTTTTGGAGAACCGATGGACAATTTTGTGTCTCTCGATGAGCGTATGGTTGGGGATTTACCACAGCTAGGGGTACACGAGAATGAGATGTTGTCTACGCCATTCACTATGAAGGAGGTGTTTGAGGTGATAGCACAAATGAAGAATAATAGGGCCATGACCAGTTGGTTTCCCAATAGAGTTTTATAAGAGATGTTGGCATATCATTAAGGGTGACCTCATGCCTATGTTCCATGAATTGTTTATGGCCAACCTCATATCTTCCACCTAAACTTTGGAACGGTAACATTGTTGCCAAAGAAGGAGGAGGCGGTTCGTATTGAGTAGTTCAGACCGATATGTCTGCTTAATGTGAGTTTCAAGATATTTACTAAAGTTGGTTTGAACCGACTGACGCGGATTGCACATAGTGTGGTACAACCAACTCAGACGGGTTTCATACACACATACTAGAGGGTGTGGTTGTACTACATGAAACATTACATGAAATCCACTCGAAGAAACTAGATGGGGTAATCTTCAAAGTGGATTTTGAGAAGGCGTGTGATAAGGTTAAATGGTCGTTCCTCTAGCAAGCCTTACGTCTGAAGTGTTTTGACGATTCCTGGAGGAATCATGTCAAATCCTTTGTTCAAAAAGGCAGTGTTGGGATGAAGGTAAATGATGACACATGTCATTATTTCTATACACAAAAAAGGCCTAAGACATGGGGACCCGATGTCTCCTATTTTATTCAACATAGTGGCAGACATATTGACAATTCTTATCAGTCACGCCAAGGAGGACCGTCAAGTAGATAGACTAGTACCCCATCTAGTGGATGGTGATGTGTCCATTGTACATTACGCAGACGACACAATTATTTTCATGGAACATGATATGGCAAAGGCTAGAAATATGAAGCTACCCATATGCCTTTTCGAGCAATTGTCAAGATTGAAGATCAATTTTAACAAAAGTGAATTGCTCTGTTTTGGGAGAGTCAAATAAGAACAAGATGCTTACAGACAATTATTTGGACATGAATTGGTCTCCCTACCATTTACTTATTTAGGTATACCAATTCATCATTGTAAATTATCCAATAAGGAATGGAAAAGCATTGAAGATCGATTTAAAAAACACTAAGTTGTTGGAAGGGTAAGCTTATGTCTTATGGTGTACGACTTGTTCTGATCAACTCAGTATTGACAAACATGCCAATGTTCCTACTGTCTTCTTTGAAGTGCATGTATGGGTACGGAAAAGGTTAGACTTCTATCGATCATGATTTTTCAAGCTTACCAAGTGGGATATTATATGTAGACCGAAGGACCAGGGTGGGATAGGGATTGAGAACTTACAGGTCAAGAGTAGATGCTTGCTTAGCAAATGGATGTACATGCTTTCTGTTGATACCGAAGGAATGTGGGTGCAAATTTTGTGGAATAAGTACCTACATTCGAAGACTCTAGCCCAGGTTACTGTCAGACCTAGTGACTCTCTTGTCTGGAATGGGCTAATGAGAGCGAGACCTGCCTTCTTCCATAGAACCAAATTCATCATTGGGAATGGTAACAAGACTAGATTCTGGGAACATACTTGGTTAGGGGAGATGCCATAGCCACAAAATATCCTTCTTTATACAATATTGTGCAACATAAGGAAGCTTATGTTTCTACAATATTACAGTATGTCCCTTTGAGTATCCAGTTCAGAACGTCCCTAGTAGGTGACCGATGGGACAATTGGTTACATCTCGTGCATAGGTTGATGGATGTTCACCTCTTTGATGAGCCATGTATGATTCACTAGAAATTATCCATCAATGGGATATCCTCCGTCAAATCTATGTATTTAGACCGAATAAACTCAGGTCCAATTCCGAAAGCAAGTCATATTTGGAAGATTAAAGTAACTTTGAGAATCAAAATATTCATGTGGTTTGCGCACAAGGAAGTGATTCTTACTAAGGATAACTTAGCCAAGCGAAGATGGTAGGGTAGTAAACGATGTTACTTTTGTGATCAAGATGAAAATATAAAACACCTCTTTCTCAAATGTAGCCTTTAATGTTAGCCCTCCAACTAGTATCAACACATTATTTGGAACGTGGCTTGATGGAGTGGGGCCAAGTATTGCAGGACATATTCGAATTGGAGTATGTGCATTACCTTGGGCTATATGGAGCTACAGAAATGACATGATTTTTATCAGACAAACTCTAACACATTATTCGAATAGGAGTATGTGCATTACTTTGGGCTACATGGGCCAAGTAGTCATGTGGAATCCAAGGAGCATATGGCTATTGGGTGCAACCTATGGGAGAAGGTAGCATGGGATACTTAGAACTGGTTTTGATGGTGGTCGAATAATAGACTAGGTGTTTAGTCATCTAGTTCTATTTTAGCCGGTTGTGGCAACTTTATTTATCATTTTACTTTGGCTCTTTTGGGAGCGACGACTTGTGTGACCTTTTGCTTAATAATATGGATGCATGCATCATTTAGATGCAAAGACCTGGGGTGTTCCTTCTGTTCCAAAAAATATTAACCACATACAAATGTATATAGACTTTTTTTTGACCGGCTACTGTAGGGCAAAACACCCCGCGGCTTTTTATTTTATTACATAGCACAGATTACAATTTACAAGGCCTAAGCTAGAGGGGGGAGATACTAAGCACTAACCTCAAGGGGGTAAAAAGGACACCCATTTTGACAGGTTATCCCTAAAGCTAGCCTTAATTCTATGAGCTAGTAAAGAAATGTCATGCTTAAAATTACACTTCCATCTGTTGAAACTAGGGCGCTCATTTCTAAAGACCTTAGCATTCCTAGTAGTCCAGATGTTCCAGCAAGCAGTGAAGTCCACCTCATTGAAAAAAGGCTGATGAAAGTCTCGTCTTTCTCTTATGGAGATATCCCACATGGAGTCCCCCTGCCATTGTATTTGGAGATAATTCCAAACTCTGTTGCTGAACATGCAAGTGAAAAATAGATGATCCCTATCTTCTTTAATCCTTGCATGGCATAGGACACACAGGTTAGACTCAGAAACATTCCAGTGCCTTCTCTCCAGCATATCCTGCGTATTCAACCTGTCCATGATTAACATCCATGCAAATACTTTGATTTTCATGGTACAACAACTCTTCCAGACCCAATTGAGTAAAGGGTTGCAGGACATTGGTTGGTGGACATGCATGTAAAATTTCCTGGCTGAATACCCTTTGCCATCTTCCCTTCATAACCAAACATCATTTACTGATTGGTCCTTGTGTAAGTTCTGGAGTAAGTGTTGTACAGTTTGCAATTCTTCAAAAGCTCTTTCAGATAATGGCAGGTGAAACAAGCTAGTCATGTCATTTGCATCAGAAGCAGTGAAAACCTCCTCAGCTGTGGCGAAAGGATCAATGGTAAAAGAGAACAATCTCTGAAACCTGTTAGCCAAAGGGATCTTGGAGTTGCCCACCAACCAAGAATCAGACCAAAAAAGTAATGTGTCCCCTTTGCTTGGCTGTATGTAAGTAACTACCCTGAAACTGTCCAACTTCTTACAAATGTCTTTCCACCAGAAAGAACCACACAAAGCTGTACCTTGCGGCACTCTGTCATGATAGTATGTGTTCCATATCAGATTAACCCAAGGCACATCAGCCTTATTGAAAAACTTATCAGCATGCTTGAGTAATAATGCATCATTCTGCACTGCTAGATTTAGGATTCCAAGTCGTCCTTTTTTCTTTGGCCTACACACCAATTTCCAGGCAGCAAGGGCAGGAGCTTGGTCTTGACCATTTCTTCTCCAGACACTATCTCTGAATTCTCTCTAATTGCTTTAGAATACCTGGGGGTATGTCCAAGCTACAGAGGAAGAAGATTGGAACTGAAGATATGTCAGAGTTAAGGTACTGTAATCTACCACCCTGAGCTAGGAATGAGGAGCTTGCAGAGATCCTCCTTTCCATATTGTCCACCAAGGGCATTAAATCAACAATCCTTGGCCAAGTGGTGCCAACAGGAAAATCCAAATAAGTAAAGGGTAAGGTACCAACTTTGCATCCAACAGAAGCAGCCAGCCTCTGCAACTCATCTTGATTCACATTGATAGGGATCATAGAAGATTTATGATAATTGATGTGAATTCTAGTGGATTGAGAAAACATGAGAAGCATGGCCTTTAATTCCAGTAGTTGTGACTCCACAGCAGGCATGATAATAAGAGTGTCATCTGCATACTGCACAATTGGGTAGTCCTTATCATGACAAGGGATTAGGAGCTCAATTTTGCCCTTCAATAGCATATCATTAACTAAGGTCTGAAGGAAGTCTGCAGCAATAGCAAACAGTAAAGGTGACATAGGATCACCCTGCCTCACTCCCTTCTTACACATAAACTTCTTGCCAGGGACTCCATTTAGCAGTACTGATGAGGGGCTAGAGGAAAGCAGCTGCTTGACCCAAAGAATCAATTTATCATTGAAACCCTTGTGCTTTAAAACTTGGTAAATAAATTCATGCTCAAGAGAATCAAAAGCTTTTTCAAAATCAAGCTTCAGGATAACAATTGGCCTTTTTGATTGATGACACTGGTGTAGGTACTCCAAAGTCCAACCAACACAGTCCTGAATTGTCCTGGATTTAATGAAGCCATACTGGTTTTTATGAATGCACTTCATGATTTGCAGCTGAAACATGTTGGCAGTCATCTTGGAGAGAAACTTCAATCCCATCCCAGTTAATGAAATTGGTCTGAAATCTTCAACCTGCTCAGGTGAGCCCTTTTTTGGAACCAGTGTGATATATGAGGAATTCATGTTTTCAAGCAGGGCAGATCCAGCATGGAAAACATTTGCAAGTGTATAGAAATCCTCACAAATAATATGCCAACATTTCTTAAAAAATAAACCATTAAAACCATCAGGGCCTGGAGCTTTGTCTATGGGCATTTCCTTAACAGTCCTATCCATCTCCTCTTTTGTAAAAGGCATGGTAAGATCCTCCAAACCCTCCACCCTGATTAACAAAGATGGCAGGTCAAAAGCAAGATTGATTCCCTGTGAATGTCCCATCCTGCCTTTGAAAGTTGACCAAAAAGCCCCGGCAATTTGTTCATGATTAGTAGTGAAAGTTCCATCCTCCAACTTAAGGGAGGAAATGGAATTCCTTCTATACCTTTCAGTGGCCATTGCATGGAAGAATTTAGTATTCTCCTCTCCCAGTTTAATTTTCCTGATGGTGGCCCTTTTCTTCTATTATAAAAACTGTAAATGAAGCAGGTGTTCTAGGTGCGGTTTTACAATCACCCTGAAATTTGCCTCAGGCCTAAACAGAGGTCTCAACTCCTCAAGATTATCCAGTAGCAAAACCACCTGATTGCATTTATCTATTAGTACTTTGATCCTTGATAAACCTGTTTGCCATCTCTTGAGTGCATGTCTCAAAAGACTTAAACTTATCCATGATGAAATCAGTTATATGGCCTTTCCTAGAGGAGACCTTCCAAGAACTCTCCACACACTCTAGGAACCCATTAAGCTCAACCCAATAGTTTTCAAAACGGAAGAGATTGCTCTTGGGGATGGTGGTGTTAATTGTCACCACACAGGGCACATGATCTGATGCAGATTTGGCCAAAGGCAACACCTGTGTCAGTGGGTAACAAGAGATCCAATTAGCAGAGGTGAAAAACCAATCCAATTGCTCCAGTAGGGGGTATCCTGCATGTTAGACCATGTAAATGATCTTCCTTTAAGAGGTAGCTCAAGAAGGCCAAGATGGCCAATGATTTCATTGAAAATGAAAATATCATTAACATCTGCCCCAGGGAGATTTCTGTTTGCAATGGATCTGATAAAATTGAAATCCCCAAGCAATAACCAGTTTTCATCAACTGGTATATTCAGGTTGTATAACCAACTAACAAAGAGGTCCCTGGCTTCACCCTGGCAGGGTCCATACACATTGACCAACGTCCACTTCTCCTTATTGTGCTTTGATGTGAAAGAAATGATCATGCCAAAACGTTGAGAGTCCAGCAACACTCCATCGAAAAAAGAAGAATTCCAGAGCACAATTAGACCACCTGAGGCCCCAATCGAAGGGCAATAAGCAAAACAATCAAAACGTTTGGGGCAGAAATTGCGAATGTGTCTATGATCAATGTGCTGCATTTTTGTTTCCTGAAGACATACGACAGAGGCCGAACTTTCATCAATTTTGTTTCTAACAGCTCTCTGACGCGCATCCGAGTTAAGCCCTCGCACATTCCAACAGAGGACACACCAACTTCTAGTAGATCGTCTATCCATAACAACTTAAGATAAGCATAGCAAAAGCACAGTCACATAGCGACCGGCACGAGGGAAGTTTTGAAGTTACCAGTACAGGACAACCAAAATAACAGCAAACACCAAAGAGTTTAAACCAGAAACTAACAACTTTGGGGATCATCAAGAGAACCCCCCAGAGCCAAATAAGGGCGTTCATCTTAATCATCATTATCATTCTTGGATGATGCAGCCGGATCTTCCATAAGAAGCTCCACCGTCAGCTTTTCCGGGGCAATACCCAAGCTCTGACCAACAGTCTGGATCACTCTGATAGGTGTAGCAGGTGGTATCTCCTCAGGATCTTGGTCTTCACCGGATGGGTCATCCTCCTTGCAGTTGTGCTGCGGCTCCGCCATTGGCTTGGATCGTGGCCTCCTCTTCTTGGGCATCGGTAAAGGCAGTTCCTGCAAAATTGGCCTGAAGCCATCCCGTTTGACAGAGCTGCAGGTGCACCTGCGAACTGAAGAGTCCACAATAGGGGTCACCTTCTTCCGTGAAGTTTTCTTCCTGTTACACTGTGCAGAAAAGAAGAACTGCTCCTCAGGAGCAAGTACTGAATCCACATGTCTAGCATCTGAGTCAATAGCGTCAGTGAAAAGAAGTCGGGCTACAGGACGAGGCCTGATCGGCATTGCTGGAATAGAATTGCTGTCAGCTAGAAAGACCATCTTGGAAACCCAGTTGACATCATCGAATGCAATAGACCAGGAATGCTTTGAAAGCACCAAAGGCTCAGCAGGTACAAGATGGAACGGCCTAGGAATCACCGGAGGAGTGAAAACATCCATGAGCGTCTCAAAGGTCCTCCTCCAAGCCATGACAGGAGGCAGTGGCGGCCCATAAACCACCCTGACCATGCCAATCATCAGATTCACCGGCTGTATGATAGGCTGCTGATAGGGAACAATAGCCAGTTGGTTTTGCTCCGGAGGAGTGTTCTGGTCCACTTGCACATCATTTGGGATTTGTTGGTTCAGAACTCCAATAACCTGGACTGCACCAGAAGAACTTGGTTGATCCATAACCATTGATTCTTGGTCCTGGACTGGTTCCTCCGGTTGAACAGCTGGCTCCTCAGCATGCCAACCCCACCCATTAGCGTCCTGCTGATCTTGCAGATCCTCATGGTGTTCTGGCATTGGTGATAGAGGGGCATCGTTCCATCCCAGAGCCGGATAAGGAGGAAGAGCAAACATCAGGTTGTCAGGTACTATTTGCCCCGGCAGCGGATGTGGGTTTCCATTAAGGGGCATGGGGTCTTCATCTTGAGGCAGCTGCTCTGCAAAATTAGCTCCAAGAATATACACTCGCGCTGTCCAAGAGACCCTCGCCCCACCCCATGAAGCATATTCAGAGAAAACCACACTTCGGGGTACTAGAGCATCCTCTGGGAAAGAAGCAAAAACCACTGATCGCACTAGATAGGGGTCATCACTAACCCAATGGTGGAATTCTCCGAAGGTGTTGACTGCAGCCCTCAAATCTTCCGTGTTCCTCAAATCAAGAGGAACCCCAAGGAACATGATACATTCTTGATGAAAACCAGCAGCGGCACGAAAACCCTCTCCTTCATTATGCTTCATAAAACGGACGAAGAAATCGTTCCCTAGGTCTTGCGGGACCATCTGAACCACAGCAAATCGCTCCCCAGCATCCCTCAGCTCAAAAAGACCCACGCCTGCAATCCATGGGTGCGCCGAGCGAACATGAAAACCCCGGTTGTTAAGCAGCTCCACAACTTGTTTTCGTACCTGTCCAATCTAATTAACTGGGGGCGCGGGCATGACTTCTGCCACCAGATATTGCTCATGAATGCGAACAATGGGTGTCGCCGGAGTGACAAAAGTCCGAGGAAGATGATGAGGGCCGCCGTCAACGATTTGGTGACCAGCAGGGACATAACGCTCCGGGTCGAGCTCAAAGTTGGCCATCGGAGGTGGAGATGCTGGCGGTGGAGGTGTCAGTGGAGGTGGCTCCAATGGAGGTGGAGGGCTTGAAGAGATTAAATGCGATGGGATGGGACGGGGCGGCGCTACAACTTGCGCGTTTTCGTCGAGGCAAGAAGTAGTTCCCGAGGAATCCGAAACAGGGGTGGGACTCTTCCTTTTCCAAACGAGCTTATTTGCCAAGGCAAAAGAGGCACACCCAGATTTGGTGTGGCCCACCTGGCAGCAAGACGCGCAAGTCTCCAAAGATGGACAATTAGCAGCCAGGTGTCCGTGACGGGCGCAAACAGTACATGTCAAAACCCTGGTAACCATATCATTGACCGTATTCTTAAAATCATCTCGGGCTTCCTGGGAGGAGGGGATTAGAGGCCCATGATCAGTATGCGACTCCCCAGGCCCAAAGGGAGGAGATTGATCCGAGGCCGGCCCATTTAAATGGGCCGCCGCAATAAGAGGAGAAACCGAATTCTGAATCCGAATATTTGAATGTCCTGGATTCCCACTCGTTACACCCTCCAAACCGGAACTAACCAGGGAAACCGGCGGAGATTGAGGAACCGTCCCGAAAGTGATGTGCGGCGAGGCAACAGTCCACTGAAGGTCTGCCGGCGGCGAGGGATGGATGACAACTCGCTCGTGGGGTGGCAGATTATACCCACCATATTGAAGAGCAATGATCTCATCTTGCGAGGCAGGGCACCGATACCCTTTGCAGACATCGTATTGTTGTAGGGTTGCAAATGATAGTTTCTCACGAGCCGAAGAACCAGATTTAATGGCAGATTTTAAAGGTCTGGAATGCATTGCCATCAGACCTAAAGCAGAACGTCTCTTGGAGGGACTAACCAGAATCCACTCAGCATCACACTGCTTCTTCCACAATCTGAACTCACGCCACCAATTCGGGCCGCCATTGCCCCAAAGATGAAAAAAGCACTTAAAGCTAGAACAATTGTAAGAACGTAGATCAAGGACATGAAACCCAACTTGTTTGCATGAAACCCTAAAGGAGAAAACCTTGTCCTTAATACATTCAACCATAAGATCAATAGCTGAGCCACCGATCGCCGACTTCAGAGCGGCAGCAACAGAATCATCAGTCAAACGGAAAGCATGTCTACTAAAGGAGACCACCATGATGAAAGGACGCCGATGATCCATAGGATGCACTGAGAGACCAGATTGCCGAAACACATCATCCGCAAAAGCAACGCCATGAGAGAAATCCAGATCCAGGGTGGAGCCAGTACCAGAACCCATTGAGAGTGATACCACCGGAGTCAGGAGAGATCACCTGAGTTGATGGCCGGAAGGGAGAGGAAGAAGGCTGGCTAGAAATCCAGATCACCATCGAGAGGTAGGGATTGCCATGCAACGGATGCACTAGGGCTATAAGTGTATGAAAGCTCAAATGAAACTAAGTGGGTGTGCATCATATAGACTTATTTTAGAGTGTAGATTCACTCATTTTGTTTCGTATGTAGTTCATATTGAAAACTCTAAAAGGACTTATATTTAGGAATGGAGGGAGTAGAAAAGAGGTTCAAAGGAGAAAATTTATTGGCTCATAAGCACTGATTATTTTCAAGATAAATCATAAGAGAAGCAGCATTATACCTGTGGACCACATTCCTCTCATTGATATAAACCAATCCATTGAGAATCTGCCTTGTGCACGGACAGACTTGTGAGTCTTGCAGTTTATACTTTTGATAGAATGACGAAAGAGAACCTTGTGTAACAAGCTCAATAAAAATGTAGAGTTTAGATTGTTCATGCATTTAAGTTTTGAACATCATTATGCACAAATAAATAAATTTTTGTATGAGACATAAGGATTGCTTAAACAAAAAATAAAATCTAGAATCACAATGCATAACCTAGTAACATCAAAAGGAGTGTGGAATACCTTAGCAGTTCCATAATACTGGACTATATTTTCATGTTCAGACTCACTAAGGAGAGCGAGTTCCTAAGAAACAAACATATATATAATCAGGCAATGAAACTTGAAGAATATCGCTTTAGAACGTGTGAGAGCATGTGAAATGTGCATAGACAATAGTTGATATCACAAAATTAATACTCCGAGACAAATCAAGAGAAATAGTTAACCTGCTTAATTGAATGAATAGACTATTGTGCATTGCGTCCTTGGTCAAGCAAACATACTTCCTTAACAACAAAGAACACACCTTCACTGCAGAAGTATTCAATAACTGACAGTGGCGTAGCCAGGATTTCGGGTCAGGGTGGTCCAATTGATATTAAAAAAACGTTGACACCACAAATACAACATATCAACATACCAGTAGAGGGCAAGCTATTTAGCTTAGGGGGCCAATGCCCCCTCCCCCTAAGTTTGAACCAATAAATGTCTTTGTATCTAAGTTTATTGTTCCAGGGCAACGCACGGTCATTTGATTTGTTTAGTTACAATTCGGTGTTTTGAGAACATGGTTTTGTTTGTAGAAAAATCTTTGGTAAAGCTTTTCGACCAGGGCAGGGCACAAGGGGCACACATGTTCTTTAGTTTAAGTAATCACAACATAAAGAAGGCTTAATTATAACTTTATTAACGAATGTAATTGACCATTGGCCTATGTGATGTATAGAATGCCTCGCATTCCAAAATTATACGGAACAATAACATATAACATGTAATGTAAACAAGCAAGATATTCACCTGTTGATGGTAAATATGAGAAACATTAGTACGCCACATGGTTGCTAGTATGTCTAAAAAATGTAGTAAATTCCCACAACCCAACATACATGGAAAATTATAAGCACACAACGACTAATTTGATAAATTACCATCCATCTAAAGACTAACCAACTTTTTTAGGTAATCTATTTTTATAGCCTTCAAATCCATGTATTTATGCCATAAAACCAAAGTCTATTCACACATCGAGGATCACATAATGTTCCTATTATGAATGATTGTTAGAGATCCTATCCACAGAAGAACCTGATTTACTTATTATGTACAAAATGAAATGTATTGGCTCATTATATATATATATATATAGGGAAAATACATCCTACTACCGGGTGTAGTTACTCCCATGTCTCATATACTACCATGTGATAGTATATATACTACTTTATTATTTTTAGTATGTTCGTATACTATATCTAAGATACTCCAAAGTGAGTTCTATGAAAAAAATTGCAAGTAGAGTCATATTTTTATTATATTTATTAAATATGCACATATTTGTACGTAAAAAAGTATATGCTCAAAATATGAGACATACTACCTAAAAAGTAGTATATATACTACCTAAACATTCTTATATACTACATACTACGCATACATACGCTTCGGAATGATAGATACTACCTATAACATACGAAACAAAAGTGGGAGTAACTACACCCGGTCGTACCAAACATGTGTCCTATATATATATATATGTGTGTGTGTGTGTGTGTGTGTGTGTGTGTGTGTGTGTGTGTGTGTGTGTGTGTGTGTGTGTATGTCAACTTTGGACTTAAATCTATGCATGTGGTTAGAACTTGGTGTTTGGATTCATTTTACGTATATGCATATCACGATGTTTGGCAAAGCTAGTTAACTAGGACAGGGCATAAGGGGAATGCAAGTGTGCACATATGTGAGTTCGACCACCATCATATCTATCATTTAGTTTATTTTATCATAATATACAAAATATTTTCTAGCATTTTGGTGGTTTAATCATGCTCTATGAGGATTTTATTGTCACAAAATAGTCATTGTGTGCTAAGCATGGATGACTAATTGGGGGAAGTTAAAAATCTCCCAGAGCATGATTAAACCACCAAATGGTAGATAGTAATTCATATGTTTGATTGATTAGTTGGGAAAATTACAAAGCTATTCATTTTTTATAAAAACACATAGTTGCCCTCATTAACTAAACTAACATTTACTTCTTATTTTTATTTTCAAATGAAGTTACCTGGAATGAAGATATCACTTCTGTTAGTTGCTTGGCTTCTCTGCTCCTAAGTGTCAGTATTGCTGCAAGCCAGATCCCTAGCTTTAGTTTCTCTAGAGGGAACTACACAAGATCGAGGTACCAAGAAGCATTGAAGTCTTTGTTTGTGGCAGTGCCTCGGATGGTGTCGACTTCTCCAAGAATGTTTGCCATAGACACCATCGTGTTAGGAGAGGCCACATATGCCCTAGCACAGTGCCGAGGAGACACAAACAACTCTAGTTGCATCGTGTTAGGAGAGACCCCCCACTCTTCATCAACAACTATCGGTTAGTCTCAGTTGAGCCCAAGTTTTTATTTGTTCACATGATATGTGCTATTATTGGAGTGTCCTTTTGTTTCATTTGTTGTTTGAAATAATTCTCAGATCTGAAATCCTTTATTGAGAGAGAGTCTTCGCATAGCTACTTAATTGTTTAACTACTCCTTGTTCTTCACTTATATCTTCTCGAGTAGTTTGTCATTCACTATTGTACTTCACTTATATCCGAAGATTAAATTGTTGAATGAATAGAACATCATAAATCTGAAATAATATATGTTCCATATGCTTAGTAATAGCTTCACATTGGGTTTAGAAAGAATAATCTATTGAAGTTTGACAATCACAATATTGGATACAAGCAATTCATAAAGATTAGTATAACGAAGAGAAATTTCACAAACAAATATATTATCTTGGACATATTATATGATTGTGAATACCCATTAATTATTTTCAAACTTGTTCAATTAGTTGATGTTAGGAAGACAACGTTGATACGTTTCTGACGTATCTATAATTTTTTACTGTTTCATGCTATTATATTACCAATCTTGAATACTTTATATGTAAGCATACGCTATTTTATATCCTTTTTTGGGACTAACCTATTAACTCAGTGCCGACTGCCAATTTCTGTTTTTTGCCTGTTTTTGGACTTTTCAGAAAATCAATACCAAACAGAGTTCAAATTGGATAAAAATTTACGGGAGTTATTTGTGGACCAGAAGAGACTCAGGAAGCTTTAGGAGGTGGCCAGAAGACCCACGGGATGGCCACGAACTAGGCCGGCACGCCCCCTAGCTCGTGGGCCCCTCGTGGCACCTCCTGGCCTAATTTCACGTCTATATATTCCCAATTATCCCAAAAACATCATAGAGCCACCCGAAACAATTTTTCTGCCACCGCTCTGTTCTTCCGCGATCCCATCTGGAGGTCTTTTCCGGTACTCTACCGGTTGGGGAATCCATCACGGAGACCGTCTACAGCAACATTGTTGCCTCCATTATGATGTGTGAGTAGTTCACCATAGACCTACGGATCCATAGTTAGTATCTACATGGCTTCTTAGCTCTCTTTGATCTTCAATACAAAGTTCACCGCGATTCTCGTGATGATCTATCCGATGTAATCTTATTTTGCGGTGTGCTCGTTGGGATCTGATGAATTGTGGGTTTATGATCAGATTATTCATGAAAATTAATTGAGTCTTCTGTGAATTCTATTATGCATGATTGTTACAGCTTTGTAAGTCTCTCCGATCTATTGGTTTGGTTTGGCCAACTAGATTGATTTATCTTTAGTTGGAGGAGTGCATTGTAGTGGGTTCAATCTTGCGGTGCTCTATATCCCAATGACAGAAAGGGACAAAACAAGTATTGTATTTTTGCTACTAAGGGTAAAACGACGGGGTTTGAACATATTGCTTGGTCTTACTATGTCTACATCATGTCATCTTGCTTAAAACATTACTCTGTTTGTCATAAACTTAATACCATAGATCCATGCTGGATAGTGGTCGATTGGTGGAGTAATAGTAGTAGATGCATAATCATTCCGGTGTACTTGTCACGGATGTGATGCCTATATACATGATCATTGATACGTCTCCAACGTATCGATAATTTATGAAGTATTCATGTCATATTTGCCTATGTTTTTACTATGGTTTTATGATTTATTGGGACTAACCTATTAATAGTTGCAAAATTCCACAAGTTCTTGTTTCACACTTTGATGTGTAGGAATTAATTGGAAATTGGCAAAAAAACGCAAAAGGAGCCTTGTTGGAAGAGGACTCTGACTTTCCTGAAATCTGTCCACAAACAGTTTTTAGAGATCGTCAGTTTGACCCCCGAAGACGGCGTCAAATGGAAAAAGCTAAAACTAGGAAAGTGTGGGAAATTTTATGGCGTTGATTCTGGACTCCAAATTTGTCCAAAACGGAGTTCGGATGCGATCTGTCAACCAATTTTATTGGATGAAAATATCTGATTACGGGATTACGAGAATTGATGACGTGATTGAGTCCAACTCTTACCATATATATACTATATACTAAACCGGCAAGCTTTCGATTTTTCTGGTTTTTTTTTTACTTTTTTCCTTACTGCTACTATTCAATTACGTCTGAACAGTAAATATAAAAGTGTCAAGTTATGAATAGTAATGCGTGTCCATAGTAGCCACCGGTGAACAGTGTTTCGGAGAAAAAACACACACTAGCTCACATAAAAACCGAGATATTTTTATAGGTTCAGATTTAGGATTTCCCTAAACATCATTCCTCTCTAGCGGTGTACCGATGGAGAGCTGCCTCGATCGTCTCCCACTCCTTTCTGGTGATGATGCTGTCGGACGGAAAATTAAAAATCGGAACAATATATTTGCATGAACAGTAACCTGTGAGGAAAATTAGTTCTTCGCTATTTTTTTACACCACGACAACAGTGAGAAGTGCACCAAAATTTACACATACAAAACCAAACAATATCCAAATAAATCCAAAACTGCTAACCGGAATAATGGTCCAAATAAATCAAAACAACAATAAACCAAAATAGTAAACACGAATAAACTGGGATAATAACCGACATACCACGCGAAATATCAGAGCTTATGTGCAAAACATTCCAAATAAACTAAAATAACAATAAACCAAAATACTAAACATGAATAAACTGGGATAATAACCGACATACCATGCGAAATATCAGAGCTTGGGTGCAAAACGTTCAGCATTACGGTGACACCTAGTAGGAAATCATTGGACACTAATTATTATTATTTTCAAGTGCAAGGCATGGAGCATATGGTGAACATAGACCTTCTAGCTTCATTGCCATTAGGCAGCGATATGCATCCATGCCCAACTAAACAGTCTTCTTCGTCTTCTTTAATACCAAGTATCAACTGATGCATCACAAAATAATCTGCTTGCAACCCCACCATAAGCAAATTTGCTTCATAGAATAATGAAATGCCTCAATCACAAGAAAACAAGATATAGACACACAAAGTATAATCTGCTTGCAACCCCACCATAAGCAAAAGAAAAATGAAATGCTTCAATCACAAGAAAACGAGATATAGACAGACAAAGTATATTTTACAATACAATTAACAAATAATATAGCACTGATTTTGCTTTCCTTATTAAATGTCACCAGGCCTCACATGTTGAAGAAATTTCACAAGGACAAAAATGAAAAAAACACTAATGATTTACTCACAGACAACAAACTAAAAAAATGGTTTTCAATTTTGTGCACCATACCTAGAATAATTTGTAATACACCGCACTTATATTATTTAACTCTTTGACATAAATAAATCACTGTTCATTCTAAACTTTTTTTTGAACAAGGATGGTTCGTTCAAAACTTCAATCACATGATCTTTAAAACACTTACATTCTATATAAAAACACGAGATAGATGGCACCAACAACGGTCTTTGTCGCTCTATACAAGAAACAATACAAGCATTTCAACACACAAGAACAAAAATAGTAACTAAAAAAGATGTAAATATTTTATAAATAAACCTTTTGCACCAATGAACTTTACTAGAACGAACCTACACCTCCTTTCCTTCATATAAAATCCAAACAAAACAAAACGAGTCCAACCGACAAAATATGCAAAAAGAACTGCATGCAATAAAAATAAAAATAAAGTATTTATTCAATATATAAACGAGGCTTGCCACGGGCGCGGTGTGCGCCTCGCATCTTTGGTGCTAGTCTGATGTATTCGGCCAAGCCACGACTTTGAGGACTCATGAGGGCTGTGAGGAGTGCCTAGGAAGGTTCTAGAGGTGCCCAAGAGCCATTGGATCAAGGGTCCATCCATCGGAGGGCCATAGAGCACCACAGAGGCACATATAAGGAGAGAAAAACCCTAATTTCGGAAGAGCCACCAAAAGCCATGAATTTTCCTGTCCCTTGGCAGCCTCCAAGAAGGGGAGAGGCTCCTCCGTTGCAACACCAAGACCAAGGAAGAAGGGGGGGCAAGGGGCCGCCGCCCGGCGCCGGCGCCGTGGCCGCCATCGCCTCCATCTCTTTGGGGCTGCACCTCTCCATCAACAACTCTCTCTTTCTCACCATGATAATGTGTGAGTAAACCACCTTGGGGCTGAGGGTTTGTACCGGTAGCTATGTGTTTAATCTCTCTCTCTCTCTCGTGTTCTTGAGATGGCACGATCTTGACGTATCACGGGCTTTGTTAATATAGTTGGATCATATGGTGTTTTCCCCTCTCTGTCTTCTTGTGATGAATTGAGTTTTCCCTTTGAGATTTTGTTATTATCGGATTGAATACTTTTATGGATTTGAGAGCACTTGATGTATGTCTTGCATGTGGATACCCGTAGTGACATTGGGGTATTCAAGTGATTCACTTGATATATGTTATAGCGTCAACTTGCGGATTCCGGTGACCTTGGGGATCTACGCATAGGGGTTGATTGCACGTTTTCTTGCCTTGTTCTCCGATAGAAATATTGGGGCACTCTTTGAGGTTCTTTGTGTTAGATTGAGTATTATGAATCTGAAATTGTTTGATGCGTATCGTATAATTAACTCATGGATACTTGTGATGATATTGGAGTATCTAGGTGACATTAGAGTTGGTTGATGCGTATCATATGGTGTTATTCTAGTACAAACTCTTAGATAGATCGATCGGAAAGGATAACTTGGTGTTATTTTAGTACGAACTCTTGGATAGATCGATCGGAAAGGATAACTTTAAGGTGGTTTCATACCCTACAAACAATTTCTTCTTATGTTCTCCGCTAGATAAGAACTTTGGAGTGATTCTTCGTTGCACATTGAGGGATGGTTATGTGATCCAATTATATTAGCATTGTTGAGAGATTGCACTAGCAAAAGTACGGACCCTAGGCCTTGTTTTCAAGCATTGCAATACCGTTTGTGCTCACTTTTGTTACTTGCTACCTTGCTGTTTTTATATTCCCGGATTACAAAAACCTATATCAACCATCCATATTGCACTTGTATCACCATCTCTTCGCCGAACTAGTGCACCTATACAATTTGCCATTGTATTGGGTGTGTTGGGGACACAAGAGATTTCTTGTATTTGATTGCAGGGTTGTTTGAGAGAGACCATCTTCATCCTACACCTCCCACAGATTGATAAACCTTAGGTCATCCACTTGAGGGAAAATTGCTACTGTCCTACAAAACTCTGCGCTTGGAGGCCCAACAAAGTCTACAAGAATAAAGTTGCATAGTAGACATCAATCATTTCTATGAATACAAAATCATAACTATGCGCTTTTCTATCAATTTCCCAACAATAATTTGTCTACCCACTGTATGCTTGCTTTCGAGAGAGAATCCTCTCCTGAACACTATGGCCTCGGGGTCTACTTAATCATATTTATTAAAACCCTAAATTTTCCTCGCTGCAATTTATTATCTTTTATTTTAGATTACTTTTTATTTATCCACCTATCACTATAAAAAGTAATCCTTGCAAGTAACAAGTTCAAGGGGCTTGACAACCCTCTTGCATGCGTTGGGTGCAAGTGTTTGGTTTTGTGTTTGCAGCTACTGTTGACGGAAGTTGTCGTGGTTCTTCTATTGGTTCGATAACCTTGGTTCTTATTGAGGGAAATACTTATGGCTATTATATTGCTTCACCCTTCCTCTTGAGGGAAAACCCAACGCAACTCACAAGTAGCAAACGTAATGGTTTATGTTTGGGTATATATCCATTGAAGTTATATTGTTATGGATCCTCCAACATGTGGTGCTTTCTCATAACCTTTTGCTAGCCAAAACTTTGTACTAAGCGGAGATACTACTTGTGCATCGGAAAACCCTTAAACCCAGTTTCTTGTCATGAGAGTCCACCATACCTACCTATATATGGTATTTCACAGCCATTCCAAGTAAATGTGCATGTGCCATCTCTAAAACCTTCAAATAAACATTTGTTTTGTGTGCCCGTACCGCTCACGGAGCGATGGGGGCGGTCAGTATCTTCCATACTAAGTGTGTTTAACTCATGACCAGAGTTTATTCACTCGTCTTGCACGAGATAAGTTTGTAAAAAGGATGCCCAGTCCTGCGTAATGTTAAAATAAATAAACAACAACTCCCCCTAGAAATTTCATTATTTGGAGGGCACCCGAGGATTCGGCTAGCCAGGGAATGTTTTTGTATTGTGGAGGGGGAGTAAAAATTTCAATTCTGGCTGGGAACTGTCAGTAACGTGTTTAGCATGGAAGATATTGAAATCCGTTGACGTAACATTGACAAGAAAGGCGCACCACCCAAAATATATTCATCTCTGCTTTAAAGTATGAGCTTTGGCACTTCTGTAAATCTTTGCTTCCCTCTGCGAAGGGACATTCTATTTACTTTAATGTTGTTTACTTTTCATGTTGAGTCAACTTCCTATTTCAACCTCAATTATTCTCTACTTGGCAAGCATCACGTGGTGGGGAAATATCCATGCACATATGTCTAGTCAAATATATTTGATCATGAATTATTATTGTTGACAATTATCTCTATGATAAGTAAGCTAGGAGGTGAAACATTAAGCCCCTATCTTCCTCTGTGTCTGATGGATGTTGTTAGTTTTAAAATATGCTTTGAGTACTAGCAATCATACAAGACTATATGATAATTGAGTATGTGCAAATCTTACTTAGACTTTTCCTAAAATAATATGATTTGTAATTATTTGGTGACTAAGAACATAGGTTGTTAAGTTTCAAGAGAATGCATTGTTTGAACCATAACATGTGAATTGATTGCTACTTTATCATGATAAGTTTATGAGGAAGACTTGTTGATTATGATGCTAGGAAAAGTGACTGAAATTATCATTGATCAAACTTATACACTATGCTAGCTTTCACACTTCATAAAGACTAGTAGGAATTAATCTTGGGGATGCTGATATGTCTCCAACATACAGATAATTTATGAAGTATTCATGCCATGTTTACAATGATTTTATATGGTTTTGGTGCACTTCTATATGATTTTGGGTAACTAACCTATTAACCTAGTGCCCAGTGCCAGTTTATATTTTTTGGCTATTTTTTGTTTCGCATAAAATCCATACCAAACGAAGTCCAAATGCCATGAAAATTTACAGTGATTTTTTTGGAACATAAGAGACCCCTGAAGCTTCGAGGAAGGACCAGAAGACCCACGAGGAGACCACAAGCTCAATCCCGCACCCTGGGGGTAGGGAGTGCCGTCTAGGCTTGGGGCCCCCTCGTAACTTCGATTAGCGTGATTCCAACACGGAAAATTACTATAAACTGAGAAACCTCTAGAAAGAAACCTAGAACTCTTACGCTGCCGCAAGCCTTTGTTTCGAAGCAATCTTATCCGGAGACCTTTTCCGGTGCCCTGCCGGAGGGGGAAATCATCACCGGAGGCCATCCTCATCATCCTGGCGGTCTCCATGACGTGGATGGAGTAGTTCACCACCCGGGCTGAGGTTATTTACTAGTAGCTATGTGTTTTATCTCTCTCTCTCTCACTCGCTCGTGATCTTGACAGGGCACGATCTTGATGTACCATGAGCTTTGTTAATGTAGTGGAATCATATGGAGTTCCTCCCTTTGTTGTGATGAATTGAGTCTCGCCCTTTGAGGTTTCATTATTATCCGATTGAATATATGAGGACTTGAGATTACTTGATGTATGTCTTGGTGATCAACTTGCGTATTCCTGTGGTGACATTGGGAAATCTAGGCACATAGCTTGATAAACATTTTCATGCTACTTTCTTCGATAGAAACTTTGGGGCAACTCTTTGAAGTTCTTTGTGTTGGACTGAATATTATAAATCTGAAATTGTTTGATCCATATCGAATATTTAACTCATTAGAGTTGATTGATGCGTATCATATGGTGTTATTGTAGTACGAACTCTAGGGCTGTTTGTGACACTTATAAGAATGGCTCAATAGATTGATCAGAACGAGAACTTTGAGGTGGTTTGCTACCTACAACAATATCATCTTATGTTCTCTGCTATTGATAAGAACTTTGGAGTGACTCTTTGTCACATATGTGTTGGAAATATGCCCTAGAGGCAATAATAAAGTGGTTATTATTATATTTCCTTGTTCATGATAATCATTTATTATCCATGCTATTATTGTATTGATTGGAAACTCAATTGCATGTGTGGATACATAGACAACACTGTGTCCCTAGTATGCCTCTAGTAGACTAGCTCGTTGATCAAAGATGGTCAAGGTTTCCTAGCCATAGACATGAGATGTCATTTGATAACGGGATCACATCATTAGGAGAATGATGTGATGGACAAGACCCAAACTATAAACGTAGCATATGATCATGTCAGTTTATTGCTATAGTTTTCTGCATGTCAAGTATCTGTTCCTATGACCATGAGATCATGCAACTCACTGACACCGGAGGAATACCTTGTGTGTATCAAACGTCGCAACGTAACTGGGTGACTATAAAGATGCTCTACAGGTATCTCTGAGGGTGTCTGTTGAGTGGGCATGGATCAAGACTGGGATTTGTTACTCCGTGTGACGGAGAGGTATCTCAGGGCCCACTCGGTAATACAACATCACAATAAGCCTTGCAAGCAAAGTGACTAAATTGTTAGCCATAGGATCTTGTATTACAGAACGAGTAAAGAGACTTGCCGGTAACGAGATTGAACTAGGTATGGAGATACCGACGATCGAATCTCGGGCAAGTAACATACCGAAGAACAAAAGGAACATCATACGGGATTAACTGAATCCTTGACATAGAGGTTCAACCGATAAAGATCTTCATAGAATATGTAGGAACCAATATGGGCATCCAGGTCCCGCTATTGGTTATTGACCGTAGAGGTGTCTCGGTCATGTCTACATAGTTCTCGAACCCGCAGGGTCTGCACACTTAACGTTCGGTGACGTTTCGGTAGTATTGAGATATATGTGTTGGTGACTGAAGGTTGTTCAGAGTCCCGGATGAGATCCCGGACGTCACGAGGAGATCCGGAATGGTCCGGAGGTAAATATTTATATATAGGAAAGTGGTATTTGGGTTCCGGAAAAGTTTCGGGTATTTCCGGTATTGTACCGGGAATGACGAATGGATTCCGGGGGTCCACCGGGTGGGGCCCACCCACCCCGAGGGGCCACATGGGCCCAAGAGGTGGCGCACCAGCCCCTAATGGGCTGGGGAACCAACCCCATAAGGGCCCATATGCCCAAGAGGAAAAAATGTGGAGATAGGAAGGAATAGGACTCCTTCCTAATATGAATCCACTTCCTAGTAGGAAGTGGATTGGACTCCACCTTGCCCTGGTTCGGCCGACCCCAAGGGGAAACCCTAGGGAGGCTTGCTCCTCCCTCTCCCTCCTATATATACTAGAGGAATAGAGCACCAAAATACACGGCCACGTGCTAGTTCTCTATTCTCTAGTTCCTCCACCAAATAGATTCCGGTAGTGCTTAGGCGAAGCCCTGCCGGGATAACTCCACCACCACGCCGTCGTGCTGCTGGAGATCTCATCCACATCTCCGCCCCCTCTTACTGGATCAAGAAGGCGGAGATCGTCATCGAGCTGTATGTGTGCTGAACGCGGAGGTGTCGTCCGTTCGGCACTAGATCGTGATTGGATCGCGGGACGGCTTGCGATTTGGATCGCGAAGACGTTCGACTACATCAACCGCGTTTCTTAACGCTTCCCGCTTAGCGATCTACAAGGGTACGTAGATCCACTCTCCCTCTCGTAGATGCTCATCACCATGGATAGATCTTGCGTGTGCGTAGGAAATTTTTTGTTTCCCATGCAACGTTCCCCAACAATATGAAAGGATTCATATATGATTCGATTATGTTACATTGTTGAGAGATTGCACTAGTGAAAGTATGAACCCTAGGCCTTGTTTCTAAGCATTGATATATCATTGTGCTCGCTGTTTGCTACTTTCTACCTTGATGTTTTTATTTATTCAGATTATAAAAAGCTATTTCTACTATCCATACTACACTTTTATCACCATATCTTCAACGAACTAGTGCACCTATACAATTTTCCATTGTATTGGGTGTGTTGGGGACACAAGAGACTTCTTGTATTTGATTGCAGGGCTGTTTGAGAGAGACCACCTTCATCCTACACCTCTCGTGGATTGACAAACCTTAAGTCATCCACTTGAGGGAAATTTGCTACTGTCCTACAAAACTCTGCGTTTGGAGACCCAACCGAGTCTACAAGAATAAAGTTATGTAGTAGACATTAGTACTCAGAAAGGGAGAGTAATCATCATCTACAAACTTTGCACTCTAGTTTCTATGAGATGATCAATTGGGCATCTCGAGTGCAGTGGTGTAGTGAGGATTTCGGGTCAGGATGGTCCAACCGATATAAAATTATTTACACCACGAATACAACATACCAACATACTAGCAGAGGCCAAGCTATACAGCTGAGGGGCATATCGATGAAATTGTAATTTTTTTGAGTATGATTATACATGACATAATTGCACATAGGGGCACCACGTCTGAACATCCATAGACAGTTAATTCAACAACATCTACATGACATACTAAGGAAACGAGGGAGCTAGCGATCAGATAGTGCAGTCATGCATTTTGGGATTGAGCCTTAGCACGCGCTATGGCCTGCTAGTTTTATTTACAACTATAGTAAAATATAGTTTTTAAAAAAGCTATAGTGAAGTATGGGGCCGATTTACAGGGTGGTCCATGGACCACCCTCTCCACCCTATGCCACTGATAACAGACAACAATAAAAAAATGAGAAAGTATTTAAAAAATGTTAAATTTATATATAAAAATGTTGACTACATATTAAAAAATGATGATTATTTTTGTTCATGTAGACAAAAATATTAGTCAAGCATTTGAAAACAAATGTTGCACATGTATTTGAGTTTTTTAATCAAGCCTTTGAAAAATGTTAAATTTGTTTAGAAAAAAATGTAGACCATGTGTTGAAAAAATGTTAGTATTCCATTTATAAAATATTAATCAAGCATTTAATATTTTTTAAATGTGTATAGAAAGTGTTAATCTTGTATTTGGAAAAATTTAATCAAGCATTTCAAAAAAACAAATCAGTCAAGCATTTGAAAAGGTTTAAAAGTGTGTACAGAAAAACAATTGACCATGTATTCAAAAAATGTCAATCTTGTATATGGAAAATGTAATCAATGATTTGAAAAATACAAAAAATGTGTATAGATTGTTTTGACTATGTATTAACAATGTTAATTTTGTATTGTTTTTTTTAATGTGTGTTAGATTTTTTTTGACATATATAAAAAATGTAGAATGAAACCAAAATAAACAAAGGAAACCAACGAAATGAAATGGGAGAAGAATCAAAATAAACCAAAGGAAAACATTCTCAAAGAAACAAATGCAAACAGAATGATAAAAAAAGATGAAAACCAAGAAAGAAAGCGATAGAAATCGGAGAAAGAAAGAAAAGCAAGAAAAAATCAATGAAAAAACGAAAAAAAAACAAAAAAATTGTGAAAACCGGGAATGAAGGAAGAAAACTGATGAAAAAGCAGACAAAACAAAAAATATGTGAATACACAAAGAAAAAAGAAGGGGAAACAAAAAAAGAAAAGAAAAAGAAAAAAACACGGAACGAACCAACCCACCGAGCTTGACGACCAAACTAGTGAAGGAAGAAAAACAGATACAAGTGGGCTTGCCCAGTCGCTACAGCTCGGGGCAAAAGCTTCAACGACACGAAAAGAGCACCCGTCTAATGCGAGATATAGCACTTCCGAGCGCGATATAGCCTCTTGATCCGGGCTGCAATATGGAGGAACTTTTCCTTAACAATTGTTCGTCATCTTAAATGTTTAACCCTAAAAAAACTTAAATAGTTCATTCCCACCGCTTCTATGCTTTTAACATGCACACGTGCCACATTATCAATGGCGCACAATAACATGCATGTGGATTATTTTCCATTTTTAATTGATCTCCACTAACTATATTTATTTTTACATGCACCCTGTTTGTTGAGACAACATAAGCCATACACACATGTCACCTCATCGAAGGCCCACCCAATATGCATGGGATTATAGTACCTATATTCAATAACTATACAATAATCCAATACAACATATAATATGTATTTTTAGTTTCTTCATATATTAGTAATCCAAATATTTCATACAACCAAATACTACTGAAATGTATTGCAACATATTCCGCAGCAACACGCCGGGTATCATCCAGTTTATGTATGTATGTATTTTTGTAGTGGAAAAGAAATTTTCCAAAATTACAACATTATTTTTCAGTAAAATAAATGAACTATTGTAAGGATGTTTCTCCATACACTGCCTCCTGAACACGGCATGGCTGAAGGTCTTGTCCGTGTTCACCTTGGCGAGAGCCAGCCACCGGATGCGTTCATTGATCACGGGATCGGCCTCGTCATGATCACATCATCAAACTCTTCCTCGGCCAGATCAAGTTGACCGAAGAAATCATCAAGGTCTCTAGGGTTTGCCCCCATCGCGCCACCACTTGTTGCTGATTGTGCCTCTGATGCAGTCGCCATCCCGCAGGGGAGAGACAGCCGCGATCAAACGAAGGGAAATAACTCAGTGACGGCCGAAGTCGTCGAGAGGATAGTAAACCTTAGGCATTAGCGTTGAGGAGTCGCATTACAATTAGTCCATTATAGTTTACCTGGATAATAGTACTAATCTTGAACTTTGCACACCCATTCCTCTAAACCTAGCTTCGGCATTGGTCCTTGCATATGTACCTCTTCATATGGCCTGCTTAAAGGACCTACGACACCATGCAGCTGGACATAAATTCCATGGACACCGCCCAGACGGGCGCTGGATGATTCCGATGATGCATCAACATGGCAGGTCGACCCGACACCTTCGGCATGTGGTCCGTTATAAGAAGTTTCTGCGACGACGACATACCCGGTATATATGCGCGCCCTGCCTTCGAAATCGTTGCTGATAGGGCCACGAAATTCCTCTGCAGAAAACAACCGTGTCAACTGTTGACGACTCCAACTATGGCATGTTGGCATAGAGATCGAAACAGAGCGGAAGCCTTACACAAAGTAAATAAAACAAAAATTGGCAGCAGCGCTACAAGCAACGTCGTATGCGTACACCATGATGCAAACCTTGAGTGATCGGCTGCGGTGCTACAACGGCCTGCAGCGACACACGATACTCTGCAGTCTGCATGCATCACGCTCACACCTGCGGCAAAGGAGCGCTATGCCGCAGCACCCTGGTCATGGAACCACACACACCAACCTCCAACCTGCAGCACTCGGCCACGACGCCCTCATGAACCAGCATAGGTTTGCACTGGTTTTGTTTCTTCGGGGGCTTTCTCTGCTTTTCACACGGTGTTTGGTGTAGATGAAGGCGTGTAGTGTAGTCCTTTATCCTTGTGATGAAAGGGAAAACCGTGTAGAGCTTTGGAGGCCCGCGCCCTATTCTTGGCAAGGATAGAACGGTCGGTGCATTGCTTGTCTAGCATCAACTTTAATAACGATGACTATGTGCATCGCAATGATGCAAATACCGAGGGTTGTAACCTTTCTTTCTAATGAAAAAAATGATGGTGCAATGCATACATAATGTCATGCGTGTAGCTTTTATTTTGTTGTTGTTGCTGAGAATTACGCATGTAGTCATGATGAGGGCGAACCGGCAATGGCATGCTACATGGGCTTGTAAAATGGACAAGATGGCGCTGTCACATTATGTAAATATGCATGGATCAGTTGCCAAATTAACTTTCTAACAACCAGGCAAGTAGATTACAGGCCACTAGCAGGCGATCAAGTATAAGTTGATGAATGGTTCTCAAGATCGATCTCGTAAGAACCTAATCCATGATTAGCAACGTAATTCGCAGTGATGTACGTAACTCAAAGCCCAGGCCGCTAAGGTAAAATAAATGAATGAACCAAATTGATGCAGTCAAGATATTGTACTGGCTACCTGGGTAAACCTGACCAAAATTTTGGTGTCGGGGGAAGCAACTCTCCTACCGCCAACGAAATGGCCTTGGGCCTGTGGGATAGCTGGCATCAGTAGCTAGTTTTTTATTGCGATGCATGTATGCATGTGCATGTGTGTGTTGAGCTTCACTCACATCACATGTATGTACGTACATCCAACTGCAAGGAAATTGAGCATTGCCAAAGATGGCATGCGGGCTCCCCGGCCAGGCGCGGCTGAGATCGTCACGGGTCGTCGGTCGACACGTACGTCGTGCTTGGGGCGGGCCCACGCGCCATTGCCTTTGCATCGGGGGCCTAAGAGCATTTACAGGCGGACCCCCCATACCCGTCTCAAACGACCGGCCAAGCCGTCCGGTCACTAACCGGTCACAAAAACGCGACCCAACCGGACCTCTCAAACGGGTCTCAAACTTTCGGGCTGACCAGCACCCCTCATATGCAGTCCAAATATGGGGCGGATATGGAGGAGCCTGGACGTGTCCGAGCAAGCCCGCCACATCGGACCCGACATCCTGACCCCACCTCAAAATAACCAAATCCACCCCGCAGAATTGTCGGATCCATTTGCTGTTTTCCTCTCTTCTTCCTCCTCGCGTCGTCCGTCTCCCAGCTCCGCCGCCGCGCGCGCTCCGTCGCCTAGTAGCCTCTGCCTTCCCGGCCGCTCCGTCAGAGGGATCATCTCTCCCGACCTCACCGCGAAGGACGTCGTCACGGATGAGGGTGATGATGTAGCCCAAACCAATGATTTTGAAGCACCTGGAGAACAAGTTGAAATCCCTGAAGATCAAGATGTAGTTCAGCTTATGAACTTTCTACAGATGCATCAGAATCTCCAACATCATCACGTGCACGCACAACTACTCAATGATTTGGTGGAGCATATGTGAACCCACAATGGAAATCAAAGAGCAGATGATTGATTGTGCACTTCAAATAAATTTGATGTAATAAACACTACTTATGTTCGGTACCAACATTTGTTTTACGTGCGACATTTAGTTTCTGTGATCGACATGCATGGCTTTGCATGGATTTGAAAGTCTGGATATGAGATATGTGAATGCACGGAACGAAATATGAAGGGCAATCCGGATGCGTCCTCGGGCGTGCCCGAACGCGTCCGCGGACGTATAAGGCGCCGGATTTGCCCAGTCCGACTGTAGATGCCCTAAAAGCAGCCCCGACGTGAGCGCCCGGCCATTGCTCTCCAGCTCGCCTCTAGCACCGTAGAAGAAGCACACCAAGCTAGTGCTGTAGATTGTAGTAGCTAACTTTCTCCATTCCTCTTCGGATCGACGACCAAGGTGCAGGACATGCGACGTATGGTGAGTCCCCTCCCTCTCCGTCTCCCCGGCAGGCATTCATCTTGCTAACTTTTTTCCTTCCTTCCTCCTCGGATCGGATTTACTCCGTCTCGATTGAATTAAAAACGTTGGAACTAGCTAGTGCAGCATGTGATTTATCATCTCGCTGGAATACTTCATCTTCTTCATCTCCTCCTTCCTTCCGGCTGAAATTAAGCTACAGTAGTCTCAATTGTTTCTTTCTCCGATGGGGAGTTAAACACGCGAGCCAACTAACCGTGTGCTGCCCTTTTTTTTGAAACAGCCTTTCACTCCGCTTTATAAATAAAGCAACAACCCGAACAAAGTACACGGCCGAACGATACAAGGTGGTCAAATAGCCCTCACACAATGCCTCCAAGAAATCGGACAATGAAAGCCACACGCGACTACGCTACCGACATAAAGCACAGGAAGAACTTGGAACAACGACACGCAACGTCCTACAACACATAAACTCCATGACAACGCCCCCAAGAGGGAAAACGACGTTGAGCGCCGCCGCTGCCGAGTCCACAACGGACAAAGGTTTTCACCCAAAACCCGGATACGGAGAGGAGCACCACGACGACATCTTCAAGAAGAAAGCGACGATCACAGGCGTCGCCGTCGTCCGCGACAAAGCGCAGAGCTTTCGCTCGGTAACTCCCCCGTGCCAGCAAGAGGTCTTTAGGACAAATGTGCCGAGGACATAACTCGAGATCCGGATCGGAGCGCCGCCGCTTCCAAAGATAGAACGAGCCCAGGCAACCAACCGATCTCGTCCGCCGCTCACACGACCGAGGGGGATCGCCACCACCGCTGCCATGGCGCCCGCCGGAAAGCCAACCATGCAGACCGCCTTCCAGGGCCGCCGCCCCGGCATCCAAGGCCCGAAACCTCGCCAACCGCCCACTTCACAGTGCACTAGCCACGGTAGGAGGAGCAGAAGTACATCATCCATTCCTAGCCCGGCATCAGGCACTAGATCTAGGTTAGCACCTCCACGGTAGGAAGCGCCCACACCTGCGTCCCCAACCAGTCCTGGTGGACCGGGGGGACACAATCTCGTGCCTGTCGATGGCCACCGCGAAGCAAGCCTCGACCATAGCCCTATGACATTGGCCCAGGCAAGCACGACGCCACGCTCATGGCCATCGTTACCGATCCGCCCGACGGAGTAGCAACATAACGACCACCCCCACCTCGCACCGTGCCCACGAGGAGATAGACCACGCCGCCCGTGGACACCACCCGGACCGAGCCCACCATCCCTACCTGGAGTAAGAACCCCCGACCCATCTCGGGCCCTGAACTAGTCCGCCCGAGCGCGAGTCCTCGATCCAAGACGTCCATGTCCAGATTAAGGAGAAGGAGAGGTACCATCACCGCCCTGCGCTGCCTACCAGAACCATGCCCTTAGATCTGTGACGCCAAGGCTCCTGCAGGACCGCACCATCGTCACCACGCCCACCACAGCAACCCGCAAGGGACACAACCGCTGCCCCACGCCATCGGCTGAGTCGCAGCCGCCAAAGGAGGTGGCTTGCACTCGGCCAGCACGCCACCACCAGGAGCAAGACGCGCCCCGCCCGCTGGAACCGCGCCACCGGAGCAGACCACCCCCGTCGCCCCTACCTTCCAGAGCATCAATCGGGACTCCAGCTGTCGTCGTTTTCTCACGACAGATGCCATGGGGAGGCTTATCGAGAGTGGTTGGGGCCGATGGACGCCGGTGGACTCCGGGAGCGAGATCGGGGACAAACGGTGCGGGATACGCAATGTACCCAGGTTCAGGGCCCCCCGTGGGAGGTAATACCCCTAGTCCTACCGGTCTGGTTGATGAACCAAAGGGGGGCTACAATGGCGCTCCTCGAGCTGTATGGGTAGAGGAGGAGGAAGGAGCTAGCTTGCCCTCTCTGCCTCTCTATGTGGGTGCGTGTGTGTGTGCTAGGGAAAAGTGATCGCCCCCTTGCATGGGGGAGCTCCGGGGGGTTTTATAGGCCAATCCCCCGGAATACAATATGAGCAGAAGGCTTCGGAGGACCCCAGCTGGCGGTCTCTCTAGCCGGCCGTGGGGGCCCCCGGCTGAGGGGTCTTGTCGCCGGTAGGACCCGCCGGCTGCGGGGTCCCGTCGGGAGCCGAAGGGGGCCCGCCTGGTGGGCCCTAGGGCCCGTCACACCACGGCACGGGTCGTCCTTCGGGGCGTCGTCTAGCGGCGGCCGGCCGCGGTCAGCGGTACGGCCGGCCGCGCTGTAGTCATGCCGGGGCAGGTAATGGAGTGGTTGAGGGCGTGCCGGCACTGTGCCGTCCGCCAGGTCGCAGTCGGCCGGAGTCAGAGGCACTGTTGCCTCTACTGTGGCCATGCGGGCGCTGACCCACGATGCGACGGGGGCCTCTGTAGCCACGCGTGCTCTGACCGTGGTACCTGCAGCACCGCCGGCTAGGGGGCTAAGCGTCTCCACCCCTAGCCGGCCGATTGATGCAACCGGCTGCGCGGGGCCGGACTGCAGGGGGAGGCGGCTCGTCCTGCGGTTGTTTTGAAAAGTTGGGGTAAAGGTCCGGCTGAGGCTACCCCAGGGTTATCCCCCCGTCAGTAGTCCCCAAAGCAGGGGAGGCCCGCTGATGAACTGCGGCGGACCTCGCCGGCTTGAGTCTCGTGGTCTTGTATTTGCGCGTTCCACGAGCCAGAAGACGCGGGGGCACGGAGGCCAGCTCCGTAGCCGGCCGACGCTTCGCCGGACGCCTCGAATGCCCCGACGGGCAGAAGAGGCGCGCCACGTGGGGAGGCACAGCGGACCGCGACCTGACGAGCCATGCGGAGGACAAGACCGGGCCGTGGGGCGGGGCCCACTTCGGCCGCGGCCTCGGCCCGCGCGCACGGATCTTCTGCGGCCCGGGCCGTCGGTTGGCGTTCCCGGAATGCGTTAATGCTCTTCCCGCGCGTGGCGGAAGTGGTGGGGATCGTGCGCGACGAATCCGCTCCCCACTACTCCCGCGCGGGGGTTTAAATGGGGGAGAGGAGCGGAACGTCGCATTCGTTTCCTCCGCCCCAGTGCTTCGTCCTCGTCGCCTCTCTCCTCCCCATTTCGAGAGAGAGAGAGAAAGAAAGCGAGGGCCGCGCGCTCGCCGCGCCGCCGCCCGCCGTCGCCGGGAGCCGCACCACGATCGAGCCCTTGCGCCCCACCGCCGCGGCCGGGAAACCCTCGAGGGCAATGGCGAGCAAGGGGGCGTGGGACGGCAGCGGCGTCGACGAGCATTTCATCGAGCACCTCCGCCATCGTCGCAAGCTGCCGCCGGCGGAAAACCTGGAGGCGCGCATCGCCGAGGTGGAGAACGCGCCGACCCCGCGAGAGGGTGAGGTGGTGGTTTTCGCCGAACACTTCCTCCACGGGCTCGGCCTGCCGGCGAGCACGTTCTTCCGGCGGTTCCTCACGCGTTTCGGGCTGCAGCCGCACCACCTAGCCGCTAACGCCGTCCTGCAGCTGGCGGCGTTCGTCTCCCTCTGCGAGGGCTTCCTGGGGGTGGAGCCGCGCCTGGACCTCTGGTGCCGGCTCTTCTACCTCAAGCGCCAGACGGTAAAGGACCCGGCAACCGGCCAGAAGGTCATGACCACCTGCGGAGCCGCCCTGATCCACTTCCGCGCCGGAGCTGGGTTCCCGCAGCTCCCCTTGCAGGATTCGGTGAAGAACTGGCAGAGAGGGTTCTTCTACGTGAAGAACGTGAAGCCGGGGGAGGACTACATCAACCTCCCCGACTTCGTCAACCAGCCGCCAGTCGCGATGCTGAACTGGAGGACGCCTCCGCCCGGAGCGCCCGAGACGGCGGACCGGCTCTGCGAGCGTCTGGTGGTGATGACCAGAACGGAGGGGCTGACGGCCGCGGACCTCCTGGCTATGATGGTGGCGCGTCAGGTGCAGCCGCTGCAGCGCCGGCCACACCTCATATGCCAGATGGGAGGGCGGCGCGACCCTTGCCGGCTCTCCACCAAGGAGCTGAAGGCGGTGCAGGTGGCGAGGAGGGTGAACGCCATCTCGGCCGCCAAGATCAACGAGGGTGAATGGTGATGGGGGAAGGCCCCGTACAGCCGGGACCGTCCGGCTCCGCGGGTACGTGGCGAGCCGTCCCCCACCTCTTCTTTTGTTGAAGCCGGCCCCCTTCCCCGGTCTGACGGTGAAGGGTCTCTCTTGCATGCAGGTCTTCCCGCAGCTGCAGAACTACGGCGTGTCGGCTGCCGATGTGGCGGAGTCGGACCCCGAGGAGGGCGAGGACGTCGACGACGTGGAGCCGGGAGAATCGGAGCGAGCCGGCGCGTCCGGCGTCGGCAGGACGGAGACGGAGGCAGCCGAGTCGGCGGGTGAGTTCCCTACCCAATCACTTTTGCGGGACTGGACCGACGACGACGCTGAAACGGAAAGGGTGCGTGATGCAGCGGCCCCGGAGGACCTCGAGGTTTCGGGAGATGACACCACGGTGCCGAGGCGGCGCGTTCGCCGCGCCGACCGCGCGCCCAGCCGGGACGACGCGGTCGCCGACGACACGGGGAAACAGCCGGCCAGCTCCAGGCCGGCTCCCAAACGGGCGGCCACCGGACAGCCGGGTGGCAGCCGTGGAGGCGGCGGGAAGAAGCTGCGGGTCTCCCGGTCGGGCCCCGCCAGGCGGGCGGTCCCCGTTACCATCGGGTAAGTTTGTTCTAAGTACTTGCTTGTTTCTTGGTCGGCCTCCTTTCCTTATCTTGTTCATCCAGGGAGCCGCGCGTCCTCGGGAGGGCCGCCACCGTCGAGATGCCGGGGACGGCGCCGCCGATCGCCGCCGAGGATAGGGAGCGCGAGGCGTGGCGGGACCTCAAGGCGGCCGAGCGGGAGTTGCGCGAAGAGGAACGCTGCCCGTGGGAGGAGGCGGCGCAGAAGCAGACGTGGGAGCCTTTTCCCCTTGGCCGGGAGAGGAGATCCAAGGACAGGCATGACCCCGCGCGGCGGGCGGAGGAGGACGCGCGGGTCGAGGAGGAAGCGTGCGCGGCTGCAAGCGCGGCGAACGCCGCCGAAGGGGCGGAGCTGGGCAGCAACACGGCCCAGTCGGGGGCAGAGGACGTGCCGCCGGGGGCAGAGGAGCCCCCAGAGGTTGTCGTCCTGGACACGGAGGTCCCGGCTCCGGAGGCGAGCCGAGCCGGCGCCGCCAGAGGCGGAGCGCCGGAGAGCAAGACAGGGGCGCCCGGGGGGGCGGACGCCCCGGGCTCGTCAACAAGGGCACCCGGAACCATGGTGCCGGGAGGGGCGGGCCCCCTGGTAACCACGGCGAAGGGCGCGTCCGGACCCGCCGACGGGGGTCGGCCGCAGGAGACTTGGGCCACGACCGGAGGCGCGGCCATCAACGACGCGCCGAGCGCCCTTGGGGCAGCGATGGGTGCCGTCGTCGCAGAGTTTGCCTCCTGCCGCGCTCAGGTGGCGCAAGAGGCTCAGGCCGCCAGCGACCGGCTGGTGCACCTTGAGCAATCCGTCGCGGTAAGGGCTCGAAGCCTTGTATTTTGCTTTGGTTTTTTCCAGTGGGGGCGCGACAGCGCACCCACTGGGTGTAGCCCCCGAGAGTCGGGCCGGCCTGGGACGCAGGCGGGTCGAGTCTAATGGCGTCTTTGCTTTTGTGTTCTTTCCAGGCTGCACACGACCGCCGGGTGGCCGCGTACAACACGCTGCTAGGCTTGTATTGTGGAGCTGAGAGCCGGCTGGTTGTTCTGTCCGCCAACCTGCAAGGTAAGGCTCTTGCGAATTTCCAGTGGGGGCGCGCGAGCGCACCCACTGGGTGTAGCCCCCGGGATTCAGGCCGGCTACTCCGGAGGCGGGCTGAATCCCTTTCTTTGTTTGCTTTCTGACAGAGGTGTCCTCATCCCGGGCAGCCACCCACACCGAGACGGTCAGCCTCCGTCGCCAGGTGGTGCAGCTTGGCGAACGGCGGGACCTCCTGACGGCGGAGTACGACCGGCTCCGCCAGGAGGCGGACCGGGCGCAGGTGGAGAAGGATGCGCGTGAGGCGGCCCACCGCCGAGAGCTGGAGGAGCAGGAGGCGGCTCTTCGCTGGGAGTCGGAGGAGCGGGAGACGGCCCACCGCCAGGAGCTGGAGGACAAGGACGCCTTGCTTGCGAAGGTGGCCGAGGAGGCGCAGATGGTCCGGGCCGAGCACGAGCGCCGGCTCCAGGAGTGGTCGGCTAGGGAGGCCGCGCTGCAGGAGCAAGGTCACGAGGTGTACCGGCTTCTGGCCGGTAAGTTTCGTTGTCTTGCATTTGCCTGCTTGTTTCTTTTAGGGTGCTTGGTTTCTTTCGTTGTTCATCCCGCATCCCTTTCTTCCTTAGGGCTTTTCCCAGGCACGTAGGGGGTCGCGAAGGCGGCCGTGGAGGCCCACCGCGAGGACCAGCGGGCGCAGGGAGTCCCGATCGGGCAGCTTGCCGCCTGGACGCTGGATGAGGTGGGGATCGCTGCCGGGGCGTGTCTGACTGAGGTGGTCCGGGCCGTGAGGCGGCTCCAGGCGGCCGGCACGGAGCTGGTCCGCACCCTCTGGCCGGATGCGGTGGAGCCGAACTCCATGAGCCGGCTGTCGAGGTGGTTGGAATTCGGGACCGCACGGGTGAATGCCTGGAGGGCCTCCGCCGCGCGCGCCGGAGCGGCCATGGCGCTTCGCATCGCGAGGTCATGGTACCCCGAGCTGGACTTGGGGCTGCTTACGGCCCAGCGCGCCGGCACCGATGCGGAGCTGGAGGCGGCTGCCGATGCGCTGGCCGTGCGGGCCAGCGACCTCGCTTCCTTCGCCGCGTGGGACGAGTACGTCCCGGAGCGCATGGCAGACGGCGAGGTGATCCCGGAGGACCCGTACACGCTCGCCCTTGACGACCCGGAGGGTAGCACCGCGGAGACGGGCGACGGAGATGCCGGGTCCAGCACCGACGACTACGCCGACTCCGAGCTAGGTCATGACTTGGCCGTGGGGGCCGACACGGATCGCGCCGTGGCCAAGGAAGGGGCCTCTACTTCAGCCGCCGTGGAGGATGCCGGAGGAGAAGACGGCGCTGCCGCTATTTAAGATCATCTTTCTTTCCTGCATTTTGTTAGACTGCAATTCCACCCACTGGGGTGTAAATGTAACGAGCTTGTGGCCGTGGGCCGTTCATGCTTTTTGTATATAAGTTTGTGTTTTTGGTTGCCAAAGTTTTTTATGCGTGCCGACTCGACCTTAGCCTTTTTGCCCTTTTGGCTCTGTCTACCCAAAGCCTTGTCCCCTTTGGCATTGGCCCCGCCAGCCGGACAGCCGGGAGCCGGTCTGTAGCTGGGACGGGGCGTCCGCCTCGGGGGAGTCGGTCGCGAGTTTGAGAGCCGCGAGGATGTTTCGGCTAAGGTGAATGGCAGAGGCCAAAAAATTTCGGCTAGCCCTAGCCGGCGACCCCCTATGACCGTTTTCGTGTGTGCTAAGTTTACCGTCCCGAGAACCCACCAGCCGGACAGCCGGGAGCCGGTCTGTAGCTGGGAGGGGTGGTAGGGTGTTTCCTTAGTTCACCTTACTTGACCGGCTTTGGGGAGCGACGTCAAGGCTAGCCGGCGAGCCCCCGAGACCGTGGGACCGGGTCCGGGAGCCGGTGAGTGAGGCGAACTGCTTTGGGAGGAAACGAAAGAGGCATGCCCCAAGAGCTGGCTTGGGGCACCCGTTGCATTCATAAGCCCAAAAGGGGAGGTACATACATACACTGGTCCTTAGCAGTAAAACGGACGGAGGAGCGCAGCGTTCCACGGGCACTCCGTCTCCTCGCCAGAGGCATCTCTCTTGCGCTTCTGCGGCTTCTCAGCGTCTATTAGATAGTACGCGTTATTGTGCAGCGCCTTCCTGATGATGAACAGGCCTTCCCATGGGGAGGACAGCTTGTGCTGGCCGGCGGTTCGCTGGATCCGCCTAAGCACCAGGTCCCCCTCGCGGAAGGAGAGGGGCCGGATGCGCTTGTTGTGGTAGTGCCGGAGCTTCTGCTGGTAGATAGCCGTTCGGCTCAGCGCTAGCTCGCGGGCCTCCTCGAGGAGGTCGACGCCGTCTTGCCTTGCCTCTTTCGCGTCCGTCTCCGTGTACAGGGTGACACGAGGCGAGTCGAACTCGATGTCCGTGGGGATGACCGCCTCGGACCCGTACACGAGGAAGAAGGGCGTGAAGCCGGTTGATCGGTTGGGCGTGGTTCTGAGGCTCCACAAGACGGCCGGCAGTTCTTCGATCCAGCAGCCGGCTGAGCGGACGAGCGGTGCCACGAGCCGGGGCTTGATGCCGGCCAGGATTAAGCCGTTAGCCCTTTCGGCCTGGCCATTCGACTGCGGGTGGGCGACCGAGGCCAGGTCGAGCCGGATGCCTTGCTTGGCGCATAAATGTGCCAGTGCGCCCTTGGCGAAATTGGTGCTGCTGTCGGTGATGATGCTGTGCGGGACGCCATAGCGGACCATTATGCCCTCGATGAATCAGACGGCGGTGAGGCCGTCCAACTTCTTGATGGGTCTGGCCTCGATCCACTTGGTGAACTTGTCGACGGCTACCAGCAAATGCGTCATGCCTCCTCGAGCGGTCTTGAATGGCCCCACCATGTCGAGCCCCCAAACGGCAAAGGGCCACGACAACGGGATGGTTTTAAGTGCCGCAGCCGGCAGGTGGCTTTGCGCATGGAAGCGCTGGCACCCTTCGCATCTGTCGACGAGCTGCGTCGCCTCCTCTAGCGCAGTCGGCCAGTAGAAGCCGTGGCGGAACGCCTTGGCCACCAGGGTCCTCGAGGTGGCGTGGTGCCCGCACTCGCCCTGGTGGATATCTCGGAGGGTCTCTTGGCCCTTCTCGGACTCGACGCAGCGTTGGTACACGCCGGTTGCTCTGCGGTGGACCAGCTCACGGTTGATGATGCTGCACGCGGGAGCACGGCGCTGGATCTGCCGGGCTTTGTCTTCGTCGGGGGGGAGCTCGCCGCGCAAGAGGAAAGCCAAGATTGGCTCGGCCCACGACGGAGCCGACACCGAGGCCGGCTCCGGCTCGGGCTGGAGATTCTGGGCAGCCGGAGCTCCCGGGTCCATCGACGGAGCCCCCGGGCCCGGCTCGCTAGTCCCCGGGTTCGGCTGGTCGACAACCATCATGACGGCCGCGGGCTCGAGGCCGACAGTCGCTGGAACGACAGCTGCTGGAGCCGGCCCGGTGGGTGTAGCCGGCGGAGCTGGTGGAGCCGGCGGAGCCGGTGGAGCAGGTGGGGCCGGTGGGGAAGATGGAGCCGGTGGAACTGTCGGAGCCGGTGGAGCCCCCGGGCCCGTCGAGGAGCCGGCGGGATCTACGGGCACGAAGATGGACTCCGACTCGGCGGAGGGTTTGATCGACGGCTTGCGCAGCTGCTCGAGGGAGACGCCAGCCGGGATGGCCTCGCGGGTGGAGCCGATTTTGGCCAAGGCGTCTGCCGCCTCGTTGTCCGCCCGGGGGACGTGATGGAACTCGCAGCCCTCGAAGGAGCCGGTAAGCTGCTGGACGAGGAAACGGTAGCTGGCCATGTTGGCGTCCCTGGCGTCCC
The DNA here is from genome assembly GCA_039707655.1 of Elymus sibiricus. NCBI lineage: Eukaryota > Viridiplantae > Streptophyta > Magnoliopsida > Poales > Poaceae > Elymus > Elymus sibiricus. The sequence continues at coordinate 370,915,582 of CM077673.1, read as the reverse complement.
ATTTGCCAGAGACCTGCTACACCACCAGGTCGGAGTCGCCGAAGCATAAGATGCGCCGGATGCCGATCTCCTTGGCGAGCCGGAGGCCGTGGACGAGTGCTTCGTACTCGGCCACGTTGTTGGAGGCGGCGAAGTGGATTTGGAGTGCATACTTGAGTTGGTCTCCTTTTGGAGACGACAAGACGATGCCGGCCCCCAGACCGGTCCGCATCTTCGAGCCGTCGAAGTGCATGCGCCAGTGCGTGGAGTCCGGGGGAGGCGGCACGAACTGGGTCTCAGCCCAGTCGACGAGGAAGTGGGCCATCACCTGCGACTTGATGGCGGTGCGCGGCTCGTATCGGACCTCGTAGTCGGCGAGGGCGATTGCCCATTTGGCGATCCGGCCGGTGGCGTCCCGACCGCTCATGATCTCGCCCAGCGGCGCTGTGCTCACCACAGTGATGGTATGCTCTTGGAAGTACTGCTTGATCTTCTGGGCGGCGAAGTATATGCCGTAGCACATCTTCTGGTAGTGGGGGTAGTTTTGCTTGGAGGCGGAGAGGACCTCGCTGAGATAGTAGACGGGACGCTGGACTGGCAGCGCTTTGCCCTCCTCCGACCGCTCCACTACCAGAACGACGCTGATGACGCGTGTGGTTGCCGCGATGTATGCGAGCAGGGGCTCCTTCTCAGCCGGCGCGGCCAGGATGGGCGCGCTGGTGAGGACTCGTTTGAGGTCATGGAATGCCTCGTCCGCCTGGTCGGTCCACTCGAACTTGGCCGGCTTCCTTGTGGAGTTGTGGCCCGGCTCGATTAGGGCCGTCTTCCGCATGAGCTGGTAGAGGGGCAGGGCCTTCTCCCCCAGCCGGCTGACAAACCGGCTGAGCGAGGCGAGGCAGCAGGTGAACTTCTGGACGTCACGTAGCCGGGTCGGCTTGGGCATACGCTCGATCGCCCTGATCTTCTCTGGGTTAGCTTCGATGCCGCGAGCGGAAACGAAGAAACCCAGGAGTTGGCCGGCTGGGACGCCGAAAACGCACTTCTCCGGGTTGAGCTTGACCTTGTATTCGCGCAGGTTGGCGAAGGTCTCCCGGAGGTCGTCAAGGAGGCTGAAATGCTTCTTGGTTTTGATGACAATGTCGTCAACGTAGACGTGGACGTTCCTGCCGATCTGGGGCAGGAGGCACTTCTGCATGCAGCACTGGAAGGTGGCGCCTGCATTCTTCAGGCCGAAGGACATGGTGAATAGCAGTAGGCCCCAAAGGGGGTGATGAAGGAGGACTTCAGCCGGTCGGCTGGGTCCAGCTTGATCTGGTGGTAGCCTGAGTAGGCGTCCAGGAAGGACAGCAGATCGCAGCCGGCCGTGGAGTCGATAACTTGATCGATCCGTGGCAGGGCGAACGGGTCCTTGGGACATGCCTTGTTCAGGCTCGTGTAGTCGATAAACATGCGCCAAGTCTTGTTTTTCTTCAGCACCAGGACTGGGTTGGCCAGCCAGTCCGGGTGGAACACTTCCATGATGAAGCCGGCTGCGAGCAGCCGGGCTATCTCCTCTCCTATAGTACGCCGCTTCTCCTCGGAGAAACGGCGTAGGGGTTGCTTGACCGGCTTCGCATCCGGCCGGACATGAAGTTTGTGCTCGGCGTACTTCCTCGGAACACCCGGCATGTCTTTGGGAGACCATGCAAAGATGTCCCGATTCTCACGGAGGAAGTCGATGAGCTCGCCTTCCTATTTGCTACTGAGGTTGGCGCCGATGGTGACGCACTGCTTGGGGTTAGCCGGGTCGAGCGGCACCTGCTTGGTGTCCTTGGACGGCTGGAACGACGCCTCGCTCGTCGACTGGGATGGAGGAGCCGGCAGGGCCGGCTGGTCGGAGGCGTGAGCCACGAGCCGGTCGAGCTACCGCCTCTCCTCCGCTATCTCCAGAGCCTCGGCCAGCCGGCTACCGTCGCGCACGCACTCGATCGACATCTTGTAGTCGCCGGCGATGGTGATGATGCCCTTGAGACCCGGCATCTTGAGCTTGAGGTAGGCGTTATGGGGGATCGCCATGAACTTGACGAGGGCCGGCATGCCCAGCAGCGCATGGTAGGGACTGTCGAGGTCCACCACCTCGAACCATATCAGCTCGTGGCGGAAGTGGCTCTTGTCGCCGAAGAGGACGTCGAGCTCAATCTTGCCGATGGGGGTGCAGGATTTTCCTGGCACGATGCCGTCGAAAACCGTCCGACTCGCTCGCAGGTCTTTCTCCCTGAGCCCCAGTTTGAGCATTGTGTCGCGATAGAGGATGTTGATGCTGCTACCCCCGTCGATCAACACCCGCGAGAAACGGCAGGTGCGCCTCTCGGAGACGATGGTGGGATCGAGGACGAGGGCGTAGCTGCCCGGGTTTGGCATCACGGCCGGGTGGTCCGCCTGGCTCGAGGTGACCGGCTTCTCGGACCAATGCATGAACTGGGGGACCGAGGGGACGGTGGCGTTCACCTCGTGTCGGCGCTGGCGCACACTGTGCTTGTCGGTTCCTTTGCTGGTGAAGACGACGTAGGACCCGTCCTGGTTGGGGAACTGGTCATGGAGGCGGCCGTCGTTGGCGGCCGGAGCCGGAGCAGGCGGCTGGGCCGGAGCCGGAGCCGGCGCGCGGGGAGCCAGAGGCGGAGGAACCTGAAGGCCCTCGCCTCGGGCTAGCCGCTGGGAGAAGCTTCACTGCCGGAGCATGTGAGTGGCCGGCTTGGCCCCGGAGTGCATCTTGCAGGGTGCGTCGAGCATCTGCTCGAAGGTGAGCTTGGGCTGCCAGGCGTTCTTGCCGGTTCACTGGCGTTGGCTGGAGCCCTGGGCAGCCAGCTGCTCTTCTTCGATGGTGGTGACCTGCTGGCTCCCGTAGCGGGGATCCGGCTGGTCGGATTTGCGCTTGTTGTTCTGCTGCTGCCGGTTGTCGGCAGCCACCCACGGCGCGGCAGGCGGCGGGGCCGGCTTGGCTGGCGTGGCGACCTTCATCCGCATTGCGGAGTCGGCCGTGGCATACTTGTCAGCCTTGGCCATCAGATCCGCCAGGGTAGCCGGCTAGGAGCACAAGAGCTTGTGCTTGAGGTGGGTGCCGTCGCGGCAACCCTCGATGAAATATTGGATGGCCTGCACCTCGTGCACTCCCTCGCAGGAGTTGCGTAGCTCGGTCCAGCACGTGAGGTAGTCGCGGAGGGACTCGTCCGGCCCCTGGACGCACATGGCCAGCTCCTGGGGCCGGCCCGGGCGCTTGTAGGTGCCGATGAAGTTGCGCACGAACGCCTCCTCGAAGTCCGTCCAGGTGTTGATGCTGCCGGTGGACAGGCTGTTGCGCCAGGTCCGGGCCGAGCCGATCAGCACGAGGGGGACGTAGCGCACGGCTACGCGCTTGTTCCCCCTGGCTATGCCGACTGCGGTGGTGTAGTCGACCAGCCAGTCCTCCGTCTTGGCTATGCCGTTGTACTTCGGGGTGTCGCGAGGGAGCGCGAAGCCGGCCGGGAATGGCTCGTTGCGGATCCGAGGGCCGAAACACGCCGGGCCGATCGGACCCTCCTCCTCTAGGAGGGCGGATTGCGTCAGCCGGTCGATGCGAGTCCGGGCGTCGTTCTCGCTTCGCGGGACGCACGGGCCGAACCGAGCGGCGAGCTCGGGACGGACGGCCGGGGCCGGCGAGCGCGCGCGCTCCCGCCGCGGGGGCGGGGTATGGTCCCGGCTGCGCCGGCTGCCGCCAGCCGGAGCATCGTTGAGCCGGCTGTTCACGGCCGGCTGCTCGTCTCGCAGCCGGGAGCTTCCGTTGTGAGACCCAGCGCCCCGCCGGCCGGAGCCGCGGGGGGAAGAGGCCTGCTGGACCGGCCGGCGCTGGCCAGCAGTTGGTGCAGCGTCCCCCTCGGGCACGGGAATTTCGGAGCCGGCGTTGATGCCATCGAGTCGGGCCTGCTGGGCGTTGGCGGTGGCGATGAGGTCTTGGATGTGTCGGTCCTTTTGCTCTCGCTCTTCGCCCACCAGGCCAGCGAGGTCGGCGTAGGCTACGTGGGCGGCCCTCAGGTTGGCAGCCGACGTGTCGTAGGTGGGGAGCATGCCGCCGAGGATTTCTGCGACCACACGACCGAGGTTGCGGATGTCGCCGCGCCGGCTGGGCTCGTTGTTGGAGGGGGTGAGGCCGTAGGCGGAGTTGTACTCGCGCTGCGCGGACTCCATCCGGCGCTTGGTGGTGGCGAGCGTGTTCGCCTCCGCGAGCAGCAGCCGGCGAGCAGCCTCCAGCTCGGCCGTGGCCGTGGCTGGGTTCGTCGCAAGCACAACGGGGGTGCTGAGGCCCCGAAGCACGGAGCCGAGGGGGTCGGAGGTGCCGGCGCGGGCGGCCGCGGCGGCCGCCTCCGCCTCCGCCCTGACGCGGCCGGAAGTCATGGAGGAGCCAGTGGCCATTACCCCCGCACGGACGCGGGAGTCATTGGCCTCGCCCAGGGCGAGTGCGCCCACAGACGAGGGCGGGTCGAGGCCGTCGAGTACCTGGCTAGGGTACTCGTCGGCAGCTGGCTCGTCGGCAAGGCTCAGCCTGCCGACGCGCTCGGTGAGGACGGTGATGTCGATCAGAGGGTCACTGCCGCGACGCTCGTCGGAGAGGCCGGCAGCGTTGCCCGCAGGGCTGGCGGGAACGGGGTCCCGCCCCGCGGGAGCAAGCCCCACGAGCGTACAGTTCCGCCCGGACGCGGGGCGGCCGGGGGAGGTGGTGAAGGGTCCCGCCCGGAGCATGACTCCGGCCGGCGCCGCGGACGGCCCCACGGTGGGCGCCAACTGTTGTCGTTTTCTCACGACAGATGCCATGGGAAGGCTTATCGAGAGTGGTTGGGGCCGATGGACGCCGATGGACTCCGGGAGCGAGATCAGGGACAAACGGTGCGGGACACGCGATGTACCCAGGTTAAGGGCCCCCCGTGGGAGGTAATACCCCTAGTCCTGCCGGTCTGGTTGATGAACCAGAGGGGGGCTACAATGGGGCTCCTCGAGCTGTATGGGTAGAGGAGGAAGAAGGAGCTAGCTTGCCCTCTCTGCCTCTCTACGTGGGTGCGTGTGTGTGTGCTAGGGAAAAGTGATCGCCCCCTTGCATGGGGGAGCTCCGGGGGGTTTTATAGGCCAACCCCCCAGAATACAATATGAGCAGAAGGCTTCGGAAGACCCCAGCTGGCAGTCTCTCTAGCCGGCCGGGGGGCCCCCGGCTGAGGGGTCTTGTCGCCGGTAGGGCCCGCCGGCTACGGGGTCCCGTCGGGAGACAGAGGGGGCCCGCCTGGTGGGCCCTGGGGCCCATCACACCATGGCACAGGTCGTCCTTCGGGGCGTCATCTAGCGGCGGCCGGCCGCGGTCAGCGGTACGGCCGGCCGCGCTGTAGCCATGCCGGGGCAAGTAATGGAGTGGTTGAGGGCGTGCCGGCACTGTGCCGTCCGCCAGGTCGCAGTCGGCCGGAGTCAGAGGCACTGTTGCCTCTACTGTGGCCATGCGGGCGCTGACCCCCGATGCGACGGGGGCCTTTGTAGCCACGCGTGCTCTGACCGTGGTACCTGCAGCACCGCCGGCTAGGGGGCTAAGCGTCTCCGCCCCTAGCCGGCCGATTGATGCAACCGGCTGCACGGAGCCGGACTGCAGGGGGAGGCGGCTCATCCTGCAGTTGTTTTGAAAAGTTGGGGTAAAGGCCCGGCTGAGGCTACCCCGGGGTTATCCCCCCATCACCAGCCACCTCCCGCGCCGCGAGTATGCCACCCGGGGCCAGATCCGGCCGGACCTGGCCAAGGAACCACCCCACGCTGCCACCGAAGCCAGATTCATCGCAGCCGCCACGCCAAAGACCGGCAGTAGCCCGCTACCACGCCGCCGTAGCCGCACGCGTCGGCGACCCGCTCGTCCGTCGCAGCGCCGAAGGGCTCCACGCCAGCCCATACCCCTGCTTGAGTAGCCGACCCGCGCCAAGCAGAGAGGCATCAGGGCGCCGCCGCCACCTACGCCGGCTGGGCTTTGCCCCGACAGCGCCTCGCAATGGCGGGAGGGAGGAGGGGCGGGGAGGGGAGGGACACGGGGGGGCGCTAGGGGTGTTGTGTTATGCTCCAAATTCCAATATAAAGATAAAGGCCAACTTCATGTGGGACGCCCCCGTTAGGGACGCCCGGGGGTGCGGGGGGGCGAAGCCCCCCGCGGTACGGATCAGGGTTGACCTAGGACTCCTGTGTTATATATACCTCTTGTAAGCCGCCGCACGGGATAAGTTGATCAGTTGTAAATCCCCGGCGTTTGTAACCTCTCCCGATATAGTGAAGTTTGGTTGGCTAGCGCCCGTGGTATTTTCCCTTCGTGTTGGAGGGGTTTTCCACGTTAAAATCTTGTGTCCCTTTGCTTGATTTCATTCTTCATCGTATTCGATTGCGTGTCGTATCTCTAACAAGTCGCATCAGAGCCTTTTTCTGTTTAGGGTTCTTCGACGACATGGAATCGATGAAGTACGATCTTCCGCTATTGGACTACGACACCAGATTTTCATTGTGGCAAGTGCAGATGCGGGCAGTGTTGGCGCATCCCGATCTGGATGAGGCGCTCAATGGATTCGGCGGTAAAGAACAGAAGACTTGGACCGCTGATGAGAAGCGTAGAGATTGTAAGGCTATGGCTCTGATTCATCTTCATCTATCTAACAATATTTTGCAAGAAGTGTTGGAAGAGAAAACTGCAGGAGGCCTCTGGCTCAAACTAGAATCGATCTGCATTTCCAAGGATCTAACCAGTAAGATGCACATGAAGATGAAGTTGTTCACGCACAAGTTGCAAGAAGGTGGTTCGGTGTTGAACCACTTATCAATCTTCAAGGAGATTGTTTCTGACTTACAGTCTATGATGATGAAGATTTAGGTCTTCTACTTTATGCTCGCTGCCTAGTTCCTTTGCAAATTTCCAAGATACGCTATTATATAGTCGTGATGAACTAACTGTTGTGGAAGTATATGAGGCCCTTCACCAGAAGGAAAAGATGAAAGATATGTTGCAATCTAAGGAATCGTCCTCCAAAGGAGAAGCATTGCAGGTACGAGGCAGGCCTGAGCAGAAAACATACAACCCCAACAACAGAGATAAAAGTAAGAACGGCAGAGGTCGTTCGAAGTCGAGAGGAACTCGGAAAGAAAAGTTTTGCAGGTATTGTAAGAAACAGGGTCACCTCATTGATGAATGTTGGAAGATGGAAAATAAGCAGAAACAGAACGGTACGTGGAAACCTAAAAACAAATCTAAAGGTGATGGTAAGGTCAATGTTACATTTGGCAATAAATCTGATTCAGATGATGCTCTAGTTGTTTTTGCTCGCTGTGTTTCATGTCATGATGAATGGATACTTGATTCTGCATGTTCATTTCATATATGCTGTAACAGAGATTGGTTCAGTACTTATGAGTTTGTGCAGAGTGGAGATGTTGTGCGGATGGGAGATGAAAACCGACGTGAGATTGTGGGCTTTGGTTCTGTTTAGATCAGGACGCATGACAGCATGATACGCACGTTGACAGATGTGAGGCACATACCAGGCATGGCCAGAAACCTCATCTCGCTGAGTACTCTTGACGTCAAAGGGTACAAACACTCCGGTTCAGGTGGAGTTTTGAAGGTAAGAAAAGGTTCTCTCATTCATATGATAGGTGATATGAATTCTGTCAAGTTATATGTTCTTAGAGGAAGCACTATTACTGGTACTTCTGTTGCTGCTGTTACTTCTGATAAATCCAGTAAAACTAATATTTGGCATATGCGCCTTGGGCATATGAGTAAACTTGGCATGGCAGAATTGACCATGAGGGAACTCCTGCATGGCTGCAACGTAATTGATTTGGAGTTCTGTGAGCACTGCATCTTTGGTAAGCACAAGAGGGTAAAGTTCAATGTTGTTGTTCATACCACAGAAGGTATATTAGATTATGTACATGCTGATTTGTGAGGACCTTCCCGTAAACCCTCACTTGCTGGTGCTCGTTATATGCTTACAATTATTGATGACTACTCCAAAAAAGTGTGGCCTTATTTTCTGAAAAATAAATATGATGTGTTTGATGCCTTTAAGGATTGGAAAGTTATGGTAGAAAGGCAAACTGAGAGGAAGGTAAAAATACTTCGTATTGACAATGGTATGGAATTTTGTTCAAAAGCTTTTAACAGGTATTGCAGAAACTTGGGCATCGTCAGGCACCACACTGTCCCATACACTCCTCAACAGAATGGTGTGGCTGAGCGTATGAACAGAACCATCATCTCCAGGGCTCGCCGCATGTTGTCCAATGCTCACATGGGCAAACGTTTATGGGCTGAAGCAGCCTCCACCACCTGCTACCTCATCAATAGGTCTCCGTCCATTCCACTTAATAAGAAAACTCCTATTGAGGTATGGTCTGGTACACCGGCTGATTATTCACAATAATTGAGAGTTTTTGGCTGCAATGCATATGCACACGTTGATAACGGAAAGCTTGAGCCTAGAGCTATTAAGTGTGTGTTTGTTGGATATGGTTCAGGAGTTAAGGGATATCGGTTATGGAATCCTGAAACTAATAAGGTTTTTGTGAGCAGGAGCGTTGTTTTTAATGAATCTATTATGTATCATGATGATCTGTCCACAGATAGTTTTGATGTGGAGCCACAACGAGTTACTGTGCAGGTGGAGCATTTTGATGAGGAGGAAGACGAAATTGTTGATAATAATGTTACTACTCCAGATGCACATATTCATGATAATGTTGATGATGCTCCAGATATAGAGATTCATGATGATGATGTTGTGCAACGCTCACCCCCTGTTTTGCAGCCACAAATTCAGTCTCTTGTAGATGGCAGGAGAAAGAGAGTCATTAACAAACCTAAACGCCTAATTGAGGAGTGTGACATTGTTCATTATGCTTTTAGTTCTACAGAACAGGTTGAGAACATCCATGAGCCATCCACATACACTGAAGTCGTTGTTTCCGGTGACCGTGAGAAGTGGATTGCTGCTATGCAAGAAGAGATGCAATCACTTGAGAAAAATGGGTCATGGGATGTTGTGTTCTTGCCTAAACAAAAGAAGACCGTTCGTTGCAAATGGATCTTCAAAAGAAAGGAAGGTTTGTCTCCTAATGAGCCCACAAGGTTTAAGGCAAGGTTAGTGGCTAAGGGCTTTAGTCAGATACCAGGTATTGATTATAATGATGTGTTCTCTTCAATTGTCAAGCATAGTTCCATTCGTGCATTTTTCGGTATTGTTGCTATGAATGATCTTGAGCTTGAGCAGTTAGATGTCAAGAAAGCTTTTCTGCATGGAGAACTAGAGGAGGAAATTTACATGGACCAACCAGAGGGTTTCATAGTGCCTGGTAAGGAGAACTTTGTTTGCAAGTTAAAGAGGTCCTTATATGGTTTGAAACAGCCTCCGAGACAGTGGTATAAACCGTTTGATTCATTTATGATTGCACATGGATTTAAGAGGTCTGCATATGATAGTTGTGTTTACATTAAATTTGTTGATGGATCGCCTATATACTTTTTGTTATATGTTGATGACATGTTGATTGCTGCCAAGGGCAAGAGAGAGATCACTACTTTAAAGGCACAATTAAGTAGTGAGTTTGACATGGAGGATATTGGTGATGCTAAGAAAATTCTAGGTATGGAGTTTACCAGGGACAGAAATTCTGGTTTGTTATTTCTTAGTCAGCAAAGTTACATTCAGAAAGTTCTTCATCGTTTTAACATGCATGATGCTAAGTTAGCAAGCATTCCTATTGCTCCTCATTTCAAATTGTCATCTTCTCAATGTCCTAGTACGGATGAAGAGTTTGAGTATATGTCAAGAGTTCCATATTCTAGTGCTGTCGGTTCTTTAATGTATGCCATGGTGTGTTTTAGGCCTGATTTGTCATTTGCAATGAGTTTGGTTAGTAGATATATGGCTAACCCTGATAAAGAACATTGGAAGGTTGTTCAGTGGATTTTCAGGTACCTTCGTGGCACTTCCAATGCTTGTTTGAAATTCGGCAGGACTGGTGAGGGACTAGCTGGCTATGTGGATTCTGATTTTGCTTCCAGCGAATTGGACAAGAGGAGGTCCCTTACAGGTTATGTGTTCACTGTTGGTGGTTGTGCCGTGAGTTGGAGGGCCACACTGCAGTCAGTAGTTGCTCAATCTACCACTGACGCAGAATACATGGCTATTGCAGAAGCATGTAAAGAATCAGTTTGGCTGAAAGGTTTGTATGCTGAGCTTTGTGGAGATAATTCTTGCATTAATCTGTTTTGTGACAATCAGAGTGCCATATACCTCACTAAGGATCAAATGTTCCATGAGAGAACAAAGCACATTGATGTCAAATATCATTTTGTTCGAGACATTGTTGAACAAGGTAAAATGAAGGTATGCAAGATTAGCACTCATGATAAACCTGCAGATATGTTGACAAAGCCAGTTCCTGTTGCTAAGTTTCAGCTTTGCTCAGACTTAGTTGGTATAACTCATTAGCCCTAGCGGCTGTGTTGGCGCCGAAAGTGTTTTCTTTGTTGTTCAGGGAGAAGGTTCTCATTCATGCTACAAGATGGAATTTGTCTCAAGGTGGAGTTTGTTATGTTTTGCTCCAAATTCCAATATAAAGAGAAAGGCCAACTTCTGACGAGCGAGCGGAGCGAGGCCCGTCGCTGATAGGCTTGGGCCTTCATGTGGGCCGCCCCCGTCAGGGACGACTGGGGGCGGGGGGGGGGGGGGGGGGGAGCCCCCCGCGGTACGGATCAGGGTTGACCTAGGACTCATGTGTTATATATACCTCTTGTAAGCCGCCGCACGGGATAAGTTGATCAGTTGTAAATCCCCGGCATTTGTAACCTCTCCTGATATAGTGAAGTTTGGCTGGCTGGCGCCCGTGGTTTTTTCCCCTTCGTGTTGGAGGGGTTTTCCACGTTAAAATCTTGTATCCCTTTGCTTGATTTCGGTTTTCATCGTATTCGATTGCGTGTTGTATCTCTAACATAGGGTTTGCCCCGGTCGCCCGCGGGGGCGAGGCGGGGGAGGAGAAGTGGTGATCCCACCCATAAAAAGGTGGTCCCTCCATGTCGTGGGGGGGAGGGGGGGTCCCACCGTGTGCTGCCCTGCCTGCGTTATTGTTGATCGCGTGTCGTAGGTAGATCTACCATGGGCGGCAAGATCAGGAAGACGGTCCCGGCTGCCGTCCGGCGGGCCAGCCTACGGGCTCTCGTCACCGCCTGCGTCACCGTCGTCGCCTACGCCTTGGCCTACGCACTCGGCCACTACCACCTCTCCTACAGCCAGGCAGCAGGAGTACTAAAACTAACCAACCCGCCTACTGTTAGGCTTTTCGTAGATGCTAGACCAGTGTCCGATCGATCACGCGCCAAATTGGTACGTATTCTGTCCGTCTGAGTGCAGGCCTCCTTCATCCTGTCGTGCGTCAGGTTGACGGCAGCGGCGGCCACCGAGAGGAGGCCAAGCTGGCTCGTCATCCTCTGCTACGCGGTGCTCGAGGCGACTGAATGAATGGCGGGTTGGAGATCACGGCTGAATGAATGGCCACCCGCCTATTAGTATTCTTTCTTTCTCTGTTCCATTTCTGATCGTATTGATGCCTTCGGACAGCAAGGGCCCACCCTCGCATTTAACCAACGCTAGCTGCTACTCACCGGCCAACTCACCCTGGCACGCATTAACAAACGTAGCTTTTCAGTGCATCTATACGCTACGTCTGTTCTCAAACAGGGTCGGCAAATTTTGAGTAGCCTAACGAAGTCTTTAAGTACAACTATGTACTCTAAATGCTACCAGATATATTAAGCGGTCTACTGTTCGTTTCAGATTATTCACTAACACCGTCCCACCATTTGCCAACTCCACACATATTTAATTTGTAAAAACTGATTTTTTAAACGTCCATGATTTTATAAAAAGAAAATCATGTTAAAGTACCCCCCCCCCCCCCTAAAAAAATATTTATATATAGAAATATCAGGGGAAAACAAATGTAGTATAGTAATAAAATGGATGCCGCATGTTAAGAGAAAGTCCATACATACTATGATATACTTTGACCCGTGTTAAAAAAAGTGTACATACTTTAGAAAAATATATCCATTGTTACAGAAATTTTCCTATATTTTGAGACAATATCTTGACAGTTTGAAAAAATGTTCATTACATGTTAATGAAAAAAATGCTCATTGCATGTTAATGCAAAAAATCTGATATGGAAATAAATGTTCATTATCCGTTGACTCCTCCATTACATGTTACATGATCAAGAATATATATTCGTAATTGTGAAAATGTTTTGGGTTGTGAGAACAAAATAGTTTCTGATATGAAGAGTAAGAAAATATTCAACTAATACATAAATGAGTTTATCGTCAAAAAAGTTAAGTTTAGAAGAAGAAAACATAGATATATTTTCATTTTTTTTCCAAATTTGACTTCTGTTTTAGAATATATAGACTTACATTTCATCTAGAAAACCATTATTACTAACATCTTTATTTCTGTTCCAACCAATCGGGTCACATCCAATGTTGAACCAACTTCTAATTCAATGGATAAGTAACAACTTAGTAAATACATTCCCTGACACATGCACAGTTGTGTTTCTTTCTCTGTGTTGACAAACTGTCCTACAAATTAAAGGTGTTTTTATTCTCTAAAACAGGTAATTTAGATATGCAAATTTATTCACTACTGACAAAATACAATATCTAACACCGTTTTAGACTCTGTACACACACCTGTACAAGGTCAGTCTCCTGATAATTGTTAGATGACATTACTAGAATATTTAGTTACGCCCATACATGGTATTGATCAATCTTAAAGACAGCTCATTCCATATTTTCAACGGCATAGTAACCGGGACCTGGTAATGCAACAACGTAAATGCCTCACGTGCAGCGTCAGACATTTGATACTAGTAAACACGTGAAAACACTGTCTCGGCTGTATTTAAATAGTTTTTATTAAGCACCACAATGTCAATCCACGTGATAATATAAAGATTATTGCCGCAACAGGCGAGCTTAACTCCCAATGCTGGCCCGCTTCATCTAAACCAAGGAGCATCACCAGGCACGGGGGACAAGATCTGACACACGTCTAAGAGCATGGTTAATAATATAGCCAACAATCGGCTATAAAGAATTGTCATGTCATCTAGAGTCAACATAATAGCCGGCATATACAATACTCCCTCCGTCACGGTTTACTCGGCGCCTTTCCAAGTACATGCAGTTTCAGATGGGGAGCTGATTTAGGCGCCGTTTGATTTAATACCCGATTAATTAGGGCTGGTGGGCGCCGGGTCTAATCCCCAGTTAATTAGAGCTGCATGCAAGTGTGTACGCACGCGGGAGGAAGTGACTGCATGCAGGTGTGTACGTGCGCTGGATGGATCAGTACGCGCGCAGGAGGGAGTGGCTGCATGCAAGTGTGTACGTGCGCTGGATGGATCGGTTGCTTGCATGTGTGTACGCGCGCGGCCGGGATGCCTTCGTTGCTTCTCTTCTCGCTGGCTATTCTTCCTCTTCTTCTTTCGTCTATATAAAGCAACCGATGAAGCACTACATTCTGCACACAAGCAAGAGAAGAGATGGCTGAAGGTGAGTATGGTGGAGAGGTTGTGGTGGTCGAGGTTGTGGAAGCTGATCAAGTCATGGTTGATGACGACATCGATCGTCGTCTCGAAGTGTTGTTGGCGGACAGCGATCGTCGTCGAGCTCACACGAAGGAGTTGTTCGCCAAGCTTGAAGCCATCCGCACCAAGAGATTGAAGCCCTCCGCACCGATCGACGTTCAGCAATCAACATGTGTGGCATGCATAAATCCATTGATGTGCACCAAGTGTGGTGTTCATGGTGATCGTACAATTTTTCGTTGCATGGGATGCAGGCTGCCGGTGCCGAAAGAGTTGCCTTCTTGCGAAGTGTGTGGCAACCATATTCTTCCCCGCAATACTTGATGCACCGATTGTGCTACAGTGGTGGCAATAGACAAAGAAGGGTTTTGTATTCTATGCCGCCGCAGCCCCACCGAATTTTCGAAGGATGAAGACAATGGTGAAGTCGTGCCCGATACCGAGGCAAATTAGTATGGAGGGTCGATGAACTTCTATCATCGAATTATGGATCATCTATGTTAGTTTGAGTTGAATGCATTTTCTATGTAAGTTTGAGTTGAATGCATTATCTATGTAAGTTTGAGTTTAAGTGGATCATCTACTCTTATATAAGTTCAAGTCTCTTACATAGATCATTGAAGTGTTTTAAAAAATCAAGCAAGTTAAATGATGCAAGTTCATATGAGTCCTCAAATTACATCAAAGGCAACATAATCAGGAAGCTTCTCAAATCTAGATCAACTTAATTTCACCATTACAATTCAAGTTGAGTTCAAATAGTTAATTGCGGCCTCAACATATTCTTTGTCGATGTTCAAACGAACCGGAAGATCGCCTCGCCTCTCCAATTGTTGTTTCTTCAAGTGAGGAACCGCGTAGTGGATAGACCCCTTGTGCTTGATGATCTCCCTCATGCACGCTTGATGACTTAACCAGATCCTATTGAGCTTTTGATGGGGGTACTCAGCAAGGGATTCATTAACCTATTACACATAATATACAAGTACTCAAATCAGTACATATACAACTAGGACACCGAATTATGCATATATTTGTAAGGAAAATAGTGATAAACCTTTTGGACAATCTCGACAAGGGTCTTAGGCATCTTCTTATGGAACATTGCTTGAATGGAGGCGAACCATCCAAGATCTAATATGTTTGTGTCAGGTGAATTAGGTGGTTGATATACCATCTTAATATCCCAACCACCCCTAGCTGCTTCCTGCAAAAAAACTGGATCATTTGGCAAAATGTGAGTCCGAGCATTGTCCTGCTGTACGTAGATGGTGTTCCATCTATCGCTCTCAGGCCACTTTTCCTTTATAGCCGGGAGTACATATTTCACTAAGTACTCCCGACTTTTGTTCCTATCCACACTATCAGCTGGCTTTAGCTCCCATGTCCCCCTCAACCTATGGATATAGAAACAAGTAAAGTTAATACAAATGAGCATGAACGAATTTAGCTGAATTTAGTAACATGAACAAGTACTAACCTATTCTGACTTCTCTTCTTAGCTTGAACCCAATCCGTATAAGCCCAAACGCCGATCTTGCCATCAAATACACAGTTGCCTTGAGCATCATACCTTGGCCTCGCCATTGCCGACAAGAACATGATTTTTTGAATGTGATTTTTATGTTTACATTCGCGGTGTGGTGCTTCCTCTCTATGACTCCAAGAATTTTGTTCCTTCCTGATTTCATATTTCGATTGTTTTTCACCGAAGTAATGCCACCACCGTTTTTAGCCTCTAGCCATATCCTTTGCACGATCCTCCTAGGACATTCAGCTTCCAGTGCAACTGCTTTAGAAACTCCGCGCTTCAATCTATCACCCGTGCCATTACGAGCGAGGATCATTGCGTATATATGACGCTTGTCATTGGTACGGTAGTGTCTTCTTTTCTCCTTGTTCGCCAGAACATCTAAACGCATTCGAACAAAAATTAGAGAAGCAACACTAACAATATTATTGAAACAGAAATATGCTCTAGTTGTGCTTACTCAAATCGATTGGTGGTTTTTGGGTTTGTACGGGTTCTTGGCTAGGAGGGTACTCGTCGGCATGAGCAAAATTGGGGTTGTATCCCTTGCCTCGGTAGCCAATGTTACCCGCACTATCGTCTTCACCAATACCTTAGAAACAAAATATACATGAGATTATACATGTTTCAAATGATACAAAATTTTGCACAAAACAAGTAGATGAACAAATTCTACCAAGCACAATGATCTATGAATTAAAAAGTAGATGAAGTACTACGTACATCACAATGATCTATATGTATGCATGATCAGTATGAAGAAAATCTATATGTATGCATGATCAGTATGCATGATCAGTATGAAGAAAATCTATATGTATGCATGATCAGTAGATGAACAAATTCTACCATCACAATGATCTATATGTATGCATGATCAGTATCAAGAAAATCTACATAGCACAATGATCTATGAATTAAAAATTCTCCTAGCCACCATTGAGGATACTAGAACCAGTACGTAATCTGCTTGATCTAGAACAAAAAAAGAAGATAAACTACAAACAGCAAAGGGTTAGGTTTACCTGTTGTGCCGCCGCTAATGGCACCACCGGATGAACTCTCTCCTATGCGTATGCCGCCGACGCCGCTTGCGAAGTTGAACCCCATGGACTCGCTGCCGCCGAACGAAATCCCCCCGCCACCATTGAGGATACTGAACCCCACGAAAGAAGATGATCCCGCGCTTCCCGTCCCGCCACTGCCCGTCCGGCCACCGACGACCGAGGCATTCCAATTCGTTGAACCAGCCTCATTAGCTGCTGGAGGAGGGCGCGATGGGCGTGAAAGTCCGACGCGTCGTCGAGGCAAGACAGATGGAGGAGGAACCCGCTCGAAGCCAGCCGTGTCGATGGAGAAAGACGGCAGCGGCGCGCGCCCGGCAAGACCAAGAGGTGGAAGTCCTCCAGGCGGCGACGATCTTGGTTGGAAGGCCACGCGCGAAAGGCCACGGAGGCCAAGAGGAGGAGGCCGGCGATCTTCTTCACCTTGCGGCGGCGGCGCCATTGGATCGAGAAGGACGAGGATAGAGGATGAGCGCGTTTGTTCGTCTGCCTCTCCATCGCCTTACGTATAAAAGGAGCTAAATTGGCGCGGCTAATTTCGTTTTGGATGGAAGTTTTGGATCATCGGCGGGAGCTTTTTGGAGGCCAAACTTTTTCGCTTTGGATGGAAGCCGCGCGGGAAGAAGAAGAAAGGAGTGCGGGAAGAAGGAAGGCGAGAGAATGAATCGCTCCCCCGCTGCATGCGCGAGAATCGCTCGTTTACTGGTCGTGGCGTTAACTGTGCGTTAATCTCTCCCATAATTAGGCGTCCTGAGTAACAACCTGTGCGATTTTTGTGTCCAATCAGCAACCACCTTGGTCCCAGCAATTTCTCTACCGCGCCGAGTAAACCGTGACGGAGGGAGTAGTAAGTTTTAGATGTGTACTACTTTATTAGTAGTTGGCCCATCATACAACCTCACGAAGCGTCTTGGGTCTCGTGCTGCAGCTGGCTACTCACCAAGAGCCCGCTTCTCTTCTCTCTCCTCCAACTAAGCAAAAATATAATATTCTAGTTCTTATAGCCCGCTTATGTCACCTTATTGTACTTGCTCTAAGGAAGCGGTGCCTATGAAATTTAGCATTTATCTCACACTACTGCAAAACGCGTCCGGTGGCTGTACTAGATTCTGTTTTCTCCTGTTCTCGCCCGTACTTCTGACAGTATAACACTGTAACAGCAGTGTATAACGCGCTTTATCACTTCAGACGACTGTCGATATATCCTTATTCACTACTTTAGTATAGATCACAAAGTCACTGCACACGATGTGGATACCAGGGACATATGTCCCCATAGACCAAACGTCCGCCTCCCACTTATGTGTGAATAAGTGAATCGATCTAGTAATATGCATTATGATCGACGACTGTCGTATGTGTGAATCGATCTGCTAGGAGTGTGGTGTTAATTGGACGGATCGACTACTAGTTAACTCCATTTGGGCACCCTGTATAATTAGCCTGGAGTATGAGACATGAATTAGTAATTTGCATGCATGCGTGTTGTTTCTGGTCTTGAGTCAGTACCGTGAGCCATTGTATCGATTGTGTTGACGTTATGGCCCCGGTCGTTTGTTTGGTCAATATATATCCAACATGGATGCCAGACGGATACTTCCGGTTCCGGGGTTTCAGATAGGCTGGGTCCTGGTTCATCGATGGTCCGGGCGATGCATGCACGCTCTCGTTCAAAGATGGGAGAGACCACTCGTTCGGGTCTTTTTTTAGGGGTAATGATGCCGCTTTATTCAAAAAAAAAAAGAGCTAAAAGTTTGAAATCTCATCCGAAATTACATCCAGCATGAAATCTGGAGGAACCGAAAACTAGACCTTGCAAAGTTCATCACCTACACCTACACGAGCAAATTTATGCGCAGCAACATTTGCGGTACGTCTAATCCAAGAAACCTTGACTTCATCAAAACCTTGAAACAGCTCCTTGATATCTTCAATCCATGGTCCTGTAGCACTGAGGTTCTTGGACGGTAGATTTAAATTTGCACCACCTTCTGATTGTCCAACTCCAAGTGGAGTTTTCTGAACATTCATCTCCTGCGCAACTTGGATTGCCCTTTTGCAAGCCAGAATTTCCACGGCCTCCGGGTCAGCGTTATGTGGAAAAAATGGCATGCTCCAGCTAGAAAAACACCATTGTGATTCAGAACCAAGCTAGCACCTCCTTTTTCCCCAAACTTGGACACTGCACCATTAGAGTTTGCCTTAATCCAGCCTATGTCTGGAGGTTGCCATCTCTGAATCACCTTGGGCTCCGGAGGTTTGACAGCAGAAGCATGTGCTAAACGCCACTCCTCCATGTGAGCAACCAGTGTTGCTATTATTTCATGTGGAGGAGCTATACGCTTGCCATCCCTAGCATCATTACGCGCCAACCAAAGGGCATATACTGACTGAATCATTGCTTCCCTTGCTTCTCCCTCTTCATGAGCAAACCAATCCAACAGCCAACTCGACAACTCACTGTGGTAGCCCAAATCCATTGGCGGACTAGCCATCAAGACTCCCTTCTTCGAGCGCAACAGCTGCCAAAACTGAACTGAGTGATGACACGTCCAAAACCTATGTTCGACGATGCAACTCCATCCCTACTGCCAGTCCATTCCGGACCAATCTCCACATGTGGATCTTCGCTTTGTTAGGAGCTGATGTATCCCAAATTGCCATGAAACCACGATGTTTAATGGTGGAAACTGAAGACTCCGTCTGTCCGGGTCTCCCTATGTTCATGGATCTGCGCAAGTGGTAAGCCGACTTAACAGTGAACTCACCATTCGTTGTGTAGTTCCAGGCCAGGTAGTCCTCAGTATCTGGTCCTCCTATCGCAATCTGTTTAATGTCTGAGGCATCTCCTTTGGAAAACATGGCATCAACTATCCCACTGTTCCAACTCCGGCCCCCAACAAATAGGAGGTCCCGAACTCTGATCACACCCGGAATATACTCCTATCCAAGATGTTTGAGACTGCCACTCCGAGGAATCCAGTTGTCATGGTGTATGTTGATCTTGGATCCATCTCCAATGCGCCAGATTAGCCCTTCTCTTAGAAGATCCTGCCCATGAAGGATACTTCTGAAAGTGAAGGAGCCAGAGGATAGGCAACCCGCTGATAAGATTGAATCATCCTTGAAGTATCTAGCTTTGAGAACCCTGGCACAAAGAGAACCCGGGTACTGAAGTATCCTCCATGCCCGCTTCGCCAGTAATGCTTGGTTCAATGCCTCCGGGTCACAGAAACCCATCCCTCCTACTCTCTTGGCATCACACATTTTCTCCCATGATATCCAATGAACCTTCCTTTCACCATTCATTACAACCCACCAGAATTTCGAAGAGAACGAAGTCAGGTTCCGAGACATTTTCTTTGTGAGATGAAAACAACTCATAGTGAAAGTAGGCATAGCTTGAAGCCCAGATTTAACAAGAATTCTCTAGCTGCCTTTGAGAGACCCTGGCCCTTCCAGCCACTAACTTTACCTTTAGCTGATTCCGTGACGTATTTAAATGTTCCATCTTTTGACCTCCCAACCAGTGTCGGGAAACCCAAATAGCGCTCACTGAGCGCTTCAGACTCAATACCCACAGCTTGCTTTACCTCTGCCTTCGTCGCATCTATACTACCTTTGCCAAAGAAGTTAGAAGATTTTTGCAAATGGACTCGCTGCCCCGAGGCCTCCTCATATTTCGCCAATATCTCTTTTAAAGCTTTCATGTTTGCCCTTGTCCCCTCAAGAAAAACAATAGTGTCGTCAGCAAACAAAAGATGAGTCATGTGCGGGCCAGTACCCCCAAATGACACACCTTTAATTCTCCCCTCCTCTTGCGCCTTTTTTAGTAAGGCTGAGAACCCCTCTACACAAAATAGAAAAAGGTATGGGGATAAAGGGTCACCCTGTCTCAGACCTCGCAAGGGAAGAAAGCACCTCGAAACAACTCCGTTTAGCCTAACAGAGAACCTTGCGGAAGTCACACATCTCATAACCATTGCAATTCACTCTGGAGCAAAACCATAGCGGGCAAGAATTTGCTCCAAAAAGATCCACTCGATCCGATCGTATGCCTTTATCATGTCCAATTTTACCACACACAGGCTTTTCCTACGTTTCCTCGTACGAATGGCATGTACACACTCGTAGGACACAAGTACATTGTCGGTAATCAAACCTGTCAGGGACGAAAGCGCTCTGTTCCCCAGAAATGAGAAAGGGGAGGATACGCTTAAGTCTGTTGGCAAAACCTTTGTAGCTACTTTGTACAGTACATAGCATAAGCTGATTGGGCGGAACTGTGAAAGCAACTCCGGTGAGTTTACTTTTAGGACCATGACAATAACACTAGAATTAAAAGCATCCGGTGTCACCACACCCCCCAAGAAGTCTCGCACTGCCTTGCACACATTGTCACGTACCAGCGACCAATGTCGTTGATAGAACAGTCCAGGTAAGCCGTCTGACCCAGGTGACTTTGTGGATCCGATCTGAAATAAAGCTGACTCAATTTCGTCATCCATGATCGCTGCTGTAAGCTTGACATTCATTTCATTTGAAACCGACTATGCAATATTTTCAAACAAAGAATTAGTTCCAGCGGAACCCTCGGAACCAAACAGATTTTCATAAAAAGAAGCAGCCATTTCTCTCATCTCCCCATCCACAGTACACCTTGTGCCATCCTCCCGACGCAGGGCCCTGATAGTATTTTTCCTCTTCTGGTGTGAGGCGCGGTTTTGAAAATATTTTGTATTTTAGTCACCTTCCTTCAGCCAATCTACCCTTGAGCGCTACCTGTACATAATTTCCTCCCTGGTATAAATTTCTCTAAGCGGCTCCTCTACATCACGGGTCTCCGGTGAGCACGCAGATGACGCAACCCTTTCCTTTGCCTCTTTTAACCGTTCTTAAAGCGGAGAAATTTGTCGTCTGATCGAACCAAATACTTCCCGCGCCCACCGTTGCATGTGTCTAGTAACTGATCCAAAGCGCTCCCAAACAGCCAAGAGCTCATTCTCACTCGTGGTCGTTGCATCACAAGCCTCTCAGAACATTGCATCATACTGCTCATGGCGCATCCAGGCTTCCTCAAAACAAAAGGGCCATTCACCACGTGTACTTTGCGAAGGAGCCGTCTCCAATCCACGCACAAGAATGGCTTGGTAGTCCGACTCTTTTGTGATTATATGTTCAACAGAGGTCTCCGGCAAGAGTTCAAAAAAACTATCGTTGCAAGTAGCCCGGTCGAGTCAGACATGAATGTTGTCATCGCCCTCCCTTTTGTTATCCCAAGTATACTGGTAGCCCGAGAACCCCAAGTCTGCAAGTCCACAATCGGCTAAACAGTCTCAGAAATCCTCCATTTGACTAAAACTCATTGGGTTGCCACCAATTTGATCCGTACTGAAAAATGCTTCATTGTAGTCACCCGCACAAAGCCATGGCAGATTATCTTGGGACCGTACGTATCGTATCGCATCCCTTGACTTTTTCCTCATCTCCTTGCATGTCTCATCGTAGAATCCAGTGAATCTACCGTTTTTGCCTTCCCATGTCATCTCAGCATCTATAAAATACTGGCACCAAGGCCGCACCTTAATATGTACGTTCTCTCGCCACCATAACGCTAGTCCTCCACTTCTCCCCACGCAGTCTACAACCACCCCACTGCGAAAGCGCAAGCTCCACTTGATCTGTTCCATTGCTCTTGCCTTTTTCTTGGTCTCACACAGAAAAACCACCGCTGGGTTATAAGACTGTATCAGGTCTCGTAATTCGCCAACTGTCGAGTCCAACCCCAAGCCTCGACAGTTCCAGGCCAGCAGATTCATTGGTGATGGCGGCCCTAGAGCCCAGGATCCACCAATACATCCTTCACGTCAGAGATGTGGTCAAACACCGAGGACGTTTTTTGCCTCGTATCGTGAATGAACGCATCACTCTCAAGATGATTGTCAGAGTCAACCTTGGCCACCCATATCTACTTAGGCCTCCTCTTCCTACTGTCCTGATTATACCTAGCATGAGACTCATGTCGCTGGTAATTACCATGTTCCTCCCTGTGCTTCCTCCTCTATGTGCCTCTTCGTCTCCCGCGCGAGTCATGCTTGTCGGGTTCCCCCAGTGGGTATACCCGATCTGCTCTGCTTGCATGGCGCCCAACATGAGATTGGGCCTTCTCTTTTCCTCTCCGGTCCGATTCATCCTCCCTATTACCATCACTTTGGCCCCACTGATTTTGCTCCATTAGTTTGTTCCGAAGGCCCTGTTGCCGACGCAGTTCTAGATTGTCTCTCAAATCCTTCTCTCTTGGAGGCTCATTTCTATTTCTATCTTTTCTTGGATTGTTCACCTCACTCCTGTCCCGTCAGAAACCCTTGCCAGTGCGGATGTCCATGGTCCGAGAAAATTCTGAGTGCAGATTCCTCTTAGTTGGCATATCTCTTACTCTTGGGTTTCATAATGGGCGTGAGAAGCTTCTCCTTTAAGTGAACTTTTCAGGTTCTTACTGCTACTAGTCGCACCACTAAAAGATCCCTCATTTCCAGAAGTATTCCTTCCTGGTGATGCCCACAGCCAGCCACCCCATTGTGATGCTGACTCAGTAGGTGGATCACACATAGCTCCCACATGAACAAGCCTTCCACACTCAAAACAAAAATGAGGGACTTTCTCATAGTGAAAATCAAACCAGGCTTTCTCTTTATCCTCTCCAGACTTTTTCAGATAGAACCCATGAAAAAGAGGCTAAAAACTGAAATTTTAGCCCTAACTCTTAAGTGAATTCCCTTCGCCCCCCCTTCCTTGTCAACGTCCACTTTCACGATTTTCCCTAGTCAGTTGCCTAGGACTTTACCAAATGTCTCGGTTCTCTTATCCGGTGGCAGATCAGAGACTCTCACCCAGATATCGATCTTATCAAACACCATCTTTGAAGACCTCGTGCTACCCTCGTAATCATTCATGATCAGAACACTAAAGTCATACTGCCAAGGTCCGTTGTTTAGGACATGCCACCAGTCGCCCTCACACCCAAAGTGCATCTCGAAAATATTGGATCCAACCTCTCTGAAGGTCGCCTCCCTGTGCAGGCCCCATGCCCTTAGCATCGTCTTCTCGATGACCGACTTCTTCACCGGCCGGGCAGAGCACACCTTGCCCACCGCCACCCACTTGTAACATTTTTGGACAATAGGATTTGAATCCTCAAAGACAAAGCCCTCAACTTCCTTGTCCATCAAAACCATACCTCCAAGCCTCGCCGAAAGGCTGGCAGCCAGATCCGGGGATTTAGAAGAGCCCCTGCTAGCAGATCCGCCCACTCTCTGTTTCGGCATCGAAGCCGCCGCCACATATGGGGTGGAAGTCATTTTCTTCGAAGTGGCCGCCGCCTTCGCATGTGCAGTCCCCGTCATGAGCACCGCTCCAAAGCAGAGATCACAGCTCACCCGACCTGTGCCCCGGGAAGCGCCGTCGCCGCCCAAGACACCACCGGAGTCTAGCCACCCCCGTCAAGTGAAACCCTAACCCTAGCGTAGAGACCCAATCGCTTGGTGATCGCCCTCTACCGCCTTAGCGCTTGGTCACGTGGTGGACCCTCGCGCTCGGCCACTCGTTCATGTCGAGCCTATGTACATGCTGCTTTTTTTAACACCTGTGTACATGCTGCCGAACACCTATCAAGCCAGGGTTTCAGATTGTATGGGTACATTGACATGGTGCTTTTTTTTGAACACATTACAGAAGCAGGCGTTCATATATACGTGTGCATATATACGAGCATCAACCCAAATGGATTGGGGATACCACTGTCTTTCTAACCATCCAACCACAAGTTAGTTCGCATTGACATGTTGTATTTGAGAAGAATGTCAAATGAACCAACCTTGGGCCAAAACAACTCCTCCTTACCACTGCAGGTCTGCTTGCCACGTGTAAGCTGGAACACGTACGTCGACCGTACAAGTGTGCACAAGTGCAACGCAACACATGAGGAATGGAGTGCTACGGTCGATGGGAACGGCTAGTACAATGCACGCCAACTACACTTATGGTCATCATCTACTCCGGAACTGAAATGAATTTGGCGAGCGAGAAATGCATGTGCAGCACAGCAGACGCTGCCAAATCGAGTTTCCAAACGAGCGAAAGCATGGCTGGCGCGGCAGAGCTGTTGAGCGCATTTGTAGAAACGCCATTGAATCAAAAAAGGGGTCGGTCTTGGGGAGATGCATCACTCGCATTACTACTTCTCTACCTTGATTGGAAAAATAAGCCCTTTTGGGGGTCTGGGGAGGTGCAACATCATGATGGTTTGATTGATTTATTTTATTTTATTTGCAAGAAAAACTTCCGATCTATGGCGAGATGACAAGTAAAATCCTTTTGGTTTTGGGATTTGCTAAGGCACATCTTAAGTATTGCACATCTAAATCATATAGCATTGATTTTACTTGAAGATTTGTGCGGACATTTTTCTTTTTTCCTTTTTCTTTTCTCTTTTCATGTTGATTGGGTAATTTAGATGTGCAATACTTAACACATCTAGATGTTTCCTAGACAGACCCGTTTTGGTTTTTGGGCACTCCGTCCAACCTTCGCTGTTTTTCTGGATAATTTAATCTTGAACTTTGCACACCCGTTCCTCTAAATCTAGCTCCGCCACCAGCGCTTACATATACTCGTCATATAGCAGGCCATAAATTTCCATCGACACCGCCCAGGCGGGTGCTGGACGATTCCGAGGATGCATCGACATGTCGGTTCGACTCGACGCCTTCGTCATATGATCCGTTACAAGAAGTTTCATAGTGGAAATTCTTGTTGATAGCGTCACAAAATTCCTCTGCAGAAACAACCATGCCAACTGCAAAAATCCTGGACTTGCGGGCTCGTGTCAACTGTTGACGACATCAACTATGATATAGGGACCCAGATAGAGTGGAAATCTTTCTCTGCAAAAATAAATGGAGCAGAAATTGGCAGCACCGCTGCAAACAACGTCGTACACCTTGATGCAACACTTGAGTGACCGGCAACGGCCAACAGTGCTGTGCTGCAGCACCCTGGTCATGGAACCACACACGCCAGCCGTACCTCTGTAGTACAGCCACGGCACCCTCCTCCTGAACAGTTGAGTATAGGTTTGCATTGGTTTGGTTAACTTCTTCCGGGGGTAATTGATTCAAGTGAGCAACGTACGTGCTCCAATTCCATCGTTCATCGTCACCTTTTTCTTCTTTTCACACGTATTTGGAGTGGGTGCTTTATTTTTGTTTGTGGAAGGCAAAACCGTGTAGTAGAGCTTTGGAGCCCCACCTTCTATTCTTGTGCATGGATGCTTGCATGCGCGTGTGTGGAGCTTCACTCCCATCACATGTCTTTAAGTCCAGTTGAAAGCTAGACGCAGCTTCCCATGGCCATGCCAGCGGCTGAGATCGTCTCATCACCGGCAGTCCACTGTCCTGCTCGACACGTCGCATCTTCGCCACATGCGCCTGCTCGCTCTACTTAAACAGCCCCACCGACCATCGTGAGCCATTGCCCTCCACCTCGCCTCGACCCTGCCTTCACGTACAAGCACACCAAGACCAAGCGTTCGTCCTCGGATCCGACCACGACGGGTGAAGGTGAGTCCCCTCCTCCTTCCTCCTCGGATCGTTTCTTTTTCCGACGGAGAATTCAACCAACTGACCCTGTGCTGCCTGCCTGCGTTGTTGTTGGTCTCGTCCTAGCTCCATCCACCATGGACGGCAACAAGACCGCCGCCCAGGGTCTCGCCCTCGCCTGCTGCACCGTCGTCATCTTGGCCTTGGCCACAGCGGCCGACCACGTGTTCGACCGCTACCACCTCTGCAGCAGCGGGACCCAGGTACCAACCTAATAACCCGTCTACTGTTCGGCTAGATGCTAGACTTTCCCATCATCACACGCCAAACCGGTGTCCCGGCCGTCTGAGTGCATGCAGGCTTCCTTCATCCTGCCGTGCGTCAGGGTGACGGCCGCGGCGGCCGCCCAGTGGAGGGCCCTCTGGCTCGCCATGCTCTGCTGCGCGGTGCTCGAGGCGGCCGTCGCGGCGCTGGCGCTGCGGCTCCCATGCCGCCGCCGCGCCCTCGGCTACCTCCAGCTCGCGCTCACCATCATCTGCTTTTACATGAACGTCGGCGCCACCCGCATCCTCCTCGCCGCCGACCCAGGATACCACCTCTTCGAGATCTTCATGAACTCCTGGTTCGCAGATCGCGCCGCCAACAGCTTCATGGACCTTGTCCTCCCCCTTTTTTTTTTTTTTTTTTTTTTTGCCAGATCCTTGTCCTCCCCCTTGGAGGCGAGGAGTGAGGAGTTCAGCTCATGAGGTACTGCGAGTAGTTCCAACTTCTAAGGGATAATAAGTGAATCGGTCTAGTACTCTGGTATGCATTATGATGGATCGAGTGCCGTATGTGTGAATCGATCTAGTAGTGTTATGTTAATTGGACCGATCGACTATATATACTAGCCCTGATCCTGGTCAGTCTTGGATGTACAGTATGAGACATCAGTTTATCTGCATGCATGCTGTTTCCGGTCTTGAGTCAGTACGTGAACGATTGTTTTGCACTCATTCTGTTCTGGCAACCAACCGGGCTCTCTCGTTCAAAACTGGGAGAGGCCACTCGTTCGGGTCGACACGTTGTATGTGTAAAAAAAATGTCAAACGGACCAACCCTGGGCCAAAACAACTTTTCCTTACCACCGGAGTCCTGCTTGCCACGTCTAGCTAGGCTCGAACACATACGTCGACCGTGCAAGTGTGCACAAGTGCAACGCAACACACCAGGAATGTAATGCTACGGTCGATCGAAAGAAACGGCTAGTACAATGCAGGCACTTCATGTTCATGGCCATCTGCTACTCCGTAACTGAAATGAATATGGGAGCGAGCATGCAGCATGCACTAGTAGAAAACGGCCCATTTGTCCCGATTCCAGAGGTCCATTAGCCCCGGTTCTGGAACCGGGACTAAAGGGTCGGGACTAAAGCCCAAAACCTTTAGTCCCGGTTTGCTTACGAACCGGGACCAAAGGGGCTCCACGTGGCGCTGTCTGGGGCGGGGGAGGGAGGATCTTTAGTCCCGGTTGATGTTACCAACCGGGACTAAAGGCTCCACCTTTAGTGACTAAAGGAATTTTTAGAAGAAGAAAAATTAATTTTTTTTTGAATTTTTTTTTGATTTGTTTTAAAGTTTTATTCCGATTTTCAAATATTTGAATTATTTGACAATTTAATCTCTAATCACCCATCCTCACTGTTCCAGCGTGAAGCACTCATTCCAAATCGTCTAACTTCCCGGCCGGTCACCCATCCTCTCACTGCTCCAGCCCCAGCACGCTTAACTTTCTGGTTCTATCACCCCTAGTTTCCAGGTCTACACTTGTTGTTTTCCTCACAATAGTAAGCTATCAATCCTATTAACCCTTAGGTCTTGATGTCACATGATGTAATTTTTTGAATTCCAAACAATTATTAAAATAAACTCAATAAGTAATAATAATATTGAATTTCAATGAAAATAAAATAAGTAATAATATTATTTTATTCATTTTTTTGCCATTTATTCATTTAATATGGCATAATTAATATCTTTAAATCTGTAAATCGAAATTCGACAAATAATATATCCATTATTATCAGAAAAATGTGAGGAATCCAAATATGACATCATTTATTTATTTTTAAATAAAATTAATTTTTAAAATTATTAAAAAAAAAATTTGATTTTGTAGGAAAAAATCTTCTACATTACTTGTAGGAAAAATGTGAGGAATCCAAACATTACTTTTTTTTCGACGTCGTATGCAAAAGTTATGGCCGTTTTACATTTTTTCTGTTTTTTTGCAAAAACGGTCAAAATTCATATTTCAAAATTTCTATATCAACTAGACACTAAAACCTAACTACATCTCAAAGGATTTTATTTTTTGAAGATTTTATCATTTTTTTTATTTTCTACAAAACTAAAAAAGGCGGTCCACACCGGGGGGGTAGAGTTTGAAAATTTCAGAACCCCTTTAGTCCGGGTTGGTGTCCATCCAATCATACCGTCAACTACATCTGCTAGCACCGTCCCAGCCAGAGTCACAACTAAGGTTAACCAAGCCAGAGTCAACCCTTTTCTAACTTCATTTGCTATTTTTCATGCATTTAATGATTTTGTTGAGCTAAATGACCCTGAAATTGAAAAGCACTACAAATGAACTCTGAAAAGGTTGAAACTTGGCATGGTATCATCATTTCACCCACATAGCTTGTGCTAAAAAGTTGAGAGGGTTACGGCAAAAACTGGATGCACTTCGTGTACAAACTGGACCATCTCTTTCGAAGTATCAAGATTTCGGACGAAAACCCGTCTGTTACAAAGGCATTTCATTTTTTTAACTTATTTCAACTCCAGACTTTTTGTGCATTCAATATGCACCATTTAAAGCCACATCCTCAAATTTCAACCATTTCTAACTTCATTTGCTATTTTTCATGCATTTAATGATTTTTTTTTGAGCTAAATGACCCTGAAATTGAAAAGCACTACAAATGAACTCTGAAAAGGTTGAAACTTGGCATGGTATCATCATTTCACCCACATAGCATGTGCTACAAAGTTGAGAGGGTTACGGCAAAAACTGGATGCACTTCGTGTACAAACTGGACCATCTCCTTCGAAGTATCAAGGTTTCGGACGAAAACCCGTCTGTTACAAAGGCATTTCATTTTTTTAACTTATTTGAACTCCAGACTTTTTGTGCATTCAATATGCACCATACTACAACATGTTAAAATCTACAGAAAGAACTAACTAAAAATAATAAAAAACAACAATTAAATGACTAAAACAACTATATAAGCAAAACAGTATTGTTTTAATTAAAATCCTAATTTAAATTATTCTAAAAATAACCAAATAAATCTTACTGTGACAACAATCTAACATGTGACTAGGAGCAAAAAGAATTAAATTAAAAACTATTTGTAAACTCAAGTTATTCACAATCTAGGGTTTGAAGCAAATTTGAACAAATTCAAATTTAAACCATTCAAATTTGAAAACTAATGGCACAAACAGAAACTAGACAAAATTTTGAATCTAATGCAAAAATAATCACTCAAAAACATCAAATATCCTAAAAGATATAAGCAATTTAAAACAGAAACTAAAAACAGAAAACAAATGTAAAAACAGAAAGAAAAAAAACTTTCAGAACCCCTTTAGTCCCGGTTGGTGTCTCCAACCGGGACTAAAGGTCTAACCTTTAGTCCCGGTTGGAGACACCAACCGGGACTAAAGGGTATCGGCCCCTTTAGTCCCGGTTGGTGTCTCCAACCGGGACTAAAGGTCCCGTTTGAACCGGGACTGATGCCCGACCGGCGCCCTAGCCGCTCGAACCGGGACTAATGCTCACATTAGTCCCGGTTCGTAATGCAACCGGGACTAATGTGTAGATCGAGCTCGGACGAAAGCCCTGTTTTCTACTAGTGATGTGCAGCACAGCAGACGCTGCCACGTCGAGTTTCCAAATGAGCGAATGCATCCATGGCTGGCGCGGCAAAGCTGTTGAGCGAATTTGTAGAAACGCCATTGAATCATAGGGGAGGGGGGTCATGCATCACCGGCATTTCTACTCTTTTTTTTTTGCGAATGGAAAGGATTGTATTAATCAAGGTAGCTCATTACAATCCTGCTGACATAAAATGCCAATCTCATCAGGTCCGTTCCGGTTCCGCAGCCAAACAGCAGTACGAGGGATCGAAAGTCCCATTTGGGCTAACATATGACTAACTTTATTTCTACTCCTACTCACATGTGAAATCACATGATTGTAATGGAAAAATAATCCCTTTTGGCGGTCTAGGGGAGGTGCAACATCATGATGGTTGATTGATTTATTTTATTTTATTCGCATGAAAAACTTCCGATCTATGGCGAGATGACAAGCAAGACCCTTTTGGTTTTTGGGCACTCCGTCCAACTGCCGCTGTTTTTCTCTTTTGATCTTTATTAGGTTTTCAAAATGTGGAAGAAGGAAAAAAACAGCAACAGCAGTCAGGGCCTCGAAGCTACACCAGTGATTTTGATCCATACCGCTGACCATGTGAAAAAGAAGTGTGATAAACCACCATGTCAAAGAGAAGTGTGGCAAACCAATGTAATGCAAGTACAAAGTTTTCTAATTCAGTACTAGTACTACCCAGGTGAATTGGCAACGTTTTCAAATTTCGTTTTGGGGCCCAATTCAGCTCAGCAAGGCATGTGTTCCCAAACTCCAGTATGAACAGTCAGTCACTCAGAAACCAAGCCGAACTATTTATTTCAAGGTTTACTTTCTCGCGTTTCAGATGTAGTACTATAATAGACAAGCCTATACAACAGGATCACCCTATGCACATTCCGAGCCCTTGGAACCCTACGTCAGACGACTACCTCCAAAAAATTTCGCGCCCTACGCTGGAGATCAATATGCCTTCACTCCCACTTCGGGACATATAACGGCACATCAATGAAACGACGGGATACATAGGATATACGAGCTAACTATATATCTCCCCCGATCACATCAAGGAGCGAGCACGAGAACCTTAATGGTCCCCTGGTTGTTAGCAGTTACTCCTGTCTACAGGGCTCAAATCTGAAATCTCATCAACCAAGGCAGATAGTCAGTGAAGGAATGTATCTCGTACTTTACAAAACTAGTCAAATTAAAGTGATGCATTAATTTGAATTAACTATAGTGCATGTATGCTTAGCCCCTAGATGCCTAGGAATATTACATGCATTGATGTGTTTCTTTTTAATTCATGCATGCAAATATTTAGTGCACCCCTAATCCTACAAAGGAGATGGAGATGAGCCATTTAAATCGGAAAAACGAAAAAATTGAGATAAGCCCTTTAAATTGAACAGGAGGGAGTAGCATAGTAGCGCTATCACTCTTCGAGCACATAGCGCTAATAAAATAAGACTCGTGATCATCTTCAGGTTTTGAGATAGCCTGTAATTGGTACCGAGTGGCTTTAAGTTAGACCAAGCGAATGAATGATTTGGGTTCTTAGTTAAGCAACAGAGTAGCATATGAAGCACGTGATTGGGAAGAAAAAACATGTCAGAAGCATGCAATTACCTTGTGGTAAACAAAAACCTCATTTGTTTCACTACCGCAAGCAATATATTCGTTATTTACAGATAGTCTGACGAAGTTCTTCTCATTTTTGTGGCCTCTGAACGTCCTTAGCTGCAATACGTTACCAGTTTAATATTAAGGTCAACTACAACATACTATTTTATAGTACCGTAACAATTTTTTCCAAGCCTAGCATGACATAATAGTTGAACAAGGCATTCACAAAACTAAGTAAGAGATAAAAGTGAAAACACATACTTTGATAAATTACTCACATATGAGTTCACTTTAAAATGGGGTCAATGAGTAATGAACACAATAAGCTAATTGTAAAACTATAGAAAAATGCCTTGATGTCACATGAAAACTCAATTTGCAAAGTTGACATTTCCTACGCATGTCACAGATTTCAAGTACTAGGACCTGTTCACAAACCATCATGTTGATTGCATATTTAACAAGGAATACTTTTCGGCACTAGGGGAGATTTCAAGTACCAGAAAGAATGCCGTCCTTTGATCCACGTACCCAAGAGACCGAACTCCAAGTTCGGAAAATCATTAATTTGCAACATCTTGCAACTAATTTTCTAGATTCATACTATTCTAAGAGGTGTTACAAAGTCCTTAAATTTGGCCATAAATGCGCCCGAAAGAGTGAAGGTACCAATAAAAATCACTCAACTCCCTATTACTAAAAAGAGAGGGAGTAGTATGGCCTCTGGCCTAGAAAAGCTTCCAACAAGCAACAAAGGAAATCGAGGAGAAAAAGCTCGGAGTTAGTAAATGCAAGTCAACTCAACATTGACAAACAACTAATGGGTAGTATACACCCATTGGAATGGAAACCTTCATAACTGAGCTTAAGTTTGTACACACTGGCTGGGCTATCGGAACACCCAGACTCACGCGCATTGGAAAATCATGAAAAGTCATTAGGGGTGCAGGAAATTTCCATCAACTATATCGATTCTAGAGAATCTTTCGACCATAAGTCTATGACTGCCGACATCTATTTTGCTAAAAAAATTGCAGATACCTTTCTCACTAATCATGATCCAAGGGCCATTGTTGAGTACCAAAAGCGCTTCGACTATACTAAATGGAAGGATGCAATACACGCAAATATTGCCTAGTCTAACAACACAAATGTGTCACTAAAGCAATACCGACACATCCCAGTGTTTTCCTTGTCAGAGACAAATGTGTTTTTTTCTCTAAAAACAGAATGAGAACAATGAGGTGGTGAGATACAAAGCAAAGCTCGTAGCACAAGGTTTCACGCAGAGACCCAACACTGATTTCAATGAGACATATTCTGCGGTAATGAGTAGAACCACTTTCCGATTTCTTATATCTTTGTAAGTGCAAAATCATCTGTCTATGTTGTTGATGGATGTCGTGACCGAATATCTTTAAAGGTCACAAGATGCGTACATGTATAAGTAGGTTCTAGACGGAATCTCTGTCCCGAATACAAGTGCAAAACTCAACATGCATTTTGTAAAACTGAATAAGTCATTACATTGCTCAAGGCAGTCTGGACAGATATTGTACAACCGACTCGGTGAGTTCCCTCTACAAAAAGGTTACTCCAATATTAGTGATTGCACATGTGTCTTTATCAAAAAGTCCTCTATAGGATTTTGCCTCATTTCGGTGTACGTCGATCTCAACATCATTGGCAACATACGAGATATTGATGAAGCATGCAGTCACTTAAAGATGGAATTTGAGATGAAGGATTTTGGTAAAACCAAATTTTTCTTAGGTATTCAACTTGATAACCTTCGTCCCTCAGGAATCATGGTGCACCAAGCTGCCTATATATATCCAGAAAATATTGAGGAAATGAAATATGGACAAATCCTATCCATCTAAAACTTCCATGCTGGTTCGTTCTCTAGATGTAGAGAAAGATCCTTTTAGGCCAAGGGAATATGGAGAAGAAATATTGGGACATGAGGTTCCATATCTCAGTGCCGTTGGAGCATGTATCTTGCAGGTTGCACGAAACCTGACCTCACATTTACAAGGAATCTACTTGTTAGGCATAGCTCAACTCACACCAAACGTCATTGGTCTGGAGTGAAGAATATATTTCTATATATCGAAGACACAAATGATCTTGGCCTATTTTTTCCAGTTCCAGAGAAATCAAGACTTTGATATGATTGGATATATACGTGGATGCTGGCTATTTATCTGATCCCCATAATGCCAGATCACAGTCTAACTTTGTGTTCCCACATGGTGGAACGCCATATCATGGGAGTCTTCAAAACAGACTCTGGCGGCAACATCTACCAATTATTCTGAGATAATTTCATTATTTGAGGCATCACACGAATTTGTGTGGCTTCGCAGAATGATAAACCAAATACACAATAGTCATGTGGAATTGGTTCTATTGAATCACCTATCATTATCTACGAAGATAATGCATCTTGTTTTGCACAGATCCAAACAGTACACTAAAAGTAATATCACTAAGTATATTTCAAGTGGTTTTTCCCCATGATCTTAAAAAAAGTGGGAAATAAACATCTTGCAAGTTAAATCATGCAAAAATCTTGCTGAGTTATTTACAAACCTACCAAATTCTACATTCCAGAAATATGTGCATGAAATTGGTATGCGACGACTTCGGGACTTGCAAGTATCAGGGGGAGTATATCCCTGAACTATTCATGTTTAAAATATTATATTGCACATTTGCACTCTTTCTATTTGTGAGTTTATGTTTCAGGTTCTCATCAAGGATCTTAAGAAGAATTTTGGAGAAGGATTTTTCGAGATGATGATACTACAATGGACAATCTTTGAGATGATGATCCAACTAGGACAAGCATGTGTAAATTCTACATGGTCAAGCATAATTAGGGGGGGGGGGGGGGTGTTAGAGTGTAATTAATTACGTTTAATTATAGGGAATCTATCATTGATGAACCGTTGTGCGGTTGCTTTGTACAAACCGACGCATCCCTTCTAACTGTTGTGCGATGTGTCCCTTCAAAAGATATAGTAAGTGTAGTCGTTTGCCTATCAATACAAGGATTGATTTCATTCAAAACCGGGAGTGCCCCAATAGCCAAACGCAAAACCCTGCACACAATCCCGCAACCAGGCAAGAAGGGCCACATGGCATACACCGCGAAACTTCTGGTTGGCTGAGCGTCGGCTCAGCCAGCCGCACATAAACTTGAAGGAGATTAGTCCATCATATAGTTAAACTGGATAATTAACCTTAACTTATCACACCCGTTCATCTAAATCTAGCTCCGCCACTACCGCCTACATATATTCCTCGTCATATTAGCAGGCCATAAATTTCCATCGACACCGTCCAGGCGGGTGCTGAACGGTTCTGAGGATGCATCGACATGTCGGCTCGACCCTGAGGCCTTCGGCATGTGGAGTCCGTTACAAGAAGTTTCAAGGGCCACGACATTACCTGGTATATATGCGCGCCCCCATCGTGGAAATTCTTGTTGACAGCGTCACGAAATTCCTCTGCAGAAACAACCATGCCAACTGCAAAAATGCTGAACTTGCAGGGTCATGTCAACTGTCTTTCTTTGCAAAAATAAATGGAGCAGAAATTGGCAGCACGGCACTCACCCTGCATCTGCATGCATCACACCTGCGGAGAAGGAAGCAAGGAACGCTATGCTGCAGCGCCCTGGTCATGGAACCACACACACCAGCCGTACCTGTAGTACAGCCACGACACCCTCCTCCTCAACAGTTGAGTACAGTATAGGTTTGCATTGGTTTGGTTAATTTCTTCCGGGGGTAATTCAGGTGAGCAACGTACGTGCTCCAATTCCATCGTTCGTCGTCACCTTTTTCTTCTTTTCATTCACACGTCTTTGGAGTGGGTGCTTTATTTTCGTTTGTGGAAGGCAAAACCGTGTAGTAGAGCTTTTTGTTCTTTTTTGAAATGGCGTGTAGTAGAGCTTCGGAGCCCCACCTTCTATTCTTGTGCATCTATATATGCTTGCATGCGCGCGTGCGTGCGCCTGTGCGGAGCTTCACGCACATCACACGTCTTTACCTAGTATGTACATCCAGTTGAAAGGTTGAAAGGTAGACGCACGCAGCTTTCCATGGCCATGGCCAGCGGCTGAGATCGTCTCATCACCGGCAGTCCACCGTCCTGCTCGACACGTCGCATCCCCGCCTTCGCATCACGGCCTCACGGGCTCGCTCTACTTAAACAGCGCACCTACCACCGTGAGCCATTGCCCTCCACCTCGCCTCGACCCTGCCTTCACGTAGAAGCACACCAAGACCAAGCGTTCGTCCTCGGATCCGACCACGACGGGCGAAGGTGAGTCCCCTCCCCCTTCCTCCTCGGATCGTTTCTATTTCCGACGGAGAATTCAACCAACTGACCCTGTGCTGCCTGCCTGCGTTGTTGTTGGTCTCGTCCCAGCTCCATCCACCATGGACGGCAACAAGACCGCCGCCCGGCCGGCTCGGGCGTACTTACGGGCGTTCGCCCTCGCCCGCTTCACCGTCGTCGTCTTGGCCTTGGCCACAGCGGCCGACTACGTGCTCGACCGCTTCCACCTCTGCGGCAGCCAGGTACCAACCTAATAACCCGTCTACTGCCAGTCTGCTAGGCTAGATGCTGGCTAGACATTCCGATCATCACACGCCAAACTGGTATATATCCCGGCCGTCTGACTGAGTGCATGCAGGCTTCCTTCATCCTGCCGTGCGTCATGGTGACGGCCGCGGCGGCCGCCAAGTGGAGGGCCCTCTGGCTCGCCATGCTCTGCTGCGCGGTGCTCGAGGCGGCCGTCGCGGCGCCGGCGCTGCGGCTCTCATGCCGCCGCCGCGCCCTCGGCTACCTCCAGCGCGCGCTCACCATGGTCCACCACTACATGTACGTCCGCGCCGCCCACATCTTCCTCGCCGCCGACCCAGGATACCACCTCGCCATGATCTGCTTCGTGAGCGTCCCCGTCTTCATAGCGCGCGACTTCAGCAGTATCATTGTGGACCTTGTCCTTGGAGACGAGGAGTGAGGAGTTCTTCAGCTAGCTGCGTCTGCACTGCATGCAGGGGGGTCATGCCCATGCCCATGCCCATGGATCAGCTCGTGATCGAGGTACTGCGAGTAGTTCTAACTTCCAAGGGATAATAAGTACGTACTGTATGCGTGAATCGATCTAGTACTCTATAGTATGCATTATGATCGATCGAGTGCAGTATGTGTGAATCGATCTGCTAGTAGCGTGATGTTAATCGGACCGATCGACTATACTTGCTGGTTACTCCATTGTTGGGTCAGTCTTGGATGTATATATGAGACATCAGTTATGTGCATGCATGGCCGTTCCCGGTCTTGAGTCAGTACGTGAGCCGTTGTTTGCACTCATTCTGTTCTGGCAGCCAACCGGTCTCTCTCGGTCAAAGCTGGGAGAGGCCACTCGTTCGGGTCGAGCCTCCGTACATGCTGCTGAACCCCTATCGAGCCGGGGTTTCAGATTGTACCGGTACATTGACACGTTGCATCTTTTTTTTGTAAAAAAACTGTCAAATGGACCAACCTTGGCCAAAGCAACTCTTCCTCGCCACTGGAGTCCTGCTTGCCACGTATAAGCTCGAACACGAGGAATGGAATGCTACGGTAGATACAAACAACCTAATAAGTGTGCACAAGTGCAACGCAACACACGAGGAATGGAATGCTACGGTAGATGGATAGAAGCGGCTAGTACAATGCGAGTCAACTACTACGTCATGGTCATCGTCTACTCCGGAACCAAAATGAATATGGTTAGCGAGCAATGCATGTGCAGCACAGCACGGCAGACGCTACCAAATCGATCGAGTTTCCAAATGTGCGAAAGCATCCACGTACGGCTGCCGCGGCGAAGCTATTGAGCGCATTCGTAGAAACGCCACTGAATCGATTCGCTGGCATTTCCACTTCCCTAGTGCTCCCTCTGTTCACTTTTATAAGAGTTTTAGACAGCTGAAACTGAACCGTTTTGGGTGTTGTCCACGAAGGGAGTACTCCCTCCGTCCAGGTGCATAGGGCACCTAAGGCCTTCCACTACGTTAACGGTGCCAAATTGTCCAAAAAGGTGCCATGTCACCACCGGTGCCAAATGAAAAAGTTATGGCATCGGTTTCACATCGGAGGGCGCCGTTCAGCCTGCAAGAAGTGACCCCCCGTTGATGTAAAACGTCATAAAAAATCATTGAGCTAACCGCTGGAGTGTCTCAACCGAGTTCTCCCTCCGCCTGAAATCATATTTTATTGCATGCCGAATTTGGCACCGGAGCACCTACTTGCTCCGGTTCCTAAAACTTTTTTTGTGGCATCGGCTGTGCAATGAAGGGCATCGATGCCAAATATAGCAAAAGGGAATTTGGCACCTGTTTTGGCCTACATAGTGGAGGGCCTAAGAGAATCCAAGATTTCCAAATATATTAGTCGCCTTTCATTAATTAGGACTAATCGCTTGGCTGGCATCCCCAATATACGAAGAGTTTATAGTATTCAATCTTTCTCCCTTGCATGTACAAACCAATCAACCCACTTCTACCATTTAAGTTTTGTTGCATGTGCATGCGTGATGGACTGAAAGAATTGGAAACCAAGAGATTAGCCAATACATGGATAGTACGACCATCGGAGCAGTTAATGTGTGATTAACTAGAGGGGGAGAAACATGTATTTATTGGTTTTCTTTCGTCCAATCAACGTGTGCCTAAATTATGCTGCAGTTCCTTAGGTGCCCTATGCACCTGGACGGAGGGAGTACCTTTAAATGAAATATTAAGTAAGACCCTTTTGGCCGGTCTAGGGGAGGTGCAACCTCGTGATGGTTGATTCATTTATTTATTTATTTTTATTTTGCGAGAAAAAACTTACGGACTATGGCGAGCTGACAAGCAAGACCATTTTGGTTTGGGGGCACTCCGTCCAACTGCCGCTGTTTTTTCTCTCTTTTGATCATCCTTAGGCTTTGAAATGTGTTGTTCTGTTCCGTTACGGAACCCGCCTCCCAAGTTTGGGAGGCGTATGGAAGAAGAAAAAAAAGCATCAACAGCAGTCTGAAGAACCTCGAAGCCACACCAGTGATTCTGATCCATACTGCCGACCATATCAAAAAAGACGCGTGATAAATAAACCACCATTTCAAAAACAAGTGTGACAAAAATTTCCCAATCCAATTCAGTAGTACTGAGCTGAATTGGCAACGTTTTCATTCATATATTTATTTGGGGCGCAATTCAGCTCAGCGAGGCATGCGTTCCCGAACTCCAGTACGAGAGTCAGTCGCTCAGAAACCAAGCCGGACCCTTTATTTAAGGTTTATTTTCTCATGTTACAGATGTAGTGGTACTATAATAGACAAGCCGACTGCTTTGCGCCTATACAACAGGGTCACAACCACTATGCACATTCCGAGCCCTTGGAACCCTCTACGTCAGACGATTACCTCCAACAAAAATTTCGCGCCCTACGCTGGAGATCAATATGCCTCCACTCCCACTTCGGGACATATACCGGCACAACAATGAAACGACGGGATACATAGGATATACAAGCTAGCTACAGACCTCCCCTCATCACGTCAAGGAGCGAGCACGAGAACTTTAATGGTCCCCTGGCTGTTAGCAGTTAGCATAGTAGGGCTATCGCTCTTCCAGCAGACGGCGCTGATGAAATAAGGCCCGCGGTCGTCCTCGGCATCGTCCAGGTCCGTGGATAGAAACCTATGGCTGGAAGCAGGTTTCGAGATAGCCTGCAATTGGTGCGGAGTGGCTTCAAGTTAGACCGAGAGAAAGATTCATCTAGCTGCTCAGTTAACCAACATCGCAGCATATGAAGCATGTGACAGGAGGAAAAGCATGTCAGAAGCTCGCAATTACCTTGTGGTAAACAAAAACCTCATTTGTTTCACTCCCGCAAGCAATGTATTCGTTATTTACAGATAGTCCTACGAAGTTCTTCTCGTTTTTGTGCCCTCTGAACGTCCTTAGCTGCAAGACATTACCAGTTTAACATCAAGGTCAACTACTTTAGCGACCTAAAACGTGTTATATTTGTTTACAGAGGAAGTAAACATTTTCTTTCAAGCCTAGCACGAAATAATAGCTGAACAAGGCCATTGGACAAAGCTAAGAGATAAAAGTGAAAACACATACTATGATCAATCACTCGACAAATGAATTCACTTTAAAATGGGGCCAATGAGTAATGAGCACAGCAAGCTAATTGCAAATCCAAAGAAACATGCCCTGATGTCGCATGAAAATTCAATTTGCAAAGTTGACATTTCCTATGCATGTCATTGATATTCTTTTATCATTTTCCCAGAGCAAAAGATAATACAACATAAAATTCTGGATTTGACCCATGAGCTATGGAGAAATTCAAAATACTATATATCTCCACTTTTATTACTTCTAAGATAAAGAGTACATCCAAACACAGAACTATCCAAATGTTATACAAGCGCCAAAGGCAATAATATAATAAAAGCAAGGCTCGGATGATCTCACTTACTGGGCAATTGTCCTTGACATCCCATAACCGTAACGTGCTATCGGTCGATGCAGATGCAAGCTCATTATTAGATAAGAATTTCACATAAGAAACAGCTTTCTTGTGCCCACCAAAAACATGGAGAGGTGCACTTGGATTTCGTAAATCAAAATAATGAATATGGTGATCAGCAGATCCGACCTGAAATATTGTAGCATCCTATGAGTAAAGAAATCTTTTTTATTTATTACTATAATACAAGTCAAGGAAATGGATGCAACATACTGCGACATAGTAGCTCGATCCAGGATTATATTTAACAGAGCAAATATTTGCCTTCATATCAATGTTAATAGCACTCGCTTCCTGATTTGTGCACCACACTTTGACCTGGCATATACAGTAGTAGATTCCGGTCAGTTATTTACAGAATCACTATAGAACTGCGGTAAAGATATGCAGCATTCAAGGTTTCAACCTGATGACTAAACATCCCATTATTACCCAACCAAGGAAGGTTACAATCAAGCTTTCTTCCTTATGGGAATAGAAAAATAACTGAACCATTTTGGCTCTGAAATACCTTGCAATCATCACTACCAGATACTAGCATATTGGGCTCTGTACGTGAAAAATCAACACTCCATGCTCTTTTCTCATGCTCTTCATACTCCATCACACTCTGTCAAAAGCAGCACGCAGATAGCATAAATAACTGAGAACTACACAGAATTTTACAAAATAAACTGTGGAGCGGAGCAAAAGGTTACCTGGCGGGTTTGAACATCCCAAACAGTAACTATGCCTTCATAATCACTGCTTGCTATAACATTTTTTGAGTACTTGTTCCAGCTAAGGCAGCTGAGTTTAGATCTGGTAGCCATTTCAACAACTGGACAGTGGACATCTGATGGCTCATTAACAACCTAAGAAGCAGGATAAATCAAATTTGACTAACTCCAAATTCTGGCCACATTATGGTGAACACAAGTACCCTGCAAAAGCAAGCTTACTGTAGAAAATTCGAAGACTTTAATACGCTTCGAGACTCCAGCAGTAGCGAATAGCTCATCATCACGATCAAATTCGATACTGCGTTTAAAGAAAATCAATATTGTCTTCATTTTTCATGTAAAGCAGGCGAATGCATAACATGAAGGACTACAATGATAACAAATGCAGTGACTTGTGGATCCTTAAGCCAGAAAAATACTCAAATGATGTCAGCAATCAATTTGTTGGTAGATTTGTTCCTTGTTGTATACTAATGATCAGCAATAAACTTTGGTAGGTGATTTATTTATTTTTGCTAACTGAACACCCTTAAAGTTGATGAATGGGAGCCTCTAAATCCCTCACTCTACCCCTATGCCGGCTTCGGAGCTCTGCTACAGCACTACCTGCCTCAGATAAAACTATGCATAGAAAATTATACTCTGATAAAATTACCGATTCTGAAAAAAAATTAAACACTCACCTGGATACAATATTTGCTGAGTGGAACAGATCTCCATGTCTAAGTTCTGCAATTACACGTAAGCGACTGAAACATACATGAAACAGAACAAAAACATGATAAGCTCGATGAACACCATAAAAATTACTCTGAGCATATTATGTTACTAAGAACAAATAATCAGCAAACCTATATCGAGTGAATGTTGTAAGCACAGACTGAAAATCTTCAAGACCTTCATGATAACCTTCTCTATTCATCGTAACAACATCCTCCTGTCTGTGAGACTGCGCTCCAGTACGCCGTCTTTGCAGATAGTATTCTTGAAGCTCGTTAAACTGCAAGTTAAGTCATTGCATTAGATAATACGTAACAAATAGCATGGGATTAGCACGCATCATTTCATCTAACACGTTACAAAAAGAGTGTGTGCCTACTACTAGTCTATGTTCTCAACTACTATTTTGCATATAGTAATAACCTACATGGTGTGCGCAACAAACAACAATAATGTTTAGACATAGAAGAATACACATTTTCTTAAAGAAAGAGACAAACCTGCGCTTGAACTCGCCTCTTCCGAGCAATAACATTACCCGACTGTATAGGGGGATTGGGAGGGTCTGAGCTGGCAAGGGCATCTCTTCTTTGATGTCCTTGATGGCTTGCTGGAGCTCTCAAATCAAACCTCCTATTATTTAACCCCCCTGGAGATGATGTGCTAGGTGGTGCCCGAGAGTTGTGAACAAAGGGACCACTAGGTTTGTCCATAGGCGAAGGCCACATCTTTGATGCAGCAGGTTCATCCAAAAGCATGCGAAGCCTCATGGAGTACCTTTCTTTTGTTCGATACAGATCTAACCTATGTCTCTCCACACTGCTTATATCATCTTTGATGTACTGCAGGTCAGTTTGAATCTGTTTAAAAGGAACCAACATTATTAACAAGAATATACTTCATGTAAAAAAAACTACAACAAAAAGTAAGTAGCCATTTGTCAATAAATAGCAAGATGAAACAAAAACCTGTGATGCAAGATTCAATTAGCATGTATGAAGAACCAGAAAATAAGCGCTTATATCTATATTATCAGTAGTCAGGACGAACCTCATTCAACTCTTCAAGCTTTTGCTTTCTAAGGCAGTGCAAGAAGACTAGCAATATTTGCATATTTGTCTCTGACTCTTGTTGTTCCATTTGCCTCTTCTTCTCAGCAATCAAAGTCATAAGGCTGTCTAGCTCTTTAACTGTCATGTCGTTTCCCTGTAAATAAGATGAATTAAAACTCAACTCAACATACTAGTGACATGTCATGATTCGTCGGTAACTTCTTTTTAGTGTGTGTGTATAAATAAGAGCATGATAAGGGGTTTAAGAGTTCTGGAAGTTATGTTGATAAGGGAAAATGGAGTGTTGCACAATGCCACAGCCT
This sequence comes from Elymus sibiricus, assembly GCA_039707655.1. Lineage (NCBI taxonomy): Eukaryota > Viridiplantae > Streptophyta > Magnoliopsida > Poales > Poaceae > Elymus > Elymus sibiricus. The sequence goes on along the minus strand of CM077673.1, from coordinate 370,872,791 downwards.
GAAAATAAAAGCATGAATATATGATGCTCCTATGCCAAAAGTTTAAAACTAACTAACTTGATCGAGTTCTTAGTATGTGATAACAGAGAACCAGCAAGGCACATTGATAACTAACACATTTGCAAATTTGTTGCTATTTTTTTATTACATATGCCATTTCAATCATGTTAGTGCAAATTCATCTTTCGTGATGCTTGGTTTATCATCTGAAGATTTTCTTGTACCAAGATAGATAGGTGCTCCCCAAGGGCAACAGATAACTGTATGGCAGGTACAATTTGTTTGCTAACTTTCCTTGATATATACTTTTTTTTAATCAAAAGGGAACTAACCCCCGGCTGCATATCGTCCTTGATATATACTTAAGACATGGATTGGTGGTTACATAGATTCGGCAGTGGCAAAACATGCAAGGAGGAAAGTTCGTTCAGATACTTAGATAGGGATTGCATTACAGCTACTTAGATTCGAGCATTTGATAGTGGACGCAGGAAGATAGCCTGTTCACGACAAAAGTAGTTGCAACCCGAAGATACGGCTAAAGGCGCATACAAGGCAACATTCTAGTAATTATATTTGCCCAGAATAATGCATATAGTCATTATCCACATACTGCTATGAAAATTAAAGAAGCTGAAATTTGCAACTATATGTCCGGAGTGGCCAAACATTACACAGGAAAGCAACACATGTGGAGTGACTGACCTGTTGCACAACATGTCGGAATTGATCAATGGGAGATGCCGTTTTTGCAACTTGCCGGGCCGACATTTTCTTCACCACCTATGTAGCCACAAGTTTAAAAAACCCAGAACTTAGTGATTTTCTATGTAATTCCAGTTTCGATAAGCATGAAAAGGCATAACATGATTGATAGCTTGAATGTACCAAGGGACCATACACAGAGACATATTCGATTTCCCACAGAAAAAAGAGACATACTATTCAATTGTAACAAAACTAGAAAACCATCAAAGTCATAGCAAGAGTACACAACAAGCATTGTTGAGGAGCAGAACTAACACAAAGTAATGCACACGCACACACACACGTTTACTACCGATCAAACCTGACATCTACAATAAACTGCAGTGCATCACATAAGTCAAATAAACAGTACTATCTGACCATGGCTTTTACCAATATCTGCAGAAGTACCGCCTAGTTTGGTTTTAAGAAAAAATGCATCACACTTGAGATCCAGTGACTTGCAGAAAACTCAGAGGGCAATGTATGGAGCAATCACCAAACAGTATCAACTATCAAGTGTCACCCTTGGGCAAGCTACTGGATCTCAGCCCCACGCACTTGATACTGTTTGATGATGCAGTTGGTACTGTTTGATGATTGCTCCATACACGGCTAAAAAACTTGTTACTTGCACAAAACTCAAAGCGGGCATTATATGCATTCTTTTGAAATTAAACCTAACTGGCCTCACAGCCCAAAAATCACATCCAAATGTAAGGACATCATTAGAACCCTAACATTTCTAAATTACACACAGAAAGGTTCTGCCGCACTTGGGGGGCCTAAGGACGCCGCTCAAATCGGCCGCGAGAGCATCGCAAGCAGGGCCAATTTGATAGCACAGTACCGCGGGCCTGCGGAAGAAGAAGCTGAGGGAGCTGACCTTGTCGAGGAGGAAGTTGGGGTAGAGCTGCGCCTTGGTGAGGTAGTTGGCGCAGCAGGGGCAGTCGCTCTTGTGGTTGAGGTGCGTGACGATGCACATGTAGCAGAAGCTGTGGCCGCAGGCGGTGAGGAAGGCGTCCTTGATGAGCGCCATGCAGATCGGGCAGAGCAGGTCCCTGTCGCCCCGGGCGTCCGCCGCCTCTCCCTCCGCCGCCCCCTCCCCTGGCGACGAGGACGGCGAGGCGCCCGCGCAGGCGTCGTCCGCCGCCGCGGCCAGGTGGGCCGGGTGGGCCGCCGCGTCCGCCCCGGACGGCGCGTGCTCCGGCTTGGGCACGGACGGCACGAGCGCGCCGGCGGGGGCCACCGAGGAGTCGCCCATGGGGGTGTGGTGGTGGTGGTGGCGCGGCCGGGTGTGAGGAGGGGGGAATAATTGCGTACGGAGGCGGGTGGTGGTGGTGGGATGTGTGATGCGGGAGGGAGGGAGGTGGAGGTGGAGGGAATTTGGTTCTGTGGGCGGCGAGACCCGAGAGTGGGAGCGGCGCGTATGGGTGGGAGGAGACCACGTCGGGGAAGAGAGCAGACGACCGACCCACCGCACCCCGCACCCCCCGGCCGCCGCTTCCTCCCCGCCTGCACGCAAGGCCCACGGCGACAGGACGGCAACCCGACCCGGCCCGACCCAACCAAATCAAAATCACGCACGCTCGCCCGCCCGCGGGCTGACGCAGAGCGAATGTGGTGTGGAGGCTAGACCAGCCACGCTGCGCAGCACAGGTGCAGCTGCGTCATGGGCTCATGGCGCCGGAAAGGGTGAAAGAGGTCAGGTGGACGGCGGGTGGATGGCGGCACGTCCCCGTCGACGTGACCGTGCGCTGCCTGCCTAAGGTGTGTGTGTATCTGCATGCATGAACAGACGCTGCTCCGTTGTTGTTGTCACGAAATGAATACTGCTGCTAGGTAGGCACGTCGCGGCCTCCGACGCCTCGCGATGCCCACCCGTTCGGCCAACATGGTCGTCAACATTTTTTTGTTTGAAATGTCGGCTATCCTGCATTCAAGAAAAGAATCGGTCGGTTAATTAAAAAAAATAAGTGAAAACCAGATATGCCCGTTTTATTATGGAGAGCCGGGCGACAACCGTAACAACCGCTAAGCGGCAGGAACCACACGCACATCACACCAAAGAGGCGTCGATGAGACAACGCGCATGCGTCATCGTCATCACTCCTTCCTTAGGGGCGTCGTCGTCATCCCTACACTCTGAGCAAACGATCCCGGCTTCGTCGTAGACGATCGTCTATCCAACCCACACTGTAGCAGAAGCGTGAAGCTTCATGACGATATGGGCCGAAACTCAGCCACCTGCGGCTAGACGGCGTAACTCCGACTCTGACGAAGAACTCTGAAGAACAAAACCAGGCACGACTAGCGCCACTGAAGATTACCGAACGGGCCACCTGCAGCCAGTCATCATATACCACAAGACCCCGCCGCCGCAGTTTCAACTTCACAACAACAAACAAACCGAGGCAATGCCACGGAAACGTCGAAGAAGAGCCAACTATCGCAACCATTGTCGCATCACCGACATCGCTCCCACCATCATCGTTGCCACAAAAGTATGGACGCCACAACCGTTGTAAACCACCTGTCCCGCTTGCCGATGCCAAGCTCCGAGACGAAGCCCCCAAGAGGGAAAACGGCACATCGAAATGTCGCCAACGTCCGGCCACAAGATCAAGGGTTTCCCCTCAAGGGGTGCGGCAACAAAGCAATGATGCCTCCAGGAAGGTCACAACGACCACAACCGCCGCTATTGTTGGTCACGACACAAGGCCGAGACTAGGTCTTCACCCAAGCTCCCACACCACCTCGGCCACATATCAACCCGCACCGGCGCTGACAAGTCCACCAACCGCCACCACCATTGAAGTTGCCCATCAACGAAGAGGCCCGAGACCGCCGCAGCCAACCACACCTCGCGAAGACCGCCGACATTCAACCTCCCATATGAGGGCCCACCATCCACCGCTGCCACCATCACCGAACATGCCACATCGCAACCGACGCAGCCGCTCGCACCATGCGACACGTCCCCGTCGACGTGACCATGCATTGTCTGACTGAGTGTATCTGCATGCATGAACAAATGATGCTCCGTTGTTGTCACGAAATGAATATTGTTACTAGATAGGCGGGTCGCCACCTCCGGCATCTCCCGATGGCCACCCGTTCGGCCTAGGGTAAAATCGAAAGAACTGTAGCCCGGTGTACGAGCGCCAACAGAGTCACGCAAGCATAGAAGAGTCCACGCACAAGCATAAATGGGTCGGCCCATCACACGATAGATCGCTCACCCAAGGCGCACCTAGTTCGTCTTGTTCGACGATTGACCGGTCCACGATAAACCAGTTGACGGGTCAACCGTTACCTTTTGGGGGGAAATAGATAATGAAATAAAATAAAAAAAGACAAAAGATTCACAAAAAATAAAAAACACGATTTTGAGGAAAAAGTTCATGGATTTTCATAAAAAATTAATCGATTTTTTAAAAGGTCACAGTTCACCGATTTTAAAATAAAAACATCTAATTTTGAAATAACTTAATGAAAAATTTTAAAGGTCACCGATTTTGAAAATAAAAAAAATCATTATTTCGATTTTTTTAATAAATCATATAAAAAGTTCATAAATTTTAAAAAGAAATTCATAAATCATATAAAGAAGTTCACGCAGTTAAAGAAAAAGAATTAAAAAACATAGAAAACCCAGATAAAAAAATCAAACAGGAAGAATATGGGCCGGCCTGCTACTAGACGCATAAGGTGTGCTCAATATAAAAGGTTGGTTAAACAACACAAAAGTAGTGACGCAGCCATGTCATGGTAAACTCTTACCCCGTTTGATTGCAAAGTATTTTCTAAGTATTGTATGAATACTGCAGTTTTTTTAGATACCATGATTTTATTTACTGTGACCTGTTTGACTAACGTTAAAAATGATGTTATTAAAACTAGAGTATTTACAAAACTGCGGTAATTTCTCTGCATAATAAAAAGAACACCGGACCTCTTTTTTAAAAACAAAGCAAGCGAAAGAAATGAGTCTATCGCTAAATATTCTCAACAAACTCATCTCGCCTGATCATAGAAAGGATCCGATGCAATCCATAGCTATCCTTTATAAATCAGCTAAGGTCAGAAGCCTTTCTTAAGGACTACTAATCACTGAACCCAAAATCCTTTACAATTTTGAAGAAAAATTTAAGAGCCGTGTTGTGGGCGGCCTTTTGTACAAGCTGTAGTCGTTCGTGTATGCCGTTGTTCTATGCACGCTCATGGTAAGGGCTAACCAACTACCTAGCTCGTGTATGCCGTTGTTCTATGCACGCTCATGGTAAGGGCTAGTCAACTACCTAGCTGGATAAACGCATCAGAAATAGAGTTTGCACCACAAAAAGCAACAGTTATTAGCTAGCTATGAATGCATGCACGGTGAACAGCTAGCTAGTAAATTTTACAGCATTTTGTGGCTTAACCAAACAGGTCCTCTGCATTGTGAATACTCCAAAAAACGTTGTTATATTAAAACCATGTTATTTTGTACCTACAGGCAAAATTATTGTAGTTTTCGATACTTTGTTTTTTTTAGTAATTTGCTATCAAACAGGGCCTTAAGGAGATAATGTGGTCGGTCGAGGGCAAATCTAGATTTGTCTTCAATATTGCACATCTAAATGACTCAGTCAAGTATTAAAGAAAAAAAAACAGTTTTGCTAAAGCACATCTAGATGTGCCATAAGTATCGCACATCTAAGTCATATGGCATTGATCCTACATGGAGATTCGTGTGAGTATTTTTCTTTTTACTTTTCCTTTTCTTTCTATGCTTAATTGAGTCACTTAGATGTGCAATAACTAGGGCACATCTAGACACACCCGAAAGAAAATACCCACACGAATCTTCACTTAAGATTAATGATACTTAAGATTAATGATATAGGACTTAGATGTGCAATAAGATCAATGATATAGGACTTAGATGTGTAGTGAGATCAATGGTATAGGACTTAGATGTGCAATGAGATCACTGATATAGGACTTAGAACAATGATATTGCACATCTAGATGTGCTTCAGCAGAACTTGATATTTCAGACTTACGGCTCCAGCCTGCACCCAAACTCTGAAGACAGACTCTGCACAAACGAGCTGTCAAAACGAAGACCAGAACAGCTTTACTGAACCAACTACATAACATGCGTACTTCTCTAGCCACACAAGAAAACATTCTCAATCCACCAGCAAAATTTGCAGTTCCAGCACATGCATCATGCTTAGGCCATAAAGACACCCTAATTTGCTAATTCTAGCATGCTCTGGTCACGCAAAAAAAGCATTCTTACAACACCAGGCACAATTTGCAGTTCCAGCATATGTCTCATGCTAACACCATCGAGACAACCCAATCTGCAGATTCTAGTTCACAATTTCAGAAACCTTCTTCCTCCACCAATTTCAGGTGATGACTGATACAGTTTCAGGTTGTACCTCGTAAGCTCACCATGGTCCCATCAGTCGACCAGGTCGATGATCGCCTTGGTCACCTCCCTGGCCAGGTCGTGGCGGCGCAGCTCCACCTTCATCTGCGCCACCCTCTGCTTCTTGATCTTCTCGTCCATGGCGCGCGCCTTGTCTTCGTCCATCATGCCGAACTGCCTCTTGAACATGCCCAGGTTCGCCGCATCGAGCTCCCTCACCTGCTCCGCTAGGTACGGATACAGCTCGCACATCTCCTCGAACCCCTTGCGCTTGTGGTCATTCGCCGCCGTGGCCTTCGTAGAGGCAGCTGCGGCGGTGGTCATGTCGCCGCCGCCCCAGACGATCTTGGAGAGGTCCAGTACCCGGCGGTCGTGCTCCTTGCTCGGGACCTCGCCCTTCTTGCTGAGCGCGAGGTACCGACGCCTCAGGGTTGCGACCTTGTTCTGGAGCTCCTTGCTGCCGTAGGCACGGTTGTCGAGCTTTCCTGCAAGGGCGTCCGGCTGCGGCAGCGAGCCGTGCTTCTTCTGGTGGGCGGCGAGGGCCTCGAGGATACGGACCTCGTCGTCGGTGGACCAGATGCGGCTGAAAGCGGCCGGCTTCTTGGTCTCGGCGGCCGCCGGGGGCTTCAGGCCCTCTGGCGCCTGCTTTAGAGCAAGCTTCGGCTTCGGCGGCGGCGCCTCCTCTTCCTCGGACTCACCTTCCACTTCTTCCTCGTCGGAGGCATCGGATTCCTGGTTCTGTTGCGGCGGCGGTGGAGGCTGTTTCTTCGAAGAGGAGGGAGGGGCTGCCTTCGTGGGCTTCTGTTCTTCCTCCTCCTCCTCCTCTTTCTCTTCCTCTTCCTCGTCGGAAGTGTCAGAGTCCTCTCTCTGCTGCGGCGGCGGAGGCTTGTTCTTGGGGGTGGGGGCGGCGGCCGGGGCCGCGTGGGCGGGCTCCTCATCAGACTCCTCCTCCTCCTCCTCCTCCTCCTCTTCAGACTCCTCGCCCTCCTGCGGGGGCGCAGGCGTGTTCCTGGGGGCGGGGGTGGGGGTGGGGGCGGGGGGTAGGGAGTCGGCGATGGCGTCTTCGTCGTCCGACTCCTCGGAGCGCGAGCGGGAGTCGCTCTCCTCAGAGGAAGCAGCCGGAGGTGGAGGCGGCGGCGGGGGCGCCGGCTTCTTCGCGGCGCGCTTCGGGGCCATCGCCGGAGACTAGGGTTGAATGTTTGGGAGACGAAGGGAGGTGGGCGGCGCCGGCGGACTCTGGGATCTTCTCTCGCAATTTTGGGGGGGGGGGGGGGGGGGGGGGTTTATTAGGGGAAGAGATGTGTCAGCGTCCACCCTACGACAACCCTTTCTTCTACGAGGCCCTCGGGCTTACCAGGCCCATGTCCATTTGGGCCTCATGGCTTTATACGGCCCATCGCTCATCTTTCTGCCTACACTCACTCACAGCTCTAAAAAATGCCATGAGGCCGCACAAAAATAAAAATAAAAACCTAGACTCACTCACAGCCTTGCCTCAAAAAAAAAAACTAGACTCACTATTTCTTTAGGCAAAAAGAAAAAAAAACTAGACTCGCTCACAAGCAGGAGAACAGGGCCTGTCCTGAGGGGGGGGGGGGGGGGGGGCGGAAGGGGCGGCCGCCCCGGGCCCCCAACGTCCCAGGGGCCCCTCCCCAGCCAGGTACACACTAGCCCAAAGTACAGGTCGTGAAAAAAATCCCAGGTCCGGCAAGCAGCCCGCGTGTTCTTCCTCGCATCTGGATTCTGTTCGATCGCCCAGAGGAAAACAATCACGTAGATACCCTAGTACACGGGGCCTGCCTTGTTTTCTGTTCGATCGACAGGATTTTCTCCAACAAGATCGCTGCAATCATTTCTTTCCTAACAACATTGCTACTATCTGAAAAAAGATCGCTTGTACTTATCCACCAGACCCAGCGCTCCGGTCGTGAGTACCCACGTTTGGACGCCGACGAACTCCGCTGGCGAGACACCAGTCTCCATCCGCCGGACGCACACGCGGATGCACGGCCAGACCGCATGGTCGAGCGCCTCTTGCCAGACGCCGGTACACTCCACATGGCGTCATAGCCAAGCCCCAGATTACCGATCAACCAATGTGAATCGAAGGTTGTCGTTCTGGAATTGAGCCATTTGTGAGGTATACATGCTCGTAGTCATACTTACAAATTATACCACTTCTGTTGAAACTAATAAATTGGACCACCGACCAATGATGAAACTACTTTTACTTTTAGTAAATTGTAGAACTTTAGTGCTAACAGTTTCTTAGATTGGAATGAGATATTTTCATAGGATTTTTTTGCGGTATTTATGCTACACTTTTTTTTCAATAGATTGGAGTTTGGAGCTCTTACAAATTGTTTTATGTGATTGCATGTATATTTACTCACATCATTGGAAATACAAGAGCTTTAAACTCTTGTGCAATTAAAAAAGTCATTTATCTATGTTATGTACTTTCTATTTTCATTTTGGTGCATTTCAGGATCCAATGTTTCAAAAAATTATTTTAGAGATTTACTCAAGAATTATGTGCCGAGACATGATTATGTAGTCATATGCAATCTACATATTATTACAAGTATCAATAGGTCCAAAGTTTTAGTTTCGCCCTGGGCCCCCAAAATCTCAGGACCAGCCCTGCAGGAGAAGTAGTTATTTGTCACATGGCATCAGTAAACATTCAGTCCAGCCCAACATTTTCAAAATAACATCTCCGAAATCCTTTCAGATCAACCATTCAACGATATTCTACAATTTTTTTGCGAGAATAACGATAATTTGTCATACACCTGGAAAATTATATTTTTGCTCATTCAAGGAGTACATCTCTCATTGGTCCCCTTGTATCTCTCATGGACATGACCCATGAGTGTTCTAACATTATTCTCTGTAAATCAGCGCGGGAAAAACACGGGTCGTCGCAGCCGCATGGTGGCAGGATCGGGACAGAGGTAGAAGAGAAAGGAAAAGAGTGCTCGCTTTCATGTTTCATCAGCACTGCGAGGCCAGCAGATGCGCCAAGCTCGACGTGTCAAAGAGCTCCATGAACATCTGGTCGGTCTTCCTCGCCTTGGCTGCCGTGAAGTGCAGGTACTCGTCAAAGACCGAGGACAGGCGCCACTTCTGCAGCTTCCTCAGGCAGCCCACCACGTAGCCGGTACGGTGCTGAAAGAAGCACATGGTTATGGTTTCATTGCAAAGTGTTGTATGGGGTGTAGGGTGCAAGATGGATGATCAATGGAGGGCCTACCTTGCCCCTCTTGCAGTGGATGAGCACCGGGTGGTTTCTTACGTCTGAATCAGTGGAAACAAGCACAGGTGTTAGTTAGAGAAATGAGAGATTTTAAGTGGTGATGTGTGATTTTGCGGCCTTCAGTTAGTGAAGATGTTTGTAAAAATGTACAGGAAATATCCGTTACCAAGGATGACTTTGAGCGCCTCTCGGATCCACTAGTAGAAAACAGACCTTTCGTCCGCCCCTTTAGTCACGGTTTGATTACGGCCCGGGACTAATGTGACCATTAGTCCCGGTTTGATTTCAGCACCATTAGTCCCGGTTCATTTGCTACCTATAGTCCCGGTTTGTGATACAAACCGGGACTAAAGGGGTGGTGGCAGGCTGGTGTCAGCTGGGGCCCCCACGAGTCCCTTTAGTCCCGGTTTGTATCACCAACCGGGACTAAAGGCCCCCCCCCTTTAGTCCCGGTTGGAGATACTGAAAAAAAATTCAATTTTTTTTTTCAAAATTTTTTCCCAGCTCTTTAGTCCCGGTTGGTGTCTTCAACCGGGACTAAAGGGACCAACCGGGACTAAAGGGGGGGCCCCTGCGAGCCCCTAAATCTTAGAAAAATCATAACTAAATCATTCTAATTCAGAAAAATACAAATAATATATCAAAATTTGCAGAAAAAAAAAGATTTGTCCGAAGAAATAACAAGTTTTCCGTTTTGATTTTTTTTTAAAATCACCAAATTCCAAAGGGAAAATAGAGTTTTTGGACGTTTTAGGGTTTAGATTTCTAAGTTTAGGGTTAGGTTTTAGGGTTTGAACCTTTAATTTTACTGTTTATAATAGAGTTTCGGACGTTTTAAGTCCCGGGTTTAGGGTTTTTGGACGTTTTAAGTCCCGGGTTTAGTGCTTTTCAATTTCAGGCCAATTTAGCTCAAAAAATCATTAAATCCATGAAAAAATAGCAAATGAAGTCAAAAAGGGTTGAAATTTAAGGATGTGGCTTTGAACGGTTCATATTGAACACACAAAAATTCTGGAGTTGAAATAAGATTAAAAAAATGAAATGTCTTTATAACAGCTGAGTTTTCGTCTGAAACTCTGTTACTTAGAAAGAGATGGTCCAGTTTGTACACAAAGTGCATCCAGTTTTTGCCATAACCCTCTCAACTTTTTAGCACAAGCTATTTCGGTGAAATGATGATACCATGCCAAGTTTCAACCTTTTCAGAGTTCATTTGTAGTGCTTTTCAATTTCGACCTAATTTAGCTCGAAAAATGATTAAATACATGAAAAATAGCAAATGAAGTCAGAAAGGGTTGAAATTTGAGGATGTGGCTTTGAATGGTTCATATTGAACACACAAAAATTCTTCAGTTAATATAAGTTTAAAAAAATGAAATGTGTTCAAACTCTGGTCAAACAGTGGTCAAACTCTGGTCAAACTACTTATTCAATAAATATTAGTGTTACTAAATAATTATTGTTTTTTAGAATAATATTTTCAAACTCAAACGGTGAAGCGTGTGACATCATGCTCATATTTTTCTGATAATAATGGATATATTATTTGTCGAATTTTGATTTACAGATTTAAAGATATTAATTATGCCATTTTAAATGAATAAATGGCAAAATAATAATAATAATAATATTACTTATTTTATTTTCATTGAAATTCAATATTATTATTACTTATTTTATTTTGACATTTTTGTATTATTTTGGATTTTTTGATTTTTTTTGTTTTTTGATAATTTTTGATTATTTTGAATTTTTTTCTTTTTTTTGAATTTTTAAATTAATCATTGTTGTTTGTTAATCATTGTTGTTTATTTTAATAATTGTTTGGAGTTTAAAAAATTAAATCATGTGACATCAAGACCTAAGGGTTAATAGGATTGATAGATTACTATTGTCAGGAAAACAACAAGTGCAGACTTGGAAACTAGGGAGATAGAACCTGAAAGTTAAGCGTGCTGGGGCTGAAGTAGTGAGAGGATGGGTGACCGGCCGGGAAGTTAGACGATTTGGAATGAGTGTGGAGCAGTGAGGAGGGGTGATTAGAGATTAAATTGTCAAATAATTCAAAGATTCAAAAATCAGAAAAAAAAATTAAAAAAAAAATTCAAAAAAAAAAATCAAAAAAATTTCCTGGCTCCACCTTTAGTCCCGTGTTACCAACCGGGACTAAAGGTCCTGCATCCCCCGCCCCAGACAGCGCCACGTGGAGGGCCTTTAGTGCCGGGCCGTGTTGAACCGGGACTAAGGGGGGGGGGGCTTAGTCCCCACCCTTTAGTGCCGGTTCGTGAACCGGCACTAAAGGCCGTTTTAAACCGGGACTAAATCCCGTTTTTTCACTAGTGATCATTTCTTCGGGGATGTCGACAAACGGTTCCTGCAGTCGCAACAAGGTACATAAGTTTCAGTTATTTGTTGGCACACACACACATAGGTTTTCAAAAGGAAGTTTGCATTTCAGTGCACACATGGATGATTCTGAAGTAAAGTTGGTCGGCTCGACCATAGGATGCACTGTTAATCGCCGACAGAATAAGCTGTGACCGAACGTCAACTTGCCAGAGTCGACGGCCTTTAGCGTTCCACTAACTAGCAGGTCATAGCTGGATGAGCAAAGAGCCGACAGCGGAATATGTTCTCGTCGAGTCACCGTTGCAGTGGATACCAGATAAAAACTAGAGCTGTTGAGTGTTGACACGTGATGATAGGCAAGCAGACAATCCTTTTTTCCATGTATGCAGTCATGGATATTATAGTAGTAATGCAAGAGAGTAGTAGCATGGCAGGTAAAAAGGTGAGCTGGTCGATCATCTAATGCCTCTAACGGAAAACATGGAAGTGAAAGTGATCAGATATTCAGATATATATACTGTTTCTCATGAAAGAGACGGGTAAATAAACCTTGCAAAGAGCCAGTAAGACGGTTGCCCAAGCAAAGAGTAAGTGCTGCCGAAAGTAACATATTCATACACACCACAGCGGCACAGCCCACGGCTACTCTGAACCAAAGACTATTTACTGCTGACACACTGATACGCAGAGCGCACCAAAATGCAGTTGGATGCAAAGATGGCTTCGCCGTCCACGGAAATGCACGAACCAGATGCTGAATTGTTCGCCTACGTACGTGCGTACGTACCTTGCGGCCCTGGATTCCGAAGTGGTGGAGCTTGATCCCGCTGCGCCCCAGGAACCGCGCGTTCTGCTCCGGGTACGGCTCCGGGCACAGGTACCTGAAGCATGGCGCTTATTAAGAACAGAGAAGTCTGGGAGCATGGTGGCCAAAGATTTCATTTCAGCATGGTAGGGAAGGGATGGACTCACACGACGGAGCGCAGGTTGAGCGACGCGAGGAACCGGAAGTTGGCCGCGTCGGGGAAGTCCGACCGGAAGACGCCGTCGTCGACCATGCCGAAGTTGAGCGGCGGCACCAGCTGGGACACCGCCGCCTCCCCCGCTTCCTCCCGGTAGCCCAGGCTAGCGCGGAGCTGCTGCTTCGGGTGCTTCCATTGCTCCACGGCAACGCCCTCGTCCTGCTCTGCTTGCTGGGTCCTCTGCCTCGGCGAGACCTCCAGCTTCATGGCTCGTGGTGGCGTCGCGGCGGAGGCGGGAGGTGTCAGCCTCGGCTGAGTGAGAGAGGGTGCTGTGCAAGCGTGTGGGACGAGACCGCGATGCGGCAGGCTATTTGTAGAGGGCGAGCAGCAGGGCTGCCATGTGATCGACGGTGATTTGCCGACGAGAAATTTTAGGCGAAAGCGACATAAATTTTGATCGATGGATGGATCGACGGTGATCCATCCATGGCTGGCGCTTGCTGACGGGAGGGGCCCGTCCGATGTGCGACGATGATTGGTGGCCGGAGCCAAGTTTTCACCGGATGAGACGAAGCTGGACACTCGAGTGACCGTCGCAAAGCTCGGCTCAGGCTCCAAAATCTCAGAAAATGTAGGATCTATGGCGTGGAGTGACACTCGAGTCTTTTGCGCATCGATCATGCATGCCGTCGTGGCGTGGTCGATCTGGGGGCTCGGGATACCGTTGTGGCGTGGTCGATCGGGACTCCGGGCCATCTCCCTCCCGGCCGGTCGTGGTTTGGTGCCGACAGGAAAGCGACATGCGTGCCCTGCGGGTGTGACGGGGAGCACGTATGTGAAATGATCCTTCCCGTCGAGCAGGTCAATGTTCTCGGTGTGCAAGCCAAGAACTTCCGATTTCGTTCCTGGATAAGGTCCGGTTCAACTATCGCGGCGGGCAAGAGTATCAATGCTTCATGGTTAACCTTTTTCTTGATAAATCACTGGTGAAAAGATTAGTGTATTTTGAGTTTGTTTAAGTTTTGTGCCCTGTTGAGGCGAGGCGACGACGACGGCTTCCTGAAGAGGGAATAAGCTTCTCCCGTCTAGCCTCCGTCATGGTGATGTGTCTTGCGTCGTTGATAGGCGTGCAGAGGTGTCTCTTTGGCGGATCTCATGGGATCTCGTCGGTGTTTGTCTTCAGTGGATCCGTGTGGATACGGTCTTCGTTCGTCTGCGTTCATGTGTTTACAGGTTCGATCATTTTGAGCTACACTTTTTTTCATGGACAACAATTGTTGTTCTAGTGCACTGATCCTTTGGGGCCTTAGCACAACGACTTTCCAGCTGTCTACTACAATAAGGTTTGCCCGGCTCTGGTGGGGGAGGGCGATAACAGCGACGAGGCTTCGCCTCGCTTCAGTGCTTGTAGTCGTTGTTAAGTGGTTTATGGACATGGATGTAGTTTTTTTTTTTACTTCTCATGTTCTTTGTACTGACATGATGTTTGATGAATAGATTAAACCCCAAAAAAGATAGATGTACATTGAGGAATTCATTTTGCCTTGAGCATTTCTTTTTTGACTATTTTGAATACGACTCAAACATGTTTGTGGGGGTAGAGCCATACAACCTTAGCTGCTAAGGTTGTGATCAGAAACAAAACAAAAAGTGTGTGATCAGAACCAATTAATTCACTTGAATTGAGAGCAGAGAATTCTACTATTTTTTCCCTTACAAAGCTCGTGCATTTCAAAACGAGACATTATTGTGCCAAAACCTATGGCAAGACAAAGCTTTTCTGTGCGGCACTGCTGTTACAAGTTTCACCAGCCAAAAATTCTAGAGGATACAATAATACAATATCTTATGACGACTGGCAGAGCATGATTTGTCTTTGGTGTGCTGTCTCATCTCTTTACGGTATATGGAAACCACTTCCAGAAAAGGGCATCTGCAATTTGCATACCACAATCAGGCAAAGCAACGGGCTAAACATGCATTATTGCACGGCTCCTTCTAATAAGCGCTAAGTTATTGCACGGCCAATCAAAGTTTCCCGTTTGTTAGGTTAGGTTTAGGCCAAATGAGGAGGATGGGTGTGTTGCCAGTGGCGTTCCAGTATAATGCACAGCAGATAGAACCAACCTCCATCCAAACTTCTGGCTAGGCAAAGGGATTCCTCTTTGCTGAAACCCTATTTGTCCTCCTGTTGTGCTCTGCAATCTGCGTGGTTGAATGTTAAATATAAACAGGACCGAGTGTCAACAAACATAACGTTTGAAGCAGTGTAACCAAGACAACTGATCAAGCATGTCAAAACCCACAAGCTTACATACTCAATCGAGGCTGCTAAATAGTTTTGCATTGATTCCTTGGACAATTAATGACACTTCTTTGACAGCAAAGAAAAACCCATTACTATAAGAGCAGTGTTAAAAACCAGTCAACGAAATATTTTGTTGATGAACATGAGGACATTATTTATAGTGAAGGTAAAAGTAGTGTAACTATTTTACTCGAGGCTGCTAACAAATATGATGTAGTTCATTCAACCTGGCCTATAATTAACAATCCAAGATTCTAACCAGCTGCTGTTAGTGGCTGCCTATATCGAGACAAGTGTAGTGCACACAACTAATTATGAAACATTGTCAAACATGCTTCACAAAGTGATAATCGACAGCTCCAAACATATAAACACTAAAATAAAATATGCAATCTTCATGAAGTTGGCAGGGCCGGCCATAGCATTATGGAGCCCCTAGTGCGACCGAGACACAATAAACCTTATAACATAATAACATATATATACTTTCAATAATATATATCGTATATCATGATAAATATAAAGGCATAAACATTAAAAAACATGATTTTAGTTAGCAAATAAAGTCTCAGTACACCGTCTATATGTGATTATATGATACATGTACTCATTTATAAATAACTACTAAATAAATGCAACGTGGTAAAGTGCTAGGCCCTAGGACACCACTCCTATTGCCATGCCCTAGGACATGCCCTCGAAGTAGGCAGGCGAAAAAACTTACTCGTTGATTGCCTCGTAGACTAAGCCGAAGGATCCACTCCCGATATGCCCTCCCTTGATCCAGGATGTGATGGTCCTCCTAAATCGCCTATTCGACGACCGCGAGAACAAATGCTCAACATCAGATGAAGTGCACTCTGCAACAACGAGAGCCAACGCACCAGTAGTCTTCTCCCTTGTGGCCTCCACAACCACTTCTCTTGTCCTCTCCTCTTGTAGTGTTTCCACTTTGGCCAATTTGCCATTCCCCTTCGCTTCACCTGCATTCTCAGGCCTTGACCCAACATTGGCCTCTCTTGTAGTAGAGGTCTCCACTCTCTCCAACTCGACCAATATGCCTTTGGATTAAGCCCATGCGTGCGAGCTTCTCATTGAACAGGAGATCACCCTACCTAAACCGGTTGGTCAGACTTCGGCAAGAATTTTTGGAACTTGGGTCCGTATGATTTGTAAACAAAATTTTAGCAAATCATGTCGTTTATGTTTCTTAAGAAAAATATGAAAGATCATGCATGTAGAGAATGAATATAAGTATGTGCATGGTATCCTCATTTACACACAAGTTTTTTTTTACTTTTTTTGAAACTTAAATACGTGGATTTTGTTAAAGTTTTGAACTAGGATCATATGGACCCATGTTCGGATTAAGACTTTACGGGCATACTTCAGAATTTTAGTAAATAAAAGGCAATCAAAGAATATGATTAAAGGGACCGGCTTCTTTGGTGCACAAGGTTTAGACTTAATATCAATTGTCTATACTAATTTTCAAATATCAATGTTATAATACTTGATTGGCCAAAGAAAGATCAAAGCTCTTATTGCAGTGCAACAAGGTGCTTCATAACCAACAATTTGAGTTGTGTGAATCTCTGTCACATCCTTGCTCTATGCTTGATGGTGTCTCCCTCATAGGTCCATGCTCAAGTACTCCCAAGTTCAAATTGGGATGCACGGCCTGAATTGTGTCCTTCCTGATCGTAGGCACAAGGTGGCCCAATGTTTCATCGATTGTGTTGGAGGAGACTTTTATGACCCGACTGCGATGAACACTCGGTGGTGTTTCTTAGCAAAGCCAATTCTGGTATGATTTGACAGTATGGAAATCAAGTGAACCTTATCACAAAGATCAGTCCCTGCATGCAACTGAAGCACAAGCAATATATACTTTGAGATATGCAATCTGAATTGGGATATAATATGAAGTACTAGTTTAACACAGTTGGGTTTCGATGACGCATAGTACATGAGGTTTCGCCAACTCTCGTGTCTATGCCAAAAAGTAGCAAATACTAAAATTCAAGCAAACAAAACCCAAACGCTAATTCAATGCCCTAAGGGGGGTATTTAAGGAGGGACACAGGTGAGATTCTGCTAGAAGGAGGAGGGGGCGAATCCAACCTTAAGTCGGTCTCCTACCTAAAAACGGGCTCTAAAGCCTACATATAGTCTTTTACTCCGAAAATATATGGTCTTGGACCAAAACTAACGTGACACAACACCTATAGATGACTATGGATGAAATTATAAAGTTTCATCTTGTATATTTTCTCCATGTCCCTCACATGTCACCATGGGTGGCTTCAGAGTCTTATCATCACCTGAAACTTTGTCTTCACTCCTTGTATGTCTGTTGCCTTCGCCATGCTTGATCATACTCAAATTACTGCCATGCTTGTTTGTGCTAGATCCTTCATTCTTAAGCAATACAAATATATCCGATTAACGAAAGTACCTGATATTTGATTTGAGCGCTTGAGAGTTGTAAAGTTGTTGTATCCCTAGAATTTGAGCTATTTGAGGGTCGTGGGCTAGATTAGGTCTGGATTTGGGCCATCTTCTTCTGATGAAGGAATGCGCGGAGGTCGACGTACAACCGCTTCCCAGTGCTCATTTGGAGCCGCAAAAGTGCCTATAAGCCAAGACTTGCTTATGCAACTCATCTTGATCCATCTTTGCGATGTGATCCAATTGAACCACAACAGTGCACAACCGAATTCATACTAGGATTTAGCCTTGTGGTACTATCGTAGTTACCCAAATTTGATCCAGAGCTTCCTAAAACTACGTTGCCGCCTTCTCCCCTATTGGCAAGACATACTGAATCTTTGGTGATGGCTTGAAAGGTGTCATGGTTATCTAACGACAAGTCGAGCAAATTAACTTCCCTTAGTACAAATATGGGCATTAGAAGCGGCCATGGGAAGATATTGTGACCAAAGAGAATGAAGCTACATGTAATACCCTCAAGGGAGGCAGTTATTCTTGTTATAGAAAGCTCCGGACGTGGTTTTAATTATGAAACTGACTGTAGGAAAAACTGGAGGCAGTTAGTACTACGAAACAACCTCTAATTTCTTATCAGTGCATGTGGTTTTGCTGTCGAAACCACCCACGGTTAGTGAGTACCCCGGGGCACAACCTTCCCTTCTCTTTGTCTATGGGTCCTCATGCACCACACCTTCATTTTTCGTCCATTTCCCTTTGCTTCTCCAATACACTGTCAAACCCTAGCCAAAACCTAGCACCACTGTCGCAACGTTCACCTCACCAAGCACATGGGGTCTTCAACTCTTCTTCGCCAGTGACCTTGGTAAACCTATTCCTCCGCTTAATGGGGTCGACAAGATGGAAGATCCAGTCCAACCACGCCAATGACAAGGGACTCCTCCATCAACCAAGGACATTGACCATCGGTCGTAGATCCGATGGGCTATGCTACGACATCGACCGAGGTGGTGCTAGGAGGAGGTGGGTTGCGATTGCTAGAAGGGGAATATCACAGCCACCGACCTGTTGGGTTCTACCGTAGGTGCATCGCATGCCAATTAAATTTTTCCTACGCGCAGAACATCCAAGAACATGCTATGGAGATGGATCACAGCTCGTTACCACTAGACGTGCAGTGCCGTGCAGCGGAAGTAGAGTTGGGGCAGCGCGTTTGCGTGGTCCATCTCCTCCTCGTCCGATCTCCCTCGAACAGCAGGTCGCCGGATCCCACGTACAGGTTCGCCGGAGCAGCGCAAGTGCACCGCCTCTAATGGTATCCGCGCGTGCAGGAGGAACACCGTGCGGCGGACTGCTAGGTCCAATCACACAGTCGGTGATGGCAAGTGGAGGTGGCTAGTTGCAACACATGCAAAGCCCTAATGACGGCGCCGAAGCGATCAACCAAAAGGGTGTGCCGCATCTCCACTATATATAGGCATCCGGCGCGGGCTCAACTCTTGGGCCTCGCACGGATCCTAAAGCCCACATGTTCCTTCCCTTAAGCGCGCGACCCCTTAGGTTCTCGTTCACTTGGTCACGAGTTAGATCACATCCGGCTCGACTAGTCGGTAGTGGCCTCTAGCAAAGCATGCCGACTCCAAATGTCCGATGAAGCTGGTTAGGCGAACCTGTACTTCACACTTCTGTTCCCTTTGCCACACGATATATGTTGTCATGCTCAAGGCGACATGGTCATCCTTGTTGCAGCACGACCTCTTTCTCGTTCCGGTGAATCGGACCAACACTTTGGATTATCTCATAATCCTCATCGCATGGCCATGCTTATCCAGGTCGGATCACCCGAGGGGCCCAGAGTATATCTCTCCTCATCGGAGGGGCAAATCCCATCTTGCTCGACCACGTCTCGCAGCATGGGTCCGGACAAGCCCGAAACCTACCTTTATAACTACCCTGTCACGGAGTAGCGTTTGGTCGATCCAAAGCAAGTCTGTCACCATCCCGAGTACATGTGCTAGCTCAGGTCTTAGGACATAGAACGTATGTTGTACTAGAGACTCACAGATGACCTATCGCTGCGTCTCATAGTTGGGTCTGTCCAACTCAGACCTTATCTCGACTCGGATCCGACTACGTCGATTCTGACCAGATCTTTCTGAGTCCATATTATCCGGCTAGCATCCAATGTTACATGGTCAGTGAGACTGGACCATCCACCGTGTCATATGTTAGTCTAACTGGTTGTGCGTCCACACAGCCCTTTCGACTAGGGACCATTTAGGACAGTTATCATACAATGCATAGTATCACAAACAAGTCACATACTTGTTAATACACATCACTGATAATGTCCAAGGACTATGTTTATTCATAAACACATAGGAAATATCATCATACATGATTGCCTCTAGGGCATATCTCCAACAGTCTCCCACTTGCACTAGAGTCAATCAAATAGACATCGAATGCCCATAGCTCTAACGTGCCCCTCATGCTTGGGTTGTGGAAGAGGCTTAGTCAACGGATCTGCAACATTTTCATCCGTATGAATCTTGCATAAATTAGTATCACCATTCTTTACAAGCTTTCGTATCAGGTGATGCTTTCGGTCTATGTGCCTGGTCTTGTGGTGTTGTCTCGGCTCCTTGGCCTGTGCGATGGCACCTGAATTGTCGTAATACAGGTCCAACGGTTTTGCCCAGCCCAGAAACACACCAAGATCCTCCAGGAACTTCCGAATCCAAACACCTTCCTTTGCGGCTTCACAAGCTGCAATGTATTCGGCCTCTGTTGTAGAGTCAGCCACCGTATCTTGCTTGGAACTCGTCCAGCTCACTGCTCCTCCATTCATGACATACACGAATCCAGTTTGCGATCGACAATCATCCCTGTCGGTTTGGAAACTAGCATCAGCGTAACCCTTTACGCAGAGCTCCTCCTCACCTCCATAAACTAGGAACATCTCTTTAGTCCTTTTCAGGTACTTCAAGATAGTTTTCACCACTGCCCAGTGACTCTCACCTGGGTCAGCCTGGTATCTGCTTGTCAAACTTATTGCATAGGCAACATCAGGTCGAGTACATAGCATAGCATACATGATGGATCCTATTGCCGAAGCATACGGAATCCTACTCATCCGGTTTCGCTCATCAGAAGTCGTAGGACTCTGAGTCTTGCTTAGCCTTATACCATGTGAGATGGGCAAGAACCCTTTCTTGGCCTCACTTATGTTGAACCACTTCAACACTTTGTCTATGTACGTACTCTGGCTTAAGCCGAGCAGCCTCTTCGATCTATCTCTATAGATCTTGATGCCTAAAATGTATACTGCTTCTCCAAGGTCTTTCATCGAAAACTTGCCATTCAATGATTCCTTGACTGAGTTCAGCATCGAAACATCATTTCCGATCAGCAGTATGTCATCCACATACAGGATCAAAAATACTACCGAGCTCCCACTAGACTTCTTGTATAAACAATAGTCCTCTTCGTTCTTGATGAAACCAAGATCAACGATGACTTCATCAAAATGAATGTTCCAACTCCGAGCTGCTTGCTTCAATCCATAAATGGATCTCTTGAGCTTGCATATTTTACTAGCATTATTTGGATCGACAAAACCTTCAGGCTGTATCATTTATACATCCTCCTTCAAATTTCCATGAAGGAAAGCCGTTTTGACATCCATCTGCCATATCTCATAATCGAAATATGCAGCTATAGCTAGTATGATCCTTACCGACTTTAGCATCGCTACCGGCGAGTAGGTCTCGTCGTAGTCAATTCCTTGAACTTGTCCATAACCATTAGCGACAAGCCGAGCTTTATGGATATGAACATTTCCATCCACATCGGTTTTCTTCTTAAAGACCCATTTGCAACCAATGGCAATTACGCCAGGTGGCGGATCAACCAAGTCCCAGACTTGATTATCATCCATGGACTTTAACTCGGATCTCATGGCCTCCAACCATGCCTCGGAATCTGGGCTCACTGATGACCCACAAGTATAGGGGATCAATCGTAGTCCTTTCGATAAGTAAGAGTGTCGAACCCAACGAGGAGCAGAAGGAAATGACAAGCGGTTTTCAGCAAGGTAATTTCTGCAAGCACTAAAATTGTCGGTAACAGATAGTTTGATAGTAAGATAATTGGTAGCAAGCAAGTAACGGTAACGGTAAACAAGGTCCAGCAAGGTAGCCCAATCCTTTTGAGGCAAAGGACAGGCCAGAACAATCACTAGTAATAGGCAAAGTGTTCTTGAGGGTACACGGAAATTTCGTCTAGCCACTTTTATCATGTTGGTTTGATTCGTGTTCGCTACTTTGATAATTTGATATGTGGGTGGACCGGTGCTAAGGTGATGTTCTTACTTGAATTAACAACCTACTTATGATTAACCCGCTCGCAAGCATCCGCAACTACGAGAAACGTATTAAGACAAAGTCTAACCATAGCATTAAACATGTGGATCCAAATCAGCCCCTTACGAAGTAGCGCATAAACTAGGGTTTAAGCTTGTGTCACTCTAGCAACCCATCATCTAATAACTACTCCACAATGCATTCCCTTAGGCCCATGAATGGTGAAGTGTCATGTAGTCGACGTTCACATGACACCACTAAGGGAATCACAACATACATATCATCAAAATATCGAACACATATCAAATTCACATGATTACTCGCAACATGACTTCTCCCGTGACCTCAAGAACAAAAGTAACTACTCATAAATAATAAACATGCTCCAGATCAGAGAGGTATTGAATAGCATATTGGATCTGAACATATAATCTTCCACCAAATAAACCATATAGTAATCAACTACGCAAGGTAATCAACACTACTAGTCACCCACAGGTACCAATCTGAGGTTCTGGTACAAAGATTGAACACAAGAGATGAACTAGGGTTTGAGAGGAGATGGTGGTGTTGAAGATGTCGATGAAGATTGGCCTCCCAAAGATGAGAGGGGTGTTGGTGATGACGATAGCTTCGATTTCCGCCTCCGGGAGGGAAGTTCCCCCGGCGGATTCGCTCCGCCGGAGGGCAAAAGTGCTCCTGCCAAGTTCCGCCTCGAGGCGGCAGCGCTTCATCCCGAAAGCCCTCCTCTGATTTTTTCTAGGTCAAGAGAGACCTTATACCAGAAGATGGGCACTGGAGGTGGGCCAGGCTGGGCACAACCCATCAGGGCGCGCCCAGGAGGGCCTGACGCGCCCTGGTGGGTTGTGCCCACCTGGGGGGCCTCCTCCGGTAGTTTCCAGCTCCAGTATTTTTTATTAAATGTAAAAATAATCTCCGTGAAATTTCAGCTTCATTGAAGTTGTGTAGAATAGGTATCTCTGACGTGATTTTTTTGGGTCCAGAATTCCAGCTGCCGGTATTCTCCCTCCGTGTGTAAACCTTGCATATTATGAGAGAAAAGGCATTAGAATCACTCCCCAAAGCATTATTATTCAACAAAACAAAGTAAATAACAGTAGGAAATCATGATGCAAAATGGACGTATCAACTCCCCCAAGCTTAGACCTCGCTTGTCCTCAAGCGAAAGCTGATATTGAAAAGCATGTCCACATGGTTTGAGAGAGAGGTGTCGATAAAAACAAAATACGGACATAGAAGCATCATGCTTATTATCATAACAACAATAAACTCTAACAAAGGAACTTATTTCAATACATTTTTATCATATAGCTTCTCATGAACACGTAACAATTCATCACAACATAGAAGTATGAAGCATAAACCTCGTTGGGAACCAACAAACTATGTTCTCAGTCAACTCTGCAACTACAATTCATCATATTTTCAGGAAGGGTCTCATGTAGGAGCCTTTTGGCAAGTCCACATACTCAACCATCATTTAGTCTTCTATGATTGCTAACGCTCACGGCATACCCATGAACAAAAAGTTTCAACCGGACACGTAGGAAGATAGGGGCTTATAACTTTTGCCTCCCAACTCACTCACCTCAAGGGTGATGTCAACAATAATAACTCATGCCCACCCATATCCAACTGGATATATGTGCCTAGATCTTTCCTCACCACATGATGCTTGCAAAAGAAAAAGGTAAAAAGGAATAGGGAAGAATACTTTGACTCTTTGCATAAAAGTAAGTGCATAAAAGTAAAAGATAGGCCCTTCGTAAAGGGAATCAGTGGTTGTCATGCGTTTATTGGTTTGTATGCCCAATCCTATAATGTAAAAGAACGTCACGCTATATTGCCCCCTATGATAGCAACCTTTATTATGCAGTCCGTCGCTTTTATTACTTTGCCATCATAAGTTCGTATAACGCTCAATTTTCTCTTACACTAATTGATCAAAACACTTTTAGAAGCAATTTTTATTGCCTTGTTGCACCGATGACAACTTACTTGAAGGATGATACGTCTCCAACGTATCTATAATTTTTGATTGTTCCATGCTATTATATTATCCATCTTGGATGTTTTATATGCATGTATATGCTATTTTATATTGTTTTTGGGACTAACCTATTAACCTAGAGCCCAGTGCCAGTTTCTGTTTTTTCCTTGTTTTTGAGTTTTACAGAAAAGGAATATCAAACGGAGTCCAAACGGAATAAAAATTTACGGTGATTTTTTATGGACCAGAAGAAACCCACGGGGCACCGGAGTTGGGCCAGAAGAGCCACGAGGCCACCACAAGACTAGGGGGCGCGCCCCCCTGGCTTGTCGTCGCCTCGTGGCCCCCCTTGACTTGTTTCCGATGCCAAAAATTCTTATAAATACCAAAACCCCCACAAAGAAACCTAGATCGGGAGTTCCGCCGCCGCAAGCCTCTGTAGCCACGAAAAACCAATCGGGAGCCCATTACGGCATCATCCCGACGGTCTCCATGATGAGGAGGGAGTAGTTCACCCTCGGGGCTGAGGGTATGTACCAGTAGCTATGTGTTTGATCTCTCTCTCTCTCTCGTGTTCTTGAGATGACACAATCTTGATGTACCGTGAGCTTTATTAATATAGATGAATCATATGGAGTTTTCCCCTCTCTATCTTCTTGTGATGAATTGAGTTTTCCCTTTGAAGTTTTCTTATCGGATTGAGTCTTTAAAGGATTTGAGAACACTTGATGTATGTCTTGCGATGGGATATCCGTGGTGACAATGGGATGTTCTATTGATCCACTTGATGTATGTTTTGGTGATCAACTTGCGGGTTCCGTGACCTTGGGAATCTATGCATAGGGGTTGGCACACGTTTTCGTCTTGACTCTCCGATAGAAACTTTGGGGCACTCTTTGAAGTTCTTTGTGTTGGATTGAACATGATGAATCTGAAATTGTGTGATGCATATCGTATAATCAAGCCCATGGGTACTCGTGGTGACATTGGAGTATCTAGGTGACATTAGGGTTTTGGTTGATGTGTATCTTAAGGTGTTATTTTAGTATGAACTCTAGGGCTGTTCGTGACACTTATAGGGATAGCTCATACGATTGATCGGAAAAGATAACTTTGAGGTGGTTTCGTACCCTACAATAATTTCTTCGTTTGTTCTCCGCTATTTGTGACTTTGGAGTGAACTCTTTGTCGCACGTGAGGGATTTACATATGATTCAACTATGTCAGTATTGTTGAGAGAACTTGCACTAGTGAAAGTATGAACCCTAGGCCTTGTTTTCAAGCATTGCAGTACCGTTTTTGCTCACTTTTGTTACTTGCTACCTTGCTGTTTTTATATTTTAAGATTACAAAAACTTATATCTACCATCCATATTGCACTTGTATCACCATCTCTTCGCCGAACTAGTGCACCTATACAATTTACCATTGTATTGGGTGTGTTGGGGACACAAGAGACTCTTTGTTATTTGGTTGCAGGGTTGTTTGAGAGACCATCTTCATCCTACGCCTCCCACGGATTTATAAACCTTAGGTCATCCACTTGAGGGAAATTTGCTACTGTCCTACAAAACTCTGCGCTTGGAGGCCCAACACGAGTCTACAAGAAGAAGGTTGCGTAGTAGACATCAAGCTCTTTTCTGGCGCCGTTGCCAGGGAGGTGAGTGCTTGAAGGTATATCTTTAGATCTTGCAATTAAATCTTTTAGTTTCTTGTTTTTCACTAGTTTGGTTCTATAAAAGAAAACTACAAAAAAATGGAGTTTAGGTTGCATCAATTGGTTCGTCTTTTTAATGTCTTTCGTGAAAATGATGGTTTGGAAAATTGTGCTCAATTGGTAGAGGAAGAATTTATGAAAATACTTAATGAGAATTCCTTGAATGATGAGCATGATTGCAATGTTGTTAGTATGAATTCCTTGAATATTCATGATACTAATGATATGCAAAGCTACAAGCTTGGGGATGCTATGTTTGATGAAGATGATATGTCTAGTCCCCCAAGTTTTGATGAGCAAATTTATTATGATGAAAGCATGCCTCCTATTTATGATGATTATTGTGATGACATGTATGCTATAAATAATAATGATAACCATGAAACTTGTCATCATGATTTTAATTTTGAATTGGATTATGCTTCACATGATAGTTATTTTGTTGAGTTTGCTCCCACTACTATTGATGAGAATAAATTTGCTTATGTGGTGAGTAGTAAAATTTCTATGCTTATGAATCATGAAAAGAATGCTTTATGTGATAGTTATATTGTTGAATTCATTCATGATGCTACTGAAAATTATGATGAGGGAGGAGTATATGCTTGTAGGAATTGCAATAATATCAAGTTTCCTCTCTATGTGTTGAAAATCTTGAAGTTTTGCTTGTTTTACCTTCCTATGCTAGTTGATTCTTGCTCCCATAAATTGTTTTCTCACAAAATCCCTATGCATAGGAAGTGGGTTAGACTTAAATGTGCTTTCCATGAGATTCATGATGCTCTTTTGCATGTTTCAACTACTATTCGTATATGAGCATCATTGAAATCATCATGCCTAGCTAAAAGGCATTAAAGAAAAACGCTTGTTGGGAGACAACCCAATAATTATCCCTACTGTTTTAGTGTGTTCACATGATTAAGCTACTGTATTAATCATGTTTTGTGTCTTTTATTTCAATAAAGTGCCAAGTAAAGCCTTTGGGATGACTCACAAGATGAGTAGAATTGATGCTGAACCAAAACAGAAACTTTTGACTCCAGTACAGGAATATTCATTTTTTACTGGAGCATGATAATGATCTGAAATTTTTACACAGTCTTGATATACAAATTATTCAGGTTGTCCTAATTTTTCAAAAAATTTAGAGATAGGTAAGTATGGTTACACTACAGATCTTCACAGACTGTTCTGTTTTTGACAGATTCTGTTTTGCATGCATAGTTTGCTTGTTTTAGTGTTTCCATAGCTTATATTTAGCGGTATAAATTATGGGAATGATAGAATACAGTAGGTATAATGTGGGAACAATTATGAATCTTGTCTTGACAGTACCTAAGTGAATGATTTATCTTTATTACACTAACCCTTCTCACGAAATTCCGTTAAGTTTTGTGTGATTGAAGTTTTCAAGTTTTGGGTGAGACACCGATATGGGGAGAATAAGGAATGACAAGAACCTAAGATTGGGGATGCCCAAGGCACCCCCAAGGTAATATACAAGGAAGACTCAAGCGCCTAAGCTTGGGGATGCCCCGGAAGGCTGTTGGGGAACGTTGCATGGGAAACAAAAATTTTCCTACGCACACGCAAGATCTATCCATGGTGATGAGCATCTACGAGAGGGAGAGTGAATCTACATACCCTTGTAGATCGCTAAGCGGAAGCGTTTAAGAAACGCGGTTGATGTAGTCGAACGTCTCCGCGATCCAAATCGCAAGTCATCCCTCGAACCGATCACGAACTAGTGCCGAACGGACGGCACCTCCGCGTTCAACACACGTACGGCTTGATGACGCCTTCACCTCCTCGATCCAGCGAGCGACGGTGAAGTAGTGGTTGAGTTCCAACAGCACGACGGCGTGGTGATGGTGGTGAAGAACAATCTCTGCAGGGCTTCGCCAAGCGCTACGAAGATTATGACGGAGGAACTAGAGGGTTAGGGTTGCCGGCACACGGCTTGGGAAATCCTAATGTCTCCCGTGTGCTAGCCCTGCCCCTCTATTTATATGTTGAGCCTTGGGGTCTAAACTTGGAGTAAAAGTCTCTTCCAAGTCGGTTTTGCCCGCACAAGGTCGGTTTGGCCCGCAGGAAAAGAGTCCAACTCGGATCCCTGCCGAACCGTGCACAGCCGCGCACAAGCGGTAGTACCGCTCACAAGCGGTAGTACCGCTTGGGCGGTAGCACCGCTTCACACAAGCGGTAGTACCGCTCGGGCGGTAGTACCGCTTCCAACAAGCGGTAGTACCGCTTACGCGGCAGCAAAACTACTTTTGCACTTTCCAATACCTCGTGGGCTTTTATCCCTTGGCCCATATAAAGTGTTCTCGCACCCGAACACTTCGGTAAACATCCGGAACCCCTTCCGGTGAACTCCGGAACTCTTCCGGAGATCAAAACACTATTATCACATATATCAATCTTTACCTCCGGACTATTCCGGAGATCCTCGTCATGTCCGGGATCTTATCCGGGACTCCGAACAACCTTCGGTCACCAACATAATAACTCAACTATACTAATCGTCACCAAACGTTAAGTGTGTAGACCCTGCGGGTTCGAGAACTATGTAGACATGACCGAGACACCTCTACGGCCAATAACCAATAGCGGGACCTGGATGCCCATATTGGCTCCTACATATTCTACGAAGATCTTTATCGGTCGAACCTCTATGTCAAGGATTCAGTTAATCCCGTATGCTGTTCCCTTTGTTCTTCGGTATGTTACTTGCCCGAGATTCGATCGTCGGTATCTCTATACCTAGTTCAATCTCGTTACCGGCAAGTCTCTTTACTCGTTCCGTAATACAAGATCTCGTGGCTAACTCTTTAGTCACTTTGCTTGCAAGGCTCAATGTGATGTTGTATTACCGAGTGGGCCCTGAGATACCTCTCCGTCACACGGAGTAACAAATCCCAGTCTTGATCCATGCCAACCCAACAGACACCCTCGGAGATACCTGTAGAGCACCTTTATAGTCACCCAGTTACGTTGCGACGTTTGATACACACAAGGTATTCCTCCGGTGTCAGTGAGTTGCATGATCTCATGGTCAAAGGAACAGATACTTGACATGCAGAAAACAATAGCAATAAACTGACACGATCAAATGCTACGTTTACAGTTTGGGTCTTGTCCATCACATCATTCTCCTAATGATGTGATCCCGTTATCAAATGACATCTCATGTCAATGGCTAGGAAACCTTAACCATCTTTGATCAACGAGCTAGTCAACTAGAGGCTTACTAGAGACACAGTGTTGTCTATGTACCCACACATGTATTTGAGTTTCCAATCAATACAATTATAGCATGGATAATAAACGATTATCATGAACAAGGAAATATAATAATAACCAATTTATTATTGCCTCCAGGGCATATTTCCAACAGTCTCCCACTTGCACTAGAGTCAATAATCTAGTTCACATCACTATGTGATTTACATTGTAATGAATCGAACACCCATGCAGTTCTGGTGTTGTTCATGTTTAGCCCTTGGAAGAGGTTTAGTCATCGGATCTGCAACATTTAGATCCGTGTGTACTTTGCAAATATTTATGTCGTCCTCCTTGATGTAATCGCGGATGGAATTGAAACGTCGCTTTATGTGTCTGGTCCTCTTGTGAAATCTTGGTTCCTTGGCTAGAGCAATGGCACCAGTATTATCACAAAACAGAGTCATTGGGTTAAGCGCACTAGGCACTACTCCAAGATCTGTCATGAACTCCTTCATCCAGACACCTTCCTTCGCCGCCTCCGAGGCTGCGATGTACTCCGCTTCGCATGTAGAATCAGCTACCACGCTTTGCTTGGAACTGCACCAGCTAACCGCACCCCCATTAAGAATAAACACGTATCCGGTTTGCGACTTAGAGTCATCCGGATCAGTGTCAAAGCTTGCATCGACGTAACCCTTTACGACGAGCTCTTGATCACCTCCATAAACGAGAAACATGTCCTTAGTCCTTTTCAGGTACTTCGGGATATTCTTGACCGCCGTCCAGTGTTCCATCCCTGGATCACTTTGAAACCTTCCGACCATACTTATGGCAAGGCTGACATCGGGTCTTGTGCACAGCATTGCATACATGATAGAGCCTATGGCCGAAGCATAGGGGATGACACTCATCTTTTCTCTATCTTCTGCAGTTACTGGGCATTGAGTCTTACTCAACTTCACACCTTGCAAAACAGGCAAGAACCCCTTCTTGGACTGATCCATTTTGAACTTCTTCAAAATCTTATCAAGGTATGTGCTTTGTGAAAGTCCTATTAAGCGTCTCGATCTATCTCTATAGATCTTGATGCCTAATATGAAAGCAGCTTCTCCTAGGTCCTTCATTGAAAAACTCTTGTTCAAATATTCCTTTACGCTTTCCAACATTTCTATATTGTTTCCAATCAGCAATATGTCATCCACATATAATATTAGAAACGCTATAGAGCTCCCACTCACTTTCTTGTAAATACAAGCTTCTACGTAAACTTGTATAAACTCGAACGCTTTGATCACCTCATCAAAACGAAGATTCCAACTCCGAGATGCTTGCACCAGTCCATAAATGGATCGCTGGAGTTTGCAAACTTTGTCAGCATTCTCTGGATCGACAAAACCTTCTGGTTGTATCATATACAACTCTTCCTTAAGGTAACCGTTAAGGAACGCTGTTTTGACATCCATCTGCCAAATTTCATAATCGAAAAAGGCAGCTATTGCTAACATGATTCTGACGGACTTAAGCATCGCTACGGGTGAGAAGGTCTCATCGTAGTCAACTCCTTGAACTTGTGAAAAACCCTTTGCCACAAGTCGAGCTTTATAGACGGTGACATTACCGTCCGCGTCCGTCTTCCTCTTAAAGATCCATTTGTTCTGAATGGCCTTACGCCCTTCAGGTAATACTTCCAAAGTCCATACTTTGTTTTCATACATGGATCCCATCTCGGATTTCATGGCCTCTAACCACTTCTCGGAATCCGGGCCCATCATCGCTTCTCCATAGCTCGTAGGTTCATCGTTGTTTAACAACATGACCTCTAAGACAGGGTTGCCGTACCACTCAGGAGCAGTACGCGTCCTTGTCGACCTACGAGGTTCGATAGCAACTTGATCCAAAGCTTCATGATCATCATCATTAACTTCCTCTTCAGCTAATGTAGGCTCCACAGAAACAACTTTCTGCGCTGCGCTACTCTCAGGTTGAAGTAAAGGTTCAATAACCTCATCAAGTTCTATCTTCCTCCCACTCAATTCTTTCGAGAGAAACTCTTTCTCAAGAAATGTTCCGTTTTTAGCGACAAACACTTTGCCCTCGGATCTGAGGTAGAAGGTATACCCAATTGTCTCTTTTGGGTATCCTATGAAGACGCATTTCTCCGCTTTGGGTTCCAGCTTTTCAGGCTGAAGCTTTTTGACATAAGCATCACATCCCCAAACTTTAAGAAACGACAGCTTTGGCTTCTTGTCAAACCAAAGTTCATATGGCGTTGTCTCAACGGATTTCGATGGTGCCCTATTTAAAGTGAATGCAGCTGTCTCTAATGCATAACCCCAAAACGATAGTGGCAAATCGGCAAGAGACATCATAGATCGCACCATATCTAATAAGGTTCGATTACGACGTTCGGACACACCATTACGCTGTGGTGTTCCAGGCGGTGTCAATTGTGAAACAATTCCACACTGTCTTAAGTGACTGCCAAACTCATAACTCAGATATTCTCCTCCTCGATCAGATCGTAGGAATTTAATCTTCTTGTTACGATGATTCTCAACTTCACTCTGAAATTGTTTGAACTTTTCAAATGTTTCAGACTTGTGTTTCATTAAGTAAATATACCCATATCTACTTAAGTCATCAGTGAAGGTGAGAAAGTAACGATAACCACCGCGCGCCTCAATGCTCATCGGACCGCACACATCAGTATGTATGATTTCCAATAAGTCACTTGCCCGTTCCATTGTTCCAGAGAACGGAGTTTTAGTCATCTTGCCCATGAGGCATGGCTCACATGTGTCAAGTGATTCAAAATCAAGTGACTCCAAAAGTCCATCAGCATGGAGCTTCCTCATGCGTTTTACGCCAATATGACCTAAACGGCAGTGCCACAAGAAAGTGGTATTATCATTATCAATTTTACATCTTTTGGCATCAATGTTATGAACATGTGTATCATTACTATCGAGATTCAATAAGAATAAACCCCTCACATTGGGTGCATGACCATAAAAGATATTACTCATATAAATAGAACAACCATTATTCTCTGATTTAAATGAGTAACCGTCTCGCAATAAACAAGATCCAGATATAATGTTCATGCTTAACGCAGGCACCAAATAACACTTATTTAGGTTCATCACTAATCCCGACGGTAATCGAAGAGCGAGCGTGCCGACGGCGATCACATCAACCTTGGAACCATTTCCCACGCGCATCGTCACTTCGTCCTTTGCCAGCCTCCGTCTATTCCGCAGTTCCTGTTTTGAGTTGCAAATATGAGCAACCGCACCGGTATCAAATACCCAGGCACTACAACGAGAGTTGGTAAGGTACACATCAATAACATGTATATCATATATACCTTGTTTGTTGTTGGCCGCCTTCTTGTCAGCCAAATACTTGGGGCAGTTCCGCTTCCAGTGTCCAGTTCCCTTGCAATGAAAACACTCAGTTTCTGGTTTGGGTCCAGCCTTGGGTTTCTTCACGAGAGGAGCAACTGCTTTGCCACTCTTCTTAGAGTTACCCTTCTTACCCTTGCCATTTTTCTTGAAACTAGTGGTTTTATTGACCATCAACACTTGATGCTCCTTCTGAATTTCAGACTCAGCGGCTTTCAGCATCGCAAACAGCTCGGCGACTGACTTGTTCATCCCGTGCATGTTATAGTTCAACACGAAGCTCTTGTAGCTAGGTGGCAATGATTGAAGAACTCTGTCAGTGATAGCCTCTGGCGGAAGGGGCATCCCTAACTCAGCCAGACGGGTGGAGTACCCAGACATTCTGAGCACGTGATCACTGATAGACCCGTTCTCCTCCATATTGCAAGCATAGAACTTATCGGAGATCTCATATCTCTCGATCCGGGCATTCTTCTGAAAGATAAACTTCAACTCCTGGAACATCTCATATGCTCCATGACGTTCAAAACGTCTTTGAAGTCCCGGTTCTAAGCCATACAACATTGCACATTGAACTATTGAGTAATCATCAGAACGAGCCTGCCAGGCGTTCACAACGTCTAGAGACTCAACTGGAGCGGGTGGATCACCAAGCGGTGCATCAAGGACATAAGCCTTCTGGGAAGCCGTAAGGATAATCCTTAGATTACGGGCCCAGTCCACAAAGTTACTTCCATCATCTTTCAACTTAGCTTTCTCTAGGAACGCATTAAAATTCAGGGGTGCTACTGCGCGAGCCATGATCTACACCATAAATATTGCAAAGACAACTTAGACTATTGTTCTAGATAATGAGTTTAGTTAATCATATTACTTAAAAAACTCCCACTCAAATTGACATCCCTCCGGTCATTCGAGTGTAACATGATCCAAATCCACCAACTCAAGTCCGATCATCACGTGAGTTGAGGTGGTTTCAATGGTGAACATCTTCATGTTGATCATATCTACTATATGACTCATGTTCGACCTTTCGGTCTCTTGTGTTCCGAGGCCATGTCTGTACATGCTAGGCTCGTCAAGTTTAACCCGAGTGTTCCGCGTGTGCAACATGGCTTGCACTCGTTGTATGTGAACGTGGAGTCTATCACACCCGATCATCACGGCGTGTCTCGAAACGACGAACTTTCGCAACGGTGCACACTCGGGGAGAACACAATTTATCTTGAAATTTAAGTGAGGGATCACCTTATAATGCTACCGTCGTCCTAAGCAAAATAAGATGCATAAAAGGATTAACATCACATGCAAATCATAAGTGACATGATATGGCCATGAACTTGTGCTTTTGATCTCCATTTCCAAAGCACCGGCATGATCTCCATCGTCACCGGCATGACACCATGATCTCCATCATCTTGATCTCCATCAACGTGTCGCCATAAGGTTGTCGCGCCGACTGTTGCTTCCACGACTATTGCTAACGTTTAGCGATAAAGTAAAGCATTACATAGCGCTTAATGATTGACACGCAGGTCATACAATAATTAAAGACAACTCTATGGCTCCTGCCAGTTGCCGTACTCATCGACATGCAAGTCGTGATATTCTATACAACACATGATCATCTCATACATCACATATATCTCATCATGTAATTGGCCATATCACATTACAACATACCCTGCAAAAACAAGTTAGACGTCCTCTAATTGTTGTTGCAAATTTTACGTGGCTGCTACGGGTTTGCAAGAACCGTTCTTACCTACGCAAAACCACAACGTGGTGTAGTGATTGCTTTTTGATCTTCTAAAAGAACCCTCTTCATTGAACCGATTCAACTAAAGTGAGAGAGACAGACACCCGCCAGTCACCTTTATGCAACAAGTGCACGCAGCGGTAAAACCAGTCTCGCGTAAACGTACGCGTAATGTCGGTCCGGGCCGCTTCATCTCACAATACCGCTGAATCAAGTATCAACTAGTAACGGCAAGCAATATGTATACACCCACGCCCACAACTCGTTTGTGTTCTACTCGAGATCTCATCTACGCATAGACCTAGCTCAGATGCCACTGTTGGGGAACGTTGCATGGGAAACAAAAATTTTCCTACGCACACGCAAGATCTATCCATGGTGATGAGCATCTACGAGAGGGAGAGTGAATCTACATACCCTTGTAGATCGCTAAGCGGAAGCGTTTAAGAAACGCGGTTGATGTAGTCGAACGTCTCCGCGATCCAAATCGCAAGTCGTCCCTCGAACCGATCACGAACTAGTGCCGAACGGACGGCACCTCCGCGTTCAACACACGTACGGCTTGATGACGCCTTCACCTCCTCGATCCAGCGAGCGACGGTGAAGTAGTGGTTGAGTTCCAGCAGCACGACGGCGTGGTGATGGTGGTGAAGAACAATCTCTGCAGGGCTTCGCCAAGCGCTACGGAGATTATGACGGAGGAACTAGAGGGTTAGGGTTGCCGGCACACGGCTTGGGAAATCCTAATGTCTCCCGTGTGCTAGCCCTGCCCCTCTATTTATATGTTGAGCCTTGGGGTCTAAACTTGGAGTAAAAGTCTCTTCCAAGTCGGTTTTGCCCGCACAAGGTCGGTTTGGCCCGCAGGAAAAGAGTCCAACTCGGATCCCTGCCGAACCGTGCACAGCCGCGCACAAGCGGTAGTACCGCTCACAAGCGGTAGTACCGCTTGGGCGGTAGTACCGCTTCACACAAGCGGTAGTACCGCTTACGCGGCAGCAAAACTACTTTTGCACTTTCCAATACCTCGTGGGCTTTTATCCCTTGGCCCATATAAAGTGTTCTCGCACCCGAACACTTCGGTAAACATCCGGAACCCCTTCCGGTGAACTCCGGAACTCTTCCGGAGATCAAAACACTATTATCACATATATCAATCTTTACCTCCGGACTATTCCGGAGATCCTCGTCATGTCCGGGATCTTATCCGGGACTCCGAACAACCTTCGGTCACCAACATAATAACTCAACTATACTAATCGTCACCAAACGTTAAGTGTGTAGACCCTGCGGGTTCGAGAACTATGTAGACATGACCGAGACACCTCTACGGCCAATAACCAATAGCGGGACCTGGATGCCCATATTGGCTCCTACATATTCTACGAAGATCTTTATCGGTCGAACCTCTATGTCAAGGATTCAGTTAATCCCGTATGCTGTTCCCTTTGTTCTTCGGTATGTTACTTGCCCGAGATTCGATCGTCGGTATCTCTATACCTAGTTCAATCTCGTTACCGGCAAGTCTCTTTACTCGTTCCGTAATACAAGATCTCGTGGCTAACTCTTTAGTCACTTTGCTTGCAAGGCTCAATGTGATGTTGTATTACCGAGTGGGCCCTGAGATACCTCTCCGTCACACGGAGTAACAAATCCCAGTCTTGATCCATGCCAACCCAACAGACACCCTCGGAGATACCTGTAGAGCACCTTTATAGTCACCCAGTTACGTTGCGACGTTTGATACACACAAGGTATTCCTCCGGTGTCAGTGAGTTGCATGATCTCATGGTCAAAGGAACAGATACTTGACATGCAGAAAACAATAGCAATAAACTGACACGATCAAATGCTACGTTTACAGTTTGGGTCTTGTCCATCACATCATTCTCCTAATGATGTGATCCTGTTATCAAATGACATCTCATGTCAATGGCTAGGAAACCTTAACCATCTTTGATCAACGAGCTAGTCAACTAGAGGCTTACTAGAGACACAGTGTTGTCTATGTACCCACACATGTATTTGAGTTTCCAATCAATACAATTATAGCATGGATAATAAACGATTATCATGAACAAGGAAATATAATAATAACCAATTTATTATTGCCTCTAGGGCATATTTCCAACAAAGGCATCCCCTCTTTCGTCTTCAACACTATCGGTATATCTTACTTAGAGCTATATTTTTATTCGTCACATAATATGAGTTTTGCTTGGAGCGTTATTTTATTTTATTATTTTCTGTTAAGTGTTATTTATAATCTTGTTTTTCAATAAAAAGTTCCATGAATTGCCTTTAGGATGCTTGAATTGCATGTTTGATGTGCGCTGTGTAAAAACAGAAACTTTTTCTGTAGTGTTTGAATTTTCATATTTTACTGGAATGTGGAAACTTTCTGAAATTTTTACACAGTGTTGTCATATAAAGTTTATAGCATGTCCTAAATTTTAATAATTTTTTGAGTTACAGAAGTACACTGGTTTAATAAATTGCTACAGACTATTCTGATTAGACAGATTGCTGTCATAGTTTTGTTATCTACTTATCCTATAGTTTCCATAGCCTATATTGGTAGATATAAATTGTGGAAACGACAGTAAACAGTAGATGATGTTTGAAAATTATTATGCAACTTGTCTTGGCAGTACATAAAGAGTTGATTTATTCTTATGTGTACTAACCTATCTCACGAGTTCTTTTCGAGTTTTGTGTGGATGAAGTTTATGAGAATAGGTGAAACCATGATATGAGAGGATTGAACGAGATACAAAAGCTCAAGCTTGGGGATGCCCAAGGCACCGCAAGTAAATATTTCAAGAAGTCTCAAGCATCTAAGCTTGGGGATGCTACGCATCCCACCTCTCTTCATCAACAACTATCGGTTAGCCTATGTTGAGCCTAAATTTTTATTCGTTCACATGATGCGTGCTATTCTTGGAGTTCTATTTTTGTTTAGTTTGCTATTTGAATAAAATACTTAAGATATGAAATTCTTAGATGAGAGAGTCTTCACATAGTTATTTAATTGTTGGCTACTCATTGATCTTCACTTATATCTTTTTGGAGTAGTTTGTCTTTTGCTCTAGTGCTTCACTTATATCTTTGTAGAGCACGGCGGTGGTTTCATTTTATAGAAATTGATGAACTCTCATGCTTCACTTATATTATTTTGAGAGTCTCTAAACAGCATGGTAATTTTCTTAGGTTATGAATTTAGTCCTAATATAATGGGCATCCAAGAGGGATATAATAAAAACTTTCATATAAAGTGCATTGAATACTATGAGAAGTTTGATTCCTTATGATTGTTTTGAGATATAAAGATGGTAATATTAGAGACATGCTAGTGAGTAATTGTGGATTGGTAGAAATACTTGTGTTAAAGGTTGTGATTCCTGTAGCATGCACGTATGGTGAACCGTTATGTGACGAAGTCGGAGCATGATTTATTTATCGATTGCCCTCCTTTGTGTGGAGGTCGGGATTGCGCGATGGTTAACTCCTACCAACCCTTCCCCTAGGAGCATGCGTGTAGTACTTTGTTTTGATAACTAATAGACTTTTGCAATAAGTATGTGAGTTCTTTATGACTAATGTTGAATCCATGGATTATACGCACTCTCACCCTTCCACCTTTGCTAGCCTCTCTAGTACCGCGCAACTTTCGCCGGTGCATTAAACCCACCATATACCTTCCTCAAAACAGCCACCATACCTGCCTATTATGGCATTTCCATAGCCATTCTGAGATATATTGCCATGCAACTTCCACCGTTCCGTTTATGACACGCATCATCATTGTCATATTGCTTTGCATGATCATGTAGTTGACATCGTATTTGTGGCAAAGCCACCGTTCATATTTTTTATACATGTCACTCTTGAGTCATTGCACATCCCGGTACACCGCAGGAGGCATTCATATAGAGTCATATTTTGTTCTAAGTATCGAGTTGTAGTTCTTGAGTTGTAAGTAAATAAAAGTGTGATGATCACCATTATAGAGCATTGTCCCATGTGAGGAAAGGATGATGGAGACTATGATTCCCTCACAAGTCGGGATGAGTCTCCGGACTTTACAAAAAATAAAAGAGGCCAGAGAAGCCCAAATAAAAAAGAGAGGCCAAAGATGCCCACCAAAAGAAAAAAAATGAAAAAAAGAGAAAATAAAAAAAATGAGAGAAAAGAGAGAAGGGGCAATGCTACTATCCTTTTTCCACACTTGTGCTTCAAAGTAGCACCATGTTCTTCATGATAGAGAGTCTCCTATATTGTCACTTTCATATACTAGTGGGAATTTTTCATTATAGAACTTGGCTTGTATATTCCAATGATGGGCTTCCTCAAATTGCCCTAGATCTTCGTGAGCAAGCGAGTTGGATGCACACCCACTTAGTTTCTTTTTGAGCTTTCATACACTTATAGCTCTAGTGCATCCGTTGCATGGCAATCCCTACTCACTCACATTGATATCTATTGATGGGCATCTCCATAGCCCGTTGATACGCCTAGTTGGTGTGAGATTATCTCCTTCTTTTTTGTCTTCTCCACAACCACCATATTCTATTCCACCTATAGTGCTATGTCCATGGCTCACGCTCATGTATTGCGTGAAAGTTGAAAAAGTTTGAGAACACTAAAGTATGAAACAATTGCTTGGCTAAAACCGGGGTTGTGCATGATTTAATACTTTGTGTGATGAAGATGGAGCATAGCCAGACTATATGATTTTGTAGGGATAACTTTCTTTGGCCATGCTATTTTGAGAAGACATGATTGCTTTATTAGTATGCTTGAAGTATTATTGTATTTATGTCAACATTAAACTTTTGTTTTGAATCTTATGGATCTGAATATTCATGCCACAATAAAGAAGATTGCATTGATAAATATGTTAGGTAGCATTCCACATCAAAAATTCTGTTTTTATCATTTACCTACTCGAGGACGAGCAGGAATTAAGCTTGGGGATGCTTGATACGTCTCCAACGTATCTATAGTTTTTTATTGTTCCATGCTATTATATTATCCATCTTGGATGTTTTATATGCATGTATATGCTATTTTATATTGTTTTTGGGACTAACCTATTAACCTAGAGCCCAGTGCTAGTTTCTGTTTTTTCCTTGTTTTTGAGTTTTACAGAAAAGGAATATCAAACGGAGTCCAAACGGAATAAAAATTTACGGTGATTTTTTATGGACCAGAAGAGACCCACGGGGCATCGGAGTTGGGCCAGAAGAGCCACGAGGCCACCACAAGCTTAGGGGGCGCCCCCCCTAGGGCGCGCCCCCCTGGCTTGTCGTCGCCTCGTGGCCCCCCTTGACTTGTTTCCGACGCCAAAAATTCTTATAAATACCAAAACCCCCAGAAAGAAACCTAGATCGGGAGTTCCGCTGCCGCAAGCCTCTGTAGCCATGAAAAACTAATCGGGAGCCCGTTCCGGCACCCTGCCGTAGGGGGAAACCATCACCGAAGGCCATCTTCATCATCCCGACGGTCTCCATGACGAGGAGGGAGTAGTTCACCCTCGGGGCTGAGGGTATGTACCAGTAGCTAAGTGTTTGATCTCTCTCTCTCTCGTGTTCTTGAGATGACACAATCTTGATGTACCGCGAGCTTTATTAATATAGATGAATCATATGGAGTTTTCCCCTCTCTATCTTCTTGTGATGAATTGAGTTTTCCCTTTGAAGTTTTCTTATCGGATTGAGTCTTTAAAGGATTTGAGAACACTTGATGTATGTCTTGCAATGGGATATCCGTGGTGACAATGGGATGTTCTATTGATCCACTTGATGTATGTTTTGGTGATCAACTTGTGGGTTCCGTGACCTTGGGAATCTATGCATAGGGGTTGGCACACGTTTTCGTCTTGACTCTCCGGTAAAAACTTTGGGGCACTCTTTGAAGTTCTTTGTGTTGGATTGAACATGATGAATCTGAAATTGTGTGATGCATATCGTATAATCAAGCCCATGGGTACTCGTGGTGACATTGGAGTATCTAGGTGACATTAGGGTTTTGGTTGATGTGTATCTTAAGGTGTTATTTTAGTATGAACTCTAGGGCTGTTCGTGACACTTATAGGGATAGCTCATACGATTTATCGGAAAAGATAACTTTGAGGTGGTTTTGTACCCTACAATAATTTCTTCGTTTGTTCTCCGCTATTTGTGACTTTGGAGTGAACTCTTTGTCGCACGTGAGAGATTTACATATGATTCAACTATGTCAGTATTGTTGAGAGAACTTGCACTAGTGAAAGTATGAACCCTAGGCCTTGTTTTCAAGCATTGCAATACCGTTTTTGCTCACTTTTGTTACTTGCTACCTTGCTGTTTTATATTTTCAGATTACAAAAACTTATATCTACCATCCATATTGCATTTGTATCACCATCTCTTCGCCGAACTAGTGCACCTATACAATTTACCATTGTATTGGGTGTGTTGGGGACACAAGAGACTCTTTGTTATTTGGTTGCAGGGTTGTTTGAGAGAGACCATCTTCATGCTATGCCTCCCACGGATTGATAAACCTTAGGTCATCCACTTGAGGGAAATTTGCTACTGTCCTACAAAACTCTGCGCTTGGAGGCCCAACACGAGTCTACAAGAAGAAGGTTGCGTAGTAGACATCAAAGGATCTTTCTCGATCCATAGGTAGGTATGATGGACACTCGAAGAAAGAGTTTGGTTTGGGTTTTTGGATGCACAAGTAGTATCTCTACTTAGTGCGGAATTTTTGGCTAGCAAAGATATTGGGCAAGCACCACATGTTAAAGGATCTATGACAATATAACTTCTATGTGGATATGAACAAACATAAATCATTACGTTGTCTTCCTCGCCCAACGTCAACAATTTTGACACATAATATTTGATGGGGGCTCACAATCATAAAAGATGTCCAAGATAGTGTATTTGCATGTGAATCTTCCCTTCCCTTATTAATTCTTTCATGAATTGCATCATTGACCAATGCTATGTTTTTTTAATCTCCAATAAATTTCACTACTTATACTTTTCCTTACGTTATGTCATTACTCACCATAAGATTAGCATATGATTTTTTTTCATTTGTTTCTTTTCCTTTTTTTGATTGCAACAAGAAAGTAGAGAGGCAAAAACTCAAACTAAACTTTATTATATAACTTTCACTCGATTACATAGATAGATAGGCCACGAAACTAACACACGAAAACAGATCATACTAAACTTTTATTCAACTAAAGCAAAAGGAAACTAAAGATCAAACTAGAATAGGTAAAGGTGAATAAAAGTGGTGGTGATACGATACCGGGGCACCTCCCCCAAGCTTGGCTCAAGCCAAGGGGAGTGCCCATACCCGTG
The DNA here is from genome assembly GCA_039707655.1 of Elymus sibiricus. Lineage (NCBI taxonomy): Eukaryota > Viridiplantae > Streptophyta > Magnoliopsida > Poales > Poaceae > Elymus > Elymus sibiricus. Next base: position 370,831,452 of record CM077673.1, on the reverse strand, counting down.
AGCTCAAGTCTCCTTTGGTGGTGGTGATGAAGAAGGTGGAGGTGTTGATGTAGGTGGTGGTGATGATGTAGTAAGCTTGTCCTCCAGCTTCCAGGGCAAGGTCTCCCCATCAAAGGTTGATGCGAGAGTCCCCTAAGTCCTGCAACTGGCAGCTAAACTCATACCTTTAAATCTCGCTTCATATTCGAAGACTTGGTTTTGAAGATCATAAACTTGGCTCTGCAAAAAATTAATTTGCTCGTTGAGGGTGGAGATGATGTCCTTCACAGACCGGCCATCCACCATCTGGTCACAGGTGAATTCCATGATCATGGAGTGATTGGCACTAAGTCCACGCTCCACCATCTTCTGGCACTTGAAGATTTCCTGCTCCACCGCCTCGAGCCTAGCCTCCACGCTTCCGGTCTTCTTAGGTCCCTGAACATCGCGGATGTGGAGCACCCCCTCACGCATCTCAATGTCTTGAGGGTGCTTCATCACCTCTGGCAAGTAAGGGTTGATGACCTTCTCTAAGAACTTGTCTTTGGAGGAGCTTGGTGGAGCGATGGAGATCTAGATCTAACGAGAAAACAGCAAGAAACAAGAACAGAGGATTTTTCTGCGATGCGGTCGTCAAAACAGTCGGGGGTATATATAGAGAATTCTTATTCTTGGGAAACAAGTATTTGGAAGGAAAACGGAGTCGTGAAGGCATCCGAGGTGGGCACAACCCACCAGGGCGCGCCCTGGTGTATCATGCTCACCTCGATCACCTTCCGGTTTATTTTTTTATTTCCAAAATTCCAAAATATTCCAAAACTAACAAAAAATATTTTTGCGGATTTTTCGGAGTCTGTTTACTTACCGTATCACGTACCTCCAATTTTTAAATAATCTAGAGTATTCCGAAAGGTTTCTTTTATGTGTTCCTCCGGTGTCATGGTTTGGATAACATTGCTTTCAACGTTAATAGGTGTACCTTAGATATAATGCTTAATTCTTTGTCCATTGACTACCTTCGGGTTAGTACCTTCGGCGTTATTAATCTTGATAGCTCCAGAACGATAAACCTCTTCGATAATATATGGTCCTTCCCGTTTTGAGAGAAGCTTTCCTGCAAAAAATCTTAAACGAGAGTTGAACAAAAGAACATAGTCTCCTATTTTGAATTCCCGCTTTTGGATTCTTTTGTCATGCCATCTTTTTACTTTTTCTTTGAATAGCTTGGCATTTTCATAGGCTTGGGTTCTCCATTCATCTAGTGAGCTAATATCAAATAACCACTTTTCACCGGCAAGTTTGAAATCATAGTTGAGTTCTTTATTGCCCAAAATGCTTTGTGCTCTAGTTCTAGAGGCAAATGACAAGCTTTCCCATATACCATTTTGTATGGAGACATACCCATAGGATTTTTATAAGCTGTTCTATAGGCCCAAAGTGCATCATCTAATTTCTTAGACCAATTCTTACGAGACCTATTGACAATTTTTTGTAATATTAATTTTATTTCTCTATTGCTAAGTTCAGCTTGACCACTAGATCGAGGATGATAAGGTGATGCAATTCTATGATTAACATCATATTTAGCAAGCATCTTACGGAAGGCACCATGGATAAAATGTGAACCACCATGGGTCATTAAATATCTAGGGACTCCAAACCTCAGGAAGATAACCTCTTTAAGCATTTTAATGGAGGTGTGATGATCAGCACTGCTAGTTGGAATAGCTTCTACCCACTTAGTGACATAATCAACCGCAACCAGAATATGAGTGTACCCGTTAGAGGAAGGAAAAGGCCCCATATAATCGAAACCCCAAACGTCAAATGGTTTAACAACAAGTAAATAATTCATAGGCATTTCCTGACGCTTACCGATATTACCAATTCTTTGACATTCATCACAAGACAAGACAAACTTACGGGCATCTTTGAAGAGAGTAGGCCAATAAAAACCAGATTGCAATACCTTATGAGCAGTTCTATCTCACGCATGATGTCCTCCATAAGCTTCGGAATGACATTTCCGTAGGATTTGTTCCTGTTCATGCTCAGGTACACAACGCCAAATAATACCATCTACTCCTTCTTTATAAAGATGTGGGCCATCCCAAAAGTAATGTCTCAAGTCATAGAATTTTTTTCTCTTTTGTTGATAAGTAAAGCTAGGTGGTATATATTTAGCGACAATGTAGTTAGCATAGTCAGCATACCAAGGTGTGCGTTGTGAGACACTTATTGCAGCTAACTGTTCGTCAGGGAAACTATCATCAATAGGTAGTGGGTCATCAAGAATATTTTCTGACCTAGACAAGTTGTCAGCTACGGGGTTCTCGGCTCCTTTCCTATCAACGATGTGTAAGTCAAATTTTTGGAGCAAGAGAACCCACCTAATGAGTCTAGGTTTAGCATCTTTCTTTTCCATAAGGTATTTTATAGCAGCATGATCGGTGTGAACAATAACTTTGGAGTCAACAATATAGGATCTAAATTTATCACAAGCAAACACAACTGCTAAAAATTCTTTTTCAGTAGTAGCATAGTTTCGTTGGGTACTGTCTAGAGTTTTACTAGCATAATGGATAACATTCAATTTCTTATCAACTCTTTGTCCTAGAACAGCACCAACATCATAATCACTAGCATCACACATAATTTCAAAAGGCAAGATCCAATCAGGTGGTTGAATAATAGGTGCAGAGGTTAAGGCTTTCTTGAGTGTTTCAAAGGCTTCCACACAATCATCATCCAAAACAAAAGGAATATCCTTTTGCAAAAGATTAGTAAGAGGCCTAGAAATTTTAGAGAAGTCCTTAGTGAACCTCCTATAAAAACCAGCATGACCAAGGAAACTTCGAATACCTTTAATATCTTTAGGACATGGCATTTTCTCAATTGCATCAACTTTAGCTTTATCCACCTCAATACCTCGTTCAGATATTTTTTGCCCCAAGACAATGCCTTCATTAACCATAAAGTGGCACTTCTCCCAATTCAATACAAGATTAGTTTGTTCACATCTCTGCAAAACTCGATCAAGGTTGCTTAAGCAATCATCAAAAGAAGTTCCGTAAATGGAAAAATCATCCATGAAAACCTCCACAATCTTTTCACAAAAATCAAAGAATATAGCAGTCATACATCTTTGAAAGGTAGCAGGTGCATTGCATAAACCAAAAGGCATACGTCTATAAGCATAGGTTCCGAAAGGGCAAGTAAAGGTAGTTTTCTCTTGATCAGATTGTGACACAGGTATTTGAGAGAAACCAGAATATCCATCTAAGAAGCAAACGTGTGTGTGCTTAGATAGTCTCTCTAACATTTGATCAATGAACGGTAAAGGGTAATGATCTTTTCTAGTAGCTTTATTTAATTTCCTAAAATCAATTACCATTCTATAGCCAGTAACAATTCTTTGTGGAATGAGTTCATTCTTATCATTAGGAACAACGGTAATACCTCCTTTCTTAGGGACACAATGAATGGGACTTACCCATCTACTATCAGCAATATGATAGATTATACCTGCTTCCAGAAGTTTTAGTATTTCAGTTCTTATCACTTCCTTCATCTTAGGATTCAATCGCCGTTGGTGATCAACAACGGGTTTAGCATCAGGTTCCATATTGATCTTGTGCTGATATAGAGTGGGACTAACGCCCTTAAGATCATCAAGAGTATATCCAATAGCAGCCCGGTGCTTTCTTAGAACTTTCAATAGTCTTTCTTCTTCATGTTCTGAAAGGTTAGCACTAATAATAACATGATATATCTTTTTCTCGTCAAGATAAGCATACTTCAATGTGTCAGGCAATTGTTTCAATTCAAACACAGGATCACCTTTAGGTGGAGGAGGACCTCCAAGAGTTTCAATAGGCAAATTGTGTTTCAAGAGAGGTTGTTGTTCGAAGAAAATTTGATCTATTTCGTTTCTCTCACGCAGGTGCATATCATTTTCATGGTCGAACGAATATTGTTCTAATGGATCAGTAGGAGGCACAGCAATAGAAGCAAGACCAATTATTTCATCTCTACTAGATGACGCTTTATCACGAGGTTGTCTACTAAACTTGGAAAAATTAAACTTTTGAGACACATTACCAAAACTGACACCGACAGTTTGTTTTTCACAATCTAGCTTAGCATTGACGGTGCTCAAGAAAGGTCTACAAAAGATAATGGGACAAAAGTCATCTTGTGGGGAACCAAGGACTAGAAAATCAGTAGGATATTTTACTTTCCCACACAAGACTTCAACATCTCTAACAATCCCAAGTGGTGTGATAGTGTCTCTATTAGCAAGTTTAATAGTAACATCAATATCTTCCATTTCAGCAGGTGCTATTTTATCCATAATTTCTTGGTATAAGGTAAAAGGGATAGCACTCACACTAGCACCTATATGACATAAACCATGATAGCAATGATCTCCTATTTTGACTGAGACAACATGCAAGCCTTCTATGGGTCTATGTATATTCTTTTCATCAGGTCTAGCAATTCTAGCAGCTTCATCACAAAAGTAGATAACATGCCCATCAATATTTTCTACCAAGAGATCTTTAACCATAGCAACACTAGGTTCTACTTTAATTTGCTCACGGGGTTTAGGTGCTCTTATATTACTCTTACGAACCACAGTTGATACCTTAGAATGTTCCTTTATCCTAACTGGGAAAGGTGGTTTTTCAATATAAGCAGTAGGCACAACTTGATCAATATTGTAAAAGATGGTTTCTTCTTTAGCTATGACCAGTTCTTTAATTTCTTCTTTAATAGGGGGATGATATTTAAATCACTTCTCCTTAGGGAAATCAACGTGAGTAGCAAATGCTTCACAGAAAGAGGCTACTATCTCAGAGTCAAGTCCATATTTAGTGCTAAACTTGTGAAAAGCATCGGTATTCATAAAAGATTTAACACAATCAAATTCAAGCTTTATACCTGACTCATTACCTTCGTCGAGTTCCCAATCTTCAGAGTTGCATTTAATTCTTTCTAAGAGATCCCACTTGAAATCAATAGTCTTCTTCATATAAGAACCAACACAAGAAGTATCGAGCATGGATTGATCATTATGAGAAAGCCGAGCATAAAAATTCTGAATGATAACTTCCCTCGGAATGTCATGATTGGGGCATGAATATAACATTGACTTAAGCCTCCCCCAAGCTAGAGCGATACTTTCTCCTTCACAAGGCCAAAAATTATATATATAATTCCGATCACGATGAACTAGATGCATGGGATAAAACTTTTGGTGAAATTCCAATTGCAAACGATTCCAGTTCCACGATCCAAGATCATCACATAGCCTATACCATGTCAATGCTTTTCCCTCCAAATATAAAGGGAAAACCTTCTCTTAACTTCATCTCTGGGTAAACCTGCAAGCTTAAATAATCCACATATTCCGTTCACATATAAAAGATGCATATCAGGATGTTCAGTTCCATCTCCTGCATAAGATTTAGCAAGCAGTTGTTCTAGCATACCCGAAGGAATTTCATAAGTAACATTTTCAGTAGGTGTTGTAGGTTGAGGGGTAACTAATTGTGGTTCCGGTCGAGGTGAAGATACCCCGAACAAACCCCTCAAAGGATTGTTTTCCATAGTAGCAAGTAGCAATAAATTTCAGCATGTAGTATAAGTTTTTCCTTACCGATTTCCAGTTACCAAGAGCGCTTCACTCCCCGGCAACGGTGCCAGAAAAGAGTCTTGATGACCCACAAGTATAGGGGATTAATCGTAGTCCTTTCAATAAGTAAGAGTGCCGAACCTTACGAGGAGTAGAAGGAAATGACAAGCGGTTTTCAGCAAGGTAATTTCTGCAAGCACTAAAATTGTCGGTAACAGATAGTTTGATAGCAAGATAATTGGTAGCAAGCAAGTAACGGTAACGGTAAACAAGGTGCAGCAAGGTAGCCCAATCCTTTTGAGGCAAAGGACAGGCCAGAACAATCACTAGTAATAGGCAAAGTGTTCTTGAGGGTACACGGGAATTTCGTCTAGCCACTTTTATCATGTTGGTTTGATTCGTGTTCGCTACTTTGATAATTTGATATGTGGGTGGACCGGTGCTAAGGTGCTGTTCTTACTTGAACTAACAACCTACTTATGATTAACCCGCTCGCAAGCATCCGCAACTACGAGAAAAGTATTAAGACAAAGTCTAACCATAGCATTAAACATGTGGATCCAAATCAGCCCCTTACGAAGTAGCGCATTGACGTGGCTTGGACTGCGTCGGTATTTCCCCAAAGAGGAAGGGATGATGCAGCAAAGCGATGGTAAGTATTTCCCTCAGTTATGAAACCAAGGTTATCGAACCAATAGGAGGATCACCAACAACCAATAAGCAACACCTGCACACAAACAACAATACTTGCAACCCGACGCGAAAGAGAGGTTGTCAATCTCTCTACGGTAAAAAGATAGATTAGGTAGTGATAGATACGAGAGATAGATCTCTCAAGAACACAAATTAAAAAGGGCAAATAAAATATGCAGCAATATGTTTTTGGGTTTTTGGTTTTGTAGATCTGAAAACAAAAGATGCAAAAAGATATATCTGAAAGCAATATGATGGAAAAGTAGACCCAGGGGCCATAGGGTTCACTAGTGGCTTCTCTCATGAGTATAGTGCACGGTGGGTGAACAAATTACTGTTGGGCAATTGATAGAAAATCGAATAGTCATGACGATATCCAAGGCGATGATCATTATATAGGCATCACGTCCAAGATAGATAGACCGACTCCTGCCTGCATCTACCTCTATTACTCCACACATCGACCGCTATCCAGCATGCATCTAGTGTATTAAGTTCATGGAAAAATAGAGTAATGCAATAAGAACGGTGACATGATGTAGACAAGATCTATTCATGTAGGAATAGACCCCATCTTGTTATCCTTAATAGCAATGATACATGCGTGTCTTGCTGCCCCTTCTGTCACTGGGAAAGAACACCGCAAGATTGAACCCATCACAAAGCACCTCTTCCCATGGCAAGAAAAATCGATCTAGTCGGCCTAACTAAACCAAAGATTCGGAGAAGAAATACGAGGCTATAAGTAATCATGCATATAAGAGATCAAAGAAGACTCAAATAATATTCATGGATAGAAACTGATCATGAACTCAAAATTCATCGGATCCCAACAAACACACCGCAAAAGTTTACATCAAATAGATCTCCAAGAGACCATTGTATTAAGAATCATAAGAGGGAGAGAAGAAGCCATCTAGCTACTGCCTACGGACCCGTAGGTCTATGGTGGACTACTCACGCATCATCGGAGAGGCACCTATGAGGAAAATGAACCCCTCCGTGATGGTGTTTAGATTGGATCTCGAGGTTCTGGAACTTGCGGCTGCTGGAATTGTGTTTCGTCGACTCCCCTAGGGTTTTTGGAATATTTGGGAATTTATAGGCATCAGAGGCGGTGCGGAAGGGGGCCGAGGAGGGCACAGCTCATCAGGGCGCGCCAGGCCCCCCCTGGCGTGCCCTGGTGGGTTGTGCGCTCCACAGCCCACCTCTCCGGCAGTTGTTTGGCCCATTGGGTGTCTTCTGGTCCAGAAAAAATCTCCAAAAAGTTTTGTCGCAATTGGTCTCTGTTTGGTATTGATTTTCCACGAAGTAAAAAAACAAGCAAAAACATCAACTGGCACTTTGGCACTATGTCAATAGGTTAGTCCCAAAAAATGATATAAAGTTGTTATAAAATGATTGTAAAACATCCAAGAATGATAATATAACAGCATGGAACAAGCAAAAATTATAGATACGTTGGAGACGTATCACGCATAAACTAGGGTTTAAGCTTGTGTCACTCTAGCAACCCATCATCTAATAACTAGTCCACAATGCATTCCCTTAGGCCCATGAATAGTGAAGTGTCATGTAGTCGACGTTCACATGACACCACTAAGGGAATCACAACATACATATCATCAAAATATCGAACACATATCAAATTCACATGATTACTCACAACATGACTTCTCCCGTGACCTCAAGAACAAAAGTAACTACTCACAAATAATAAACATGCTCCAGATCAGAGAGGTATTGAATATCATATTGGATCTAAACATATAATATTCCACCAAATAAACCATATAGTAATCAACTACGCGAGGTAATCAACACTACTAGTCACCCACATGTACCAATCTGAGGTTCTGGTACAAAGATTGAACACAAGAGATGAACTAGGGTTTGAGAGGAGATGGTGCTGTTGAAGATGTTGATGAAGATTGGCCTCCCAAAGATGAGAGGGGTGTTGGTGATGACGATAGCTTCGATTTCTGCCTCCGGGAGGGAAGTTCCCCCGGCGGAATCGCTCCGCCGGAGGGCAAAAGTGCTCCTGCCCAAGTTCCGCCTCGAGGCGGCGGCGCTTCGCCCCGAAAGTCCTCCTCTGATTTTTTATAGGTCAAGAGAGACCTTATACCAGAAGATGGGCACCGGAGGTGGGCCAGGCTGGGCACAACCCATCAGGGCGCGCCCAGGGGGGCCTGGCGCGCCCTGGTGGGTTGTGCCCACCTGGGGGGCCTCCTCCAGTAGTTTCCAGCTCCAGTATTTTTTATTAAATGTAAAAATAATCTCCGTGAAATTCAGCTTCATTGGAGTTGTGCAGAATAGGTATCTCTGACGTGCTTTTCTTGGGTCCAGAATTCCAGCTGCCGGTATTCTCCCTCCATGTGTAAACCTTGCATATTATGAGAGAAAAGGCATTAGAATCACTCCCCAAAGTATTATTATTCAACAAAACAAAGTAAATAACAGTAGGAAATCATGATGCAAAATGGACGTATCACTCACCATCGCTTCCGCATACGTGGTCGGCTCGTCGCTTTCTAGCAACAACACATCGCGCACTCTGCGCAATCTTTCCGACCTCTGTGGCTTCGGTGCCGATTCCACTACGGGTTCCCTGACCAACTCCGGTATGATCTCATTACCAGCCGAGTTGTCCCCGAGTGGCTCTCGAATTTCTTCGAGTCGCACCGTTCTCCCACTGGCTTCCCGACTGAGAAACTCTTTCTCTAGGAAAACCCCGTTCCGAGCAACAAACACTTTGTTCTCTTCTCGGTTGTAGAAGCTGTATCCCAAGGTTTCCCTCGGATATCCCACGAATATGCATTTATCCGACTTGGGTGTAAGCTTGTCCAACATGAGTCGTTTGAGAAATGCTTCACAACCCCAAATCTCTAGAAAAGACAAACTAGGACTCTTCCCAGTCCACATCTCATGTGGTGTCTTATCTATGCATTTTGATGGTACCCTGTTTAGTGTGAAAGCTGCAGTTTCTAGAGCGTATCCCCAGAATGACAAGGGTAAATCCGATTTGCTCATCATCGATCGGACCATGTACAACAAGGTTCGATTTCTCCGTTCTGACACGCCGTTTCTCTGTGGCGTTCCTGGAGGTGTGAGCTGAGGTACTATACCTCGGCTTTTCAGATGATCATCAAACTCTTGGCTCATGTAATCACCCCCACGATCTGATCGTAGAAGATTTATTGTCTTCCCGAGCTGATTTTCAACCTCATTTTTAAACTCTTTGAACTTTTCAAAAGTTTCCGACTTGTGCCTCATCAAATAGACATATCCATATCTACTCAAGTCGTCGGTAAAAGTCACGAAGTACTGATAGCCACCTCTGGCCGTTGTGCTCATTGGACCACACACATCACTATGTATAAGCTCCAACAGCTCGGACGCCCTTTCGCAACTCTTTGCAAAAGGAGACTTAGTCATCTTGCCTAGCAAGCATGATTCGCATGTCTCGAACGACCCAAAGTCGGACAAAGTTAGGAGTCCATCATCATGGAGCTTCTTCATGCGTTTCAGACTAATGTGTCCAAGCCGGCAGTGCCACAAGTATGTCGGATTTATCTCATTAGGCTTATGCCTCTTGACATTCATGTTATAGACTGGTTCCATTTCCAGATTCAAAATAAATAGCCCATCTACAATGGGTGCATAGCCGTGGAACATTCCATTCAAATAAAGTGAACAACCATTGTCCTTTAAACTGAATTCATAACCCTGACTCATCAAGCATGAGGCAGAAATAATGTTCTGACTAAGTGCGGGAATGCAATAACAATTATTCAATTCCAAAATAAATCCAGAAGGAAGCTTGAGCTGCATCGTGCCGACCTCCAACGCAGCAACTCTTGCTTTGTTGCCGACCCTGATGTCAATCTCCCCTTGTGCCACACGCCTAGTTCTTATCAGCTCCTGCATCGAGTTGCATATATGAACAACCGATCCGGTATCAAATACCCAAGAGCTACTAGGTATGTCAGCAAGGTAAATGTCTATAATATATGTAACAAGTGTACCTTTGCCTGAAGAAGCATTTCCGGCCTTCTTGCCATGCTCAGCAAACCACTTGCTACAGTTCCTCTTCCAGTGACCAGTTTCCTTGCAATGAAAGCAAATGGTCTTTGAGTTCGGTCCCGGCTTCGGCGCAGCGGCGGAGACAACCTTCTTCATGCCCTTTGCCTTACCCTTTTTCTTGGACCAACTCTTCTTAAACTTAGCCGAGTTCTGCCCCATCAACACTTGATGCGTGCCTTTCTTAATATCTTGCTCTGCCACCTTAAGCATCCCATGCAATTCAGTGAGCTTCTTATCCATGCCGTGCATATGATAGTTCGAGACGAACGTCCCATAGCTAGGTGGAAGAGAACCCAGAATTGCATCCGTGGACAGCTCGTCCCCAAGTGGGAAGCCTAACCGATCCAAAGCTTGCACGTACCCGATCATCTTGATCACATGCGGGCTCAGTGGATCACCCTCTTTCAGCTTATAATCCATCAAGGATTGCCAGACGTTGAACCTTTCGGTCCTAGCCTGCACCTGAAAGATGCTCTTGAGACTCTCGATCATATCGAAAGCCTCAACGTTTTCGAAATGCTGTTGCAAATCGGGCTCCATACAAGCCAACATGAGGCAGCTGATCTCGTTTGATTCATCAACGAGTTTCTGGTGGGCATTCTTGGTTGTGGCATTAGCATTATCGGCAGGTTCCTCTGGAAGTGGATCCTCTAGAACATGTTCCTTTTTATCGTGCTTGAGAACAATTCTCAAATTTCTATACCAGGTGGTAAAGTTTGTTCCATTCAGTTTATCGTTTTCCAGAATTGATTTCAATGCAAAGTTGGGTTGAGCAGGTGGTGCCATTGATATACAACAGAAAATATGCAATCACTAAGCAATGTGTTTATGTAAAGTAATTCAAGCCTTAAACAGAACTACTCCCACTGAAGTTGGCATCCCTCCGCAAACTCTCAGTGATTCAGGACCCGTCTAGCGCGAGCGACTAGTGAGCTTTAGCATCACTGCTAGCCAACTTGCCTATTCGGTAAGCAACTCCTTGCTAATCGTATCTCTATAGGACTCCTATCGGTTGGGTAGGTATCTTATACCCCGGCTCCCAACCTTCTTTGCCACAAGGCCCAAAACCGTTTTGATAGCCTTGTCAAGTTAACCTGATGCAGTGCATGTCCGTGTCCGACACGAACCCTCCAGTTCAAGGACACCTAGTAGCACCTCAATTTTATGAGCCCACCACTAGACGTACTTGACGTGCGAAGGTGCAACATCCGGAATGGCAATGTGCTTGATATTAACGAGGGATCATTCTACCATAATAACATGCATAGAAAACAAGAAGCAATATCAATCACATATAAACATAAATATGTGAAATAGATGGCTCCTTCATGGATGTCCTTCCAGGCTGGCTCCACCTCCGATGACCAGGGCGGAACTCCATCTTGTTTGTCATGCTGGGACGCCAAAGCCTCGAACTTGATCTCTGTCCTCCAACTACTATAACTAGTAATGAATTTACAGAGAATCACAAGTCAACGCGTAGGTCGTTATACAATATAATGATAGCACTTTGGCTCCTGCCGACTGACAATCATGACACGCAGGTCATGTTAAATTACACACAAGCATCACATACATATGATCCATACAATTCACATCAAACCTGCAAAACAAAGTTATGCATAGAATCGCATTCTACCGGTTTGTGTATCATGTACGAAATACAAGATGCTACACACACGGCAGTCCCGCTAGCCGGTTAGCGGGCGGGGTTCGAAGGGGCAGCGCCCCTCGCGGGTGCGGGCAACGCCCAACGTTTACGGAAATCACAGATCGAATCTGTATTCTGATCACGCTGGATTTTCTGATCTGACCGATCTCATCGATCATCGCGAACCCGATTCGGATTTACGTTTCACTGTTAACCCCGATGGCAGATACCGACCGGTAGGGGTAGGTTGTCTCACGACCTCATCGATTCCGATGGACAGAAAATATAGCCTCAACGACCCCGATGTGCAGTTGATCTCATCAACCGTGCACATAGCCGATCTTATGAACGACGACAGATCTCATCTGTCGCCTCCACATATCAAATATGTATCCGATCTGAATCCAAATCCTATAGCAGAGGCTCTGATACCACTGTTGGGTTCTACTGTAGGTGCATCGCATGCCAATTAAAATTTTCTTACGCGCAGAACATCCAAGAACATGCTACGGAGATGGATCACAGCTCGTTACCACTAGATGCGCAGTGTCGTGCAACGGAAGTAGAGTTGGGGCAGCGCGTTTGCATGGTCCGTCTCCTCCTCGTCCGACTCCCTCGAACACCCGGTCCGATCTCCCTCGAATAGCAGGTCGCCGGATCCCACGTACAGGTTCGCCGGAGCGGCGCAAGTGCACCGCCTCTAATGGTATCCGCACGTGCAGGAGGAACACCGTGCGGCGGACTGCTAGGTCCGATCACACAGTCGGTGACGGCAAGTGGAGGTGGCTAGTTGCAACACATGCAAAGCCCTAATGACGGCGCCGAAGCGATCAACCAAATGGGTGTGCCGCACCTCCACTATATATAGGCATCCGCACGGGCTCAACTCTTGGGCCTCGCACGGATCCTAAGGCCCACGTGTTCCTTCCCTTAAGCGCGCGACCCCTTAGGTTCTCGTTCACTTGGTCACAAGTCAGATCACATCCGGCTCGACTAGTCGGTAGCGGCCTCTAGCAAAGCATGCTGACTCCAAGTGTCCGATAAAGCTGGTTAGGCGAACCTGTACTTCACACTTCTGTTCCCTTTGCCACACGATATATGTTGTCATGCTCAAGGCAACATGGTCATCCTTGTTGCAGCACGACCTCTTTCTCGTTCCGGTGACTCGGACCAACACTTTGGATTATCTCATAATCCTCATCGCATGGCCATGCTTATCCAGGTCGGATCACCTGAGGGGCCCAGAGTATATCTCTCCTCATTGGAGGGGCAAATCCCATCTTGCTCGACCACGTCTCGCAGCATGGGTCTGGACAAGCCCGAAACCTACCTTTATAACTACCCTGTCACGGAGTAGCATTTGGTCGATCCAAAGCAAGTCTGTCACCATCCCGAGTACATGTGCTAGCTCAGGTCTTAGGACACAGAACGTATGTTGTACTAGAGACCCACAGATGACCTATCGTTGCGTCTCATAGTTGGGTCTGTCCAACTCAGACCTTATCTCGACTCGGATCCGACTACGTCGATTCCGACCAGATCTTTCTGAGTCCATATTATCCGGCTAGCATCCAATGCTACATGGTCAGTGAGACCAGACCATCCACCGTGTCATATGCTAGTCTAACTGGTTGTGCGTCCACACAACCCTTTCGACTAGGGACCATTTAGGACAGTTATCATACAATGCATAGTCTAACAAACAAGTCACGTACTTGTTAATACACATCACTGATAATGTCCAAGGACTATCTTTATTCATAAACACATAGGAAATATCATCATACATGATTGCCTCTAGGGCATATCTCCAACACGACCTCCACCAAGGCCTCCACACGTGAAGTTCATCACCTGGGAGGAGCCCTTCCTACAAGATCGACCCGAATCTCTGGCATTACAATAGTGCAGGCGCCTGCTATACAAACGGTTTTTAACCCCTTTTCATGACGTAGTCTCAAACCGTCACCTTGCATGTGTGGGCGATAGGGGGGCCCTATACCACACGACACGGAACGTCGGTGATGGCTGCGCCTGGTCACACACGATGAGCAAAAATATGTCGTGTGATTGGAAGGGCCATCACAAACAGATATATTGGGGAAGTCGTGTGAGATGTGCTTAGCATCCCACATAGTGAATCCCAAACGTACGTTTCCTTTCGTATTCTACATCACACACATTTTTCTGCATAACATCGTTTGTGTTAGGGGTGGCCATCACGCACGGTGCCTAGAAGAAACTGTTTGGCATAGGGTTGTCCATCACACGCACGTTTTATGTGAAAACGTTTGCGAATGTGTGTTCTAACGCACACAGTTTTCGGCCGGAAGTCGTGTGTGATTTTTCACTGATCCGACACGCCAAATTTCCAGAAACCGTGTGGGTTTGGTGAGGTCATCGCTCATGGTGTTCTATGACAAACCGTCTGCAATATGAAACCCCAATAATCAGGCTAATTGCTCTATTATTTATAATCCAGCTAGTAAACAAATTCACACTTCATATCAAGCACACAATATATTTCATTTTGTATTACGGCAACCAGGATTTCATAATTGAAATACATCAGAGTACAACATCATATAGGCATATATTACCTAACTACCCAATTACACGACAGGACTGAGTTTCACATGCAACATCTAAAACCTTTGGAAAATAGCATCATATACGGTAAATAGACAGATGAATCTCGTCTATAAAACTGTTGAAGTGGAAGGCAAATATCGAGCCTTCGCTGATGTTGGAGGTCCTTGCAACTTTATGCCAGTGCCTGTGGATGGTTACCCGCCCATCCTTCATCCTCTTGAGGAAGACTTCAAGATTATACCATGGGTGCTGTATGAATACCTTCCTCGCCTCTTGACCATACAGGTGGTTTGAGACGTACTCATCGATGAACAGCTTTGGAAATGACTGGAAACAAAGATATGCATAAATTTCATTTCGAAAAATTGTAATGTCACAAAGGGAAAAAAGACAAGGTAAAAGCGATAGTACCATGACGTGGCTTGAGACTGCGTCGGTATTTCCCCAAAGAGGAAGGGATGATGTAGCACAGCGACGGTAAGTATTTCCCTCAGTTATGAAACCAAGGTTATCGAACCAGTAGGAGGATCACCACCACCCAATAAGCAGCATCTGCACACAAACAACAAATACTTGCAACCCGACGCGAAAGAGAGGTTGTCAATCTCTCTACGGTAATAAGATAGATTAGGTAGTGATAGATCTCTCAAGAACACAAATAAAAAGAGTAAATATGCAGCAATATATTTTTGGGTTTTTGGTTTTGTAGATCTAAAAACAAAGATTGCAAAAACGTAGATCGGAAAGCAATATGATGGAAAAGTAGACCCGGGGGCCGTAGGGTTCACTAGTGGCTTCTCTAATGAGTATAGCGCACGGTGGGTGAACAAATTACTCTTGGGCAATTGATAGAAAATCAAATAGTCATGACGATATCCAAGGCGATGATCATTATATAGGCATCACATCCGAGATAGATAGACCGACTCCTGCCTGCATCTACCTCTATTACTCCACACGTCGACTGCTATCCAACATGCATCTAGTGTATTAAGTTCATGGAGAAATGGAGTAATGCAATAAGAACGATGACATGATGTAGACAAGATCTATTCATGTAGGAATAGACCCCATCTTGTTATCCTTAATAGCAACGATACATGCGTGTCTTGCTGCCCCTTCTGTCACTGGGAAAGAACACCGCAAGATCGAACCCATCACAAAGCACCTCTTCCCATGGCAAGAAAAATCGATCTAGTCGGCCTAACTAAACCAAAGATTCGGAGAATAAATACGAGGCTATAAGTAATCATGCATATAAGAGATCAAAGAAGACTCAAATAATATTCATGGATAGAAACTGATCATGAACTCAAAATTCATCGGATCCAAACGAACACACCGCAAAAGTTTACATCAAATAGATCTCCAAGAGACCATTATATTGAGAATCATAAGAGAGAGAGAAGAAGCCATCTAGCTACTACCTATGGACCCGTAGGTCTATGGTGAACTACTCACGCATCATCGGAGAGGCACCTATGAGGAAGATGAACCCCTCCGTGATGGTGTTTAGATTGGATCTCGAAGTTCTGGAACTTGCGGCGGCTGGAATTGTGTTTCGTCAACTCCCCTAGGGTTTTTGTAATATTTGGGAATTTATAGGCGTTAGAGGCGGTGCGGAGGGGCCCCGTGGAGGGCACAACCCATCAGGGCGCGCCGTGGGCCCCCTGGCACGCCTTGGTGGGTTGTGCTCTCCACAGCCCACCTTCCTGGCTCTTCATTAGCCCACTGGGTGTCTTCTGGTCCAGAAAAAATCTCCAAAAAGTTTCGTCGCGATTGGACTCCGTTTGGTATTGATTTTCTGCGAAGTAAAAAACAAGCAAAAACAGCAACTGGCACTTTGGCACTATGTCAATAGGTTAGTCCCAAAAAATGATATAAAGTTCTTATAAAATGATTGTAAAACATCCAAGAATGATAATATAACAGCATGGAACAGGCAAAAATTATAGATACGTTGGAGACGTATCAGCATCCCCAAGCTTAATTCCTACTCGTCCTCGAGTAGGTAAATGATAAAAACAGAATTTTTGATGTGGAATGCTGCCTAACATGTTCATCACATTCTTTTATTTTGTATAGCATGGACATTTGGACTTATAATGATTCAATGCAATAGTCTAGTTTTAACATAATGACTTCAATACTCAAGCATGTCAACAAGCAACGATGTCTTTCAAAATATCAACACTAAATAAAGTTATCCCTAGCCCATCATGCTCAATCATTGATCCATTCATGAAACACACTCAAATATTAGCTATGCCCAATGCTCAAGTACGATCATAGTGCCCCCTAGTTGGTGCTTATAAGAGAAGATGGAGATTCAAAGCTAAAATAAAAATTGCATAAAGTAAATAGAAAGGCCCTTCGCAGAGGGAAGTAGGGATTTGTAGAGGTGCCAAAGCTCAAGGTTTAAATTGAGAGAGAAAAAATATTTTGGGTGGCATGCTTTTCCTGTCAACAAAAATGACAAAGTAGCTCACAATAATTTCCATGCTAGATATATCATAGGCTGTTGCCAAACAGAAAATAAAGTTTATTCCTTTTTCCACCAAACTTTCACTTTCCATGGCGGGCCGTATCCACGGTTGCCTTCATACCAACACTTTCCAAGGAATTTATTATTTGACAACAAAAAGTAAATATATTTTTTTATTTTTCATTTCAGGAATGGGCATCCCTATTACCGCCGCACTCTCATGCAATGACAAGTGAATAAACACTCATCTTGAGAATAACACATCTAGCATGGAAAAATATTGGACACTCCCCACCGTTTCATGAGCGGTACGGGCACACAAAAGAGAAAATTTATTTTGAAAATTTAGAGATGTCACATACAAATTTGCTTGGAACGGCATGGAAATACCGCATATAGGTAGGTATAGTGGACTCATAAGGCAAAACTTGGTTTAAGGATTTTGGATGCACAAGTAGTATTTCTACTTAGTACAAATGGAGGCTAGCAAAAAGATTGAGAAGCAACCAAACCAAGAAACGAAAATTCACATAAGTGAGCATTGAACATAACTAACACCGAATAATGCACCACAAGGATGTAACTTCATCGCATAACTACATGGGGAATCACAAACCTTAACACCAATATTCCTACTAAAGCACAATTACTCACTAACATGACTCACATATTACTATCATCATGTTTCAAAACTGTTACAAGGAATGAAGTTTAATTTGCCCAATGATCTTCATGAAAGTTTTTATTATATCCTCCTTGGATATCTATCACTTTGGGATTAGTTTCATATATTGCCATTGCTTTTTGGCAAGCTCAAACAAATTTAAGTGAAGCACATGAGCATACATATTTCATCTCTCAAAAAGGTATAAGTGAAGCATGAGAGGATTTCTTCAAAATTTTCTACTCTCAAATTAATCTAAGTGAAGCATGAGAGTATTTCTATAAAAATTTCCAAGCACACCGTGCTCAAAAAGATATAAGTGAAGCACTAGAGCAATTTTATAGCTCAAAAAGCTTAAGTGAAGCACATAGAGCAATTCTAACAAATCATAGCATAATTTTGGCTCTCTAAAATAGGTGTGTACAGAAAGGATACAAATCAAAAACAAACAAGCAAAGTAAGCAAAGATACAAGACGCTCCAAGCAAAACTCATGATATGTGACGAATAAAAATATAGCTCCAAGTAAAATACCGATGGTCGTTAGAAGAAAGAGGGGATGCCACTCGGGGGCATCCCCAAGCTTAGTTGCTTGTTTCTCTTTGGATATATCTTGGGGGTGCGGTAGCATCCCCAAGATTAGGCTTTTATAACTCCGTATTCTTTCATCCATCGCGATCTCACCCAAAACTTGAAAACTTCAATCACACAAAACTCAACAAAATCTTCGTGAGATCCGTTAGTATAATAAAGCAAATCACTACTTTAGGTACTGTTGCAAACCCATTAATATTTTATTATTGCATTATACCTACTGTATTTTAAATTTACCATGGCTTATACCCCCCAATACAAACCATAGATTCATCAAAACAAGCACAGAATGGAGCGAAAACAGAATCTGTCTTAAACAGAATAGTCTGTAGTAATCTGTACTATACCCATACTTCTGTAACTCTAAAAATTCTGAAAAATTAGGACAAAGTAAGGAATTTGTATAGCAACGCTGTGTTAACATTTCAGCTCAAGATCACGCTCCAGAAAAAAAATGAAAATTCATGTACTGGACGCAAAGTTTCTGTTTCAGATTCAGCATCGCTTCTACTCATCCTATGAATCATCCTAAAGGCTTTACTTGGCACAAACACTAAATAAACCATAAAAACACAATCATAACAGAGGCATAATTGTGTCAACACTCAAAAACAGAAAGCACAAATTTATTTATTCATTGGGTTGCCTCCCAACAAGGGCTATCGTTTTACGCCCCTAGCTAGGCATGATGATTTCAATGATGCTCACATAAAAAGTAGTAATTGAAATATGAAAAAGAGCATCATGAATTGCATGACCAACACATTTAATTCTAACCTACTTCCTATGCATAGGGATTTTGTAAGCAAACATTTTATGGGAACAAGAATCAACTAGCATAGGAAGGCAAAACAAGCATAACTTCAAAACTTTGAACACATAGAGAGGAAACTTGATATTATTGCAATTCCTACAAGCATATGTTCCTCCCTCATAATAAATTTCAGTGGAATCATGAAGGAATTCAACAATATACCTATCACATAAATCATTCTTTTCATGATGCACAAGCATATAATTTTCATTACTCTCCACATAAGCAAATTCCTTATCATCCATGGTAGTGGGAGCAAACTCAACAAAATAACTATCGTGAGACACTTGATTGGCATAACCACATTGCAAATTAAAACCATGATGATAAGTTTCATGGTTATCATTACTCATTATAGCATACGTGTCATCACCATCATCATAAATAGGAGGCATGCAATCATCATAATAAATTTGCTCATCAAAACTTGGGGGACTAGAAATATCATCTTCATCAAACATAGCATCCCCAAGCTTGTGGCTTTG
The DNA here is from genome assembly GCA_039707655.1 of Elymus sibiricus. Taxonomy (NCBI): domain Eukaryota; kingdom Viridiplantae; phylum Streptophyta; class Magnoliopsida; order Poales; family Poaceae; genus Elymus; species Elymus sibiricus. The sequence goes on along the minus strand of CM077673.1, from coordinate 370,811,775 downwards.
CATATCGTTAGCATCATGGATATTTAGAGAATTAATACTAGCAACATTGCAGTCATGCTCATCATTCAAGGGACTATCGTGAATCACCTTATAAATTTCTTCTTTCAACACTACATCAAAATTTTCAGATTCATGATTTTCAAACAAAACTTCAAAGAGATAATCAAGTGCACTCAACTCACTAGCAATTGGTTCATCATAATTTGGCCTTTTGAAAAGATTAGCAAGTGGATGATGATCCATATCAATAGATTTTTAGCAAGCGAAGATGCAAGCAAATAGAAGGCACATGGCAACACAAGCAAAGATAGCAAACAAGCAAAGAGGCAAACGAAAAAGAGGGCGAATAAAACGGCAAATTTTTGTGAAGTGGGGGAGAGGAAAACGAGAGGCAAATGGCAAATAATGTAATTGCAAGGAGATGAGATTTGTGATTAGGAACCTGGTAGATGATGGTGGAGTCCCCTCGGCGCCTATGATAGGCACATAGAAGAGACCGCTTCCTCCCCGGCAACGGCGCCAGAAATTCCTTTTGACGTGGCTTGAGACTGGGATCGTATTTCCCCAAAGAGGAAGGGATGATGCAGCACATCGACGGTAAGTATTTCCCTCAGTTATGAAACCAAGGTTATCGAACCAGTAGGAGGATAACCACCACCCAATAAGCAGCACCTGCACACAAACAACAAATACTTGCAACCCGACGCAAAAGAGAGGTTGTCAATCTCTCTATGGTAATAAGATAGATTAGGTAGTGATAGATAGGGGAGATAGATCTCTCAAGAACACAAATAAAAAGAGTAAATATGCAGCAATATATTTTTGGGTTTTTGGTTTTGTAGATCTGAAAACAAAGATTGCAAAAACGTAGATCGGAAAGCAATATGATGGAAAAGTAGACCCGGGGGCCGTAGGGTTCACTAGTGGCTTCTCTCATGAGTATAGCGCACGGTGGGTGAACAAATTACTGTTGGGCAATTGATAGAAAATCGAATAGTCATGACGATATCCAAGGCGATGATCATTATATAGGCATCACATCCAAGATAGATAGACCGACTCCTGCCTGCATCTACCTCTATTACTCCACACACCGACCGCTATCCAGCATGCATCTAGTGTATTAAGTTCATGGAAAAACGGAGTAATGCAATAAGAACGATGACATGATGTAGACAAGATCTATTCATGTAGGAATAGACCCCATCTTGTTATCCTTAATAGCAACTATACATGCGTGTCTTGCTGCCCCTTCTGTCACTGGGAAAGAACACCGCAAGATCTCCCATGGCAAGAAAAATCGATCTAGTCGGCCTAACTAAACCAAAGATTCAGAGAAGAAATACGAGGCTATAAGTAATCATGCATATAAGAGATCAAAGAAGACTCAAATAATATTCATGGATAGAAACTGATCATGAACTCAAAATTCATCGGATCCCAACAAACACACCGCAAAAGTTTACATCAAATAGATCTCCAAGAGACCATTGTATTGAGAATCATGAGAGAGAGAATAAGCCATCTAGCTACTGCCTACGGACCCGTAGGTCTATGGTGAACTACTCACACATCATCGGAGAGGCACCTATGAGGAAGATGAACCCCTCCGTGATGGTGTTTAGATTGGATCTCGAGGTTCTGGAACTTGCGGCGGCTGGAATTGTGTTTCGTCGACTCCCCTAGGGTTTTTGGAATATTTGGGAATTTATAGGCGTCAGAGGCGGTGCAGAGGGTCCCCGTGGAGGGCACAACCCATCAGGGCGCGCCGAGGGCCCCCTGGCGCGCCCTGGTGGGTTGTGCTCTCCATAGTCCAGCTTCCTGGCTCTTGTTTGGCCCACTAGATGTCTTCTGGTCCAGAAAAAATCTCCAAAAAGTTTCGTCGCGATTGGACTCCGCTTGGTATTGATTTTCCGCGAAGTAAAAAACAAGCAAAAACAGCAGCTGGCACTTTGGCACTATGTCAATAGGTTAGTCCCAAAAAATGATATAAAGTTGTTATAAAATGATTGTAAAACATCCAAGAATGATAATATAACAGCATGGAACAAGCAAAAATTAGAGATACGTTGGAGACGTATCATACCATCCTATAGTTCACCGATGTCTTCTTCATTGTATAGACAAACAACTTGTTGTTCTTCATCGCAAGTTTCTTTATCTTAACAATCTTTCCGAGTTTCTTAATTTGACTGATTTCATGAACACATCATTTCCCCACATGCAAAATGGGTCGAACAGTGGGTCTAAACCTCTTACAGCAGGACCTACATGTGCAAGACCAAATTATTGTTAGAAACCTAAATATTAGAATGGTTCCTGCAATTGCACAATAATGTGCTATTAGCCAAAGGATCATGAAAGTACAAACATCGATGGTAAACTTCAGTGTCTCCCATTGTCCCCCCTGTAACGCGTTTAAAATAGATATTGATCAGGTTTTAAGTGAGATTTGGCGTGCTATCAGTAAAATATGTTGATGAAAAATAAACGCATTGCAGATCCAACACATTAATTCAAGCCACATGGGAAAGCCAAGCGTGCTAAGAACTATGAAATATAGCAATTGTATGTTTCGCATGCATAACAATACAAAATTGTACCAACAATAATCGAACATCACATTGCAGATGATCACAAAAACAAATGAACCAAACAGTTAACTGAGCATCACATTGAAAAATAGAACATACTAGAAGGTCAGATTGCATAGTAGCATTACATTGCATATTTGTCGTCGTTTTCTCACGACAGATGCCATGGAGTGGCTTATCGAGAGTGGTTGGGGCCGAAGGACGCCGACGGGCTCCGGTGACGGGATTGGGGACAAGCGGTGAGACACACACGATGTACCCAGGTTTGGGGCCCTCCGTGGGAGGTAACACCCCTAGTCCTGCTTGTCTGGTTAATGGGAGATGGATATTACAATGGTGCTCCTTGAGCTGTTCTTCTTGCCTCGCTATGTGGGAATGAGAGTGTGAGATGAGAGAATGCTTGCCCGGTGTATGGGGGCCTCGGGGGGTTTTATAGGCCAACCCCCCGGCTTACAATATACATAAGGTATTAAAGGGGGGGACCCGGCTGGCAACCTCTCTAGCCAGCCAGTGGTCCCACCGGCTGGACCGTCTCCTCGCCCGTAGGGCCCGCCGGCTGCGCGGTCCCATCGCTGACTGGGGCCCGCTAGCCGGTTGCCGCTATTGGCCCGTGCCTACCTGCCGCGGCACGGGCCGCCCCGCACGGCGTCGTCTTGCACCTACCGGCTGAAGTTAGCGGTACGGCCGGCAGCGCTGTAGCCACGCCGGGGCAGGTAATGGAGTAGACGGCGGTGTGGCCGCACAGTTGCCCCGCCGGGTCTCGATCGGTCATGGTCAGTGGTACGACCGCCCGGACTGTAGCCATGCATGCCTGCGCATCAGCGGTCACTGTAGCCATGCCGGAGCCCATCGTGGGGGTCGCGTCCTGTCGATGTACTTGGACGCAGTGGGAGGGGACATGTGCCTTGTTGGGGAACGTTGCATGGGAAACAAAAAATTTCCTACGCACACACAAGACCTATCCATGGTGATGAGCATCTACGAGAGGGAGAGTGGATCTACATACCCTTGTAGATCGCTAAGCGGGAAGCGTTAAGAAACGCGGTTGATGTAGTCGAACGTCTTCGCGATCCAAATCGCTAGCCGTCCCACAATCCGATCACGATCCGTCCCGATCTAGCGCCGAATGGACGGCACCTCCGCGTTTAGCACACGTATAGCTCGATGACGATCTCCGCCTTATTGATCCAGGAAGAGGGGGGGAAGAGGTGGATGAGATCTCCAGCAGCACGACGACGTGGTGGTGGTGGAGTTATCCTGGCAGGGCTTCGCCTAAGCACTACCGGAATCTATTTGGTGGAGGAACTAGAGAATAGAGAACTAACACGTGTCCATGTATTTTGGGGCTCTATTCCTCTAGTATATATAGGAGGGAGAGGGAGGAGCAACCCTCCCTAGGGTTTCCCCTAGGGGTCGGCCGAACCAGGGAAAGGAGGAGTCCAATCCACTTCCTACTAGGAAGTGGATTCATATTAGGAAGGAGTCCTATTCCTTCCTATCTCCACCTTTTTTCCTCTTGGGCATATGGGCCCTTATGGGGTCGGTTCCCCAGCCCATTAGGGGCTGGTGCGCCACCTCTTGGGCCCATGTGCCCCCCGGGGTGGGTGGGCCCCACCCAGTGGACAACCGGAACCCATTCGTCACTCCCGGTACACTACCGGAAATACCCGAAACTTTTCCGGAACCCAAATACCACTTTCCTATATATAAATATTTACCTCCGTACCATTTCGGAGCTCCTCGTGACATCCAGGTTCTCATCCGGGACTCCGAATAACCTTCGGTCACCAACACATATATCTCAATACTATCGAAACGTCACCGAACGTTAAGTGTGCAGACCCTGCGGGTTCGAGAACTATGTAGACATGACCGAGACACCTCTACGGTCAATAACCAATAGCGGGACCTAGATGCCCATATTGGTTCCTACATATTCTACGAAGATCTTTATCGGTTGAACCTCTATGTCAAGGATTCAGTTAATCCCGTATGCTGTTCCCTTTGTTCTTCGGTATGTTACTTGCCCGAGATTCGATCGTCGGTATCTCTATACCTAGTTCAATCTCGTTACCGGCAAGTCTCTTTACTCGTTCCGTAATACAAGATCCCATGGCTAACTCTTTAGACACTTTGCTTGCAAGGCTTATTGTGATGTTGTATTACCGAGTGGGCCCTGAGATACCTCTCCGCACACGGAGTAACAAATCCCAGTGTCGATCCATGCCAACTTAACAGACACCTTCGGAGATACCTATAGAGCATCTTTATAGTCGCCCAGTTACGTTGCGACGTTTGATACACACAAGGTATTCCTCCGGTGTCAGTGAGTTGCCTGATCTCATGGTCATAGGAACAGATACTTGACATGCAGAAAACTATAGCAATAAACTGACAAGATCAAATGCTACGTTCATAGTTTGGGTCTTGTCCATCACATCATTCTCCTAATGATGTGACCCCGTTATCGAATGACACCTCATGTCTATGGCTAGGAAACCTTGACCATCTTTGATCAATGAGCTAGTCTATTAGAGGCATACTAGGGACACAGTGTTGTCTATGTACCCACACATGTATTTGAGTTTCCAATCAATACAATTATAGCATGGATAATAAACGATTATCATGAACAAGGAAATATGATAATAACTAAATTATTATTGCCTCTAGGGCATATTTCCAACAGTCTCCCACTTGCACTAGAGTCAATAATCTAGCTCACATTACCATGTGATTAACATTGTAATGAATCTAACACCCAATGAGTTCTGGGGTTTGATCATGTTTTGCATGTGAGAGAGGTTCTAGTCAACGGTCTGCAACATTCAGATCCGTGTGTTCTTTGCAAATCTATATGTCATACTGCAGATGCTACCACGCTCCACTTGGATCTATTACAAATGACTGCTCCACTATATGTATCCGGACTGCTACTCAGAGTCATCTGGATAGGTGTCAAAGCTTGCATCGACGTAACCCTTTACGGCGGACTCTTTATCACCTCCATAATCGAGAAACATTTCCTTAGTCCTCTAGTTACTAAGGATAATCTTGACCGCTGTCCAGTGATCCACTCCTGGACCACTCTTGTACCCCTTGACAGACTCATGGTAAGGCACACACCAGGTGCGGTACACAGCATGGCATACTATACAGAGCCTATGGATAAGGCATAGGGGACGACCTTCGTCCTTTCTCTTTCTTCTGCCGTGGTCGAGCTTTGAGTCTCACTCAACTCCACACCTTACAAATCAGGCAAGAACTCTTTCTTTGACTGATCCATTTTGAACTCTTTCAAAATCTTGTCAAGGTATGTACTCATTGAAAGTCTCATCAGACGTCTTGATCTATCTCTATAGATCCTGATGCCCAACATTTAAGTAGCTTCATTCCAGGTCTTCCTTTGAAAAACTCCTTTCAAACGACCCTTTATGCTTTCCAAAAATTCTACATCATTTCCGATCAACAATATGTCATCCACATATACTCATCAGAAATTCTATAGTGCTCCCACTCACTTTCTTGTAAATACAAGTTTCTCATAAAATTTGTATAAACCCAAAAACTTTGATCACCTCATCAAAGCATATATTCCAACTCCGAGACGCTTGCTCCTGTCCATAGAAGGATCGCTGGATCTTGCATACATTTTAGCATCCTTAGGACTTACAAAACCTTCCGGTTGTATCACATACAACCTTTCCTCAAGGAAACCGTTAAGGAAACGATGTTTTGACATCCATCTGCTAGATTTCATAATCGAAAAAGGCAGCAACTGCTAACATAATTCCAACAGACTTTAGCATCGCTATGGGTGAGAAAGTCTCATCGTAGTCAACTCCTTGAACTTTGTCGGAAACTTCTTTGCGACAAGTCAAGCTTTATAAATGGTGACATTTACCATTAGCATATGTCTTCTTCTTAAAGGTCCATTTGTACTCAACGGCCTGCCATTTAACGGGCAAGTCTACCAAAGTCCATACTTGGTTTTCATACATGGATCCTTTCTCGGATTTCATTGCTCCTAGCCATTTGTTCGAATCCGGGCCCACCAGCGCTTCTTCATCGCTCGTAGATTCACTGTTGTCTAACAACATGACCTCCAAGACAGGATTGCCGTACCACTCAGGAGCAGTACGATTCCTTGTCGTCCTACGAGGCTCAGTAGTAACTTGATCTAAAGTTTCATGATCATCATCATTAGCTTCCTCTTCATTTGGTCTAGGCGCCGCAGAAACATCTTTCCGCGTCGTGCTACCATCCAACTGAAGTGACGGTTCAATAACCTCATCAAGTTCTACCTTCCTCCCACTCAATTCTTTCGAGAGAAACTCTTTCTCGAGAAAGGACCCGTTTTTAGCAACAAACACTTTGCCCTTGGATCTGAGATAGAAGGTATACCCAACTGTATCCTTAGGGTATCCTATGAAGATGCACCTTTCCGCTTTGGGATCGAGCTTATCAGACATAAGCGTCGCATTCCCAAACTCTGAGAAATGACAGCTTAGGTTTCTGCCAAACCAAAATTCATACGGTGTCATCTCAACGGACTTAGATGGTGCCCTATTTAAAGTGAATGTAGTTGTCTCTAATGCATAACCCCAAAACGATAGTGGCAAATCGATAAGAGACATCATAGTACGTACCATATCCAATAGAGCACGACTACGGCGTTCGGACACACCATCACACTATGGTGTTCCAGGTGGCGTGAGTTGTGAAACAATTTCCACATTGTCTTAAGTTGCATACCAAACTCGTAACTCAGATATTCACCTCCACGATCATATCGTAGACATTTTATCTTCTTGTCACGATGATCTTCAACTTCACTCTGAAATTGCTTGAACTTTTCAAACGTTTCAGACTTGTGTTTCATTAAGTAAATATACCTATATCTACTCAAATCATCAGTGAAGGTAAGAAAATAGTGATATCCACCACACGCTTCAACACTTATTGGACCGCATACATCAACATGTATCATTTCCAACAAGTCACTTGCCCGCTCCATCAAGCCGGGAAACGGGGTTTTAGTCATCTTGCCCATGAGGCATGGTCCGCATGTCTCAACTGATTCGAAATTGAGTGAGTCCAAAGATCCATCAGCATGGAGTTTCTTCATGCGCTTTATGCCAATATGACCTTTAGCGGCAGTGCCACAAGTATGTGGTACTATCATTATTAACTTTGCATCTTTTGGCATCAATATTATGAACATGTGTATCACTACGATCAAGATTCAATGAACCATTCACATTGGGTGCATGACCATTGAAGGTATTATTCATGTAAACAGAATAACCATTATTCTCTAACTTAAATGAATAACCGTATTGTAATAAACACGATATAATCACGTTCTTGCTCAACGCAAACACCGAATAACATTTATTTAGGTTCATCACTAATCCAGAAGGTAGAAAGAGCGTGCGATGGTGATCACATCAACCTTGGAAACACTTCCAACACACATCGTCACCTTGCCCTTAGCTAGTCTCCGTTTATTCCGTAGCTTTTATTTCGAGTTACTAACATTAGCAACTGAACCGGTATCTAATACCCAGGTGCTACTAGGAGTACTAGTAAGGTACACATCAATAATACGTATATCAAATATACTTCCGTTGACGTTGCCAGCCTTCTTATCTACCAAGTATCTAGGGTTGTTCCGCTTCAGTGACCGTTCTCCTCATAATAGAAGCACTCAGTCTCGGGTTTGGGTTCAACCTTGGGTTTCTTTACTGGAGCAGCAACTGGTTTGCCATCCATGAAGTTTCCCTCCTTACCCTTGCCCTTCTCGAAACTAATGGTTTTTGCTAACCATCAACACTTGATGCTCCTTCTTGACTTCTACCTTCGCGGTGTCAAGCATCGCGAATAGCTCAGGGATCATTATTTCCATCCCTGGCATTTCATAGTTCATCATGAAGCTCTAGCAGCTTTGTGGCAGTGTCTTGGAGAACTATATCAACCACTATCTTATCTGGAAGATCAACTCCCACTCGATTCAAGCGATTGTAGCACCCAGACAATCTGAGCACATGCTCACCGATTGAGCTATTCTCCTTCATCTTGCAGGCAAAGAGTCTTGTTGGAGGTCTCATACTTCTCAACACGGGCATGAGCCTGAGATCCCAATTTCAGCTCTTAGAACATCTCATATGTTCTGTGATGTTCAAAACGTTTTGGAGCCTCAATTCTAAGCCGTAATGCATGACGCATTGAACTATCAAGTAGTCATCAGAATGTGCCTGTCAGATGTTCACAACATCTACAGACGACGCTTGAGGGGGTGGCGCACCGAGCGGTGCATTAAGGAGATAAGCCTTCTATGCAGCAATGAGGACAATCCTCAGATCACGGACCCAGTCCGCATTATTGCTACCATCATCTTTCAATTCTATTTTCTCTAGGAACATATAAAAACAGGGGAGCTACAGCGCGAGCTATTGATTTACAACATAATTTGCAAAGACATTTTGACTATGTTCATGATAATGAGTTCAATTAATCATATTACTTAAGAACTCCCACTCAAATCAACATCCCTCAGGTTGTCTAAGTGTGACATGATCCAAATCCACCAACCCAAGTCTGATCATCACGTGAGATGAGGTGGTTTCAATGGTGAACATCTCCATGTTGATCATATCTACTATATGACTCATGTTCGACCTTTCGGTCTCTTGTGTTCCGAGGCCATGTTTGTACATGCTAGGCTCGTCAAGTTTAACCCGAGTGTTCTGCATGTGCAACACTGGCTTGCACCCGTTGTATGCGAACGTAGAGTCTATCACACCCGATCATCACGTGGTGTCTCGAAACGACGAACTTTCGCAACGGTGCACACTCGGGGAGAACACAATTTTATCTTGAATTTTTAGTGAGGGATCACCTTATAATGCTACCGTCGTTCTAAGCAAAACAAGGTGCATAAAAGGATTAAAATCACATGCAAATCATAAGTGACATGATATGGCCATGAACTTGTGCTTTTGATCTCCATCTCCAAAGCACCGGCATGATCTCCATCGTCACCGGCATGACACTATGATCTCCATCATCTTGATCTCCATCAACGTGTCGCCATGAGGTTGTCGCGCCAACTATTGCTTCTACAACTATTGCTAACTCATAGCGATAAAGTAAAGCAAAACGGCGAAAAAATTTAAAGACAACCCTATGGCTCCTACCGGTTGCCGTACTCATCGACATGCAAGTCATGATTATCTATACATAACATGATCATCTCATACATCACATATATCTCATCATGTCATTGGCCATATCATATCACAACATACCCTGCAAAAACAAGTCAGACGTCCTCTAATTGTTGTCGCATGTTTTACGTGGCTGCTATGGGTATCTAGCAAGAACGATTCTTACCTACGCAAAACCACAACAGTGATACACAAATTGCCATTCAACCTTCTCAAGGACCGCCTTTGTCGAATCTGATCCAACTAAAGTGGGAGAGACAAACACCCGCCAGCCATATTTATGCAACAAAGTCACATGTCAGTTGATGGAACCGGTCTCTCGTAAGCGTACGAGTAAGGTTGGTCCGGGCCGCTTCATCCCACAATACCGCTGAATCAAGAAAAGACCAAGGGAGGAAGCATTCTGAGCATCAACGCCCACAAACTCCTTTGTGTTCTACTCGTGATCTCATCTACGCATAGACCTAGCTCATGATGCCACTGTTGGGGAACGTTGCATGGGAAACAAAAATTTTCCTACGCACACGCAAGACCTATCCATGGCGATGAAAATCTACGAGAGGGAGAGTGGATCTACATACCCTTGTAGATCGCTAAGCGGGAAGCATTAAGAAACGCGGTTGATGTAGTCGAACGTCTTCGCGATCCAAATCGCTAGCCGTCCCGCGATCCAATCACGATCCGTCCCGATCTAGCGCCGAACGGACGGCACCTCCGCGTTCAGCACATGTACAGCTCGATGATCCAGCAAGAGGGGGCAGAAAGGTGGATGAGATCTCCAGCAGAACGACGGCGTGGTGGTGGTGGTGGTGGAGTTATCCCGGCAGGGCTTCGCCTAAGCACTACCGGAATCTATTTGGTGGAGGAACTAGAGAATAGAGAACTGGCACGTGGCCGTGTATTTTGGGGCTCTATTCCTCTAGTATATATAGGAGGGAGAGGGAGGAGCAAGCCTCCCTAGGGTTTCCCCTAGGGATCGGCCGAACCAGGAAAAGGAGGAGTCCAATCCACTTCCTACTAGGAAGTGGATTCATATTAGGAAGGAGTCCTATTCCTTCCTATCTCCACCTTTTTTCCTCTTGGGCATATGGGCCCTTATGGGGTCGGTTCCCCAGCCCATTAGGGGCTGGTGCACCACCTCTTGGGCCCATGTGGACCCCGGGGTGGGTGGGCCCCACCCGGTGGACCCCCGGAATCCATTCGTCACTCCCCGTACACTACCGCGAAACTTTTCCGGAACCCAAATACCACTTTCCTATATATAAATCTTTACCTCTAGACCATTCCGGAGCTCCTCGTGACGTTCGGGATCTCATCTAGGACTCGAAACAACCTTCGGTCACCAACACATATATCTCAATACTACCGAAACGTCACCGAACGTTAAGTGTGCAGACCCTGCGGGTTCGAGAACTATGTAGACATGACCGAGACACCTCTACGGTCAATAACCAATAGCGGGACCTGGATGCCCATATTGGTTCCTACATATTCTACGAAGATCTTTATCGGTTGAACCTCTATGTCAAGGATTCAGTTAATCCCGTATGCTGTTCCCTTTGTTCTTCGGTATCTTACTTGCCCGAGATTTGATTGTCGGTATCTCTATACCTAGTTCAATCTCGTTACTGGCAAGTCTCTTTACTCGTTCCGTAATACAAGATCTCGTGGCTAACTCTTTAGACACTTTGCTTGCAAGGCTTATTGTGATGTTGTATTACCGAGTGGGCCCTGAGATACCTCTCCGCACACGGAGTAACAAATCCCAGTCTCGATCCATGCCAACTTAACAGACACCTTCGGAGATACCTGTAGAGCATCTTTATAGTCACCCAGTTACGTTGCGACGTTTGATACACACAAGGTATTCCTCCGGTGTCAGTGAGTAGCATGATCTCATGGTCATAGGAACAAATACTTGACATGCAGAAAACTATAGCAATAAACTGACACGATCAAATTCTACGTTCATAGTTTGGGTCTTGTCCATCACATCATTCTCCTAATGATGTGACCCCGTTATCAAATGACATCTCATGTCTATGGCTTGGAAACCTTGACCATCTTTGATCAACGAGCTAGTCTATTAGAGGCATACTAGGGACACAGTGTTGTCTATGTACCCACACATGTATTTGAGTTTCCAATCAATAAAATTATAGCATGGATAATAAACGATTGTCATGAACAAGGAAATATGATAATAACTAAATTATTATTTCCTCTAAGGCATATTCCCAACATGCCTGCCCGTCCAGAGGTCAGCGGGAGGGCCGGCCGCGGAGCGGCCGGCAGCAGGCTGGCCAGGGACCGGCCGGCCGGCTCCTGACCAGCCAGCCGTGGGCTAGCCGGTCAGTGGGGCTGTCGGCAGCTCGCCAGCCCGCCATGGACCAGCCGGCCGTATAGTTTTTTTAGAAAGGGGCTCGAACTCCCTTGTCTTGGCATACCCAGGGGTAATATCCTCGTCAGTAGTCCCCGAAGCCGGCGGGGGCCCGCGTCTTTCCGACGAGGGGGAGCCAGCAGCTTCATCTGTCGGCACCGTCCTGGTACGTGAGGCCGACCGGCCGGCCGCACAGGTGGCCACGCCCGTTGACTCGGGTTCTGCCGCGCCGCCTCGGAACCCGTGCTGAGCGGCGACGCGCCACGCGGGGCGCTGTGACGTGGCGGGCCCCACGCCCGGGGGCATGACAGGACGTCGCCTTGAGCCTAGCCCGGTAGGCCATGGGCCTAGCCCAGTAGGCCTCGGGCCACAGGCAAGGATCCTCTGCGCCTGGATCCCGGCGGCCACGGCCCTAGGCGCCCACGCCCCACGGATTTCCTGGGGGAAGTGGGCGCAGTTAATCCTCACGTCCCCCGGGCTTCGCCCCCTTATTTATAAGGGGAGTGGCAGAGGCGGAGGCAGTTATCGCGACCCTCTCCCCGCCGTCTTCCTCCTCTCGCCTCTGTCGCTTCAAGTTGGCACCGCCGCACCACCCGTTCGTTCCTCAGCTCCGGTCCCCTGCAGAGATGGCCGATGGTCTCTCCGGCAGCTGGGGCGGCTCCACCGTCACCGAGGAGGACATCGCCTACCTCCGCCGCGCCCGTATGCTGCCGCCGGAGGACCGCGTCGCCGCCCGTCCTCCGGGCGGCGAGATGGTGCCGGAGCCCGAGGAGGGGGAGTGCGTGGTGTTTGCCTCGCACTTCTCGCGCGGCTTCGGTCTGCCGGCGAGCCAGTTCTACAGGTTATTTCTCGACACTTTCGATCTGCAGCCGCACCATTTGGGGCCGAACTCCATCCTGCAGCTGTCGAGCTACGTGACCCTCTGCGAGGGCTACCTCGGCCTTCTTTCCTTCGTGGAGCTGTGGAGGAAGCTCTTCTATCTCAAGAGCTTGAAGAATGGCAATGAGGTGTACGCCTGCGGGGGCGCGGTGGTGTGCGTTCGCGGCACACTCTTCCCCCGCCTCACCCTCATCGAATCCGTTAAGAAGTGGAACTGGTCGTTCTTCTACGTGAAGAACGTCAACCCGGCTTGAGACTACATCCGGCTGCCGCCCTTCGTCAACGTCCCGTCCTCCGGGACGAACTGGACGGCCGACGTGGCGGCCGGGGAGCTTGCCAGGATGCTGGGCTGGCTCCACACCATGAGGAGCGGGGAAGGGATGGTTGCGGCCGATCTGGTGGCCGCCTTCATCGACCGCTGGGTGCTGCCCCTGCAGCTGAGGCCGCACCGGCTATGTGACATGGGAGGCCGGCGGGACCCCTGCCGGCTGTCCACCTTCGAGCTGACAGCGGCCCAGGTGGCAGAGCGGGTGAATGCCGTCACCAACTTCAAGTTGGCGCCACGCACCTGGCACTTCGGCAAGTTGCCGTACAGCCGGCTCGACCCGGCGCCCCTGGTACGTCACGTCGTGGCGCCTCTCCTTTTTTCTGTGTTTCCACAGCCGGCCTCCGTGTTCACGTGCCATGCTGACCGTAGCGCTTTATGCGACAGAACACGACGGATGGTCTGCACCCTCAGGTGTTCCAGGCGGAACGTGCTGACTCCGACCCGGAGGACTTTGAGCTGGGAGGGGGCATCGAGGAGGAGGTCGAGTCCTCGGGCGAGGTCGAGGCGGACGGGACGATGGGTGACCCGGGAGCCGGCGGGTCCTGAGCGGCTGCTGAGTTCACCTCCGAACCCACGATCAGAGATTGGACCGATGATGATGATGATGATGATGTCCGGATCTTGGACGCGCCTCCCCCCATAGCTCGGCGGGAGCCACGTGGAAGGAGCGAGGAGCAGCCGGCTCGTGGCCGGATGGCCGAAGCCTCTCGGCGGGAGAAGAGGCCGGCCAAGGGATAGCCGTCGATGCAGCCGCCGGCTCGTAAGAAAGTGCGCGCGGCCGTCGCGAAGCCGCCGCCCCGGGCCAGGCGGCCCCTCCCCATGGTCGTCGGGTAAGTGTCTTTCCTAATTCTTGTAGGTGTTTTCGTGTTTTGTGCCGGCTAGCGCCTGAGGGCCCTTCTTCCTTCTTTCCCAGTGATGCCATTGAGCTTCACGACACGGAGTCGGCCGCCGATACGGTGGACGCTACCAGCCGGCAGGCCCAGGAGCACGCGGCCACAGTACGGGAGGAGAAGAGGAGGCTCGCCGAAATGCGAGCCACGAAAGAAGGGGCGAAGGGTGCGCCCTTGCGTTCGGCGGCCTCGAGCGACGGGAGGCAGAGGCGGCCCTCGGACCCGCCGCGCGCCACGGACTCGGCGGCGGAATCGGCGAGGATGTCGAGGCCGCCATCGAGCAAGCCGCGAGAGCCGGTGCCAAAGACGGCCGCGACCCCACCCTTGGCGGAGGTGGCCCGGCCGGAGGACGCGGTTCCCGAGCCGGCCAGGGAGTTGGACCCACGAGCGGAGCCGGTCGCGACCCCGCCTTCCGTTGAGCCGGCCTCGGCAGAGGTACCCGTCGCCCCAGTCATGCCGGAGGCGGCACCGGAGACGGCGCCTGGCAGAGGGGGCGAGCCGGTTGTCCCGGCTGTTGAGGCGGTCCGGCAGGCGGTGGAGCCGGCCGCGCCGGTTGTAGAGGAGTCCGGGGCTGGCTCCCGTGCCCTCGTGGTTACTACCAATCTCCCGCCGGCCGGCGCCGCTGCGGATGCAGGGTCGAGCGTGATTCGGGACTGGAAGGCGTTGGCCCGTGCCCCAGCCGTCCTGCCCTCGCCAGCCAGCAGCCAAGCCCTTATGCCTAGGGAGCCGGGCCGCATCATGGCGCACTGCCGTGAGGGGCTGGCCAGGTTTGCGGAGGCCGCCGAAAGCAATTTTCGGCGCGTGGAAGAGGCGGTGGCGGTGATATTCCTTAGCCCGAGTCGAATTTTTAGTGGGGGCGTACGAGCGCACCCACTTGGTGTAGCCCTCGAGATTCGGGCCGGCTGCTCGGCTGCGTGGCAGTCGGGCCGGATCTACCCCTTTTTTTGTTTGTCTAAATTTTTGTCTCCTGGCGCGGAGCAGGCTGAGAACGCCAAGCAGCAGGCGCTCTTTGACGAGGCGGTTGCCATCCACAACCGAGGCAAGGCCGGCTTCTACCAGGTTCAGGAGGAGCTGAGGAAGGCGCGAGGTACGCTTGTTCCAGTGGGGGCGCGCGAGCGCACCCACTGGGTGTAGCCCCCGAGAGTCGGGCCGGCTGTTCGGCAGGCGGCTCGAGTCTTCCGCATTTTTAAGTAATCTGGGTTGGTCATTTTGCAGAGGAGCTGGATGTCCTGACCCTGATCCGGCAGAAGAGGGACGAGGTGGCCTCCGAGCGGGACTGGCTGGAGCGGGGACTCCAGGCGGTTACGTCGGAGCGGGACCGGCTGGGCAGCCTAGTCGTGGACGGTCAGGCGGCGCAGGAGCGCCTCACCGCGGAGCTGCAGAAGGAAGTGGTGGCTCGGGAGGAGGCCGCCAAACAGGCGGCCGACGCCAACCGGCGGGCCACCATCCTGCAGGACGAGGTGGCTCATCTTGGCGGCAAGCTTGAGAGGCGTGAAGCCGCCCTCGCCCAGGCGGAGGAGGCGCGCGAGAGGGAGCGGGGCTTGGGCCTCCAGTTCGCGATTGAGGTGGACGAAGGTTTCTAGCGTAAGTTTCTTGTTTTTAAGTCTTCTTCCCCTGCCGGCTGCTTTGCCCCGCTTTTCTGATTCTTTCCTCTCCCTTAGACCGGTTCCCGGATACTCAGCGCCGTGCCGAGCGGGTCGTGGCGGAGCATCAGGAGTGCTTGCGGCAGCGCGGGCAGGAGATTGAGGAGCACACCGGCTGGGACTTGCCGGAGTTTGCGCTGGCTATCGAGAACCGGCTGATCTTCCTGCAGCGATGTATGGACCGGCTCCACACGGCCGGCATGGAGGTGATTTCGGCCCTCTGGCCGGGTCGCGAGACCCCGGACGGCCGCGTGGCGCTGTGGCTGGAGCACGCGGTGGCGCGGCTTGAGGCCTAGAAGGCTTCGGCGGCCCGCTCCGGGGCGCAGATGGCCCTTTGGTTCGTCACGTCGTGGTACCCCGGCGTCGACTTGGGCCGGCTGGCCACGATGCGTGAGGTTCCCGAGGCGGAGCCAGTCGCTCGCGAAGGCACCCTCGTCCGCCAGGCCAACGAGCTGGCCTCGTACATCGACCCGGACTAGTTCCTGCCGGCGCTTGGCGAGGATGGGGAGCCGGTCGCCGAGGACTCCTTCGGCATTCCCCAAGGGCCCGGGGATGAGGAGGTTGCTGACGAGAGCACCGCCTCCAGTACCGGCAGCGACACCGAGGCCACGGAGACCATGGAGACAGATCCGAAGGCGGCGGCCGCCCCTGGGCAGTCTGTCGAGCCGTTGGCGATGCACCGGAGGCCTAGGTGGCCCTTCGTTTATTGTATCTTTTCTTTTGCTGCAAGACTTATTAAGATGCATTTCCACCCACTGGGGGTGTATTGTAAAGAACCTTCGGCCTATGGCCTTTTGTCTATAAGTTTGTTTGGGATTTGAAGTGTTTGCGTGCCGGCTCAACCTTTACTTTTTTACCCTTCGACTCGTATCTCACCCAAGGGTTCCTTCTGGCTTCCGCCCCGCCTGCCAGCCAGCCGGGAGACGAACTGGGGCAGGGACGGGGCATCGTCTTTGGGGAAACCGTGCGGGCCTTAGAGTCGTCCGGCTAGAGTTGGGGCGAGCCAGCAGAGGCCGGTTTCTAGGGATAAAATGGTCCAGTTGGACCTATCCGGCTACTACTCTTCAGGCGGCGTTTCGTGTGGTAAGTTTCTTCCCGTCCCAGAGTCCTGCCAGCCGGACAGCCAGGGGCCGGTCTGTAGCTGGGCAGGGTGGGGGGTTGCTTGTTCACACTACTTGTCCATCTTGGAGAAGAGCCGGCGAGCCCCCGGGCCCAGGGAGCCGGGCCCGGGTGCATTGCTTAAGAAATGACATGCCTCGATGGAATTGAAATGGGGCATGCCCCAAGTGCCGGCTTGGGACGCCCATTGCATTCATTAAGTTCCAACAGAAGGGAAGATACATACATACACTGGCTCTTTCTAGCAGTAGAATGGTCGAAGGAGCGCCGTATTCCATGGGCGCTCCGTCTCCTCGCCGGAGGCGTCTCTTTTGCGCTTCTGCGACTTCTGGGCGTCTATTAGATAGTACGCATTGTTGTGTAGCGCCTTGCTGACGATGAACGGGCCTTCCCATGGGGAGGACAGTTTGTGCTGGCCGGCTGTTCGCTAGATCCGCCTGAGCACCAGGTCTCCCTTGCGGAAGGATTGGGGCCGGATATGCTTGCCGTGGTAGTGCCGGAGCTTCTGCTGGTAAATGGCCGTCCGGCTCAGGGCCAGCTCGCGTGCTTCTTCGAGTAGGTCGACGCCATCTTCTCTTGCCTCCCTTGCGTCCTTCTCCGTATACAGGGTGACTCGAGGCGAGTCAAACTCGATGTCCGTGGGGATGACCGCCTCGGACCCGTAAACGAGAAAGAAAGGGGTGTAGCCGGTTGACCGGTTGGGCGTGGTCCTGAGGCTCCAGAGGACAGCCGGCAGCTCATCGATCCAGCAGTCGGCCGACCGCACGAGTGGCGCCACGAGCCAGGGCTTGAGGCCGGCCAGGATCAAGCCATTTGCCCGCTCTGCCTGGCTATTTGACTGTGGGTGGGCCACTGATGTGAGGTCGAGCCGGATGCCCTCCTAGGAGCAAAAACGTGCCATTGCGCCTTTGGTGAAATTCGTGCCGTTGTCTGTGATGATGCTGTGGGGAACGCCGTAGCGGACCATGATATCCTTGATGAACCGGAGGATCGCGGGGCCGTCCAGCTTCTTAATGGGCCTTGCTTCGATCCATTTGGTGAACTTGTCGACAGCCACTAGTAGATGTGTCATGCCGCCCCGCGTGGTCTTGAAAGGACCCACCATGTCCAGCCCCGAGACGGCAAAGGGCCACGAGAGTGGGATGGTCAGGAGGGCTGTTGCCGGCAGGTGGCTCTGCGTGCTGAAGCACTGGCACCCCTCGCATTTATCGACCAGCTGCTTTGCCTCTTCCAAGGCCGTCGGCCAGTAGAAGCCGTAGCGGAACGCCTTGGCCACCAGGGTTCTGGAGGCGGCGTGATGCCCGTACTCGCCCTGGTGGATGTCACGGAGGATTTCTTGACCCTTCTCTGGCTCGACGCAGCGTTGAAACACGCCAGTTGTGCTGCGATGAACCAGCTCGTGGTTGATGATGCTGTAGGCCGGGGCCCGGCACTGGATTTGCCTTGCCGAGGCCTCGTCAGGAGGGAGTTCGCCGCGCAAGAGGAAAACTAGAATGGGCTGGGCCCACGAGGGGGCCGAGACGGGAGCCGGCTCGAGCTCAAGTGGATGGTCGGGGGCAGCCAGAGCCCTCGGGCCTGTTGCCGGAGCCCCCGGGTCCGGCCCGCCAGTCCCCGGCGCCGGCTCGTCAGTCCCCGGGAACAAAATCGCCAGTCCCCGAGACTAAGGCGGCGGGGGGTGCGTCGATCGTCATCATGACGGCCGTGGAGCCGGAGCCGACCGCCGCGGGGGCGTCGGACGTCGGACCCGACGGGACCGGCACGGCAGTCGGGGTTGGTGATGTTGGTGGAGCAGCCGGACCCGGCGAAGAGCTGGCGGCGTCAGCCGGCACGAAGATAGATTCTGATTCAGGGGAGGGCTTGATCGATGGCTTGAGCAGCCGCTCCAGGGAAACACCGGCTGGGATGGCCTGCCGGGTGGAGCCGATCTTTGCCAACGTATCGGCCGCCTCGTTGTCCGCCCGGGGGACGTGGTGGAACTCACAGCCCTCGGAGGAGCCGGTGAGCTGCTGGACGAGGAAGCGATAGTTGGCCATGTTGGCGTCCCTGGCGTCCCATTCGCCAGAGACCTGTTGCACCACGAGGTCGGAGTCGCCGAAACATAGGATGCGCCGGATCCTGATTTCCTTGGCGAGCCGGAGGCCGTGGACGAGCGCCTCGTACTCGGCCACGTTGTTGGAGGCGGCAAAGAGGATCTGGAGCGCGTATTTGAGCTGGTCCCCCTTTGGGGACGACAAGACGATGCCGGCTCCCAGGCCGGTTCACATCTTCGAGCCGTCGAAATGCATGCGCCAGTGTGTGGAATCCGGGGGAGGCGGCACGAACTGGGTCTCGGCGCAGTCGACGAGGAAGTCAACCACCGTCTGCGATTTGATGGTGGTGCGTGGCTCGTACCGAATCTCATAGTCGGCAAGGGCGATGGCCCACTTGGCGATCCGTCCGGTGGCATCCCGGCCGCTCATGATCTCGCCGAGCGGGGCCGTGCTCACCACGGTGATGGTATGCTCCTGGAAGTACTGCTTGACCTTCTTGGCGGCAAAATATATGCCATAGCACATCTTCTGGTAGTGGGGGTAGTTCTGCTTGGAGGCGGAGAGGACCTCGCTGAGGTAGTAGACGGGGCGTTGGACCGGCAGCGCCTTGCCCTACTCCGGCCGCTCCACCACCAGAACGACGCTCATCACGCGGGTCGTCGCCGCGATGTACGTGAGCATCGGCTCCTTCTCAGCCGGCGCCGCCAGGATGGGAGCGCTAGAGAGCACGCGCTTAAGGTCGCAGAACGCCTCGTCCGCCTGGTCAGTCCACTCGAATTTGGGCGTCTTCCTCATGAGCTGGTAAAGGGGCAGCGCCTTCTCGCCCAGCCAGCTGACGAACCGGCTGAGTGAGGCAAGGCAGCCGGCTAACTTCTAGATGTCGCGAAGTTTAGTCGGCTTATGCATGCGCTCGATGGCCCGGATTTTCTCCGGGTTGGCTTCGATGCCGTGGGCGGACACGAAGAAACCCAGGAGCTGGCCGGCTGGCACGCCGAAAACACACTTCTCCGGATTGAGCTTGATCTTGTACTCACGCAGGTTGGCGAAGGTCTCTTGGAGGTCGTCGAGGAGGCTGAGATGCTTCTTGGTCTTGACGACGATGTCATCCACGTAGACGTGGACGTTCCTGCCGATCTGGGGCAGGAGGCACTTCTGCATGCAGCAGTGGAAGGTGGCGCCTGCATTCTTTAGGCCGAAGGACATGGTGATGTAGCAGTCGGCCCCGAAAGGGGTGATGAAGGAGGTCTTCAACCGGTCGGCTGGGTCCAGCTTGATCTGGTGGTAGCCGGAATAGGCATCCAGGAAGGACAGCAAGTCGCAGCCGGCCGTGGAATCAATCACTTGATCGATCCGGGGCAGGGCGAAAGGATCCTTGGGACAGGCCTTGTTCAGGCTGGTGTAGTCGATACACATGCACCAAGTCTTGTTTTTCTTCAGCACCAGGACTGGGTTGGCTAGCCAGTCCGGGTAGAACACCTCCATGATGAAGCCGGCTGTGAGCAGCCGGGCGATCTCTTCTCCTATAGTATGCCGCTTCTCCTCGGAGAAACAACGCAGGGGTTGCTTGACCGGCTTGGCATCCGGCCGCACATGAAGTTTGTGCTCGGCGTACATCCTCGGAACACCCGACATGTATTTTGGAGACCACGCAAAGATGTCTCTATTCTCACGGAGGAAGTCGACGAGCTCGCCTTCCTATTTGCTATTGAGGTGGGCGCCGATGGTGACACACTGCTTGGGGTTGGCCAGGTCAAGTGGCACCTGCTTGGTGTCCTCGGACGGCTGGAACGACGCCTCGCTGGCCGACTGGGACGGAGGAGCCGGCATGGCCGGCTGGTCAGAGGCGTGAGCCACGAGCCGGTGGAGCTGCCGCCTCTCCTCCGCTATCTCCAGGGCCTCGGCCAGCCGGCTGCTGTCGCGTGCGCACTGGATCGACTTTTTATAGTCGCCATCGATGGTGATGATGCCCTTGGGGCCCGGCATCTTGAGCTTGAGGTAGGCGTAATGGGGTACCGCCATGAACTTGACGAGGGCCGGCCTGCCCAGCAGCGCGCGGTAAGGACTGTTGAGGTCCACCACCTCGAACCATATCGGCTCGCGGCCGAAGTGGCTCTTGTTGCCGAAGAGGACGTCGAGCCGGATTTTGCCGATGGGGGCGCAGGATTTTCCCGGCACAATGCCGTGGAAAACTGTCCGGCTCGGCTGCAGGTCTTTCTCCTTGAGCCCTAGTTTGAGCAGTGTGTCGCGGTAGAGGATGTTGATGCTGCTGCCCCCGTCGACCAGTACCCGCGAGAAGCGGCAGGTGAGCCTCTCGGAGGCGATGGTGGGATCGAGGACGAGGGCATAGCTGCCGTGGTTTGGCATCACGGCCGGGTGGTCCGCCCAGCTCCAGGTAACCGGCTTCTCGGACCAGTGCATGAACTGGGGGACCGAGGGAACGGTGGCGTTCACCTCGTGCCGGCGCTAGCACAGGCTATGCTTGTCGGTTCCCTCGCTGGTGAAAACGACGTAGGACCCCTCCAGGTCGGGGAACTGGTCGTGAAGGCGGCCGTCGTTGGCAGCCGGGGCCGGAGCAGGTGGCAGCGCCGGTGCCGGAGCCGGCGCGCGGAGAGCCGGAGGCGGAGGAACCGGAAGGCCCTCCCCTCGGGCTAGCCGCTAGGAGAAGCTGCACTACCGCAGCGTGTGCGTGGCCGGCTTCGCCCCGGAGTGCATCTTGCACGGAGCATCGAGCATTTGCTCGAAGGTGAGCTTGGGCTTCCAGGCATTCTTGCCGGTACGCTGGCACTGGCTGGGCGCCTGGGCAGCCGGCTGCTCTTCCTCGATGGAAGCGACTTGTTTGCTCTCGGAGCGGGGATCCGGTTGGTCTGCCTTCCGCTAGTTGTTCTGCTGCTGCCGGTTGTCGGCAGCCGGTCATGGCGCGGCAAGCGGCGGGAGGGCCTTGCCGGTTGCGCTGACCTTGATCCGCATGGCGGAGTCGGCCATGGCGTACTTGTCCGCCTTGGCCATGAGCTCAGCCAAGGTGGCCGGCTCTGAGCACATGAGCTTGTGCTTGAGGAGAGTGCCGTCTCGGCAGCCCTCGATGAAGTACTGGATGGCTTGCACCTCATGCACCCCCTCGCAGGAGTTGCGGAGCTCGGTCCATCACATGAGGAAGTCGCGGAGGGATTCCTCCAGCCCCTGGACGCACATGGCCAGCTCGTGGGGACGGTCGGGCCGCTTATAGGTGCTGGTGAAGTTGCGGACGAACGCCTCCTCGAAGTCCGTCCAGGCATTGATGCTACCGACCGGAAGGCTATTAAGCCAAGTCCGGGCTGACCCGATCAGCATGAGGGGAACGTAGCGCACCGCGACGCGCTTGTTCCCCCTGGCGATGCCGATTGTGGTGGTGTAGTCGACCAGCCAGTCATCCGGCTTGGCGGTGCCGTTGTACTTCGGAGTGTCGCGGGGGAGCATGAAGCCGGTGGGAAACGGCTCGTCACGGATCCGGGGACCGAAGCACACCGGCCCGATCAGACCCTGCTCCTCCAGGAGGGCGGATTGCGCCAGCCGGTCGATGCGGGTTCGGGCGTCGTTCTCGCTCCGCGGGACACGCGGGCCGAGCCGAGTGGCGAGCTCGGGGCGAACAGCCAGGGTAGGCGAGCACGCATGCTCCCGCCGCGGGGGCGGGGTGTTGGCGCGGCTGCGCCGGCTGCCATCGGCCGCGGCGTCATTGTGCCAGCTCGTGACAGCCGGTAGCTCGTCTCCCTGGCGGGAGCGTCCGTTATGGGACCCAACGCCCCGCCGGCCGGAGCCGCAGGGGGAAGAGGTTTGCTGGACCGGCCGGCGCTGGCCAGCAGTCGGTGGGGCATCTCCCTCGGGGACGGGAATTTCGGAGCCGGCGTTGGCGTCATCGAGCCGGGCCTGCTGAGTGTTGGCGGCGGCGATGAGGTCTTGAATGTGCCGCTCCTGCTGCTCTCGCTCCTCGCCTACCAGATCGGCAAGGTCAGCGTAGGCCACCTGGGCGGCCCTCATGTAGGCCGCCGGCGTGTCATAGGTGGGGAGTCTACCCCCGAGGATCTCCGCGACCACACGGCCGCGGTTGGGGACGTCACCGCGCCGACTGGGCTCGTTGCCGGCGGGGGTGAGGCCATAGGCGGAGTGGTACTCGCGCTGCGCGGACTCCATCCGGCGCTTGGTGGTGGCGAGCGTGGTCGCCTCCACGAACAGCAGCTGGCGAGCAGCCTCCAGCTCAGCCGTAGCTGTGGCCGGGTTTGCCGTAGGCGCGACGGGGGTGCTGAGGCCCCGAAGCACGGATCCGAGGGGGTCGGAGGTGCCGGTGCCGGCGGCTGCGGCAGCCGCCTCCGCCTCCGCCCTGGCTCGACCGGAGGTCGTGGAGGAGCCGGTGGCCATTACCCCCGCGCGGACGCAGGAGTCATTAGCATCGCCCGGGGCGAGTGCACCCACAAACGAGGGCGGGTCGAGGCAGTCGAGCACCTCGCTAGGGTACTCATCTGCAGCTGGCTCGTCGACAAGGCTCAGCCTACCGAAGTGCTCGGTGAGGATGGCGACGTCGGAGAGGGGGTCGCCGCTACGCCGCTCATCGGAGAGGTCGGCAGCGATGCCCGCAGGGTGGGCGGGAACGAGGTCCCTCCCCGCGGGAGCAAGCCCCACGAGCGTGCAGTTCCGCCCGGCGCGGGGCGGCCGGGGGAGTCGGTGAAGGGTCCCGCCAGGAGCGTGACTCCGGCCGGCGCCGCGGACAGCCCCACGGTGGGCGCCAACTGTCGTCGTTTTCTCACGACAGATGCCATGGGGTGGCTTATCGAGAGTGGTTGGGGCCGAAGGACGCCGACGGGCTCCGGTGACGGGATTGGGGACAAGCGGTGAGAGACACACGATGTACCCAGGTTCGGGGCCCTCCGTGGGAGGTAACACCCCTAGTCCTGCTTGTCTGGTTAATGGGAGATGGATATTACAACGGTGCTCCTTGAGCTGTGGCTAGAGGAAGAAGAAGGAGCAGTCGGCTCTTCTTGCCTCGCTATGTGGGAATGAGAGTGTGAGATGAGAGAATGCTTGCCCAGTGTATGGGGGCCTCGGGGGGTTTTATAGGCCAACCCCCCGGCTTACAATATACATAAGGTACTAAAGGGGGGGACCCAGCTGGCAGACTCTCTAGCCGGCCAGTGGTCCGCCAGCCGGTTGCCGCTATTGGCCCGCGCCTACCTGCCGCGGCACGGGCCGCCCCGCGCGGCATCGTCTTGCGCCTGCCGACCAAAGTCAGCGGTACGGCCGGTTGCGCTGTAGCCACGCCGGGGCAGGTAATGGAGTAGACGGCGGCGTGGCCGCACAGTTGCCCCGCCGGGTCTCGATCGGTCATGGTCAGCGGTACGACCGCCCGGACTGTAGCCACGCATGCCCGCGCGTCAGCGGTCGCTGTAGCCACGCCAGAGCCCATCGTGGGGGTCGCGTCCTGTCGATGTACTTGGTCGCAGTGGGAGAGGACAGGTGCCTGCCCGACCAGAGGTCAGCGGGAGGGCCGGCCGCAGAGCAGCCATCTCCTGACCAGCCAGCCGTGGGCCAGCCGGTCAATGGGCCTGCCGGCAGCTCGCCAGCCGGCCATGGACCAGCCGGCCGTATAGTTTTTTTAGAAAGGGGCTCGAACTCCCTTGTCTTGGCATACCCAGGGGTAATATCCCCGTCAATATTTCACTAGAATTTCTTAAGGAAAGGCAGGAGCAGCACATGCAACAGGTAAATCAAACATGCTTAACAGGCGTAGCTAGCTGAACACATGTCATTAGTATTTAAGCTTAAAAAACAAGATATTCCTTGTCGTTGGAGATATCGATAACGATGGGCTTGGACGAGGGCGAGGCCTCCACATCGTGGGTGCCCTCCTCGTAGTGGTGAGTGGCCTCAGCCTGTCCGGGCACCAACCTGTCGGCTCTAGAGTTGAGGAAAGCACATGCACGCTGAGAAAACAACTCGTAGTCGTCGTCGAAGGCAACAGCGGAGCCCTCGAGAAAACACAACGAGTTGTTGTTCAAAGCAGCCAATCGTGTGGCAGCGTCCGCGCATGAGGCGTCGATGGTGACCTCGACGGTGAGGTGCTGCTCCAAGATCTAGGGGTCGGCACGCATGGCAGCCATCGCGGCCTCATCCGCGCGTGTGGTCGCGATTTGCTTCTCCACTGCCAGGTGCTGCTTGAGATCCTGGCTATACTGCGTGCACCATGTCTTTCGGCGCTGATTATGTGGGCGGTGGGCCGGTGATTTTGGTGGAATGTGTCGCACCGGTAGTCGGGGCATGTGGAATGGAGGAAGAGGAGGTGGAGGGGGAGGGGGTATGGGGAAGGTGTGGATTACCTGACTAGATGGAGGAGGGTGAGCAGCAGGAAGGAGCGTCGCCGGCAAGGAGGCGGCGCTGCAAGCAAGCTGTGCATGTTTGAACTTAGGAAAGGAAGGGGGAAGCAGGGGATGTGGCTTTTGGTTGGTACGAGGGGCGGGGGAGGTAGATATTTGCACGGTAGCCCAAAATTTTCGTTCGGTGCGGCGAAAAAGTAGCGCGCACAGTCACATCGGACACAATCCCTTTACCATAACTTTGTGAGATATTCAACAACCCAAACAAATCCTATAGTTGATCCCGTGTGTGATGAGACTGGATGTGGAAATTTTGGTCTCCAAGCTTCCGGCGTAAGATATCGGATACTACATTGCACACGATACTTGCATTTCATTTTCATTTGGAAGAGAAAATGGGGATACCGTGGCAAATTTTGGTCCGAATTTCCCTCGTTACATTGGTCATCGACGTCATTGCTTAATTTAACAACACTTGCAAATTTGAGTACTAAACAAAAGAGCCTACAACACTGCCCGCACTTACTTAATCGAGCAACTAATAAACATTAGTTAGTTGACCTAAACATTACTCTAACAAAAGACATCGCTCTAGACAAAGACTAATATTCCGCCTGGCATTCGTCGATCTCCACCGCCTACTCGATGACCAGCTCTCGCTCAACGACCTCCGGGGTAAGGACATCCATGGGATCCATCGCCACATACTCCAGCACCTCTCAGTCTTCGTCCAACATCTCTTTGGATAAGGCCGCCATGCGCCAAGCGTGGGCGGCCTTGCTCCGGGCATGGACGGCCACAATCTTGGCTAGGGAGGCCGCCGACGAACGGACGCTTGCTCGAGCACACTCAGCGATTACCAACTCATCGGACATGGGTTGTCGACTGGTGTCTGAGAAGGCAGATGTGATTTGTGCAGTGACCGACGCGAGATGGGCGTGGGCGGCCTCGAGATGGGACTGGGCGTCCGCTGATGTGGCTTGAGACTGCGTCGGTATTTCCCCAAAGAGGAAGGGATGATGCAGCACAACGACGGTAAGCATTTCCCTCAGTTATGAAACCAAGGTTATTGAATCAGTAGGAGGATCACCACCACCCAATAAGCAGCACCTGCACACAAACAACAAATACTTGCAACCCAACGCGAAAGAGAGGTTGTCAATCTCTCTACGGTAAAAAGATAGATTAGGTAGTGATAGATAGGAGAGATAGATCTCTCAAGAACACAAAGTAAAAATGGCAAATAAAATATGCTGCAATATGTTTTTGGGTTTTTGGTTTTGTAGATTTGAAAACAAAAGATGCAAAAAGATAGATCTGAAAGCAATATGTTAGAAAAGTAGACCCGGGGGGCGTAGGGTTCACTAGTGGCTTCTCTCATGAGTATAGCGCACGGTGGGTGAACAAATCACTGTTGGGCAATTGATAGAAAATCGAATAGTCATGACGATATCCAAGGCGATGATCATTATACAGGCATCACGTCCAAGATAAGTAGACCGACTCCTGCCTGCATCTACCACTATTACTCCACACATCGACAGCTATCCAGCATGCTCTAGTGTATTAAGTTCATGGAAAAACGGAGTAATGCAATAAGAACGATGACATGATGTAGACAAGATCTATTCATGTAGGAATAGACCCCATCTTGTTATCCTTAATAGCAACGATACATGCGTGTCTTGCTGCCCCTTCTGTCACTGGGAAAGAACACCACAAGATCGAACCATCACAAAGCACCTCTTCCCATGGCAAGAAAAATCGATCTAGTTGGCCTAACTAAACCAAAGATTCGAAGAAGAAATACGAGGCTATAAGTAATCATGCATATAAGAGATCAAAGAAGACTCAAATAATATTCATGGATAGAAACTGATCATGAACTCAAAATTCATCGGATCCCAACAAACACACCGCAAATTTTTACATCAAATAGATCTCCAAGAGACCATTGAATTGAGAATCATAAGAGAGAGAGAAGAAGCCATCTAGCTACTGCCTATGGACCCGTAGGTCTATGGTGGACTACTCACGCATCATCGGAGAGGCACCTATGAGGAAGATGAACCCCTCGGTGATGGTGTTTAGATTGGATCTCGAGGTTCTGGAACTTGCGGCGGCTGGAATTGTGTTTCGTCGACTCCCCTAGGGTTTTTGGAATATTTGGGAATTTATAGGCATCAGAGGCGGTGGAGAGGGGCCCCGTGGAGGGCACAACCCCCGGGGCCCCCCTGGCGCGCCCTGGTGGGTTGTGGTCTCCTCGGCCCACTTCTCAGGTACTTCTTTGGCCCACTGGGTGTCTTTTGGTCCAGAAAAAATCTCCAAAAAGTTTCGTCGCGATTGGACTCCGTTTGGTATTGATTTTCTGCGAAGTAAAAAACAAGCAAAAATAGCAACTGGCACTTTGGCACTATGTCAATAGTTTAGACCCAAAAAATGATATAAAGTTGTTATAAAATGATTGTAAAACATCCAAGAATGATAATATAACAACATGGAACAAGCAAAAATTATAGATATGTTGGAGACGTATCATCCGCCATCAGGGCTACGGCGACTGTCGTCGTTTCGTCACGGCAGATGCCATGGGTAGGCTTATCGAGAGTGGTTGGGGCCGAAGGACGCCGACAGGCTCCGGGAGCGGGGTTAGGCACAAGCGGTGGCGGACACACGATGTACCCAGGTTTGGGGCCCTCCGTGGGCGGTAACACCCCTAGTCCTGCTCGGTCTGGTTGAGACAAAGGTAAAGTTACAATGGTGCTCCTGGAGCTGTATCGCTAGAGGAGGAAGAAGGGGCTAGACTGCCTCTGCTGCCTCTCTACGTGAGTGTGGTGTGTGGAGAGAGAGTCGTCCCCCTACATGCGGGAGGTCCGGGGGGTTTTATAGGCCAACCCCCCGGATTACAATATGAATAAGGGATCTCAGGGGGGGGCCCAGCCGGCAGCCTCACTAGCCGGCCGTGGGGCCCCCGGCTGAGGGGTCCCGTCATTGGTAGGGCCCGCCGGCTGCAGGGTCCTGTCAGGAGCCGGCGGGGCCCGCACGGTGGGTCCCCGCGCCGGTCGTGTCGCGGCACGGGTTCGTCCTTCGGGGCGTCGTCTTGTGGCAGCCAGCCGAGGTCAGCGGTACGGCTGGCTGCACTGTAGCCATGCCGGGGCAGGTAATGGAGTGGTTGAGGGCGTGCCGGCACTGTTGGGAGTCCTGTCGTGGTCGGCCAGAGTCAGAGGCACTGCCACCTCCACTGTGGCCGCACGGGCGCTGACCCCAGATGGGATGGGGGCCACTGTAGCCGCGCGTACCCGACCGTGGCATCCAATGGGCGACAGCGCGTAACCGGCTGGGCGTAGCCTTCAGGGCGCAGCCGGGCCGTAGGGGGAGTCGGCTCGCCCTCCAGTCGCTTCAGAAAGTTGGAGTAGTGGGTCGCTTGAGGCTACCCCGGGGTTATCCCCCCGACAGTAGTCCCCGAAGCAGGGGAGGCCCGCCGACGAACCGTGGCAGTCCTCGCCGGCTTGAACATCGTCTTTATGCTGCATCATGCCTCGGAGGTCAGATGAGGCGGGCAAGCGGCGGCCGGCTCCGCAGCCGGTCGTCTCTTCGCGTGCCGCCTCGAGCGCCTCGTCTGGCAGAGAAGCCGCTCCACGTGGAAGACGCAACTGGCTGTGTCCTGACAGGCCGTGCGACGGACGAGACCGGGCCGTGGGCAGGGCCAGCCACGGCCGCGGCCTCGGCCCACGCGCACGGATCCTTTGCGGCTCGGGCCGCCGGTTGGCATTCCCGAGCGCCATAACTTCCGCCCCGCATGCGGCGGGAAGCGCGGGGGTCGTGCGCAATGAATCCGCCCCCCACGCTCGGTCGCGCGGGGTTTAAATGGGGAAGGGAGAGGGTTAGAGCGGCACATTCGCCCCTCCCTCCCCAGTCGCATCGTGTTCGTCGCCCTCCTCCTCCCGCTCCGAGAGAGAGAAGAAGGGTAAAGCCCATGGGAGCGTCGCGCCGCCGCTCGCCGCCGCCGTAGACTCGCACCGCGGCCGAGCAACTGCGCCCGCCGCCGCGACCGCATGCCCTTTGTAGATGCCATGGCGACCAAGGGCACCTGGGATGGCAGCATCGTGGAGGAGCAGTTCATCGAGCACCTCCGCTACCGCCGCAAGCTTCCGTCGGAAGCGCACCTGGAGGCGCGCATCGCCGGGCCGGAGCACTCCCCGACCCCGCGGGAGGGCGAGGTGGTCGTTTTCGCCGAGCATTTCCACCGCGGGCTCGGACTGCCAGCGAGTACCTTCTTCCGGCGGTTCTTGACGCGGTTCGGCCTGCAGCCGCACCACCTCGCCCCCAATGCCGTCTTGCAGCTGTCGGCCTTCGTCACCCTCTGCGAGTGGTTCTTGGGGGTGGAGCCGAGGCTCGACCTCTGGTTCCGGCTGTTCTTCCTCAAGCGGCAGACGGTAGTGGACCCGGCGACGCAGGCGAAGGTCATGACTGCCTGCGGAGGAGCCCTGATCCATATCCGCAAGGGAGCCGGCTTCCCGAAGCTCCCGCTGCAGGAGTCGGTGAAGAATTGGCAGCGGGGGTTCTTCTACGTGAAGAACGTGAAGCCAGAGGAGGATTACATCAACCTCCCTGACTTCGTCAACCAGCCGCCGGCAGCGATGCTGAACTGGCGGGCGGCTCCGCCCCAAGCGCCCGAGACGGCAGACCGGCTCTGCGAGCGCCTGCTGGTGATGACCGGGACGGAGGGGCTGAAGGCCACCGACCTGTTGGCCGCGATGGTGGCACGCCGGGTGCAGCCGCTGCAGAGCTGGCCGCACCTGATCTGCCAGATGGGAGGGCGGCACGACCCCTGCCGGCTCTCCACCAAGGAGCTGAAACCGATCCACGTGGCGAGGAGGGTGAACGCCATCTCACAGGCGAAGCTGAAGGAAGAGGGGTGGCAATGGGGGAAAACCCCGTACAGCCGGAGCCATCCGGCGCCGCGGGTATGTGACTAGCCGTCTCCCCCTCTCCTTCCTTTTTAGAGACAACGTTCCCCCTTTGGTCTGACGACGTGGTGCTTTGCTGGCTCGTAGGTTTTCATGCAGTTGCAGAACTACGAGGAGCCGGCCGCCGACTTGGCGGACTTGGACCCCGAGGAGATTGAGGACGTCGACGACGTGGAGCCGGCGGACCCGGAACAAGCCGGCGTGTCCGATGCCGGCGAGGCAGAAATGGAGACGGAGGAGGCCGAGTCGACGGGTGAGTCCCCTCCCACAAAGCATCTATGGGATTGGACCGATGACGACGCTGAGTTGGAGGAGTCGTGTGCTGCAGAGGCTCCGGAGGAACCCGAGGCCCCGGAGGACGAGGTCACGGCGTCGAGGAGGCGCCCGTGCCTAGCTGGCCACGAGTCCAGCCGGGGCGGGCCGGACGCGGGCGACAAGGGGAAGCGGCTGGCTGTTGCCAAGCCGGCGCCCAAACGGGCGGCCACCGCGCAGCCGGGCGGCAGCCGTGGAGGCGGTGGGAAGAAACAGCGGGTATCCCAGGTGGGACCCACGAGGAGGGCGGTCCCCGTCGTCATCGCGTAAGCCCATCTCCCCCTCCTCCTTAGTTTTCTCCCTTTCTCCCCGGTTCCTTATCCCGCCTTGATCAGGGAGGCGCGTGCCCTGGGAGGACCCCAGGCGGCGAGGCCACGAGGACGGCGCCGCCGGACACCGCCGAGGAGAGGGAGCGCCAGGCGTGGCTCGACCTCGAGGCGGCTGAGCAGGAGCGGCGCGTTGAGGAGCGCCGCCCATGGGAGAAAGCGGCGGAGAAACTGCAGCCGCCGGGAGGGGCCGGCGGAGAGGCCGCTGGCGGAGCGTGGGAGCCGTTCCCCCGCGGCCGGGAGAGGAGGTCGAAGGACCACCACGACCCCGAGCGGCGGGCGGAGGCGGACGCGAAGGCCGCGGAAGACGTGCACACGGCGGCGGGTGCGGACGCGGCCGGCGCTGGAGGGAGGGAGGAGATGGACCGCGACGCCGCCCAGCCGGGGGCGGGCGATGTGCCGCCGGGGGCAGAGGGGCCCCCGGAAGTCGCAATCCCGGCTCCGGATGTGCCGGGTCCGGACGTGCCGGCCCCGGAGGCGCCGGCTCTGGAGGTGCCCGCACTGGAGGAGAGCCGGCCAGGAGCGGCCGGAGGCGGTGCGTCGGAGGGGACGATCGTCATGACCGGGGGGACGACCGCCGCGAGCTCGTCGGGGCCCCCCGGCACGACGGCGCCCGGAGGGGCAGGTCCCCTGGTGACCTCCGGCAAAGGGGGGCCCGCGGACGGGGGCCGGCCGCAGCAGAACTGGGCCGCAACCGGCCGCCCGACCATTGGTGATCCACCGAGCGCCCTTGGGGCGGCGGTGGCCACCGTCGTCGAGGCGTTTGCTGCCGCGCGTGCCTAGACGTCGCAGGACGCTCGAGCCGCCAACGACCGGCTGGTGCATCTGGAGCAATCTGTCGCGGCAAGTTCTCTTCTTTCCTTCTTTTCTTGCTTTGGCGTTTTCTTTCTTTGCCAGTGGGGGCGCGCTAGCGCACCCACTGGGTGTAGCCCCCGAGGCTCGAGCCGGCTGGAGCGCAGGCGGGTCGAGCCTAACGTTGCTGTGTATCTTCGTCCTTCGCAGGCAGCTCATGACCGACGGGTGGCCGCGTACAACACCCTACTGGGCTTGTACCGGGAGGCCGAGGGCCGGCTGGCGACTCTGTCCGCGGACCTGGAAGGTATGGAACCTCGCGATCTTCCAGTGGGGGCGCGCTGGGTGTAGCCCCCGGGAATCCGGCCGGCTGCTCCGGAGGCGGGCTGAATCCCTTTCTTCGTTTGGTTTCTGACAGCGGCCTCCTCGTCCCGAGCAGCCACCCACGCCGAGACGGTCAGCCTCCGCCGCCAGGTGGTGCAGCTTGGGGAGCAGCAGAGTCTCCTGACCGCGGAGTGCGACCGGCTCCGCGGGGAGACGGAACAGGCGAAGGCGGAGAAAGAGGAGCGCAAGGCGGCCCACCGCAAAGAGCTGGCGGACCGCAAGGCGGCCCTTCGTCGGGAGGCGGAGGAGCGGGAGAAAATTCTCCGCCAGGAGCTGGAGGCCAAGGATGCCGCACTGACCAAGGCGGCCGAGGAGGCGCAGGCGGCCCGGGATGAGCACGAGCGCCAGCGCCAGGAGTGGTCGGCCAGGGAGGTGGAGCTGCAGGAGCAAGGGCACGAGGTGGATCGGATGCTGCGCGGTGAGTTTTAAACACCTCGCTCTTTCCGCGCGTTGCTTCTGGCTTTTCCGGTTTGCCTCTTTGTTCATCCCGCGTATTCTTCTTTTATCTTCTTAGGGCTTTTCCCCAGTACACAGGAGGCCATGGAGGCGGC
The DNA here is from genome assembly GCA_039707655.1 of Elymus sibiricus. Classification (NCBI taxonomy): domain Eukaryota; kingdom Viridiplantae; phylum Streptophyta; class Magnoliopsida; order Poales; family Poaceae; genus Elymus; species Elymus sibiricus. The sequence goes on along the minus strand of CM077673.1, from coordinate 370,779,010 downwards.
CATGGAGGCCCACCGTGAGGGCCAGCGGGCGCAGGGGGAAGCCGTTGGGCAGCTTGCCCCCTGGACCTTGGACGAGGTGGGGATCGCCGCCGGGGTGCGGCTGTCGGAGGTGGTTCGAACCCTGAAGCAGCTCCAGGCGGCCGGCACGGCGCTGGTTCGCATCCTTTGGCCCGGCGCGGTGGAGCCGGTCTCCATGAGCCGGTTGTCGAGGTGGCTGGAGTTCGGGGCCGCGTGGGTGAACGCCTGGAGGGCCTCCGCAGCACGCGCCAGTGCGGGCATGGCGCTTCGCATTGCGAGGTCATGGTACCCCGAGCTGGACCTGGGTCTGCTCACGGCCCAGCGTGCCGGCACCGATGCGGAGGTGGAGGCGGTGGCCGACGCGCTATCCATGAGGGCGAGCGACCTCGCGTCCTTCGCCGCGTGGGACGAGTACGTCCCGGAGCGCGGGGCGGACGGCGTGGTGATCCCGGAGGACCGGTACATGCTCGCCCTGGACGACTCGGAGGGGAGCGCCGCCGAGACGGACGAGGAAGAATCCGGCTCCGACGCCTATGCCGACTCCGAGCTGGCTCCGGACTTGGAGATGGGAGCCGACGCGGAGCGCACCGCGGACAAGGACGGGGCTTCTTCGTCGGCCGCCGCGGGCGGTGCCGGAGTAGATGACGGTGCTGGCGCCATCTAGAGCTTTTATCTTTCTGCATAGTTAGACTGCCATTCCACCCACTGGGGGTGTATATGTAATGAACTCGTTGCCGTGGGCCCTTTTTAAATTGTATGAAATTTTTGGTTGCTGAAATGTTGTTTTATGCGTGCCGGCTCGGCCTTACCCTTTTTTGCTCTTTTGGTTCTGTTCGCTCAAAACCTTTTCCCTCTTGGCTTCGGTCCCGCTAGCCGGACAGCTGGGAGCCGGTCTGTAGCTGGGACGGGGCGTCCGCCTCGAGGGAGCCGGTCGTGAGTTTGGAAACCGCGGGAGTTTTTTGGGTAAGGTGAGTGACAGAGGCGAAAAGAAAGTGTTCCGGCTAGCCTTAGCCGGCAATCCCCTTTGCAATCGATTTTTCGTGTGTGCTAAGCTTTGCCGTCTCGAGGTCCCGTCAGCCGGACAGCCGGGAGCCGGTCTGTAGCTGGGAGGGGTGGGAGGGCTCTTTTTAGTTCACATTACTTGACCGACTTCGGGGGAGGAGGACAGGACTAGCCGGCGAGCCCCCGGGACCGTTAGCCGGACCCAGGAGCCAGCGAGCTAAAGTCTTAGAGAAAGACGAAAAGGGGCGTGTCCCAAGAGCAGGCTTGGGGCACCCATTGCACTCATAAGCCCAAAAGGGAAGAATATATACATACGCTGGTTCTTAGCAGTAAAATGGGCGGAGGAGCGCCGCGTTCCACGGGCGCTCCGTTTCCTCACCGGAGGTGTCTCTCTTGCGCTTCTGCGGCTTCTGGGCGTCTATTAGATAGTACGCGTTGTTATGTAGCGCCCGGATGACGATGAACGGGCCCTCCCATGGGGAGGACAGCTTGTGCTGGCCGGCAGTTCGCTGGATTCGCCTGAGCACCAAGTCTCCTTCGCGGAAGGAGAGTGGCCGGATCCGCTTGCTGTGGTAGTGCCGGAGCAGGCGTCCAGGAAAGACAGCAGGTCGCAGCCAGCCGTGGAGTCGATGACTTGATCGATCCGCGGCAGGGCGAACGGGTCCTTGGGACACGCCTTGTTCAGGCTCGTGTAGTCGATACACATGCGCCAAGTTTTGTTCTTCTTCAGCACCAGGACTCGGTTGGCTAGCCAGTCCGGGTGGAATACCTCCATGATGAAGCCGGCTGCGAGTAGCCGGGCGATCTCTTCCCCTATAGTACGCCGCTTCTCCTCGGAGAAACGACGCAGGGGTTGCTTGACCGGCTTCGCATCCGGCCGTACGTGAAGCTTGTGCTCGGCGAACTTCCTCGGAACACCCGACATGTCCTTTGGAGACCATTTAAAGATGTCCCGATTCTCACGGAGGAAGTCGACGAGCTCGCTTTCCTATTTGCTGTCGAGGCGGGAGCCGATGGTGACGCATAGCTTGGGGTTGGCCGGGTTGAGTGGCACTTGCCTGGTGTCTTTGGACGGCTGGAACGAGGCTTCGCCGGCTGACTGGGACGGAGGAGCCGGGATGGCCGGCTGGCTAGAGGCGTGGGCCACGAGCCGGTCGAGCTGCCGCTTCTCCTCTGCTATCCCAGCAGCGCGTGGTAGGGACTGTCGAGGTCCACTACCTCGAACCATACTGGTTCGCGGCGGAAGTGGCTGTGGTCGCCGAAGAGGACGTCGAGCTTGATCTTGCCGACGGGGGTGCAGGACTTTCCCGGCACGATGCCGTGGAAAACCGTCCGACTCGTTTGCAGGTCCTCCACCTTGAGCCCCAGCTTGAGCATCGTGTCAAGGTAGAGGATGTTGATGCTGCTGCCCCCATCGATCAACACCCGTGAGAAGCGGCACGTGCGCCTCTCGGAGGCGATGGTGGGATCGAGGACGAGGGCGTAGCTGCCAGGGCTTGGAATAGCGGCCGGGTGGTCAGCCCGGCTCCAGGTGACCGGCTTCTCGGACCAGTGCATGAACTGGGGAGTCGCGGGCATGGTGGCATTCACCTCGCGGCGGAGCCGGCGCTGAGCGTGCTTGTCCGTCTCTTCACTGGTGAAGATGACGTAGGAACCGTCCTGGGCGGGGAATTGGTCGAGCAGCCGGCCGTCGTTCTGAGTCGAAGCCGGGGCCTGAGCCGGAGCGGGAGCCGGAGGCGGCGCCGGCGCGCGAGGAAGCGGCGGGGGAGGAGTCGGAAGACCCTCGCCCCGGGCCAGCCGCTGCGAGAAGCTGCACTGCCTGAGCGTGTGCGTGGCCGGCTTGGCGCCGGAATGGTGTTTGCAGGGGAGGTCGAGCATCTGCTCGAACGTGAGCTTGGGCTACCAGGCAGCCTTGCCGGTGCGCTGGCGCTGGCTGGAAGCCTGGGCAGCCAGCTGCTCTTCCCCGATTGAGGCGACCTGCCGGCTCCCGTAGCGGGGATCCGGCTGGTCGGCCTTGCGCTTGTTGTTCTGCTGCTGCCGGTTGTCGGCGGCCGCCCGTGGCGCGGCGGGCGGCGGAGCCGGCTTGGCTGGCGTGGTGACCTTCATCTGTATAGCGGAGTTGGCCGTGGCGTACTTGTCCGCCTTGGCCATCAGGTCCGCCAGGGTAGCCAGCTCGGAGCACAGGAGCTTGTGCTTGAGGTGGGTGCCGTCTCGGCAACCCTCGATGAAGTATTGGATGGCCTGCACCTTGTGCACCCCTTCGCAGGAGTTGCGGAGCTCGGTCCAGCGCGTGAGGTATTCGCGGAGGGGCTCCTCCGGCCCCTGGACGCACATGGCCAGCTCGCGGGGCCGGCCGGGCCGCTTGTAGGTGCCGGTGAAGTTGCGGACGAACGCTTCTTCAAAGTCCGTCCAGGTGTTGATGCTGCCGGTCGCCAGGCTGTTCAGCCAGGTGCGGGCCGAGCCGATCAGCATAAGGAGGGTGTAGCGGACGGCTACGCGCTTGTTCCCCCTGGTGATGGCGATTGCGGTGGTATAGTCGATCAGCCAGTTCTCCGGCTTGGCAGCCCCGTTGTACTTCGGGGTGTCGCGGGGAAGCGTGAAGCCGGGCGGAAACGGCTCGTTGCGGATCCGGGGGCCAAAGCACGCCGGGCCAATCGAGCCCTCCTCCTCGAGGAGAGCCGACTGCGCCAGCCGGTCGAGGCGGAGCCGCGCGTCATTCTCGCTGTGGGGGACCCGCGGCCAGAGCCGGGCCGCGAGTTCGGGGCGGACGACCGGCGGGACGGTCCGTGCCGGGTCCTGTCGTGGAGGCGGAGTGTGTCCGCGGCTACGCCGGCTACCGCCAGCCGGCGCCTCGTCGCGGCGGTTGCCGTCAACCGGGTTGTTGCTGCGCCGGCTATTCACAGCCGGCTGCTCGTTCCCGCGCAGCTGGGAACGCCGAGCGTTGCTTCCCTCGGCCCGCCGGCCGGAGGGGCGGGGGGAACAGGAGTGCTGAGCCGGCTGACGGTCAATGGCCCCAGTGCCCGCACCCTCGGGACGGGGGAGCTCGGAGACGGCTTCGCCGGGGGCGAAATCGATTTGTTGCGCGTTGGCGGTGTCGATGAGGTCCTTGATGTGCCGCTCGCGTGCGGCACGCTCCTCACCCACCAAGGTAGCCAGATCCTCATAGGCTACCTTGGCGGCCCGCAGGTTGGCCGCGGGGGTGTCATAGACGGGAAGGCGGCCGCCGAGGATTTCCGCGACCACGCGGCCGCGGTCACGCACAGCCCCACGCCGGCTGGGCTCGGTGCCAGCCGGGGTGAGACCATACGCGGAGGCGTACTCCCACTGCGCGGCTTCCATCCGGCGCCGCTCGGTCGCGAGGGCGCTGGCGTCTTCGAATAGTATGCGGCGGGCCGCCTCCAGCTCGGCTGTGGCGGTGGCCGGGTTCGCCGTCAGGGCAATGGGGGTGCTCAGACCCCGGAGGGTAGCGGCGAGCGGGTCGGAGGTACCGGCGCGGGCGGCGGCCGCGTCGGCCTCAGCTCGCGCATGGCCCGAAGTGGTGGAGGAGGTGGTGACCATCACTCCCACGCGGACGCGGGAGCCGCTGGCCTCGCCCGTGGCGAGTGCACCCACGGACGTGGGGGGATCGGTGCAGTCGAGCACCTGGCTAGGGTACTCGTCGGCCGCCGGCTCGTCGGCGAGACTTAGCTTGCCGAAGCACCCGGCGAGCGCGGCGATGTAGAGCGCGAGGCCACGGCTGGGGCACTCGTCAGAGAGGCCGACCGCGTCGCCCGCAGAGCCTGTCGGAGCAAGCCCCACGAGCATGCATTTCCGCCCGGACCCGGGGCGGCCAAGGGAGGCGGTGAAGGGTCCCACCCGGAGCGTGATTCCGGCCGTCGCCGTGTGCGGCCCCACGGTGGGCGTCAACTGTCGTCGTTTCGTCACGGCAGATGCCATGGGTAGGCTTATCGAGAGTGGTTGGGGCCGAAGGACGCGACGGGCTCCGGGAGCGGGGTTAGGCACAAGCGGTGGCGGACACACGATGTACCCTGGTTCGGGGCCCTCCGTGGGCGGTAACACCCCTAGTCCTGCTCGGTCTGGTTGAGACAATGGTGAAGTTACAATGGTGCTCCTGGAGCTGTATCGCTAGAGGAGGAAGAAAGGGGCCAGACTGCCTCTGCTGCCTCTCTACGTGAGTGTGGTGTGTGGAGAGAGAGTCGTCCCCCTGCATGGGGGAGGTCCGGGGGGTTTTATAGGCCAACCCCCCGGATTACAATATGAATAAGGGATCTCAGGGGGGCCCCAGCCGGCAGCCTCGCTAGCCGGCCGTGGGGCCCCCGGCTGAGGGGTCCCGTCGTTGGTAGGGCCCGCCGGCTGCAGGGTCCCGTCAAGAGCCGACGGGGCCCGCACGGTGGGTCCCCGCGCCGGTCGTGTCGCGGCACGGGTTCGTCCTTCGGGGCGTCGTCTTGTGGCAGCCGGCCGAGGTCAGCGGTACGGCCGGCTGCACTGTAGCCATGCCGGGGCAGGTAATGGAGTGGTTGAGGGCGTGCCGGCACTGTTAGGAGTCCTGTCGCGGTCGGCCAGAGTCAGAGGCACTGCCACCTCCACTGTGGCCGCACGGGCGCTGACCCCAGATGGGATGGGGGCCACTGTAGCCACGCGTACCCGACCGTGGCATCCAATGGGCGGCAGGGCGTAGCCGGCAGGGCGTAGCTGGCTGGGCGTAGCCGGCAGGGCGCAGCCGGGCTGTAGGGGGAGTCGGCTCGCCCTCCAGTCGCTTCAGAAAGTTGGAGTAGTGGATCGCTTGAGGCTACCCTGGGGTTATCCCCCTGACAGCGACCGTCGAGAATCTGACAGCTGATGTGTCGTTCTCGCCATTTGCTATCCCCGTCGCGGTTGTTGCTGCTGCCCTCTCATCTGTTGCAGCTGCCCTTTCGGTTGCTGCAGCTGCCCTTTCGGAGGTAGCGGCCGCGTTCAAGCATGTTGAGAGTGCTCACATGGCTGATGCAGCCGCGCTCGGGCCGGAGTGGGTTGCCGAAGTTGCCCTCACGACAGGGATCCACGTCCCCATCTTTCACCGGCGACGATTGGAAAGTAAAATGGTCCGAGGAGTCTGTGGGGTAAACTGGTCGGCGGTGTATTGTAGCCGACGAAGCTTCTGGCCTAAGCCATGCATTATGAGGATTGGCCCAAGATATTTTGTACTGCATCACACACGATTCATGAACTTGAACTGTTTGTGAAAGACTTGATTTTCAAAATGTTTTTAAAACAAAAAATGAGGTTACTTCGACAAAGGACGGTGTTTGGATTGCAATAAGATTTATCTGGAGTGAACACTGACCAATAGTTGTGTCGTGCTAAAATATGGAATTATTCAGGGTCCGTTTGGCATTTTTATACATTAATTGAGTTTTCTAGACATTTAATGTGTATAATTAAAATTTGAACTATCGTTCCAATGTACGGTGCATCAAAATGGGATGAAAAATCATATTAGTGTCCATGGCTTCATCTTTAGGTCACGGTCAAGAAATGGGAATGAATTTCAAACATATCGGCATCTTGGCTCGGCCATAAACGTTGAGAAACTTGATTTTTAAATTACTGTAAATCCAAAACGCATCAGAAATTCTAAAAACTTGGCATGTTGTCATGACATGGCACATATGTGCCATTAAAAAATTGTCCAACTTGGGACAATTTTAGGCACAAGTCCCTTACAAACCGGACCGTCTCACTGCAAGCTTTGTGGTTCCGACAAGGAACATGTCACCTTACGTGGGCAAAACGACATCCGCTCATCTTCTCGCCTTGAACTTTTGTTAGAGGCAACACAGACCAGTAAGAGTGTCTTGCTAAAATATGGAATTATTCAGGGTTCTTTTTGCATTTTCATACGTTAATTGAGTTCTCTAGGCATTTAATGTGGATAATTAAAATTTTAACTAAAACCACAAGGTCTGGTGCATCAAAATGGGTTGAAAAATCATATAAGTGTCCATGGCTACTTTGGGCGCATGCAAGATATGGGAATGAATTTCAAACATCTCGGGGTCTTGGCTCGGCCACATACATTGAGAAGCTTGGTTTTCCATTCATGTATAAATCAAAAACTCGTCATAATTTCATGAAACTTGGCATGGTGTCATGACATGGCTCATATGTGTCCTGGTGAAAAAATGCCCGATTTGGGACAAGTTTTGGCACAAGCCCCTTACAATCCTGAGCTTCTCATGGGAAGCTTTTGTGGTTTCGATATGGAACGCATCACCTTATGTGGGCGAATTGACATCCGCTGCATCTTCTTGTCTTGAACTATATATTTCTAGAGGCAACATATACCAAAATGAGTGTCGTTCCAAAATATGAAATTATACATGGTTTGTTTGGCCTTTTTATACATTAATTGACTTTTATATGCATTATTTAACATGCATAATTCAAATTTGAACTACAATCACAAGGTCCGGTGCATCAAAATGGGTTGAAAATCATATAAGTGTACATGCATCTTTAGGATCCCATGCAAGATATGGGAATGAATTTCAAACATCTTGCGGTCTTGGCTCGGGCACACAAACATTGAGAAACTTGGGTTTTAAATCATGTATAAATAAAAAACTCGTCAGAAAATTCATGAAACTTGCCATGGTGTCATGACATGCATGGTTCATATGTGCCCCGGTAAAATAATACCCAATTTGGGACAAGTTTTGGCACAAGCCTCTCACAAACACGAGCTTCTCACGGGAAGCTTTTGTGGTTTCGATATGGAACGCGTCACCTTATGTGGGTGAATCGACATCCTCTGCATCTTCTCGTCTTGAACTATATATTTCTAGAGGCAACATATACCAAAATGAGTGTTGTGCCAAAATATGAAATTATACGTTGTTCGTTTGTACTTTTTATACATTAATTGACTTTTATATGCATTATTTACTATGCATAATTCAAATTTAAACTACTAACACAAGGTCCGGTGCATCAAAATGGTTTGAAAACCATATCAGTGTGCATGCATCTTTAGGTCCCATGCAAGATATGGGAGTGAATTTCAAGCATCTCGGGGTCTTGGCTCGGCCACAGAAACATTGAGAAACTCGGGTTTTAAATCATGTAAATCAAAAACTCGTCAGAAGATTCATGAAACTTGGCATGGTGTCATGAACATGGCACATAAAGGCGTCATAGCATTTTATTTTCCTATTTGAGACTCGTTTTTAATATATATATTTTTAGAGCCAACATTGAGAATATTACGTTAAATTATAGTAAATCTAGCACTCACACAAAATTCAAGAAATTGGGCATGGCGTCATGATATAGCACAAATATGCTGTGGTATTTTTCGTGTCCACTTTGGGAAAAGGCTGACACATTAATAGCGAACAAAAGCTTTTTGGAACAAAGAACTGTCACGTTTCCACGCAAACGTTTGCATTATTTTCAAACCGTGGGCGTTCTATTGCCCTTACGTGCTGCCAAGCGTCGCACTCTTTTATTGGCTAGGGCTTAGGAGGTGCCGTGCGAGCAACTGCTTGAGTTGATAGGAGGCGAGCGAGCTGGCCTCCGCTGCGCAGGCTCACCGGGAGGCGTGCGGGCTATACGCCGCAGGCTCACCGAGAAGCTAGCCCTTTGACCTCCGTATCCGCGCTCCTCGCTTCCAACCTGTCCATCAATGATGCCCGAGCCGCTGTTTAATAGGCGGCTTTACTGCCCACTCACTCACAATCCTCTCTACATCTTCGCCTCCCATTCCCCTCCATCATTCAGACTTCCACGACGACCTACGCCATGGTGCACAAGGATCATATGCCACTACTCCTCCGGATTGGTGAAGTTGACACCGAGCCGGAAGAGATAGAATATAAAGAAGAATGGGACGCCATGGACATGGCCCTGGAAGAGCTGCATGCCGCAGCGGATGTTGCCCCGACGCACTCGCCAGCAATCATCCCCGCGCCCACGCCAGCAACCATCCCCGTGGCATTGACGGGCTGGTCGCCGAGCATCATCGCAGCGCTGGAAACCGCAGGCGTCAGGGAGGTCCCCGCGGACCCGCGCGAGCTCGTGTACGTGCAAGCGCTAACGCCTCCTCCTGTTCCCGTGCTCGTGCGCGCCCCTGCACACGCCACGCCGGTACCAGTGCGCGTGCCTGCACCCACGATGCCAAACCCCGTGCGCCTACACCCGTCACGGGCCCCTCGGCGGATTGGGATGCCGCCGTCGACAGCTTCCTGGCAGCGCCGCTAGTCGCCGCCCCCTGGCCCTGCGCCCATCGATTGCGCGACGACCGACTCTTTGATTGCGAAGTCCATAACATTCTGGTCTCGTTTGAAGAACTGTACAACTGCGCCCCGGAGCACGAGAACGCCGCCGCCGCCGCAACTAGTTTTCTTTATATTGTATCTCGATTGTATGAATGTAAATTCAAAGCTTGACTGAATGAAATCTATGTTTGATGAACTAAGTATTTATCTCTGAATTCACATACCAAACAAAAAACCATCATTGTTTTCTCTGAATAAACACTTATCACAAACAGTTTAGGTTGAATACCCGTATGCAGATCGACAGCTATCTTTCCTTCGCCCGTAAGCCAAGTGAAAATATTGGCGCGAAGGATTGGTGCAATGCGTCATTGCAAACGTTTCTCTAATATGACCCGTGTGCCTAGTACAGACAATCCGGGAAGATTTGCATCTATCATATTGGGTAAATTGCCATGTGTCAAATCGAAAACATTGGCATATGTCGATCTAGTAACATTGGCATTTGTCAACATTGTAGCACTGGCATTTGTCAAATTTCGCAGGAACAAAATCACAATTAGGGTGTAATTTTGCAACTGAAATTCAGTAAACATGGATTTCATTCATACATTAAGCACTGGTCTTTGTACAATACAGTTCAACTCGACAGCTGAACCGAACAAACTTTTCCCCAATTGTTGCCAACCACGTACTGAAATAGCTAGTTCAACTATATATACTAGCTAATTTAAAGTACATGGTACAGTTCAACCATATCTATAGTTAGATGAACTGAACAAAATAGCCCCTAAATACTAGTACTACGGAGGAGCTTTGGACCACTTCCAGCAGAATCGAGCGCGCTCAGTAAGAGCAAGTGGAGGAGGAGCATGCCGATGAGTTGGTGTAGTCATGTCCGTTGCCTGCCAGTGCTGCCCTCCGGTGCTCAAGACGCCCCTCCTCAAAGCTACGGGACTCGACGTAGATCTCCGCATTCCGTGCCGCCGCTGCGGCTTCTCCTGCGGCCATGGCGTCGGTGAGCTTCTTCGTGTGCCCGACCTGGTGCTCCACCTTCTTCTCTAGGAAGTAGATGTAGCATGCAAGGGTTGCGACGCAGAAGCCCGGGGGCGGGCCTTGGCGGCCTCCACCTCCCGCATTCGGTCCGTGGTGACGGAGCGGGTGATGACCCCACCGCCTGACAGTAGGGTCATGGCAAAGACGGACGACGATGGGGTGGCGGCCCCGGCGGCTGCCGGCGTGTTGGCGGCCACCGGCAGCAGCTGCCTTCGGGCAGCGGTTGTGTGACGTGGCTTGACACTGTGTCGGTATTTCCCCAAAGAGGAAGGGATGATGCAGCACAGCTACGGTAAGTATTTCCCTCAGTTATGAAACCAAGGTTATCAACCCAATAGGAGAACCAAGCAACACTATGTAAATGGTACCTGCACACAAAGAACAAATACTTGCAACCCGACGCGTAAGAGAGGTTGTCAATCTCTCCCGGTAAAAAGATAGATTGGTATGTATGAGATTGGATAAATAGATCGCACAAGAACACAAAATAAAAGATGTAAATAAAAAGTGCAGCAAGGTATTTTTGGGTTTTTGGAATAATAGATCTGAAAACAAAAGCAGAAAAAGATAGATCGGAAAGCAAAATATCAAAAGGATAGACCCGGGGGCCGTAGATTTCACTAGTGGCTTCTCTCATGAGTATAGCACATGGTGGGTAAACAAATTACTGTTGGGCAATTGATAGAAGATCAAATAATCATGACGATATCCAAGGCAATGATCAATATATAGGCATCACGTCTAAAATTAGTGGACCGAAACGATTCTGCATCTACTACTATTACTCCACACATCGACCGCTATCCAGCATGCATCTAGTGTATTAAGTTCATGGAGAAAACGGAGTAATGCAATAAGAACGCTGACATGATGTAAAAAAGATCTATGTAGGAATAGACCCCATCTTGTTATCCTTAATAGCCACGAGACATGTGTACCTCGCTGCCCCTTCTGTCAGTGGGAGAGGACACCGCATGATCGAACCCATCACAAAGCACCTCTTTCCATGGCAAGAAAAATTGATCTAGTTGGCCTAACTAAACCAAATATTCTAAGAATAAATACGAGGCTATAAATAATCGTGCATATAAGAGATCGAAGAAGACTCAAATAATATTCATGGATAGAAACTGCATGAACTCAAACTTCATCGGATCCCAACAAACACACCGCAAAAAGTCATTACATCAAATAGATCTCCAAGAGACCATTGTATTGAGAATCAAAAGAGAGAGAGAAAGCCATCTAGCTACTGCCTACGGACCCGTAGGTCTATGGTGGACTACTCACGCATCATCGGAGAGGCACCTATGAGGATGATGAACCCCTCCATGATAGTGTTAGATTGGATCTCGTAGTTCTGGAACTTGCGGCGGCTGGAAGTGTATTTCGTCGACTCTTCTAGGGTTTATGGAATATTTGGGTATTTATAAAGCTCAGAGACGGTGGAGGAGACCTCCATGGGCCCCACAACCCATCAGGGCGCGCCAGGGGCCTCTGGCGCGCCCTGGTGTCTTGTGGGCCCCATGGGCCTCCCCCCAGGTGCTTCCTTGGCTCCCAAGTTGTCTTCTGGTCCAAAAAAATCTCCAAAAAGTTTCGTAGCATTTGGACTTCGTTTGGTATTGATATTGTGCGAAGTAAAAAACAAGCAAAAAACAGCAACAAGCACTGGGCACTATGTCAATAGGTTAGTCCCAAAAAATGATATAAAGTTGCTATAAAATGATTGTAAAACATCCAAGAATGATAATATAACAGCATGGAACAATCAAAAGTTATAGATACATTGGAGACGTATCAACATCCCCAAGCTTAATTCCTACTCGTCCTAGAGTAGGTAAATGGTAAAAACAGAATTTTTGATGTGGAATGTTGCCTAACATGTAGTCACATATTATTTTCTTTTGTAGCATGGACATTTGGACTTTTAGATGGTTCAAAGCAATAGTCTAGTTTTGACATGAAGACTTTAATACTCAAGCATAAAACAAGCAACCATGTGTTTCAAAATATCAACACTAAAGAAAGTTATCCCTAGCCCATCATGCGCAATCATTGATCCATTCATGAAACACACTCGAATATTAGCTACACCCAATGCACAAGTATGATCATAGTGCCCCCCTAGTTGGTGCTTTATAAGAGAAGATGGAGACTCAAATTAAAAATAAAATTGCATAAACTAAATAGATAGACCTTTGGCGGAGGGAATTAGGGATTTGTAGAGGTGCCAGAGCTCAAAGCTTAAATTGAGAGAGAGAAATACTTTGGGTGGCATGCCTTTCCTGTCAACGAAAACGACCAAGTAGTTATCAATACTTTCCATGCTAGATACATCATAGGCGGTTCCCAAACATAAAATAAAGTTTATTTCTTTTTCCACCATTCTTTCATAATCCATGGCTAGCCGTATCCACGGTTGCCTTCCATACCAACACTTTACAAGGAATTTATTATTTCACAACATAAAGTAAATTTCTTTTTCATTTTGGGACTGGGCATCCCTATTACCGCCGTACTCTCGTGGAATGACAAGTGAATAAACACTCATCTTGAGAATAACACATCTAGCATGAAAAATATTGGACACCCCCTACCGCTTCATGAGAGGTACGAACACACAAAAAGGAAATTCATTTTGAAAATTAGAGATGGCTCATACAAATTTGCTTAGAACGGCACGAAAATACCGCATATAGGTACGTATGGTGGACCCATATGGCAAAACTGGGTTTAAGGATTTTGGATGCACAAGTAGTATTTCTACTTAGTACAAGTGGAGGCTAGCAAATAGATTGAGAAGCAACCAACCAAGAAACCAAAATTCCCATAAATGGACATTAAGCATAACTAACACCGAGTAATGCACCATAAGTAGGATGTAATTTCATTGCATAACTATTGACTTTCGTTCTTGCATAGGGAATCACAAACCTTAACACCAATATTCTTACTAAAGCATAATTACTCACCAATATGACTCACATATTACTATCATCATGTCTCAAAACTATTATAAGGAATCAAGTTTAATTTGTCCAATGATCTTCATGAAAGTTTTTATTATATCCCTCTTGAATATCTATCACTTTGGGACTAGTTTCATATATTGCCATTGCTTTTGACAAGCTCAAATAAATTTAACTGAAGAACATGAGCATGAAAATTTCATCTCTCAAAATAATATAAGTGAAGCATGAGAGAATTTCTTCAAAATTTACTAACTCTCAAATTAATCTAAGTGAAGCATGGGAGTATTTCTTCAAAAAATTAAAGCACACCGTGCTCAAAAAGATATAAGTGAAGCCCTAGAGCAATTCCGTAGCTCAAAAAATTTAAGTGAAACATATAGAGCAATTCTAACAAATCATAGCATAATTTTGGCTCTCTCAAATAGGTGTGTCCAGCAAGGATACTTGTGACAAGCTAAAAAGTATATCAAGCAAAGACTCATATAATACAAGACGCTCCAAGCAAAACTCATGATATGTGATGAATAAAAATATAGCTCCAAGTAAAATACCGATGGTCGTTAGAAGAAAGAGGGGATGCCACTCGGGGCTATCCCCAAGCTTAGTTGCGTGTTTCTCCTTGGGTATTATCTTGGGGTGCCATAGCATCCCCAAACTTAGGCTACAGAGGACTGCCGCTATCCAGCATGCATCTAGTGTATTAAGTTCATGAAGAAACGGAGTAATGCAATACGATGACATGATGTAGACAAGATCTATTCATGTAGGAATAGACCCCATCTTGTTATCCTTAATAGAAACGATACATGCGTGCCTCGATGCCCCTTCTGTCACTGGGAGAGGACACCGCAAGATCGAACCCATCACAAAGCACCTCTTCCCATGGCAAGAAAAATCAATCTAGTTGGCCTAACTAAACCAAAGATTCGAAGAAGAAATACGAGGCTATAAATAATCATGCAGATAAGAGATCAAAGAAGACTCAAATAATATTCATGGATAGAAACTAAGCATGAACTCAAACTGCATCGGATCCCAACAAGCACACCACAAAAAGTCATTACATCAAATAGATCTCCAAGAGACCATTGTATTGAGAATCAAAAGAGAGAGACAAAGCCATCTAGCTACTGCCTACGGACCCGTAGGTCTATGGTTGACTACTCACGCATCATCGGAGAGGCACCAATGAGGATGATGAACCCCTCCGTGATGGTGTTAGATTGGATCTCGTAGTTCTGGAACTTGCGGCGGCTGGAAGTGTATTTCGTCGACTCTTCTAGGGTTTCTGGAATATTTGGGTATTTATAGAGCTCAGAGGCGGTGGAGGAGACCTCCGTGGGACCCACAACCCATCAGGGCGCGCTAGGGGCCTCTGGCGCGCCCTGGTGTCTTGTGGGCCCCACGGGCCTCCCCCCAGGTGCTTCCTTGGCTCCTAAGTTGTCTTCTGGTCCAAAAAAATCTCCAAAAAGTTTCGTGGCATTTGGACTTCGTTTGGTACTGATATTCTGCAAAGTAAAAAACAAGCAAAAAACAACAACTGGCACTAGGCACTATGTCAATAGGTTAGTCCCAAAAAATGGTATAAAGTTGCTATAAAATGATTTTAAAACATCCAAGAATGATAATATAACAGCATGGAACAATCAAAAATTATAGATACGTTGGAGACGTATCATTGTGGAGCGTGTAGTCTGTGGCGTGCGCACACCCACCAGGGACGCCACGTGCACTACACGCTTCAGAGGACTGCCGCACCGACGCGGTGAAGCCTCCTAGCTGGAGTTGTCCTCTGGCGGAGTGGCTGGGCGACGACGAACGGCCGGTGCCATTGGCGATTGGGGAAGAAGCAAACTAGACAAGCTACGGGGAGGGAGGGGATGAAGGCAATGTGGAGTCGTCGGCCGTGAGGGTTTATATAGCAGGCCGGCAAGCATTGGGGATTTGGGGATTTCACCGAGCCGAGCGGGAAGCTAGAGCCGTAGGACGGTTTTGTGCACGGGAATCTGCGCGGTTGTGCGCGGGAACGGGCTCATCGAGCGGACGCGTGGCCAAAAGCGGTGTCGAAGCGTGCACTGGAATCCTCGGGCGGCAACGCGGTGACAAGACGCGAGAGAGGAGGACGGGGTGATGTGCAGGCACACGGATCATAATAATAAAACGTTTGTAATATTAATACAGGCAAACGACACTTCCCAACGTAACGCCGGTAATGATTTCATCCATCGCTGACAATTGTTTGGCAGTAACCGTCTGCCAACAACCCACATAGTTTGTCAGTATGAATTGTTTGGGTTATTATTGGTCTTCCCACACAATTCTGATGAATGAACTGTTTGCCTGGTATCACACACACCTTGTTATGGTAACTCGTTTGTGTTATAGCTCGATCAACGCAAACAGTTTGTCCGAATGAACTGTATGCCGTACTTCACACACATATGTATTTTGAAAACCGTTTGTGTTATCTTGTCTAATCGCAAACGGTTCATAAGCACCAACTGTATGCCCTGCATCATACACGCAACTATTTTCTGAATCGTATTTGATGGATCCACCATCGCACACAGTTCGCGGCATTAGCGACGGAGCTTGAACTATACCATTTGTGATTAATGCATCACACACAGTTTCGTCGAAGGGTCTCTGATTGATGTGTCGTCTTTGGACCATCCTGCAGTAGTGTTATCAGAGGGGTGCATTATGTTTTAATTGGGCTGCACAAAATAATTAATTGGATTATATTAAGTACAAATGAGTTCATCGCCTCGTGAGTGCATCGACGCACAAGTCATGAGAGTTTTAAGGTTAACTAATTATTTATTTTTTAATGCCAGTTGATGATTACTTATTAATAATTAGTTTTATTGCATCTTCCATTTCTACTAAGTTGATTGTGTTTTTCATATGCACATCATTTTAGTTGCTGGTCGCATTTGAGTGATCTACAAAATAAACCGCACGCACTATTTTTCCGCATTTATTCACATCCAAGCTCATTATCAACGGATTGAATTTTCTAATAAAAGGAGGATATCCCCCGACTTCGCATCCAAAGATGCACACATTCATATATCACAAAAAGATCCATCATCTAAATAAAATTGACCCAAAAAATCCCTCAAGCCACGTGCCTTGCAACAATAGGTCCACCAGCAACCGCGAACTGAGCATAGCTCAGATGGTTAGTTACCTTGTGGTGGAACCAAACCCACCTGAGTCCGCGTCCTAGATTTGGCATTGGTGATCACATTTTCCTGGATTTATTTCAGGCATTTCGATGATGTGCGTTCGGTGTGATGAGATGTTCTCGTTGACTACGAAGGCGTATGTGGCGGCTTCGTCAATTCATGTTGATGCGCATGCGCAGTCTCTCGAAGGTGCTCATAGGGGCGGATGTGCATGCATGCGTTCATAGGGGTCAGTGTATGAGTGTCTGCGTCTGTACTGTCTTAAAAAATGATGCTCCCTCCGGCCCTCTAAGCCAACCATTAACCCTATGGTAGAAGACAAAAACAACGAAAAACACACATATCCTAGGCTAAGCCCTCAAGAAAGAATCGCCGCGCGTGCGTTGATTACGATAAGTCCAACCATAGGTCGGTCTTGGGGTTTTCATCCCGAAAGTCAAGTTTTGATCCACCACCTTCAGCAAGGACACGATGTAGGTGCACGCCGACATAGCCTAATCAAAAATCTTGTGTTTCCATTGAAGTGCGTATACTCGTCGTAGATGCTACCCCTACCATCATCCCCTGTTTGGCTAACAACTTATCGATAACCCGATACCTCCGAAGGAGATACTGATAAAGACGTTGCATACCGCCTTGTCTCCCGTCACTGTTGCACCATCTTTGATCTGACAACAATAGGAGCCACCAAGTGTAGCACCTGTTGGTAGCAGGCATGATTTGACGCCTTCACTTGAGTCACCGTTGTAGGACCTGCCTGCGACATGCATGACAGGGCGCACCCGCAAGAGCTGCCATGCGTAGCACCTACCGAGCCATATCGAGACCGATCCTGAGTTGAAGGGGGCGTCCCATACCGATGTCGGTCTCGAAGAAGGTCACCACCATCTTCATATCTGACCGTCGCATCGTCCACATAAGCACGGTCTCGCTGTCGTCGAAGAACCAGGGTCGTCACCCCAATCCCCAAACTCGTGCATCGTCATCAGATGAGGACGACTGCATCTGCGCCACGCTGCGATATATGCGTGAGAGCCTAACTCTCGCTGCTCCAGAACCTTCTCTGTGGTCGGACCCACTCTTTGATGCCACAACGCCCTGCCTGACCCTTTCGGTCCCCAGCGGTGCCGCGCGCCCTTCCGCGTGTGACCAACTACCCGGGCCGGTTCTGGCCCCTGCGCAGCTCGCTGGCTCCGCGCCAAATGAATTCTCTGGTCCTGCTGGGCACGATGCGGCGCCCGCTTCGATGCTGGTCCCGCCCAGCCCACCTCTGGTGCATGTGAAGCCTGAGGGCCCCGCCATGGTGCCCGACCCATCCTGCCCCTTATTGGTGCATGTGGACCACAAGGAGGATGCGCCCACTCCCTGATGACCCACCTCGGATCGCTCGCCCCTCGTAGCGGTTAGCAACATCCAACCGGAGGAGCCGAGGCTGTCCTCCTGCGCCCAGCATGGGCAGGCCTCCCCTGCCGTTTCCGCGTCTCAGAATGCGCCACGCCCTCCCAACCCGTGCTTGGCCATGCAACCATTCTCTGCCGGCACTGATTGATTCCAGGACTTTGTTTCCTCCATCACCATTCCAATGAACCCCGTCTTGGCTACCCCCGGAGCTCAGCGTGGCAAGGCTGCGCTCCCACCGAGCTTGACCCCGCGTCGCAGCGCGCGCATTGCCAAGGCGGACCCTAGGCTCAACTCGGAGGCCAAGGCCAAGCGTGTCCTCCTCCTCCGCTTGGGACTCCTCAAAGACGACGAGCCAGTTTCGGATGCAATCCTTGACCGCTACAACAAAATGTTCGAGCAGCCTCTGGCTCTGGACGTAGTGCAGGCATTCGCGGATTCCTATGGATGGAGCATCCCACAGTCGGTCCTAGACGGCCTGATACCCTCCACCCCTCTGCCATGTCCGATCGCGGCATGATTCTTGCCTTCTAGGCTCCTTTACGTGTTCCATCCCTTTTCCATGATAGACAACCTCAAAGTTATTTTTTGGAACGTGCGCGATCTAAACAGCCGGGCTAAACGCACCGTTGCCCGCACGGTGATCAACACTGCCTCTCCTTGTATCGTTTGCCTGCAAGAAACTAAACTTTCACTTGTCTCGTCGGCGCTTGTTCTTGAGACCCTCGGCAGCTTATTCGACGGCTTCTTTTGGCTCCCGGTAGAGGGCACCCGAGGCGGGATCCTCCTTGCCTGGCAATCTACCCTTGTCTCCCTATCCAACACCATCATGGGCGATCACCACGTTTCGGCCACGGTCTCCCCGCCCTTGGGTGGTAACCATTGGTGGATTACTGGCGTCTACGGCCCCCAAGGTGACGATGCGAAAGTGTCCTTCCTTAACGAGCTCCAAGACTTGTGTAGTAATTTGACCGGTCCTTGGTTGGTGGGCGGCGACTTCAACATGATCACTTCGTCGGCGGACAAGAATAATGATAGAATCAACTGGCACACGTCAAATCGCTTCCGCCGCTTCATCTCTGACCATGGTCTCCATGATATCTATCTTCATGGACGCCGCTATATGATATGTCTCCAACGTATCTATAATTTTTGCTTGTTCCATGATGTTATATTATCAATCTTGGATGTTTTCAAATCATTTTATAGCAACTTTATATCATTTTTTGGGACTAACCTATTGACATAGTGCCAAAGTGCCAGTTGCTATTTTTGCTTGTTTTTTAATTCGCAGAATATCAGTACCAAACGGAGTCCAATCGCGACGAAACTTTTTGGAGATATTTTTTTGACCAGAAGAAGGCCAGTGGGCCAAAGAAGTTACCAGGAGGGAGCCCAGGCCGCCCACAATCCACCAGGGCGCGCCAGGGGGCCCCGGCGCACCCTGATGGGTTGTGCCCTCCTCGGGGCCCCTCTCCACCGCCTTTGATGCCTATAAATTCCCAAATATTCCAAAAACCCTAGGGGAGTCGACGAAACACAATTCCAGCCGCCGCAAGTTCCAGAACCGCGAGATCCAATCTAAACACCATCACGGAGGGGTTCATCTTCTTCATAAGTGCCTCTCCGATGATGCGTGAGTAGTCCACCATAGACCTACGGGTCCATAGGTAGTAGCTAGATGGCTTCCTCTCCCTCTCTTATGATTCTCAATACAATGGTCTCTTGGAGATCTATTTGACGTAAACTTTTGCGGTGTGTTTGTTGGGATCCGATGAATTTTGAGTTCATGATCAGTTTCTATCCATGAATATTATTTGAGTCTTCTTTGATCTCTTATATGCATGATTACTTATAGCCTCGTATTTCTTCTTCGAATCTTTTGTTTAGTTAGGCCAACTAGATCGATTTTTCTTGCCATGGGAAGAGGTGCTTTGTGATGGGTTCGATCTTGCGGTGTTATTTCCCACTGACAGAAGGGGCAGCAAGCCACACATGTATCGTTGCTATTAAGGATATCAAGATGGGGTCTATTCCTACATGAATAGATCTTGTCTACATCATGCCATCGTTCTTATTGCATTACTCCGTTTTTCCATGAACTTAATACACTAGATGCATGCGGGATAGCGGTTGATGTGTGGAGTAATAGTGGTAGATGCAGGCAGGAGTCGGTCTACTTATCTTGGACGTGATGCCTATATAATGATCATCGCCTTGGATATCGTCATGACTATTCGATTTTCTATCAATTGCCCAACAGTAATTTGTTCACCCACCGTGCGCTATACTCATGAGAGAAGCCACTAGTGAACCCTACGGCACCCGGGTCTACTTTTCCAACATATTGCTTTCAGATCTATCTTTTTGCATCTTTGTTTTCAGATCTACAAAACCAAAAACCCCAAAACATATTGCTGCATATTTTATTTTCCCTTTTTATTTTGTGTTCTTGAAAGATCTATCTCTCCTATCTATCACTACCTAATCTATCTTATTACCGTAGAGAGATTGACAACCTCTCTTTCGCGTCGGGTTGCAAGTATTTGTTGTTTGTGTGCAGGTGCTGCTTATTGGGTGGTGATGATCCTCCTACTGGTTCGATAACCTTGGTTTCATAACTGAGGAAAATACTTACCGTCGCTGTGCTGCATCATCCCTTCCTCTTTGGGGAAATACCGACGCAGTCTCAAGCCACGTCAAAGGAATTTCTGGCGCCGTTGCCGGGGAGGAAGCGGTCTCTTCTACGTGCCTATCATAGGCGCCGAGGGGACTCCATCATCATCTACCAAGGTCCTAATCACAAATCTCATCTCCTTGCAATTACATTATTTTCCATTTGCCTCTCGTTTTCCTCTCCCCCACTTCACCAATTTGCCGTTTTATTCGCCCTCTTTTTCGTTTTCCTTTTTCTCGTCAGATCTCTTGCCTAGTCATTATGGTTAGTTCCTCCTTTATTGCATGTACTCCCGATAATGAGGTTCTTAATTTTAAGCAAAGGGGAGGGGAGAACCTAAAAGATGCTTGGTATAGGATTTGCAATGCTCATAATAGATCTATCCATAAGCAATATACCGTTGTTCTTCTTCGCAGTTTTTATGTGGGCATCACCACTTGGTATAGATTCGTCCTTGATACGATTACCGGTGGGAATTTCTTGATATGTCCATCTTTGGATGCTTTTAATGCTATGGTTAGTTTAGTGGGATCACCACCTATCATGATCAATGAAACAACTTTAACTCTCGAACACGTTATGGAGAGATTAGATGCTATTGAAAAGAAGATGATTACTAAAGAGCATCTTGAAGATTTGGATAAGAAACTGCATAATCTTGCTAATAAAATTGGGGCTAAGGTGGGAGATGCTATTAAATTACTAAAGGCAAAACAAACCGTAGTTAACGAAAGGGTAGAAGAAAGTCCTTACCGTATTGATAAGTTGGAAGAGATTTTTAGTAATTTGGGTTCGGCTTTTTCTTCTATAAAAACTATTGAAAAAACTCCCATAAAAACTAGCAAGACTACACAAGTCATAAAGAACAAAGTTGCTACACCTAGTAGTCACAAGGGGGATCTTAAAATGATTAGTATTCATCCCAACTTTGTTGAAATCATAAGAGACCCTATTTACAAGAATGAATTTTTTGGTTTTCTTCCTAGGAGTGTTGTCATTAAGAACATGCATGCCAAATCCTTGAAGAAATATAGTTGTGTGATTGAAGAATTGAAAACCAAAGATGACAATACTTGAATTTATGTGTTATGCCTAGCTAGGGGCGTAAAACGATAGCGCTTGTTGGGAGGCAACCCAATGAATAAATAATTTTTTGCTTTTTCCTTTCTGTTTTTGTGTGTTGACACAATTATGCCTCTGTTATGATTGTGTTTTTATGGTTTATTTAGTGTTTGTGCCAAGTAAAGCCTTTAGGATGATTCATAGGATGAGTAGAAGCGATGCTGAATCTGAAACAGAAACTTTGCATCCAGTATATGAATTTTCATTTTTTGCTGGAACGTGATCTTGAGTTGAAATTTTAACACAGTGTTGCTATACAAATTCCTTACGTTGTACTAATGTTTCAGAATTTTTAGAGTTACAGAAGTATGGTTAGAGTACAGATTACTACAGACTGTTCTGTTTAAGACAGATTCTGTTTTCGTTCATTGTGTGCTTGTTTTGATGAATCTATGGGTTATATTGAAGGGTATGAGCCATGGTAAAGTTAAAATACAGTAGGTATAATTCAATAATAAAATATGAATGGGTTTGCAACAGCACCTAAAGTAGTGATTTGCTTTATTATACTAATGGATCTCACGAAGATTTTGTTGAGTTTTGTGTGATTGAAGTTTTCAAGTTTTGGGTGAGATCACGAAGGAATAAGGAGTGATAAAATCCTAAGCTTGGGGATGCTACCGCACCCCCAAGATATATCCAAAGAGTAACAAGCAACTTATCTTGGGGATGCCCCCGAGTGGCATCCCCTCTTTCTTCTAACGACCATCGGTATTTTACTTGGAGCTATATTTTTATTCGTCACATATCATGAGTTTTGCTTGGAGCGTCTTGCATCTTTGCTTGCTTTGTTTGTTAGTTTGTCACTTGTATCCTTGCTGGACACACCTATTTGTGAGAGCCATAATCATGATATGATTTGTTAGAAGTGCTCTATGTGCTTCACTTAAACTTTTTGAGCTATAGAATTGCTCTAGTGCTTCACTTATATCTTTTTTAGCACGGTGTGCTTGGAAATTTTTGTAGAAATACTCTCATGCTTCACTTAGATTAATTTGAGAGTTTTTAAATTTTGAAGAAATCCTCTCATGCTTGACTTATAATATTTTGAGAGATGAAATCTTTATTCTCATGTGCTTCACTTAGATTTGTTTGATCTTGTGAAAAAAGCAATGGCAATATATGAAACTAGTCCCAAAGTGATAGATATCCAAGGAGGATATAATAAAAACTTTAATGAAGATCATTTGGCAAATTAAACTTGATTCCTTGTAGTAATTTTGAAACATGATGATAGTAATATGTGAGTCATGTGGGTGAGTAATTATGCTTTAGTAGGAATATTGGTGTTAAGGTTTGTGATTCCCTATGCAAGTACGAAAGTCAATAGTTATGCAATGAAATTACATCCTACTTGTGGTGCATTATTCGGTGTTAGTTATGCTCAATGCTCACTTATGTGAATTTTCATTTTTTGGTTTGGTTGCTTCCCAATCAATTTGGTAGCCTCCATTTTACTAAGTAGAAATACTACTTGTGCATCCAAAATCCTTAAACCAAGTTTTGCCTTATGAGTCCACCATACCTACCTATATGCGGTATTTCCATACCGTTCCAAGCAAATTTGTATGTGCCATCTCTAAATTTTCAAAATAATTTTTCTCTTTTGTGTGCCCGTACCGCTCATGAAACGGTGGGGAGTGGCCAATATTTTCCATGCTAGATGTGTTATTCTCAAGATGAGTGTTTATTCACTTGTCATTGCACGAGAGTGCGGCGGTAATAGGGATGCCCATTCCCGAAATGAAAAAGAAAAAAATATTTACTTTATTTTGTCAAATAATAAATTCCTTGGAAAGTGTTGGTATGGAAGGCAACCGTGGATACGGCCCGCCATGGAAAGTGAAAGTTTGGTGGAAAAAGGAATAAACTTTATTTTCTGTTTGGGAACCGCCTATGATATATCTAGCATGGAAAGTATTGTGAGCTACTTTGTCGTTTTCGTTGACAGGAAAAGCATGCCACCCAAAATATTTCTCTCTCTCAATTTAAACCTTGAGCTCTGGCACCTCTACAAATCCCTACTTCCCTCTGCGAAGGGCCTATCTTGTACTTTATGCATTTTTATTTTTACTTTGAGTCTCCACCTTCTCTTATAAGCACCAACTAGGGGGAACTATGATCGTACTTGAGCATTGGGCATAGTTAATATTTGAGTGTGTGTCATGAATGGATCAATGATTGAGCATGATGGGCTAGGGATAACTTTCTTTAGTGTTGATATTTTGAAACACATGGTTGCTTGTTAGCATGCTGGAGTATTGAAGTCATTATGTTAAAGCTAGACTATTGCTTTGAATCATTTGTAAGTTCAAATGTCCATGCTATACAAAAGAAAAGAATATGATGAACATGTTAGGCAGCATTCCACATCAAAAATTCTGTTTTTATCATTTACCTACTCGAGGACGAGTAGGAATTAAGCTTGGGGATGCTGATACGTCTCCAACGTATCTATAATTTTTGCTTGTTCCATGCTGTTATATTATCATTCTTGGATGTTCTACAATCATTTTATAACAACTTTATATCATTTTTTGGGACTAACCTATTGACATAGTGCCAAAGTGCCAGTTGTTGTTTTTGCTTGTTTTTTACTTTGCATAAAACCAATACCAAACGGAGTCCAATCGCGACGAAACTTTTTGGAGATTTTTTCTGGACCAGAAGACACCCAGTGGGCCAAAGAAGTGTCGGGGGAGTGGGCCGAGGAGACCACAACCCACCAGGGCGTGCCAGGGGGGCCCCGGCGCGTCCTGATGGGTTGTGCCGTCCTCAGGGCCCCTCTCCACCGCCTCTGATGCCTATATATTCCCAAATATTCCAAAAACCCTAGGGGAGTCGACGAAACACAATTCCAGCCGCCGCAAGTTCCAGAACCGCGAGATCCAATCTAAACACCATCACAGAGGGGTTCAACTTCTTCATAGGTGCCTCTCCAATGATGCGTGAGTAGTCCAGCATAGACCTACGGGTCCGTAGGCAGTAGCTAGATGGCTTCCTCTCTCTCTCTTATGATTCTCAATAGAATGGTCTCTTGGAGATCTATTTGATGTAAAATTTTGCGGTGTGTTTGGTGGGATCCGATGAATTTTGAGTTCATGATCAGTTTCTATCCATGAATATTATTTGAGTCTTCTTTTTTCTCTTATATGCATGATTACTTATAGCCTCGTATTTCTTCTTCAAATATTTGGTATAGTTAGGCCAACTAGATCGATTTTTCTTGTCATGGGAAGAGGTGCTTTGTGATGGGTTCGATCTTGCGGTGTTCTTTCCCAGTGACAGAAGGGGCAGCAAGACACGCATGTATCGTTGCTATTAAGGATAACAAGATGTGGTCTATTCCTACATGAATAGATCTTGTCTACATCATGTCATCATTCTTATTGCATTACTCCGTTTTTCCATGAACTTAATACACTAGATGCATGCTGGATAGCGGTCGATGTGTGGAGTAATAGTGGTAGATGCAGGCAGGAGTCGGTCTACTTATCTTGGATGTGATGCCTATATAATGATCATCGCCTTTGATATCGTCATGACTATTCAATTTTCTATCAATTGCCCAACAGTAATTTGTTCACCCACCGTGCGCTATACTCATGAGAGAAGCCACTAGTGAACCCTACGGC
Organism: Elymus sibiricus; assembly: GCA_039707655.1. Taxonomy (NCBI): domain Eukaryota; kingdom Viridiplantae; phylum Streptophyta; class Magnoliopsida; order Poales; family Poaceae; genus Elymus; species Elymus sibiricus. Next base: position 370,753,684 of record CM077673.1, on the reverse strand, counting down.
CCCCGGGTCTACTTTTCCAACATATTGCTTTCAGATCTATCTTTTTGCATCTTTGTTTTCAGATCTACAAAACCAAAAACCCAATAACATATTGCTGCATATTTTAGTTGCCCTTTTTATTTTGTGTTCTTGAGAGATATATCTCTCCTATCTATCACTACCTAATCTATCTTATTACCGTAGAGAGATTGACAACCTCTCTTTCGCGTCGGGTTGCAAGTATTTTTTGTTTGTGTGCAGGTGCTGCTTATTGGGTGGTGGTGATCCTCCTACTAGTTCGATAACCTTGGTTTCATAACTAAGGGAAATACTTACCGTCGCTGTGCTGCATCATCCCTTCCTCTTTGGGGAAATACTGACACAGTCTCAAGCCACGTCAAAGGCGTCCCAATGATTTGGAGGGTGAAAATCTTGATGAAAAAATTGATGAAAGTGGGTTTGAAGAGGTCAAAACTTTAACTAGTGATGTGCCCACTATTTTGGATTGCAAAGACTTTAATTATGATAGTTGCTCTTTGATTGATTGTATCTCTTTGATGCAATCCATGTTGAATTCACCCCATGCTTATGAACAAAATAAAACTTTTACTAAACATATCGTTGATGCCATGATGAAATCTTTTGAAGAAAAGTTGGAGTTAGAGATTTCTATTCCCAGAAAATTACATGATGAGTGGGAACCTACCATTAAGGTAAAGATTAAAAATTATGAGTGATTTGCTTTATGTGATTTGGGTGCTAGTGTTTCCACGATTCCGAAATCTCTATGTGATGTGCTTGGTCTTACCAATATTGAAGAGTGTTCTCTTAATTTGCACATGGCAGATTCTACTATTAAAAAGCCTTTGGGAAGAATTAATGATGTTCATATTCTTGCAAATAGGAACTATGTGCCCATAGATTTTAGTGTTCTTGATATTGATTGCAATCCATCTTGTTCCATTATACTATAGGTGATGTGATTCATATGAAAGAAGGCAATATTAGATTTCAGTTTCCATTAAGAAAGGGTATGGAACAATTACCTACAACAAGAATTAAGCCACCATATGAGTCAATCATGAGAGCATCCTATGGAGCAAAAACCAAAGATGACAATACTTCAATCTATGCCTTATGCCTAGCTAGGGGCGTAAAACGACAGCGCTTGTTGGGAGGCAACCCAATGAATAAGTTTATTTTCTTTTTTTTATTTCTGTTTTTGAGTGTTGACACAGTTATGCCTCTGTTATGATTGTATTTTTATGTTTTATTTAGTTTTTGTGCCAAGTAAATCCTTTAGGATGATTCATAAGATGAGTAGAAACAACGCTGAATCTGAAACAGAATATTTGCCTCCAGTGTGCGAATTTTCATTTTTTACTGGAATGTGATAATGAGCTGAAATTTTAACACAGTGTTTGTATACAAATTCTTTACGTTATCCTATTGTTTCAGAATTTTTAGAGTTACATAAGTATGTTTAGAGTACAAATTACTACAGACTGTTCTGTTTAAGACAGATTCAGTTTTCGTTGCATTGTGTGCTTGTTTTGATGAATCTATGTTTTGTATTGAAGGGTATGAGCCATGGTAAAGTTAAAATACAGTAGGTATAATGCAATAATAAAATATGAATGGGTTTGCAACAGTAATTTAAGTGGTGATTTGCTTTATTATACTAACGGATCTCACGAAGGTTTTGTTGAGTTTTGTGTGATTGAAGTTTTCAAGTTTTGGGTGAGATCACGATGGATGAAGGAATAAGTAGTGAAAAGAGCCTAAGCTTGTGGATGCTATAACACCCCCAAGATATATGCAAAGATAAACAAGCAACTAAGCTTGGGGATGCCCCGAGTGGCATCCCCTCTTTCTTCTAACGACGATCGGTATTTTACTTGGAGCTATATTTTTATTCGTCACATATCATGAGTTTTGCTTGGAGCGTCTTGTATTATTTGAGTATTTGCTTGCTTTTCTTTTTAGTTTGTCCCTAGTATCCTTGCTGGATACACCTATTTGAGAGAGCCAAAATTATGCTATGATTTGTTAGAATTGCTCTTTATGCTTCACTTAATTTTTTTTGAGCTATGTAATTGCTCTAGTGCTTCACTTATACCTTTTTGAGCATGGCGTGCTTTCAAATTTTGAAGAAATACTCTCATGCTTCACTTAGATTAATTTGAGAGTTAGTAAATTTTGAAGAAATCCTCTCATGCTTCACTTATACTATTTTGAGAGATGAAACTTTTATGCTCATGTTCTTCACTTAAATTTGTTTGAACTTGTCAAAAGCAATGGTAATATATGAAACTAGTCCCAAAGTGATAGATATTCAAGAGGGATATAATAATAACTTTCATGAAGATCATTGGACAAATTAAACTTGATTCCTTGTAATATTTTGAGACATGATGATAATGATATGTGAGTCATGTTAGTGAGTAATTATGCTTTAGTAAGAATATTGGTGTTAAGGTTTGTGATTCCCTATGCAAGCACGAAAGTCAATAGTTATGCAATGAAATTACATCCTACTTATGGTGCATTATTCGGTGTTAATTATGCTCAATGCTCGTTTATGTGAATTTTCGTTTCTTGGTTGGTTGCTTCTCAATCTATTTGCTAGCCTCCACTTGTACTAAGTAGAAATACTACTTGTGCATCCAAAATCCTTAAACCCAGTTTTGCCTTATGAGTCCACCATACCTACCTATATGCGGTATTTCCATGCCATTCTAAGCAAATTTGTATGTGCCATCTCTAATTTTCAAAATAAATTTCCTTTTTGTGTGCTCGTACCGCTCATGAAATGGTAGGGGGTGTCCAATATTTTTCCATGCTAGATGTGTTATTCTCAAGATGAGTGTTTATTCACTTGTCATTGCACGAGAGTACGATGGTAATAGGGATGTCCAGTCCCGAAATGAAAAATAAAATTTACTTTTTGTTGTCAAATAATAAATTCCTTGGAAAGTGTTGGTATGGAAGCCAACCGTGGATACGACCAACCATGTATTCTGAAAGAATGGTGGAAAAAGGAATAAACTTTACTTTAGGTTTGGGAACCGCCTATGATATATCTAGCATGGAAATTATTGTGAACTACTTTGTCGTTTTCGTTGACAGGAAAGGCATGCCACTCAAAATATTTTTCTCTCTCAGTTTAAACTTTGAGCTCTGGCACCTCTACAAATCCCTACTCCCCCCTGCGAAGGGCCTATCTATTTACTTTATGCAATTTTTTTTGAGTCTCCATCTTTTCTCATAAAGCACCAACTAGGGGGCACTATGATCATACTTGAGCATTGGGTGTAGTTAATATTTGAGTGTGTTTCATGAATGGATCAATGATTGAGCATGATGGGCTAGGGATAACTTTCTTTAGTGTTCATATTTTGAAAGACATGGTTGCTTGTTGGCATGCTTGAGTATTAAAGTCTTTATGTCAAAACTAGACTATTGCTTTGAACCATCTAAAAGTCCAAATGTGATGAGCATGTTAGGCAGCATTCCACATCAAAAATTGTGTTTTTATCATTATCACTCGAGGACGAGTAGGAATTAAGCTTGGGGGTGGTGATATGTCTTCAACGTATCTATAATTTTTGCTTATTCCATGCTGTTATATTATCAATCTTGGATGTTTTACAATCATTTTATAGCAACTTTATATCATTTTTTGGGACTAACCTATTGACATAGTGCCAAAGTGCCAATTGTTGTTTTTGCTTGTTTTTTACTTCGCAGAATATCAGTACCAAACGGAGTCCAATCGCGACGAAACTTTTTGGAGATTTTATTTAGACCAGAAGAAGGCCAGTGGGCCAAAGAAGTTACCAGGAGGGAACCCAGGCCGCCCACAACCCACCAGGTCATGCCAGGGGCCCCGGGCGCGCCCTCATGGGTTGTGGCCGCCTCGGGAGTCCCCTCCACCGCCTTTGATGCCTATAAATTCCCAAATATTCCAGAAACCCTAGAGGAGTCGATGAAAAACACATCCAGCCGCCGCAATTCCAGAACCGCGAGATCCAATCTAACACCATCACGGAGGGGTTCATCATCGTCATTGGTGCCTCTCCGATGATGCGTGAGTAGTCCACTAGAGACCTACGGGTCCGTAGGCAGTAGGTAGATGGCTTCCTCTCTCTCTCTTTTGATTCTCAATACAATGGTCTCTTGGAGATCTATTTGATGTAAACTTTTGCGGTGAATTTGTTGGGATGCGATGAATTTTGAGTTCATGATCAGTTTCTATCCATGAATATTAATTGAGTCTTCTTTGATCTCTTATATGCATGATTACTTATAGACTCGTATTTCTTCTTCGAATCTTTGGTTTAGTTAGGCCAACTAGATCGATTTTTCTTGCCATGGGAAGAGGTGCTTTGTGATGGGTTCGATCTTGCGGTGTCCTCTCCCAGTGACAGAAGGGGCAGCGAGGCACGCATGTATCGTTGCTATTAAGGATAACAAGATGGGGTCTATTCCTACATGAATAGATTTTGTCTACATCATGTCACCGTTCTTATTGCATTACTCCATTTTTCCATGAACTTAATACACTAGATGCATGCTGGATAGCGGTCGATGTGTGGAGTAATAGTAGTAGATGCAGAATCATTTCGGTCTACTAATCTTGGACGTGATGCCTATATAATGATCATCGCCTTGGATATCGTCATGATTATTTGATCTTCTATCAATTGCCCAACAGTAATTTGTTCACCCACCGTGTGCTATACTCCTGATAGAAGCCACTAGTAAAACCTACGGCCCCCGGGTCTACTTTTCCAACATATTGCTTTCCGATCTATCTTTTTGCTGCTTTTGTTTTCAGATCTATTATTCCAAAAACCCAAAAATACCTTGCTGCACTTTTTATTTGCCTCTTTTATTTTGCGTTCTTGAGAGATCTATCTATCCAATCTATCTTATCCTAATCTATCTTTTTACCGTAGAGAGATTGACAACCTCTCTTTCGCGTCGGGTTGCAAGTATTTGTTCTTTGTGTGCAGGTGCTGTTTACGTTGTGTTGGTGATCCTCCTACTGGTTCGATACCTTGGTTTCATAACTGAGGGAAATACTTACCGTCGCTGTGCTGCATCATCCCTTCCTCTTTGGGGAAATACCGACGCAGTCTCAAGCCACGTCACTATACTTGGTCTAACGAGCAGGACACCCCCACCCTCGTCCGCGACGACCGTGTTCTGCGTACTCCTTCCTGGGTGGCAACATACCCGCATTGCTTGCTCCGGTGTCTCTCCTCTGCGGCCTCGGACCACTGTCCGCTTCTTATTGACTGCTCTGTGAGATCCCAGGGTGGTCGACGCTTCCACTTTCAGAGGTTTTGGCCTTTTTTTATGGCTTTCACCAAGTCGTTTAGGACGCTTGGTGATCCGTCACTCCTGACCCGGACTCCTTTCGGTGCTTCTTTGCACGATTCAAGGCTACAACTTGCTGTCTCCAGTGGTGGAGCTCGCGTACCATTTGCACTATCTCCGCTCAGTCGCCCGTGAGCTCATTGCCCGCCTCGACGCGGCAGAAGATTACAGGCCCCTCACTCTTGCTGAAGCTTGGTTGCGCCAGGAGCTAAAGCTGAAATACCTAGGGCCTTGCCTCCTTGGAGCGCTCGATCGCGGGCCAGCGCGTTCGCCTGCGCTAGTTGAAGGAGGGTGAGGCTTTTGCGGCTTTCTCCAAGATTCATGCTTCTCACCGTGCCCGCAAGAACCGCCTTGTTGATCTTACCGTTGATTGGATACGTATCTCCGGCGAGCCGGACTTGGCCAAGGCTACTTTTGAGCATTTCTCGGCCATCTTGGGGACACAAGGCGGCAGAACTACTACCCTCAACCTCGACGCCATTGGCCTTCCCACGTTTGAGCTTTCCTCCCTCGAGGAGCCGTTCACTGCCGACGAGATCTGGGAGGCTATCAACAAGCTCCCCTCCGGCAAGTCCCCTGGTCCGGATGGGTTCATGGCCGAGTTCCTCCGCTCTTGTTGGGATATCATCAAGGATGACCTTTGTGAGGTTTTTGACAAGCTCTACGCTCTCAACGGTCGGGCATTCCAGCGCCTCAACGAGGCCCTCACCATCCTCCTGTCGAAGAAGCATGACGTGAGTACGCTCTTCGACTACCGCCCGATCAGTCTCATTCATCTGGTGGCTAAGCATTTCGCGAAGGCCCTCTCCCTCCGCCTTGTCCCAAGGCTTGGAGAGCTTGTCTCCGCGAACCAAAGTGCCTTCATCACTGGGAGAAGCGTCCACGACAACTTCCTTCTAGTCTAGCAAACGGCAAGGCATCTACACCAGCTCAAACAGCCGCGCGTCCTCTTGAAGCTGGACATAGCTCGACATTCGACTCGGTCTCATGGCCCTTTCTCCTCCAGGTGCTGCAGCACTTGGGTTTTGATCCGCAATGGCGCGAATGGATTTCCATCCTCACCTCCACGGCCTCCACACGCGTGTTGGTCAACGGCACTCCAGGCCCACCTATTTCCCATAGGAAGGGCCTCCGACAGGGTGATCCAGTCGCGCCGATGATCTTTGTCTTGGTCATCGGCGCCCTCAACTCGCTCCTGCAGAAGGCTGTGGCGTCTGGTGTCATCATACGGCTCACTCGCCACCATGCCGCATCCAGCATTTCCATGTTTGGCGACGACGTGGTCGTCTTCTGCCACCCTGACACCGTCGAGCTCACCACGGTCTGCAAGCTCTTGGACCTCTTTTGGGAGGCTGCCGGCTTAAGCACAAACTTCGCCAAGTGCTTGGCCGTGCCCATCCAGTGCACCCCGTCGAGTCCATTGGAATGACGCTCTCCTGCCCGGTGTCTTCCTTCCCGATGTGCTACTTGGGCCTCCCCCTCTCCCTCTGGAAGGTCCCGCCCTCTCACCTGATGCCCCTTATCGACAAGCTTCTTTGCAAGATTGCCACTTGGAAGGCCGCGCTCCTCACGCGGGTCGAGCTCGTGGCCTTGGTCCGGCAGGTGCTGTCCGCCATGCCCGTGCACATCCTCCTCGCCATGGCGCTTTCTCCTCCCATTCTCAAGAAGGCCAACAGGATCATCAGAGACTTCTTGTGGCACGGACGAAAGGACGCGCGCGCTGGGTCCTGTCTCGTTAGTTGGGCGCGCGTGTGTCGGCCCATTGAGCTCGAAGGGCTCGACATCCGGGATTTACAGCGCACTGGAATCTCTCTTCGGGCATGGTGGCTCTAGCTACAGGCCACGGATCAGTCTCGCCCTTGGGCCCATCTATAGCTACCCCATGATGCTGAGGCCGTTCATTTCTTCCGGGCGTCCACTACATGGACTATTGGCAATGGTACTTCCTACCGCTTCTGGGTTGACCCGTGGCTCGAGGGTAGCCTATCTCGTCTATTGCCCCAGCCTTGCTGGCCCTAGTCTCGGCCAGGAGACGGCGCACATGCACGGTGGCCGTGGCCCTCATCGACCGCACTTGGATCACGGACATCCAGGGATCGCTCGGGCCGGCGTCCATCCTTGAGTACGTGGAGGTCTGGCACATGGTGCAGCACGTGGTCCTCTCCTCCCAACCGGATATCATTCGCTGGAGGTGGTCTGCGAGTGGGGAGTACTCGGCATCCTCTTGCTATTCTGCTTTGTTCTCCGGATCCACGACGCCCGAGCACTGGGGCTAGTGTGGAAGTCAGGAGCGCCCCTGTCGGTGAAGTTCTTTATGTACCTGGCCTCCTTGAACTGCTGCTGGTCTGTGGACAGGCTTGCGCGACGTGACCTGCCGCATGAGCCCGCGTGTGTCCTATGCCTGCAGGAGCCGAAGACCCTGCAACACATCATGGTGGGATGTGTCTTTTCTCGCGTTATCTGGCATGAGATCCTTACCTGGTGCTGCCCCTCCATTCCATCGCCAGCCAGCTCCTCTGACTTCTTCGACTGGTTGTCTGCCGCTTTACTTACGTTACCTATGACTACTCGCCGAGGTCTTACCACCATGGCCAGCCTCGTGGCATGGACGCTTTGGCGCCACCGCAATGCGGTCATCTTCGACAAAATCGCCCCCTCCACCTCGTCCGTGATCACCGCTATCAAGGACAACGCCCGCTCCTGGACAGCGGTCGGAGCCAAAGGACTTAGCACTTTTATCCCTGTAACCTAACCTTGTATTAGGGGCTGAGCATCCCCACCATTCTATGCTCATCCGATTGGCACGGACACGCCTTCTTGCGTACGTGAATGTGGCGTCGACTTGTATTTTCTTATCTCTCTATCAATGCAACGATACGCTCCTAGCGTATTCGCGAAAAAAAGAAGAAGAGCCAAACAAACACCCTCCATGAAATTTCAGCTTCCAAACCATTTTTCTTGCTTGAGGAACTCAGCTTCCAAAACATCATTAACGCAGTTAAGCAACTGATACCGTAGTATACACGGTAGCTACCACATATTTCATACATCACTTAACCTCACACGTACTATTCAAAAGAAAGAAGAAAAGCTTCACTCACACGTACGGTAACACACACAAGCATCACGGCATGCACTGCGGTGCCTGCCCTGCAACCAGCGACAACATTACACGCACACACGCACGCACGCAAATACTCCACATCAACACGTCCATAATACTCTTGTCCCGGCCTTGGCACGTACGAGCACATGTACTTATCACGCGGTGGCGATGGGCGCGGCGTCCGCCTTCATGGCCTCGAAGCGCGGCTCCTTGGCCTCGAACTTGTGGCGCACGTACAGGTTCATGTAGTCCTCGAACACGAACCTCGGGTACACGGCGCTCCCGGCGTGCTCCGCCTGCTCCTCCGACGCCTCCTCGACGAGCGCCGGGGCCGGGAAGATGACGGCGTCGGCGCCGGGGTTGTAGAATGAGGCGATGGACATGCGGTTGCCGTCGGGGCGGGTGAGCACGCGGTGCATCACGCTCTTGTACCGCCCGTTGGTGATCACCTCCAGCTGGTCGCCGATGTTGACGACGATGGCGTGGCGCATGGGCGGCACGTCCACCCATGCCCCGTCCTTGAGGAGCTGCAGCCCGCTGACCTGGTCGTCCTGGAAGAGCAGGATCACGCCGCCGGCGTCGGTGTGCGCGCGGAGGCCGTCCACCAGGTCGGGGCGCGGGCACGGCGGGTAGCTGCTCACCTTGGTGCCGAACGTCGGGCCCCTGGACCCGGCGAAGGCCTGCTTCAGGTAGCCCGGCTCCAGGCCCAGGTTCTCGCACAGCAGGCCCAGCACCTTCTCTGCCAGCTTCTCGATCTCGGACGCGAACTCCTTCATCACTTGCCTGCAAACGACCACACGAAAAAGGCAGTTTTTGTTACGAGACAAACAAGTGTCACTTGCTAAAAAAAGTGATTCCAGTCGTGTTGGTTACTACTGTTACTTAATTAGGATTCTGATGTGCGCAAGCAATCTTATCTCCTGGTGATATCCTGGCAGCAGTACTATATCTGCTGGATTTTTTTTAGCTGCATGCTGCGCCAGGAATGACTTTTTATGCAGGACGAAATGTTCGGTCAGGAGGCCCAATAATAGGCCGCTTCGTCAGCAAAAAGCGCACTAGAGTTGAATCTGCGACTAACACTAGTTAAAAGTGGTGCTATCCGTTGGTGTCTTATGTTATTAGTAAGTGATGATCTAAGTAGCAGTAGTTAATTCATTAAGTAATCAGGCGTACGTGCGTACCTGTAGTGGTTGTCGAGGTCGGGCAGGCCGGCGAGGTTGGAGACGGGGAGGTGGCGGACGAAGAAGGTGCTCTCCCAGTCCACGTCCTTCACGTCGGCGCCCTTCTCGCCGGCCTCCAGCGTGCTCGCCGCGAACTCCTTGAACTTGTCCTCTCGGCACGTGGCGTAGTGCGCCTTGCTCACCCGCTCCACCTCGTCCATCAGCTCGTGCGAGATGCCATGGTTCAGCAGCTGCAACCAGAATCAATATGGTTAATCATGTCAAGAATCGCACTTATGCCTGCTTTCTAGAAATCATACATATATCATGAAGAGAATCATCAAGCACTACGTTCATAAAATCATTCTGCCATAAGAGAATTCTATGTGCGTGCGGCAGTGGCACCTCGAAGAAGCCCCAGTTCTCGCAGGCGTCGCGGATGACCTCCATGGCCGCGCCCCTCTCATCGGTCTCCAGCTTCTCCATGTTGATCACCGGGAAGCTCAAGGAGGCGGCAGCTGCATTAGCAGGAATTGCCATCGCTCTCGATCTGATCACTCTGGATATCTGTATGTATCTGTGTGTGCTGGACTGCTGGCACTAGTAGAAAACATGGCTTTCGTCCTAGCCGGATCGGAGCAATAGTCCCGGTCGCGCTACGAACCGGGACTAATGTGAGCATTAGTCCCGGTTCGAGCGGCTAGGACGCCGGACGGGGCTCGGCAGGCATCAGTCCCGGTTCGAATGGGACCTTTAGTCCCGGTTGGAGACACCAACCGGGACTAAAGGGGGTGAACCGGGACTAAAGGGGGTGATACCCTTTAGTCCCGGTTAGTGTCCCCAACCGGGACTAAAAAGGCCTATCTCTAGTTCCGATTGGAGACAACAACCGGGACTAAAGGGTAAGTCCCGGTTGTTGTCTCCAACCGGGACTAAAGTGGTATGAAAAAGCAAAACGGCTATAACTTTTGCATACGATGTTGAAAAAAAAAACTTTAATATATCAAAATATTCAGCACGAGAAACTGGTTTAATTACTAAAGGTCCTTTTCCAGTTTTTTTTTGTTTTTTGCTTTATTTATTTTCTTTTGTTTCTACTTACAGCGAAATATTTAGAGTTTTTGAGCGAAATTTGTGTGAATCACTAGTTTGTGAATAACTTTACTTTGAAAATAGATTTTTGAGTGATTCTTTTTCCTGCTGTTTAACATTAGTGTGTTTTATCATTATATTCAATTTGGTAATTTTTAGGTTATTTTAAATAGGTTTTTTAATCAAAAATAGATTCTGTTTAGCTCTTTTAGTTTTATAGCTAAAAAATCAATAAATGCATGAAAAATAGCGAATGAAGTGGGAAAGGGTTGAAAATTGATTTTGTGGCTTTTAATGGTGCATGTTGAACGCACAAAAAGTCTGGAGTTAAAATAAGTTTAAAAAAATGAAATGCCTTTGTAGCAGATGAGTTTTCGTCCGAAACTCTGATACTTCGAAAGGGATTGTCCAGTTTGTACACGAAGTGCATCCAGTTTTTGCCGTAACCCTCTCAACTTTTTAGCACATGCTATGTGGGTGAAATGATGATACCATGCCAAATTTCAACCTTTTCAGAGTTCATTTGTAGTGATTTTCAATTTCGGGGTCATTTAGCTTAAAAAAATCAATAAATGCATCAAAAAAAGCGAATGAAGTGGAAAAGGGTTGAAAATTGATGATGTGGCTTTTAATGGTGCATGTTGAACGCACAAAAAATCTGGAGTTGAAATAAGTTAAAAAAAATGAAATGCCTTTGTAACAGATGAGTTTTCGTCCGAAACCCTGATACTTCGAAAGGGATTGTTCAGTTTGTACACGAAGTGCATCCAGTTTTTGCCGTAACCCTCTCAACTTTTTAGCACATGCTATGTGGGTGAAATGATGATACCATGCCAAGTTTCAACCTTTTCAGAGTTCATTTGTAGTGATTTTCAATTTCGGGGTCATTTAGCTCAAAAAAAATCAATAAATGCATGAAAAATAGCGAATGAAGTGGTAAAGGGTTGAAAATTGATGATGTGGCTTTTAATGGTGCATGTTGAATGCACAAAAAGTCTGGAGTTGAAATAAGTTTAAAAAAATGAAATGCCTTTGTAACAGATGAGTTTTCATCCGAAACCCCGATACTTCGAAAGGGATTGTCCAGTTTGTACACGAAGTGCATCCAGTTTTTGCCGTAACCCTCTCAACTTTTTAGCACATGCTATGTGGGTGAAATGATGATACCATGCCAAGTTTCAACCTTTTCAGAGTTCATTTGTAGTGATTTTCAATTTCGGGGTCATTTAGCTAAAAAAAATCAATAAATGCATGAAAAATAGCGAATGAAGTGGGAAAGGGTTGAAAATTGATGATGTGGATTTTAATGGTGCATGTTGAACGCACAAAAAGTCTGGAGTTGAAATAAGTTTAAAAAAATGAAATGCCTTTGTAACAGATGAGTTTTCGTCCGAAACTCTGATACTTCGAAAGGGATTGTCCAGTTTGTACACGAAGTGCATCCAGTTTTTGCCATAACCCTCTCAACTTTTTAGCACATGCTATGTGGGTGAAATGACGATACCATGCCAAGTTTCAACCTTTTCAGAGTTCGTTTTTAATTCTTTTAGATTTTTGAAATTTGAAAAGAATAAAAAGTCAGATTTTAAAAACTAGTTTTATTTTAAAAAATAAATAAATGATGTCATATTTGGATTCCTCACATTTTTCTGATAATAATGGATATATTATTTGTCGAATTTCAATTTACAGATTTAAAGATATTAATTATGCCATATTAAATGAATAAATGACAAAAAATGAATAAAATAATATTATTACTTATTTTATTTTCATTGAAATTCAATATTATTATTACTTATTTTATTTTAAACTTTTTATTATTTTGGATTTTTTTGTTTTTTTGTTTTTTTGTTTTTTGAGAATTTTTTATTTTTTTGAAAATTTTGCCTTTTTTGAAGTTTTTAAATTAATCATTGTTGGTTGTTAATCATTGTTGTTTATTTTAATAATTGTTTGGAATTCAAAAAATTAAATCATGTGACATCAAGACCTAAGGGTTAATAGGATTGATAGCTTACTATTATTAAGAAAACAACAAGTGCAGACTTGGAAACTAGGGGAGATAGAACTCGAAAGTTAAGCGTGCTGGGGTTAGAGCAGTGAGAGGATGGGTGACCTGCCGGGAAGTTAAGCGTGCTGGGGTTGGAGCAGTGAGAGGATGAGTGACCGGTCGGGAAGTTAGACGATTTGGAGCAGTGAGGAGGGGTGATTAGAGATTAAATTGTCAAATAATTCAAAGATTTGAAAATCAGAATTTTTTTTAAAACAAATCAAAAAAATGTTGAAAAAAAAAATCGAAAAAAAGTAAAAAAAAAATTTCAAAAAAATACCTTTAGTCCCGGTTGGTAACACCAACCGGGACCAAAGGTCCTCCAGCCCCCGCTCCAGAAAGCGGCTACGTGGAGCCCCTTTGGTCCCGGTTCGTAAGCAAACCGAGACTAAAGGTTTTGGGTATTAGTCCCGTTTGCTTTGTCCCGGTTCCAGAACCGGGACTAAAGGCCCTCTGGAACCGGGACTAATACCCTGTTTTCTACTAGTGTGGTTAGCTGAAGCAGAGGGTGAGTGTGCGCTCTGAGGCCGGTGTCGAGTGCCCAATTTATAGGCGCGCAAGAGAGAAGGATGGATGGTACCTAACTGCAATGACCTAGCCAGGACGTAGGAGATTACGACACACTTAATTAGTTAATTACTTTGGTCAATCAATATGGAATGGGGAACAAAGCTGTCTGGATGTGTAGAATAACACGGACGAAAGCAACCGAGATATGCCCCAGTTAGCTGATCGGATCAACGTGCGCGCCGCAACTTCGTGTAGCTTACCTGATCGACGTACACATAACTAAGTTGTCTCCAAGAATATCGCTTCTTGCTAATCAATATGCCGTGATGGAGACAGGAGCAGTATGATAAGTATTACTAGCTGATAGGCTGATAGTCTACGTTATCCACTATTCTATGTATGTACCTAACCTAAGTAGTGTTGGTGAAGTCTATGAAGTACAGATGGAGTTGTCTCTTACTTTACATGTTGATAATGACAGAGATTATGCCTAGCACACCTGACCCAGGCCACACACTCCATAGTGGAGCTCTGCTGTCAACAAATATATGGCACTGCTCCAACATCGACCGATCACTTTGACTGCTGCTGTCCGGGGACACCGGTCGATCGTGTCTGAAACATGGCACGTAACGCGATCTATTCATGGATGGATGGATAAGCAGGTAGAGCCTAGAGCTAGAGCTAGTAACTTCCAGCGCTTACCCGATGTCTGTCCTACTCAGCAACAACCAGCAGCAGTAGCTAAAATAGCATGTAGATCACTTATTGTCCAGACTCCTGTGTGCCGGTCGACTTAAAGCGGGAATGGGAGCACCAGTTGCTGCACTCCTGTACGCATCAAAGCTGCATGGTTCTTTGCAGCTGGACCACTAGACCCCGGCCATGTCCCAGATCGACCCATCGATGGACAGCTCAAGCTAGCGTCTTCTCCGTTCTCCCCAGTGTAACCTTTCCTTTCTCCTTTCGCCCTCATGGTAGGGACCGGGTTAAATTATGTTCCCTTCTCCAGTGTCATTGTCTTAAAACTTATCTCGAGACGTTCAAAAGAACAGCGGGTGCAGGAGAAAACAAGGATCGAGCTGTACGCATCACCGGGACACCCACTACGAGCACATGGCTCTTGCACCTCTCTTGAAATATGCTTTCGCCTCACTATATTAATATGGCAACCGTCCCATACATCAGTTTGAGCAACGCTGGGCAACTAGCATAATCACGCCCAAAAGAAAATACAAGAGAAAAATAAGAGAAATAATGCCAACAACGTCGGATAAACGAAAGCGACGGAGTCCCGGAACCGCTGCGCCTATCGGAGACTTCCACCACGCTCCTATGCCACCGAATTGCCGCGTACCAAGCAACACCTTCAAGAAGAACTTCAACGATGACGATGCTGCTGCCCGAACGAATCCTACGATTTCTCCCGGTACACGAAGGGGTGTGGGGGAGAGGTCCACACGACGCCCTTCAAGAAGGATGGCGACGTCCATAGGCGTCACCGCGTCGGTGCCAGCAAGACCGGACAAAGATTTCTCCTGACCCCTCGCACCCACAACCCAGGACCAACCGTTGGCTCCACCACATCCACCGCCCACCTGTTGGAAATATGCCCTAGAGGCAATAATAAATTAGTTATTATCATATTTCCTTGTTCATGATAATCGTTTATTATCCATGCTAGAATTGTATTGATCGAAAACTCGGATACATGTGTGGATACATAGACAACACTATGTCCCTAGTGAGCCTCTACTAGACTAGCTCGTTGATCAAAGATGGTCAAGGTTTCCTGGCCATAGACATGAGTTGTCATTTGATAACGGGATCACATCATTAGGAGAATGATGTGATGGACAAGACCCAAACTATGAACGTAGCATATGATCGTGTCAAGTTTATTGCTATTGTTTTCTGCTTGTCAAGTATCTGTTCCTATGACCATGAGATCATGCAACTCACTGACACCGGAGGAGTACCTGGTGTGTATCAAACGTCGCAACGTAACTGGGTGACTATAAAGGTGCTCTACATGTATCTCTGAGGGTGTCTGTTGGGCTGGCGTGGATCGAGACTGGGATTTGTCACTCCGTATGACGGAGAGGTATCTCTGGGCCCTCTCGGTAATACAACATCACAAGAAGCTTGCAAGCAATGTGACTAAGGAGTTAGTCGCGGGATCTTGTATTACGGAATGAGTAAAGAGACTTGTTGGTAACGAGATTGAACTAGGTATGGAGATACTGATGATCGAATCTTGGGCAAGTAACATACCGATGGACAAAGGGAACTGCATACGGGATTGTCTGAATCCTTGACATCGTGGTTCGACCAATAAAGATCTTCGTAGAATATGTAGGAACCAATATGGGCATCCAGGTCCCGCTATTGGTTATTGACCGTAGAGGTGTCTCGGTCAAGTCTACATAGTTCTCGAACCCGCAGGGTCTGCACACTTAACATTCGGTGACGATTTGGTATGGTTGAGTTATGTATGTTGGTGACCGAAAGTTGTTCGGAGTCCCAGATGAGATCCCGGACGTCACGAGGAGCTCCAGAATAGTCCGGAGGTAAATATTTATATATGGGAAGTCATATTTTGGCTACCGGAAAAGTTTCGGGTTTTTCCGGTATTGTACCGGGAAGCTTCCGAAAGGTTCCAGAGGGTTCCGGAGGAGTCCGGAAGGGTCCCTCCAACCTCTAGGACGTGCATGGGCTGTCATTTGGCGTCCAAGCCTTGTTGGGCCAGCCCCCAAGGGCCCATGTGGCTAGGGGGTAGGAAACCCTAAAGGGGAAGGCACCTAGGAGGTGCCTTGGGGAGGGAGGATTCCTCCCTCCTGGTCGCCGCCCCTTCCTTGGAGGAAGGGCTAGGGCTGCGCCCCATCTACCCCCTCCTCCTATATATAGAGAGGGAGAGGGAGGGCAGCGGCACCCCAAGGCATAGGTGCAGCCCTCCCTCTCTCCCTAGATCTGTTTCTCCACCGAAAACGCATCCGCGACAGCGCTTGGAGAAGCCCTGCTGAGATTGCTCCACCACCACCGCCACCACGTCGTTGTGTTGTCGGAGAACTCATCTACCTCTCCGCCCTCGCTTGCTGGATCAAGGAGGCGGAGACTTCATCGAGCTGTATGTGTGCTGAACGCGGAGGTGCCGTCCGTTCGGCGCTAGATCGGAACGGATCGTGATTGGATCGCGAAGACGTTCGACTACACCAACCGCGTTATATACGCTTCCGCTTAGCGATCTACAAGGGTATGTAGATACACTCCCGCTCTCATATCTATGCATCTCCATGGATAGATATTGGGTGTTCGTAGGAAATTTTTTGTTTCCCATGCAACGTTCCCCAACAGTGGCATCATGAGCTAGGTCTATGCGTAGATGACATCACGAGTAGAACACAAAGGAGTTTGTGGGCGTTGATATTCAGATTGCTTCCTTCCTTAGTCTTATTTTGATTTAGCGGTATTGTGGGATGAAGCGGCCCGGACCAACTTTACATGTCCTCGTACATGAGACCGGTTCCATCGACTGACATGTAACTTTGTTGCATAAGATAGCTGGCGGGTGTCTGTCTCTCCCACCTTAGTTTAATCGGATTCGACAAAGGCGGTCCTTGTAGAAGGTTAAATAACAACTTGTATATCACCGTTGTGGTTTTGCGTAGGTAAGAATCGTTCTTGCTAGATACCCATAGCAGCCACGTAAAACATGCAACACCAAATTAGACGACGTCTAACTTGTTTTTGCAGGGTATGTTGTGATATGATATGGCCAAAGACATGATGATATATATTTGATGTATGAGATGATCATGTTTTTGTAATAGTTTATATCAACTTGCATGTTGATACGACAACCGGCAAGAGCCATAGGGTTGTCTTTAATTATTATGTGGCCTGCGTGTCACTTATTAAGCGCTATGTAATGCTTTACTTTATCGCTAAGCGGTAGCAATAGTGGTAGAAGCATGGTTGGTGCGACAACCCCGATGGCAACACGATGATGGAGATCATGATGATGGAGATCATGGTGTCATGCCGGTGACGATAGAAATCATGCCGGTGCTTTGGAGATGGAGATCAAAAGCACAAGTTCATGGCCATATCATGTCACTTATGATTTGCATGTGATGTTAATCCTTTTATGCATCTTATTTTGCTTAGGATGACGGTAGCATTATAAGGTGATCCCTCACTAAAATTTCAAGATAAAATTGTGTTCTCCCCGAGTGTGCACCGTTGCGAAAGTTCGTCGTTTCGAAGCATCACGTGATGATCGGGTGTGATAGACTCTACGTTCACATACAATGGGTGCCAGCCAGTTTTGCACATGCGAAACACTCTGGGTTAAACTTGACGAGCCTAGCATGTACAGACATGGCCTCGGAACACAAGAGACCGAAAGGTCGAACATGAGTCATATAGTAGATATGATCAACATGGAGATGTTCACCATTGAACCCACCTCCTCTCACGTGATGATCGGACTTGGGTTGGTGAATTTGGATCATATAGCACTCGGATGACCGGAGGGATGTCAATTTGAGTGGGAGTTCTTTAGTAATATGATTAATTGAACTCATTATCATGAACATAGTCTAAAGTTGTATTTGCAAAATTATATTGTAGATCGATAGCTCGCGCTGTAGCTCCCTTAAATTTTGATACGTTCCTAGAGAAAAAGTAAGTTGAAAGATGATGGTAGCAGTTATTCGGACTGGGTCCGTGATATGAGGATTGTCCTCATTGCTGCACAGAAGGCTTATGTTCTTGATGCACCGCTCGGTGCGCCACCCCCTCAAGTGTCGTCTGTGGATGTTGTGAACATCTGACAGACACGTTCTGATGACTACTTGATAGTTCAGTGCGTCATGCATTACAGCTTAGAATTGAGGCTCCAAAGACGTTTTGAACGTCACGAAGCATATGAGATGTTCCAAGAGCTGAAATTGGGATTTCAGGCTCGTGCCCTTGTTGAGAGATATGAGACCTCCAACAAGATTCTTTGCCCGCAAGATGAAGGAGAATAGCTCAATCAGGTGAGCATGTGCCCAGATTGTCTGGGTACTACAATCGCTTGAATCAAGTGGGAGTTCATCTTCCAGATAAGATAGTGATTGACAGAGTTCTCCAAGTCAGTGCCACCAAGCTATTAGAGCTTCGTGATGAACTATAACATGCCAGGGATGGAGATGATCCCTGAGCTATTCACGATGTTTGACACCGCGAAGGTAGAAATCAAGAAAGATCATCAAGTCTTGATGGTTAGTAAAACCACTAGTTTCGAGAAGGGCAAGGGGAAGGAGGGAAACTTCATGAATGGCAAGCCAGTTGCAGCTTCAGTGGAGAAACCCAAGGTTGAACCCAAACCCGAGACTAAGTGCTTCTATAATAAGGGGAACGGTCACTAGTAGCGGAACTGCCCCACATACTTGGCAGATAAGAAGGCTGGCAACGTCAACAGAGGTATATTTGATATACGTGTTATTGATGTGTACCTTACTAGTACTCCTAGTAGCACCGGGGTATAAGATACCGGTTCAGTTGCTAATGTTAGTAACTCGAAATAAAAGCTACGGAATAAACGAAGACTAGCTAAAGAGCGAGGTGATGATGTGTGTTGGAAGTGTTTCCAAGGTTGATGTGATCACCATCGCATGCTCCCTCTAACTTCGGGATTAGTGTTGAACCTAAATAAATGTTATTTGATGTTTGCGTTGAGCATGAACGTGATTAGATTGTGTTTATTGCAATACGGTTATTCATTTAAGTCAAGAGAATAATGGTTATTCTGTTTACATGAATAATACCTTCAATGGTCATGCACCAAATGTGAATGGTTTATTGAATCTCGATCGTAGTGATACACATGTTCATAATATTTATGCCAAAAGATGCAAAGTTACTAATGATAGTACCACATACTTGTGGCACTGCCGCTAAGGTCATATTGGTGTAAAGCGCATGAAGAAACTCCATGTTGATGGATCTTTGGACTCACTCGATTTCGAATCGCTTGAGACATGCGGACCATGCCTCATGGGCAAGATGACCAAGACCCCGTTTTCCGGTATGATGGAGCAGGAAAGTGACTTATTGGAAATGATACATGTTGATGTATGCGGTCCAATGAGTGTTGAAGCGTGTAGTGGATATCGTTATTTTCTTACCTTCACTGATGATTTGAGTGGATATGGGTATATTTACTTAATGAAACACAAGTTTGAAATGTTTGAAAAGTTCAAGCAATTTGAGAGTGAAGTTGAAGATCATCGTGACAAGTAGATAAGATGTCTATGATATGATCATGGAGCTGAATATCTGAGTTACGAGTTTGGTATGCAACTTAATACAATGTGGAAATTGTTTCACAACTCACGCTTGATACGTCTCCAACGTATCTATAATTTTTGCTTGTTCCATGCTGTTATATTATCATTCACTAGTGCAGAAAAGCCTAGCTATGGCATGGCAAAAATGGCCATGCTGGCGTGGAAACCCGACTGTTGGAAATATGCCCTAGAGGCAATAATAAATTGGTTATTATTATATTTCCTTGTTCGTGATAATCGTTTATTATCCATGCTATAATTGTATTGACTGGAAACTCAAATACATGTGTGGGTACATAGACAACACTGTGTCCCTAGTATGCCTCTAGTTAACTAGTTCGTTGATCAAAGATGGTCAAGGTTTCCTGGCCATAGACATGAGATGTCATTTGATAACGGGATCACATCATTAGGAGAATGATGTGATGGACAAGACCCAAACTATAAACATAGCATATGATCGTGTCAGTTTATTGCTATAGTTTTCTGCATGTCAAGTATCTGTTCCTATGACCATGAGATCATGCAACTCACTGACACCGGAGGAATATCTTGTGTGTATCAAACGTCACAACGTAACTGGGTGACTATAAAGATGCTCTACAGGTATCTCCGAGGGTGTCTGTTGAGTGGGCATGGATCAAGACTGGGATTTGTTACTCCGTGTGACGGAGAGGTATCTCAGGGCCCACTCGATAATACAACATCACAATAAGCCTTGCAAGCAATGTGACTAAGTGTTAGCCACGGGATCTTGTATTACAGAACGAGTAAAGAGACTTGCCGGTAATGAGATTGAACTAGGTATAGAGATACCGACGATCGAATCTCGGGCAAGTAACATACCGAAGAACAAAGGGAACAACGTACGGGATTAACTGAATCCTTGACATAGAGGTTCAACCGATAAAGATCTTCGTAGAATATGTAGGAACCAATATGTGCATCCAGGTCCCGCTATTGGTTATTGACCGTAGAGGTGTCTTGGTCATGTCTACATAGTTCTCGAACCCGCAGGGTCTGCACACTTAAGGTTCGGTGACGTTTCGGTATAGTAGAATTATGTATGGTGGTGACCGAAGGTTGTTCGGAAGTCCCGGATGAGATCCTGGATGTCACGAGGAGCTCCGGAATGGTCCGGAGGTAAAAATTGATATATAGGAAGTCCTGTTTTGGTCACCGGAAAAGTTTCGGGTATTTCGGTAGTGTACCGGGAGTGCCGGGAGGGGTACCGGGGACCATCGGGAGGGGTGTCTCGACCCAAAGGACCTCATGGGCTGTGGGAGGAGTCAAACCAGCCCCTAGTGGGCTGGCCTAACCCCCCCACTAAGGCCCATGTGGCTTTGGGTGGAAAAAATCCAAAGGAGGAAAGGTGGAAAGGGTTTCCATGTGGAGAGGAGGAATCCTACTCCTAAAAGGATTGGAGTAGGACTCCTCCACCTCCAATTTCGGACAACCTTGAGGGTTTGAGGCTGCCTCCTCCCCTCCCTCCCTCCTATATATACTAGAGGATTTAGAGGGAAGAGCTAACCCTAATTGGCACGTGCTCCCTCTACTTCATCTAGATCGATTTCTCCTCTAGTCTAGTTTAAGCGGTGCTTAGGCGAAGCCCTGCCGGAATTGTTCCACCACCATCGCCGCCGCGCCTTCGCGCCGCCGGAGAACTCTTCTACCTCTCTGCTCCCTCTTGTTGGATCAAGAAGGCGGAGATCGTCATCGAGCTGTACGTGTGCTGAACGCGGAGGTGCCGTCCGTTGAGCGCTAGATCGGAAGGACCGTGATCAGGATCGCGAGATGATTCGTGATTTGATCGCGGGACGGATCGTGATGGGATCGCGGGACGGATCGAGATTGGATCGCGAGATGGATCGTGATGGGATCGCGGGACGCTCGGCGATTTGGATCGCGAAGACGTTCGACTACATCCACCGCGTTTCTTAACGCTTCCCGCTTAGTGATCTACAAGGGTATGTAGATCCATTCTCCCTCTCGTAGATGCTCATCACCATGGATAGATCTTGCGTGTGCATAGGAATTTTTTTTGTTTCCCATGCAACGTTCCCCAGCAGTGGCATCATGAGCTAGGTCTATGTGTAGATGATATCTCGAGTAGAACACAAAGGAGTTTGTGGGCGTTGATATTCGGATTGCTTCCTCCCTTGGTCTTTTCTTGTTTCGGCGGTATTGTGGGATGAAGCGGCCCGGACCAACATTACTCGTACTCTTACGAGAGACCGGTTCCATCAACTGACATGTAACTTCGTTGCATAAAGATGGCTGGCGGGTGTCTGTTTCTCCCACTTTAGTCGGATCGGATTTGACAAAGGCGGTCCTTGAGAAGGTTGAATAGCAATTTTTGTATCACCGTTGTGGTTTTTGCGTAGGCAAGAATTGTTCTTGCTAGATACCCGTAGCAGCCACGTAAAACTTGCAACAACAATTAGAGGACGTCTAACTTGTTTTTGCAGGGTATGTTGTGATGTGATATGGCCAATTACATGATGAGATATATGTGATGTATGAGATGATCATGTATTGTATAGAATATCACGACTTGCATGTCGATGAGTACGGCAACAGACAGGAGCCATAGGGTTGTCTTTAATTATTTTCACCGTTTTTGCTTTACTTTATCGCTATGAGTTAGCAATAGTGGTGGAAGCAACAGTCGGCGCGACAACCTCATGGCGACACATTGATGGAGATCAAGATGATGGAGATCATGGTGTTATGCCGGTGACGATGGAGATCATGCCGGTGCTTTGAAGATGGAGATCAAAAGCACAAGTTCATGGCCATATCATGTCACTTATGATTTGCATGTGATGTTAATCCTTTTATGCATCTTATTTTGCTTAGGACGACGGTAGCATTATAAGGTGATCCCTCACTAAAATTTCAAGATAAAATTGTGTTCTCCCCGAGTGTGCACCGTTGCGAAAGTTCGTCGTTTTGAGACACCACGTGATGATCGGGTGTGATAGACTCTACGTTCACATACAACGGGTGCAAGCCAGTGTTGCACGTGCGGAACACTCGGGTTAAACTTGACGAGCCCAGCATGTACAGACATGGCCTCGGAACACAAGAGACCGAAAGGTCGAACATGAGTCATATAGTAGATATGATCAACATGAAGATGTTCACCATTGAAACCACCTCAACTCACGTGATGATCGGACTTGAGCTGGTGGATTTGGATCATGTGTCACTCGAATGACCGGAGGGATGTCAATTTGAGCAGGAGTTTTTAAGTAATATGATTAACTAAACTCATTATCATGAACATAGTCAAAATGTCTTTGCAAATTATGTTGTAGATTACTAGCTCGCGTTGTAGCTCCCTTGAATTTTTATATGTTCCTAGAGAAATAGAGTTGAAATATGATGGTAGCAATAATGCGGGCTGGGTCCGTGATCTAAGGATTGTCCTCATTGCTGCACAGAAGGCTTATGTCCTTAATGCACCGCTCGGTGCGCCACCCCCTCAAGCGTCATCTGTAGATGTTGTGAACATCTGGCAGGCACGTTCTGATGACTACTTGATAGTTCAGTGCATCATGCATTACAGCTTAGAATTGAGGCTCCAAAACGTTTTGAACGTCACGGAACATATGAGATGTTCTAAGAGCTGAAATTGGGATCTCAGGCTCGTGCCCGTGTTGAGAGGTATGAGACCTCCAACAAGATTCTTTGCCTGCAAGATGAAGGAGAATAGCTCAATCGGTGAGCATGTGCTCAGATTGTCTGGGTGCTACAATCGCTTGAATCGAGTGGGAGTTGATCTTCCAGATAAGATAGTGATTGATATAGTTCTCCAAGTCACTGTCACTAAGCTACTAGAGCTTCGTGGTGAACTATAAAATGCCAGGGATGGAAATAATGATCCCTGAGCTATTCGCGATGTTTGACACCGCGAAGGTAGAAATCAAGAAGGAGCATCAAGTCTTGATGGTTAGTAAAACCACTAGTTTCGAGAAGGGCAAGGGAAAGGAGGGATACTTCATGGATGGCAAGCCAGTTGCTGCTTCAGTAAAGAAACCCAAGGTTGAACCCAAACCCGAGACTGAGTGCTTCTATTGTGAGGAGAACGGTCGCTGAAGCAGAACTGCCCTAGATACTTGGTAGATAAGAAGGCTGGCAACGTCGACAGAAGTATATTTGATATACGTGTTATTGATGTGTACCTTACTAGTACTCCTAGTAGCACCTGGGTATTAGATACCGGTTCGGTTGCTAAATGTTAGTAACTCGAAATAAAAGCTACGGAATAAATGGAGGCTAGCTAAGGGTGAGGTGACGATGAGTGTTGGAAGTGTTTCCAAGGTTGATGTGATCACCATCGCACGCTCTCTCTACCTTCGGAATTAGTGATGAACCTAAATAAATGTTATTTGGTGTTTGCGTTGAGCATAAACGTGATTAGATCATGTTTATTGCAATACGGTTATTCATTTTAGTTAGAGAATAATGGTTATTCTGTTTACATGAATAAAACCTTCAATGGTCATGCACCCAATGAGAATGGTTTATTGAATCTTGATCGTAGTGATACACATGTTCATAATATTGATGCCAAAAGATACAAAGTTAATAATGATAGTACCACATACTTGTGGCACTGCCGCTAAATGTCATATTGGTGTAAAACGCATGAAGAAACTCCATGCTGATGGATCTTTGGACTCATTCGATTTGGAATCGGTTGAGACATGCGGACCATGCCTCATGGGCAAGATGACTAAGACCCCGTTTTCCGGTATGATGGAGCGGACAAGTAACTTATTGGAAATAATACATGTTGATGTATTCGGTCCAATGAGTGTTGTAGTGTGTGGTGGATATCGTTATTTTCCTACCTTCACTGATGATTTGAGTAGATATGGGGATATTTACTTAATGAAACACAAGTCTGTAACGTTTGAAAAGTTAAAACAAAATCAGAGTGAAGTTTGAGATCATCGTGACAAGAAGATAAAATGTCTATGATATGATCGTGGAGGTGAATATCTGAGTTACGAGTTTGGTATACAACTTAAGACAATGTGGAAGTTGTTTCACAACTCATGCCACCTGGAACACCATAGTGTGATGGTGTGTCCGAACGTCGTAGTCGTGCTCTATTGGATATGGTGCGAACTTTGATGGCTCTTATCGATTTACCACTATTGTTTTAGGGTTATGCATTAGAGACAACCACATTCACTTTAAAAAGGGGCA
Source organism: Elymus sibiricus (assembly GCA_039707655.1). NCBI lineage: Eukaryota > Viridiplantae > Streptophyta > Magnoliopsida > Poales > Poaceae > Elymus > Elymus sibiricus. The sequence continues at coordinate 370,728,841 of CM077673.1, read as the reverse complement.
CCATCTAAGTCCGTTGAGATGACACCATATGAATTTTGGTTTGGCGGAAACCTAAGCTGTCATTTCTTAATGTTTGGGGCTGCGACACTTATGTGGAAAAGGTTTTCAACCTGATGAGCTCGAACCCAAAGCGGACAAATGCATCTTCATAGAATACCCTAACGTAATAGTTGGGTAAACCTTCTATCTCAGATCCAAGCACAAAGTGTTTGTTGCTAAAACGGGTCCTTTCTCGAGAAAGAGTTTCTCTCGAAAATATTGAGTGGGAGGAAGATAGAACTTGATGAGGTTGTTGAACCTTTGTTTCAACCAGAGAGTAGCGCAGCGCAGAAAGTTGTTTCTGTGGAGCCTACATTAGTTGAAGAGGAAGTTAATGATGATGATCATAAAGCTTCGGATCAAGTTACTATCGAACCTCGTAGGTCGACAAGGACGCGTACTGCTCCTGAGTGGTACGACAACCCTGTCTTAGAGGTCATGTTGTTGGACAACGATGAACCTACGAGCTATGGAGAAGCGATGATGGGCCCGGATTCCGAGAAATGGTTAGAGGCCATGCAATCTGAGATGGGATCCATGTAAGAAAACAAAGTATGGGCTTTGGAAGTATTACCTGAAGGGTGAAAGGCCATTCAGAACAAATGGATCTTTAAAAGGAAGACGGACGCGGACGGTAATGTCACCGTCTATAAAGCTCGACTTGTGGCAAAGGGTTTTTCACAAGTTCAAGGAGTTGACTACGATGAGACTTTCTCACCCGTAGCGATGCTAAAGTCTGTTGGAATTATGTTAGCAGTTGCTGCATTTTTCGATTATGAAATCTGGCAGATGGATGTCAAAACATCGTTTCCTTGACGGTATCCGTGAGGAAAGGTTGTATGTGATACAACCGGAAGGTTTTATCAGTCCTAAGGATGCTAAAATGTATGCAAGCTCTAGCAATCCTTCTATGGACTGGAGCAAGCATCTCGGAGTTGGAATATACGCTTTGATGAGGTAATCAAAGTTTTTGGGTTTATACAAAGTTTATGAGAAACTTGTATTTACTATAAATTGAGTGGGAGCACTATAGAATTTCTGATAAGTATATGTGGATGACATATTGTTGATCGGAAATGATGTAGAAATTTCTAGAAAGCATAAAAGGTTGTTTGACAGGTGTTTTTCAAAGGAAGACCTGGATAAAAAGCTACTTAAATATTGGGCATCTTGATCTATAGAGGTAGATCAAGACGTCTGATAAAACTTTCAAGGAGTACATACCTTGACAAGATTTTGAAAGAGTTCAAAATGGACCAATCAAAGAAAGAGTTCTTGCCTGATTTATAAGGTGTGGAGTTGAGTGAGACTCAAAGCTCGACCACGGCAGAAGAAAGAGAAATGACGAAGGTTGTCCCCTATGCCTTATCCATAGGCTCTGTATAGTATGCCATGCTGTGTACCGCACCTAGTGTGTGCCTTGCCATGAGTCTGTCAAGGGGTACAAGAGTGGTCCAGGAGTGGATCATTGGACAGCGGTCAAGTTTATCCTTAGTAACTAGAGGACTAAGGAAATATTTCTTGATTATGGAGGTGATAAAGAGTTCGTCGTAAAGGGTTACGTCGATGCAAGCTTTAACACCAATCCGGATGACTCTGAGTAGCAATCCGGATACGTATAGTGGAGCAGCCATTTGGAATAGCTCCAAGTGGAGTGTGGTAGCAGTGTCTACAGTATGACATAGAGATTTGCAAAGTACACACGGATCTGAATGTCGCAGACCCGTTGACTAAAGACCTCTCTCACATGCAAAGCATGATTGAACCCCAGAACTCATTGGGTGTTAGATTCATAACAATGTAAAACACATGGTGATCTGAACTAGATTATTGACTCTAGTGCAAGTGGGAGACTGTTGGAAATATGCCCTAGAGGCAATAATAAATTGGTTATTATTATATTTCCTTGTTCGTGATAATCGTTTATTATCCATGCTATAATTGTATTGATTGGAAACTCAAATACATGTGTGGGTACATATACAACACTGTGTCCCTAGTATGCCTCTAGTTAACTAGTTCGTTGATCAAAGATGGTCAAGGTTTTATGGCCATAGACATGAGATGTCATTTGATAATGGGATCACATCATTAGGAGAATGATGTGATGGACAAGACCCAAACTATAAACATAGCATATGATCGTGTCAGTTTATTGCTATAGTTTTCTGCATGTCAAGTATCTGTTCCTATGACCATGAGATCACGCAACTCACTGACACCGTAGGAATACCTTGTGTGTATCAAACGTCACAACGTAACTGGGTGACTATAAAGATGCTCTACAGGTATCTCCGAGGGTGTCTGTTGAGTGGGCATGGATCAAGACTGGGATTTGTTACTCCGTGTGATGGAGAGGTATCTCAGGGCCCTCTCGATAATACAACATCACAATAAGCCTTGCAAGCAATGTGACTAAGTGTTAGCCACGGGATCTTGTATTACAGAACGAGTAACGAGACTTGCCGGTAACGAGATTGAACTAGGTATAGAGATACCGACGATCGAATCTCGGGCAAGTAACATACCGAAGAACAAAGGGAACAGCGTACGGGATTAACTGAATCCTTGACATAGAGGTTCAACCGATAAAAATCTTCGTAGAATATGTAGGAACCAATATGGGCATCCAGGTCCCGCTATTGGTTATTGACCGTAGAGGTGTCTTGGTCATGTCTACATAGTTCTCGAACCCGCAGGGTCTGCACACTTAAGGTTCGGTGACGTTTTGGTATAGTAGAATTATGTATGGTGGTGACTGAAGGTTGTTTGGAAGTCCCGGATGAGATCCTGGACGTCACGAGGAGCTCCGGAATGGTCCGGAGGTAAAGATTGATATATAGGAAGTCCTGTTTTGGTCACCGGAAAAGTTTTGGGTATTTCGGTAGTGGGCTGGCCTAACCCCCCCCCCACTAAGGCCCATGTGGCTTTGGGTGGAAAAAATCCAAAGGAGGAAAGGTGGAAAGGGTTTCCAAGTGGAGAGGAGGAATCCTACTCCTAATAGGATTGGAGTAGGACTCCTCCACCTCCAATTTCGGCCAAACCGTGAGGGTTTGAGGCTGCCTCCTCCCCTCCCTCCCTCCTATATATACTAGAGGATTTAGAGTGAAGAGCTAACCCTAATTGCCACGTGCTCCCTCTACTTCATCTAGATCGATTTCTCCTCTAGTCTAGTTTCAGCGGTGCTTAGGCGAAGCCCTGCCGGAATTGTTCCACCACCATCGCCGCCGCGCCGTCGCGCCGCCGGAGAACTCTTCTACCTCTCTGCTCCCTCTTGCTGGATCAAGAAGGCGGAGATCGTCATCGAGCTATACGTGTGCTGAACGCGGAGGTGCCGTCCGTTCGGCGCTAGATCGGAAGGACCGTCATCAGGATCGCGAGACGATTCGTGATTTGATCGCGGGACGGATCGTGATGGGATCGCGGGACGGATCGAGATTGGATCGCGAGATGGATCGTGATGGGATTGCGGGACGCTCGGCGATTTGGATCGCGAAGACGTTCGACTACATCAACCGCATTTCTTAACGCTTCCCGCTTAGCGATCTACAAGGGTATGTAGATCCATTCTCCCTCTCGTAGATGCTCATCACCATGGATAGATCTTGCGTGTGCGTAGGAAATTTTTTGTTTCCCATGCAACGTTCCCCAACACCGACGCCACCAATATGGAGCCACAGTTAAAAAATAGTGGTGGCGTTGGAGCGCCACGCCATCGGTATTTTACGTACTGGTGGTGTGGCACTATTCACTCAGGCCACCACTATTTAAAATAGTAATGGCGTTCATATTTATACACGTCAGTACTATTAACTACTAGTAGTGACGTGAGCAAAACCAACCAACGCCACCACTATGTATTTATGGGTTAAAAAAATATAATTTACTCATGCATCTGAATATGTATACATTCATCTGTATATTCATACATATCAGTTATATAATTCATACATTCATGCATACGTTGTACACACACTGTCAGAGAATGAAGGAAGGAACATGATCTTATTTTGATGTGGTGTACACACATCTACACCTACATGAACATCAACATGGAAATGAGCAGATCTACATGGTATACACACATGCCGGCGAATGAAGGAAGGAGAGGAGCTCACCATGGCAATTTTCTAGCAGATGTCGTGCACAGCCGCTGTTGGAGAGGAGCCGCCACGGACACCGAAGCCAAGCCAACGATGAAGGCGACGCCGTGCCTGAAATCCTAGCTTAATGGAGGGGTTGTGCACGAGCACTAGAGGCCATGTGCGGTGTATCTGGCCGTAGGCAAAGACACATTGAGGCAGGCAAGGTCCGCGCCGAGTTGCGCGCCGGCCATAGCCATCAAGGCTCGTTGGAATCGGCCGGCCTTGGTGGCTGCAACGAGGTGTTGCGGGAGAGATAAAGAAGGCTCGTAAGGGGATGGTTGAATGAGGTGCTTGGTGTGGATGGCTTGGACGACATGTGGTGCGGTAGGGGAGGAGAGAGGGCCGACCGACGACGAGCTAGGAGAGGAATGCGATGTGGGTAGAGATCGAGGTGGCGGCGGTGATTTGGGGAGTTGGCGACAGAGTTCAATCGAGACAGAGAGATGAGAGAGCACGAGAGAGAGATAAAAGTTATAATTTTATTGGTGGCGTGGACAGAAATTGCATGGATTTTATTATTAGTTGCGTGTCACTATTCAGCCAAGCCACTAGTAACTCGTTAAAAAAATTCAAAATTTAGACAGACCGGTCTGATTACTGGTGGCGTGGCACTATTCACACACGCCACCACTACTTATAGTATCAATGGCGTGGCAAATCTTCACACGCCACCAATAACTTGCGCCGGGTCAGACTGTTGGATCCAAAGTACTAGTGGCGTGGATTTTTGGCAGCACGCCACCAGTACCAAATATGCCAACGCCAGCACTAAAACTGGTGGCGTGGATAGAAAATGAGGCGTCACTAATTAAAGTTGTGGCTAGCCATTTCTCTACTAGTGATTCTTGGATGTTTTACAATCATTTTATAACAACTTTATATCATTTTTTGGGACTAACCTATTGACAGAGTGCCAAAGTGCCAATTGCTGTTTTTGCTTGTTTTTTACTTCGCAGAAAATCAATACCAAACGGAGTCCAATCGCGACAAAACTTTTTGGAGATTTTTTCTGCACCAGAAGATACCCAGTGGGCCAAACAACTGCCGGAGAGGTGGGCTGTGGAGAGCACAACCCACCAGGGCGCGCCAGAGGGGCCCCGGCGCGCCCTGATAGGGGTTGTGCCCTCCTCGGCCCCCTTCCGCACCGCCTCTGATGCCTATAAATTCCCAAATATTCGGAAAACCCTAGCGGAGTCAACGAAACACAATTCCAGCCGCCGCAAGTTCCAGAACCTCGAGATCCAATCTAAACACCATCACGGAGGGGTTCATCTTCCTCATAGGTGCCTCTCCGATGATGCGTGAGTAGTCCACCATAGACCTACGGGTCCGTAGGCAGTAGCTAGATGGCTTGTTCTCTCTCTCTTATGATTCTCAATACAATGGTCTCTTGAAGATCTATTTGATGTAAACTTTTGCGGTGTGTTTGTTGGGATCCGATGAATTTTGAGTTCATGATCAGTTTCTATCCATGAATATTATTTGAGTCTTCTTTGATCTCTTATATGCATGATTGCTTATAGCATCGTATTTCTTCTTCGAATATTTGGTTTAGTTAGGCCGACTAGATCGATTTTTCTTGCCATGGGAAGAGGTGCTTTGTGATGGGTTTGATCTTGCGGTGTTCTTTCCCAGTGACAGAAGGGGCAGCAAGACACGCATGTATCGTTGCTATTAAGGATAACAAGATGGGGTCTATTCCTACATGAATAGATCTTGTCTACATCATGTCACCGTTCTTATTGCATTACTCCGTTTTTCCATGAACTTAATACACTAGATGCATGCTGGATAGCGGTCGATGTGTGGAGTAATAGAGATAGATGCAGGCAGGAGTCGGTCTATCTATCTTGGACGTGATGCCTATATAATGATCATCGCCTTGGATATCGTCATGACTATTCGATTTTCTATCAATTGCCCAACAGTAATTTGTTCACCCACCGTGCGCTATACTCATGAGAGAAGCCACTAGTGAACCCTACGGCCCCCGGGTCTACTTTTCCAACATATTGCTTTCCGATCTACGTTTTTTGCAATCTTTGTTTTTAGATCTACAAAACCAAAAACCCAAATATATTGCTGCATATTTACTCTTTTAATTTGTGTTCTTGAGAGATCTATCTCTCCTATCTATCACTACCTAATCTATCTTATTACCATAGAGAGATTGACAAGCTCTCTTTCGCGTCGGGTTGCAAGTATTTGTTGTTTGTGTGCAGGTGCTGCTTATTGGGTGGTGGTGATCCTCCTACTGGTTCGATAACCTTGGTTTCATAACTAAGGGAAATACTTACCGTCGCTGTGCTACATCATCCCTTCCTCTTTGGGGAAATACAGACGTAGTCTCAAGCCACGTCAACGCCGCCTGGAACACCATAGTGTGATGGTGTGTCCGTATGTCGTAGCCGTGCTCTATTGGATATAATACGTACTTTGATGACTCTTACCGATTTGCCACTATTATTTTGGGGGTTGTGCATTAGAGACAACTACATTCACTTTAAAATAGCGCACCATCTAAAGACCGTTGAGATGACACCGTATGAATTATGGTTTGGCATAAACCTAAGCTGTCATTTCTTAGAGTTTGGGAATGCGTTGCTTATGTGAAAAGACTTCAACCTGATAAGCTCGAACCCAAAGCGGACAAATGCGTCTTCATAGGATACCCGAAGGAAATAGTTGGGTATACCTTCTATCTCAGATCCGAGGGCAAAGTGTTTGTTGCTAAAAACGGGTCCTTTCTCGAGAAAGAGTTTCTCTTGAAAGAGTTGAGTGGGAGGAAGGTAGAACTTGATGAAGTTATTGAACCATCACTTCAGTTGGATGATAGCACAACGTAGAAAGATGTTTCTGCAGCGCCTACACCAAATGAAGAGGAAGCTAATGATGATGATCATGAAACTTCAGATCAAGTTACTACTGAGCCTCGTAGGTAGACAAGATCGTACCTCTCCTAAGTGGTACGGCAATCCTGTCTTGGAGGTCATGTTGTTAGACAACAGTGAACCTACGAGCTATGAAGAAGCGATGGTGGGCCCGGATTCCAACAAATGGCCTGGAGCCATGAAATCCGAGATAGGATCCATGTATGAAAACCAAGTATGGACTTTGGTAGACTTGCCCGTTGAACGGCAGGCCGTTAAGTACAAATGGACCTTTAAGAAGAAGACAGACGCTGATGGTAATTGTCATCATTTATAAAGCTCGACTTGTCGCAAAGTGGTTTCCGACAAGTTCAAGGAGTTGACTACGAAGAGACTCTCTCACCCGTAGCGATGCTAAAGTCTGTTGGAATTGTGTTAGCAGTTGCTGCATTTTTTGATTATGAAATCTGGCAGATGTATGTCAAAACAGAGTTTCCTTAACGGTTTCCATGAGGAAAGGTTGTATGTGATACAACCAGAAGGTTTTGTTGATCCTAAGGATGCTAAAAGGTATGCAAGCTCCAGCGAACCTTCTATGGACTGGAGCAAGCATCTCGGAGTTGGAACGTACGCTTTGATGAGGTGATCAAAGCTTTTTGGTTTATGCAAAGTTTATAAGAAACTTGTATTTAGAAGAAAGTGAATGGGGGCACTATAGCATTTCTGATAAGTATATGCGGATGACATATTGTTGATCGGAAATGATGTAGAATTTTCTGGAAAGCATACAAGGTTGTTTGAAAAGAGTTTTTCAAAGGAAGACCTGGATAAAGCTACTTAAATATTGAGCATCAAGATCTATAGACTTTAGATCAAGACGCTTGATTTGACTTTCAATGAGTACATACCATGACAAGATTTTGAAGGAGTTCAAAATGGATCAGTCAAAGAAGGAGTTCTTGCCTTATTTGTAAGGTGTGAAGTTGAGTAAGACTCAAAGCTCGACCACGGCAGAAGAAAGAGAAAGGACGAAGGTCGTCCCCTATGCCTTAGCCATAGGCTCTATATAGTATGCCATGCTGTGTACCGCACCTGGTGTGTGCCTTGCCATGAATCTGTCAAGGGGTACAAGAGTGATCCAAGAGTGGATCACTAGACAACGGTCAATATTATCCTTAGTAACGGGAGGACTAAGGAAAGGTTTCTCAATTATGGAGGTGATAAAGAGTTCGTCGTAAAGGGTTACGTCGATGCAAGCTTTGACACCAATCCGGATGACTCTGAGTAGCAAACCGGATACGTATAGTGGAGCAGACATTTGGAATAGCTCCAAGTGGGACGTAGTAGCAGCATCTATAGTACGACATAGAGATTTGCAAAGTATACACGGATCTGAATGTTACAGACCTGTTGAATAAAACCTCTCTCAAGCAAAACATGATAAAACCCCAGAACTCATTGGGTGTTAATCACATGGTGATGTGAACTAGATTATTGACTCTAGTGCAAGTGGGAGACTGTTGGAAATATGCCCTAGAGGCAATAATAAATTAGTTATTATCATATTTCCTTGTTCATGATAATCGTTTATTATCCATGCTAGAATTGTATTGATCGAAAACTCAGATACATGTGTGGATACATAGACAGCACTATGTCCCTAGTGAGCCTCTACTAGACTAGCTCGTTGATCAAAGATGGTCAAGGTTTCCTGGCCATAGACATGAGTTGTCATTTGATAACGGGATCACATCATTAGGAGAATGATGTGATGGACAAGACCCAAACTATGAACGTAGCATATGATCGTGTCAAGTTTATTGCTATTGTTTTCTGCGTGTCAAGTATCTGTTCCTATGACCATGAGATCATGCAACTCACTGACACCGGAGGAGTACCTTGTGTGTATCAAATGTCGCAACGTAACTGGGTGACTATAAAGGTGCTCTACAGGTATCTCCGAGGGCGTCTGTTGGGTTGGCGTGGATCGAGACTGGGATTTGTCACTCCGTATGACGGAGAGGTATCTCTGGGCCCTCTCGGTAATACAACATCACAAGAAGCTTGCAAGCAACGTGACTAAGGAGTTAGTCACAGGATCTTGTATTATGGAACAAGTAAAGAGACTTGCCGGTAACGAGATTGAACTAGGTATGGAGATACCGATGATCTAATCCTTGACATCATGGTTCAACCGATAAAGATCTTCGTAGAATATGTAGGAACCAATATGGGCATCTAGGTCCCGCTATTGGTTATTGACCGTAGAGGTGTCTCGGTCAAGTCTACATAGTTCTCGAACCCGTAAGGTCTGCACACTTAACGTTTGGTGACGATTTGGTATTGTTGAGTTATGTATGTTGGTGACCAAAAGTTGTTCGGAGTCCCGGAAGAGATCCCAGATGTCACGAGGAGCTCCGGAATAGTCTGGAGGTAAATATTTATATATGGGAAGTCATATTTTGGCTACCGGAAAAGTTTCGGGTTTTTCCGGTATTGTACCGGGAAGCTTCCGAAAGGTTCCAGAAGGTTCCAGAGGGTTCTGGAGGAGTCCAGAAGGGTCCCTCGAGCCTCTAGGACGTGCATGGTCTGTAAGGGGGCGTCCAAGCCTTGCTGGGCCAGCCCCCAAGAGCCCATGCGGCTAGGGGGTTGGAAACCCTAAAGGGGAAGGCACCTAGGAGGTTCCTTGGGGAGGGAGGACTCCTCCCTCGTGGCCGCCGCCCCCTTCCATGGAGGAAGGGCTAGGGCTGTGCCCCATCTACCCCCTCCTCCTATATATAGAGAAGGAGAGGGAGGGCAGCGGCACCCGAAGGCATAGGTGCAGCCCTCCCTCCCTCCCTAGATCATTTTCTCCACCGAAAACGCATCTGCGACAGCGCTTGGCGAAGCCCTGCTAAGATTGCTCCACCACCACCACCACCACGTCATTGTGCTGTCGGAGAACTCATCTACCTCTCCACCCTTGCTTGCTGGATCAAGGAGGCGGACACGTCATCGAGCTGTACGTGTGCTGAATGCAGAGGTGCCGTCCATTCGGCACTAGATCGGAACGGATCAAGATTGGATAGCGGGACGGATCGTGATTGGATCGTGAAGACGTTCGACTACAACAACCGCGTTATATACGCTTCCGTTTAGCGATCTACAAGGGTATGTAGATACACTCCCCCTCTCGTAGCTATGCATCTCCATGGATAGATCTTGGGTGTTCGTAGGAATTTTTTTGTTTCCCATGCAACGTTCCCCAACACCACCAACAAGCGCCAGCCCAGTCAAGAGGACACCACCTTCATCTCACCACGACAAATGCTACGAGGCCAGTCGGACCAATACGAATCACCATAGACAGGGGCCGGCACTACCGCAGCCATGTGGGAGGGAACAACCTCCATCGGCTCAGACGGTAGCAGACCAGACGCAACAGAAGGAGCACACCAGACCAAGTGCCTGACCGGGCCCAGATCGGGCCCATGAAGCTCCCGGCACCATGCTGCAGCAGACGTGGCACAGTAGCCGCCGCCCCCATCGCGAGGTGCTCGCCGGACCAGCTGGAGACGACCCGTCGCAGCCCTAGTCCGCCTGTCCTAACCCAGATCTGGACCCTTAGGGCCTGATCTGGGCTTGCAGGGCGCTGCCGGCCACTGCCCCCGAGAGCTGCCACCATCGCCAAGTGGCTGCGCCACTGTTTCGTCGCCATCGAGGCTACGTCGGAGAGCCGTCGGCCGAGCTGCACCGCCGCCAGGCTCACCCGCCCAAGCCGGGCGCCCGCGTCGAGGAAGGGAAGGGGGCCGCGCCGTCGGCCACAACGGCGCCGCGCGGGCAACGCCCAGCGCCCGCCTGCAGCGGTGGCAAGAGGGAGAGGGCGCAACGGCGCTGGAGAGGTGAGGGGGAGGGGGCCGCCCCGGTCGCCTCGCTTGGGGAGGCGACGCGGGGATACGAGGAGAATGAACTCCACCGCCTCTGGCACCTATCGTGGGAGTGTGTTTGGTGTATGTCCAAATTTGCCATGCGAAAATTTAGCAACTCGCTCTGTAAGCTGTGATCATTAATTTGGATGAGAGGAAGTAGCTAATATCTCAAAAGAACATAGTAGCTAAAACATGGTTAAGGTTTAGCATGTAACAAGTTATTAACACTGGCTAAAAATGTGAACTAGAGTTTCTTAACTCCACCATTGTGCATACGTTAGGAAAGAAGATTTGTAGGTGGAAGGGATGAGGGCACACATATTCGTGGCAGCCGATTGTGTTGTAATTGGCAAATCTGAGTGGTCTCATGTGTTTAGGCTTAATTGGTGTAAAGAGGGTCGACGCATGCAGCTTTTGGCAGAGAGTGCATGACTCACACAACTCACCTTCCCATACTTTTTATTTTGATTTGTAATTTAATCAATTATATCCTTTAAACTGAAAATCTAATATATATTTGGACTGCGATAACTGCTGCGAGTATGGCAGTTAGCAAAACGACCGAACGTCCCTCCTCCTTTCGATCCTAATCATCCCCCGAACGACCCACCTCCATTCAATAGAACTTCCATTGCACGTCACGCATGCCCGCCCAAGAAACCTACTTCCCCCATAGATCACGCGCGCCCCACCCCAACCAAACAACCGCTTCTCCATGTGTCCCGCATGGTAAAAATAATAATTTGCTTGTGTGGGATTCAAACCAACTGACTCCCTTGCACCAAACATACCACCACAACCAACTTATGCCCCGAGGTTTTGCTGCTCAACTAAACAAAATTATCCTTTTGACTCTCTTTTTTTACATTTGTGTTATTACAGAAAGTTACCATGATTTTCTTCGGGTCAAAGTTACCACCGTATTTGTACCCAGTTTATCAGGCCCGCATTGTGTAAATTAGCATGTTATTTACATACAAGTTACCGGGAGTGTGTTTCAACAACACCCAACTCCTCCTTTAATATTTACCATTGTGTTTTGTTCATAAGTTATCAGATCCGTGATGCATAAAATACCATGCTATTTACAAAGAAGTTATTGGAGTATGTATTCAACATTTTCTTCCCAATGGTCAAAGTTACCATGATGTCTGTACCTTAGTTATTAAGCCTGCAACGCATATGTTATCATGCTATTTACACATAAGTTACATGTATCTTTAAAAATATATTTCCTAATGGTCAAAGTTCCCGTAATGGTCAAAGTTCCAATAGTATTTGTACCTAAGTTATCAGGTATGCGGTGTGTATGTCACCATGCTATTTACACATAAATTTCGGGGGGGGGGGGGGGTGGGTCTTTTCAACAATTTTCTTCCCAATGATCAAGGTTACCATGGTGTTTTCACATAAGTTATCAGGTCTCTGGTCAATATAATATATACGGAAATTTTGCTACCCATGGTGGTAGCTACGCATGATCCAATTTTTATCTCTAATTATTTGGTATATTATTTTCGACTATAAAAATAACTCTATAACAAAAGTATCGTGACTTTGGACCAGTCAGGCAAGCAAACATGTAATTATGCCAAAAAGGCAAGCAAATTGACTGACATAAGTGAAAAAAGACCCTTTCTACACAACGAAAAAGCACTTGTGTCAAAAAGGTAATAAAAGTTTCGGGTTTTTCCGGTATTGTACCGGGAAGCTTCCGGAAGGTTCCAGAAGGTTCCATAGGGTTCCAGAGGAGTCCAGAAGTGTCCCTCCAGCCTCTAGGACGTGCATGGGCTGTAAGGGGGCGTCCAAGCCTTGTTGGGATAGCCCCCAAGAGCCCATGCGGCTAGGGGGTAGGAAACCCTAAAGGGGAAGGCACCTAGGAGGTGCCTTGGGGAGGGAGGACTCCTCCCTCGAGGCCGCCGCCCCCTTCCATGGAGGAAGGGCTAGGGCTGCACCCCATCTACCCCCTCCTCCCATATATAGAGAGGGAGAGGGAGGGCAGCGGCACCCCAAGGCATAGGTGCAGCCCTCCCTCTCTCCCTAGATCTGTTTCTCCATCGAAAACGCATCTGCGGCAGCGCTTGGCGAAGCCCTGCTGAGATTGCTCCACCACCACCGCCACCACGTCGTTGTGCTGTCGGAGAACTCATCTGCCTCTCTGCCCTCGCTTGCTGGATCAAGGAGGCGGACACGTCATCGATCTGTACGTGTGTTGAACGCGGAGGTGCCGTCCGTTCGGCGCTAGATCGGAACGGATCAAGATTGGATCGCGGGATGGATCGTGATTGGATCACGAAGACGTTCGACTACACCAACCGTGTTATATACGCTTCCGCATAGCGATCTATGAGGGTATGTAGATACACTCCCCCTCTCGTAGCTATGCATCTCCATGGATAGATCTTGGGTGTTCGTAGGAATTTTTTTGTTTCCCATGCAACGTTCCCCAACACCACCAACATGCGCCAGCCCAGTCAAGAGGACACCACCGTCGTCTCACCACGACAAACGCTACGAGGCCAGTCGGACCGCGAATCACCATAGACAGGGGCCGGCACTACCGCAGCCATGCGGGAGGGAACAACCTCCATCAGCTCAGACGGTAGCAGATCGGACGCATGCAGCAGAAGGAGCACACCAAGCCAAGTGCCTGACCGGGCCCAGATCAGGCCCATAAAGCTCCCGGCGCCACACTGCAGCAGACGTGGCACAGTAGCCGCCGCCCCCATCGTGAGGTGCTCGCCGGACCAGCTGGCGATGACCCATCGCAGCCCTAGTCAGCCTGTCCTAACCCAGATCTGGAGCCTTAGGGCCTGATCTGGGCTTGCAGGGCGCTACCGGCCACTGTCCCCGAGAGCCGCCACCGTCGCCAAGTGACTGCGCCACCGTTTCGTCGCCATCGAGGCTACGTTGGAGCACCGTCAGCCGAGCTGCACCGCCGCCAGGCTCACCCGCCCAAGTCGGGCGCCCGCGTCGAGGAAGGGAAGGGGGCCGCGCCGTCGGCCACAACGGCGCCGCGCGGGCAACGCCCAGCGCCCGCCAGCAACAGCGGCAAGAGGGAGAGGGCGCGACGGCGCTAGAGAGGTGAGGGGGCCGCCCCGGTCGCCTCGCTTGGGGAGGTGACGTGGGGATACGAGGGGAATGAACTCCACCACGTCTGGCACCTATCGTGGGAGTGTGTTTGGTGTATGTCCAAATTTGCCATGCGAAAATTTAGCAACTCGCTCTGTAAGCTGCGATCATTAATTTGGATGAGAGGAAGTAGCTAATATCTCAAAAGAACATTGTAGCTAAAACATGATTAAGGTTTAGCATGTAACAAGTTATTAACACTGGCTAAAAATGTGAACTAGAGTTTCTTAACTCCACCATTGTGCATACGTTAGGAAAGAAGATTTGTAGGTGGAAGGGATGAGGACACACATATTGGTGGCAGCCGATTGTGTTGTAATTGGCAAATCTGAGTGGTCTCATGTGTTTAGGCTTAATTGGTGTAAAGAGGGTCCACGCATGCAGCTTTTGGCAGAGAGTGCATGACTCACACATCTCACCTTCCCATACTTTTTATTTTGATTTGTAATTTAATCAATTATATCTTTTAAACTGAAAATCTAATATATATTTGGACTGCGATAACTGCTGCGAGTATGGCAGTTAGCAAAATGACCGAACGTCCCTCCTCCCTTCGATCCGAATCATCCCCCGAACGACCCACCTCAATTCAATAGAACTTCCATTACACGTCACGCATGCCCGCCCAAGAAACCTACTTCCCCCATAGATCACCCGCGCCCCACCCCAAGCAAACAACCGCTTCTCCATGTCTCCCGCATGGTAAAAATAATAATTTGCTTGTGTGGGATTCAAACCAACTGACTCCCTTGCACCAAACATACCACCACAACCAACTTATGCACCGAGGTTTTGCTGCTCAACTAGACAAAATTATCCTTTTGACTCTCTTTTTTTACATTTGTGTTATTACAGAATGTTACCATGATTTTCTTCGGATCAAAGTTACCACCGTATTTGTACCCAGTTTATCAGGCCCGCATTGTGTAAATTAGCATGTTATTTACATACAAGTTACCAGGAGTGTGTTTCAACAACACCCAACTCCTCCTTTAATATTTACCATTGTGTTTTGTTCATAATTTATCAGATCCGTGATGCATAAAATACCATGCTATTTACATAGAAGTTATTGGAGTATGTATTCAATAATTTCTTCCTGAAGGTCAAAGTTACCATGATGTCTGTACCTTAGTTATTAAGCCTGCAACGCATATGTTATCATGCTATTTACACATAAGTTACATGTATCTTTAAAAATATAATTCCCAATGGTCAAAGTTCACGTAATGGGCAAAGTTCCCGTAGTATTTGTACCTAAGTTATCAGGTACGCGGTGTGTATGTCACCATGCTATTTACACATAAATTTCGGGGGTGGGTCTTTTCAACAATTTTCTTCCCAATGATCAATGTTACCATGGTGTTTTCACATAAGTTATCAGGTCTCTGGTGCATATAATATATACGGAAATTTTGCTACCCATGGTGGTAGCTACGCATGATCCAATTTTTATCTCTAATTATTTGGTATATTATTTTGGACTATAAAAATAACTCTATAACGAAAGTATCGTGACTTTGGACCAGTCAGGCAAGCAAACATGTAATTATGCCAAAAAGGCAAGCAAATTGACTGACATATGTGAAAAAAGACCCTTTCTACACAACGAAAAAGCACTTGTGTCAAAAAGGTAATAAAAGTTTTGGGTTTTTCCGGTATTGTACCGGGAAGCTTCCGGAAGGTTCCAGAGGGTTCCGGAGGAGTCCGGAAGGGTCCCTCCAGCCTGTAGGACGTGCATGGTCTGTAAGGGGGCGTTCAAGCCTTGTTGGGCCAGCCCCCAAGAGCCCATGCATCTAGGGGGTAGGAAACCCTAAAG
Organism: Elymus sibiricus; assembly: GCA_039707655.1. NCBI lineage: Eukaryota > Viridiplantae > Streptophyta > Magnoliopsida > Poales > Poaceae > Elymus > Elymus sibiricus. The sequence goes on along the minus strand of CM077673.1, from coordinate 370,712,928 downwards.
GGGAAGGTGAGGGAGTCTTGGATTAAGGGGTCCTCTGGAGGCCGACCTTTTTCCTATGGGCCGGACTGTATGGGCCGGTCGCCGGACACTGGATGGATCGAGGATCTTGTCTCCAGGATGGAAGCTTCAAGGATCGTGGCGTGTCCTCCAAGTCTAAAGTAGTGAATAGGCATGTTTATCCCTTCGACGTGTAACCGACCATGTATAAACCCTAGGTACCCTCGGCGTCTATATAAGCCGGAGGGTTTTAGGTTGTAGGCTAACAGAACTCATCTAGGGTTTTAGCTACTTGATCTCGTGGTAGATCAACTCTGTAATCCTAATATCGTCAATATAATCAAGCAGGACGTAGGGTATTACCTCCGTAGGAGGGCCCGAACCTGCGTAAAACCTTGTCCCCTTCGTCTCTTGTTACCATCGATCCAAGTCTCACAGCTCGGGACCCCCTACCCGAGATCCGCCGGTTTTGACTCCGACATTGGTTCTTTCATTGAGAGTTCCGCTGTGATCGCCAGAAGGAATCGATGGCTCGCCTAGTCACAAGCCATGAGATCTGCACCCAGGAGACTATCGCCCCAGGTCAGATCCTTGCAAGCGGCGACGTCTCGTCGCACGCTTGTCAGATCAGCCGTCTAGGCCAGATCGGAAACTCCCCCCCCCCCCGATCAAGGAATCAGGTTCGGAACCTTAGAGTTCGTAGCTGATTCACGGGGAAAACTCGTCTTGGAGGAACCCTTGACTCCTACGGAGGAGCTCGCAGATCCCGGCGCCTCGACGCCGAAGACATCGGACTCCACCTCCTCTGGACTACCCAGTCCGGTCGTTGTGACCAGACCCACCATGGTAGAACAGAATACGGGACCGCCCTCGCGCGACTCCGGAACTGCGACGCCACATACCGAACCCACTCGCCTTAGCGACACGCATCCTACCATCGCCTCGTTTCTCAACGAGTTATTTGACCGGATGGAGACCATGCATGTGGCCGATGACCAGACCCCGGTCTATGACCGGCTTGGGCTTAAACCCGACAGCAGGGAAATTCGCATCCCCACGGTCACTCACCTTGTCGCCACCGTCGAGTGTCCGGCCGGGGGCTCGTCCCCCCAGCGGCCGGAATTAAAAATGGTTTATACCCCAGTCTCCGATCACCGAGACCCCGCCTACAACCTAGGCTCAGGAGTTCGCTCCGGAGATAGACCGGGATTGATCCCTGATCTCTCACACAGTTCGGAGTCTGTGACTCCGAACTCCCACTGTGGCGTGGAATCAATTTTTTTCCCACCCACCTCCCAAGCCGATCACTCAAGCATTGCGGCAGACCCCCAGTCCTCAGACTCACGGGACATTAAACAGTCACCAGGAGAGTCGGTTCATCATTACTGGGCCAGACTCCTCCTCGCCAAAAACAAAGTACAGGGCTTCAGTGATCAGGAGATAATGGCAACCTTCATTCGAAACTACCATGACAAAGGAATCCTCAATGCCTTGGCGCGACGGCACATTCGCGACAATGCCGAGCTGACAGTTTTGGTACAGAAGTATTGTGCCATGGAAAGCGCTTGGCAAGCCGATCGGCTGTTCTCGGAACCAACCTTTACCGAATACCCTAGAGGAGATCGGCAAAAAAGGATACCTCCGAAGCGGCCGGTCAAACTCGAGCCCGCTAAAAAGAGAAACAGGCCCCTTCCAGGGGACAGTACGGTCCTAGATGGACTGTTGGATAAACCTTGCCCTATACACTCGGTATTGCTGAACACAGCTCTGACTCACAGCCTTAGAGCTTGCTGGGTCGTCAGGCAGATTGCGAAAAGCGGTGAATCCATTCTTGAGGTGTCACCGCCGAACAGGCACTTTACAGGGCCATCAGAATATAACGCCGAAGTCCTGACGATCTATGAAACGTTCCCTTCAAGGAACAGGAGGAAAAGAGCTCTTAAAGAACTCGAACAAGTATACCATGTGACAGCAACGAGCGCTTGGGAAGACATACCCATTACCTTCGGAGATGCCGATCGACCAGCCATTCTTCCCGGTCATTCACCGGCTGCGCTAGTCCTGAACCCCATCATTGACGGCTTCAGATTACACAAGGTGCTAATGGACGGCCGCAGGGGCTTAAACCTAATCTATGAAGATACTTTGGAAAAAATGCAGTTCGACCGATCTCGCATCGAACATAGCAACACAACTTTCCAGGGTATAATCCCGGGAAAAGAGGCGCGTTGTTCAGGACGTATCACCCTGGACGTAGTGTTTGGCACGCCCAAAAACTACCGCTCCGAAGAACTCCTCTTCCATATCGTGCCCTTCCCCAGCGGCTACCACGCCTTGTTGGGACGTGACGCCTTCACAAAATTCCAGGCTATACCACATTACGGGTATATGAAACTTAAGATGCCAGGACCAAACGGAGTGATCACAACCAATAGTGATCCGAATATAGCCCTACGGGCCGAAAATAAAACAGCAGCGCTTGCCCTCGAGGCTCTAGCTGAAAGCTTTGCTACAGAAGAGCTGACCGCATTTCGGTCAACAGTAGACAGGGACGATGTGATCCTCAGTAAAAGGCCCAAGCCCACGTCCTTCAAACCAGCAAAGGAAGTCGTCAAATTTCTAGTACAACTGACGGACCCCAACAAGACAGCGTCCATCGGAGCCCAGCTCGATCCCATAGTGGAGGAAGCACTGGGAACATTCTTACGAGAAATTTGGGATATCTTCGCCTGGCACCCCTTTGATATGCCCGGAATCCCACGACGGCTGGCCGAACATAGCCTGAACATCATCAAAGGCTTTAAGCCCATCAAACAAACCCTGCGCCGCTTTTCAGAACCCAAACGACAGGCTATGGGTGAAGAATTAGCTAAATTGCTAGAGGCCGGATTCATTCGGGAGATCAAACACCCTGAATGGTTGGCAAATCTGTTTATGGTACCAAAGAATGATAAATCCTGGCGGCTATGTGTCGACTTCAAAGACCTCAACAAGGCCTGTCCTAAGGACCCTTTCCCCCTACCACGCATAGACCAGATAATTGATGCCACAGCCGGACACGACTCGTTGTGTTTCCTCGACGCTTATTCCGGATACCATCAGATTAAAATGATGGAATCCGATCAAGCGGCAACAGCATTCATCACTCCTTACGGGCCATTCTGCTTCAACACCATGCCCTTCGGGCTAAAAAACGCTGGGGCTACGTACCAGCGCATGATCCAGACTTGTCTCGCAAAACAAGTCGGTAAAACAGTCGAGGCATATGTAGACGATGTGGTAATCAAAACCAAACACGTCAGCCATCTGATCGACGACCTAAGGCAAACCTTTGGCAGCCTACGCGAGTACGACATACGACTCAATCCGGAGAAATGCGTATTCGGAGTTCCCGCTGGTAAACTGCTCGGATTCATCGTCTCCCATAGAGGAATAGAAGCGAATCCGGCTAAAATTCGCGCCCTATCAGAACTTGCAATTCCCACAGAGCTAAAGCACGTCCAGCGGTTGGCTGGATGCGTGGCGGCGCTAAGCCGCTTTATTTCCCGTCTCGGTGAAAAGGCTTTACCCCTCTATAAATTGCTGAAACGGACCAATAATTTCGAATGGACCGATGAAGCAAAAGCCGCGTTAGAAGAAATTAAGACACTCCTGGCAAGTAACCCCATACTCACAGCACCAGGTGCGGGTGAGCCCATGTTATTATACATATTGGCCACCAACCAAGTCGTCAGCGCAGTGCTCGTCGTCGAACGGGAGGAGGAGGGGCACAAATTCCAGATACAGAAACCGGTCTATTATGTGTCAGAAGTACTAACGCAGTGCAAGTCCAGATACCCGCACTACCAGAAGATAGCCTATACAGTATTTATGGCATCACAGAAACTCAGGCACTACTTTCAAGAGTGCTCGGTTACGGTGGCATCCGAAGTACCCCTGAATGATATAATCAACAACAGGGACGCCACCGGCCGAATAGCTAAATGGGCTATTGAGCTCCTTCCTTTCGAAATCGCTTACAAGCCAAGACGAGCTATCAAGTCTCAAGTATTGGCAGATTTCCTCGCTGAATGGATAGAGGCCGAGCTCCCAAGGGAATATAGTACATACTCCCATTGGACAATGTACTTCGATGGTTCTAAAACTTTGGCCGAACTAGGGGCTGGGGTTATCCTCACATCTCCCACAGGTGACAACGTCCGATACGTGTTGCAGATCATGTATGCCGATTCCAACAATGCAGCCGAATACGAAGCACTATTACATGGTCTTTGGATGGCAATATCAATGGGCATACGCCGGCTGGAGGTACGGGGGGACTCTAACTTGGCCATCTCCCAAATCAACGGCGAATTCGACGCCAAAAACCCGAAGATGGCGGCTCACAGAAACGCTGTCCTCAAGATATCCGCACGGTTCGAGGGGCTGGAATATCACCACGTCGCTAGAGACAACAACCAAGCCGCCGATATATTGGCTCGCCTGGGGGCTAAACGCGACCCCGTCCCAAAAAACACTTTCCTGGAACGGCTTTTTAAGCCATCCGTGGTTTGGCAGGACGATGATAAGGGCACCAATTTGACTAGTGCGGACGAGGTTGTTCCCCCTATAAACGAACCAGACAATCAGATCATTGGCGGTTCCGTAATGGACGAAACTCCTTCGGCTCACGAGGTCATGGCAGTAATCGCGCCATGGACCAAGCCCTTCCTCGCCTACCTTCTTCGGAAAGAACTCCCCGACGATCAGACGGAGGCACGGCGCATAGTTCGGCGATCCAAAGCCTTCAAAGTACACGAGGGGGAGCTCTATAAGAAAAGCACGACCGGAATACTACAGCGGTGTATATCCGAGGAAGAAGGTCGGCAACTCTTGGCCGAAGTCCATGCAGGGATGGGGGGTCACCACGCCGCAGCAAGAGCCTTGGTCAGCAAGGCATTTTGGGCTGGATTTTTCTGGCCCACAGCTCGGACGGACGCCCACTCACTTGTCAAACACTGCGTGGGGTGCCAACTTTTCGCAAATCAAAGCCACATGCCCCCGACAGCTCTTCGGACTATTCCGATTACCTGGCCCTTTGCGGTCTGGGGGCTGGATATGGTCGGACCACTTAAAGGAGGGACCAAGAAAAATAAATACCTACTGGTCAAGGTGGACAAGTTCACCAAATGGATAGAGGCAAAACCTGTCAAGTCAGCCAAATCCGGACCAGTAATCGATTTTATATCCGGCGTGGTACACCGTTATGGTGTTCCGCACAGTATAATAACGGACAATGGATCCAATTTTACGGCCCAAGAAGTCAAAGACTGGTGTGCAAACATGGGCATTAAGCTTGACTACGCATCGGTTTATCATCCGCAGACCAATGGCCAAGTCGAATGAGCAAACAGCCTCATTATGAGCGGCATTAAGCCACGTTTGGTCCGGTCTCTTCACGAGTCCGACTGTCCTTGGGTTGAGGAGCTCGACTCCGTTCTATGGGGCCTGCGCACCACCCTGAACAGAACAATGGGATACACACCGTTCTTCATTGTCTATGGGGCAGAAGCAGTCCTCTCCTATGACATTATTCACGACGCGCCAAGGGTGCGCATGTACGAGGAAAGGGAGGCCGAGTTAGATCGGCAGGACGACCTGGACGCCCTAGAAGAAGAGCGTGACATAGCTCGGGCTCGTTCCACTTTTTACCAACAGCAGGCTCGACGTTACCAAAGTAGGGAGGACAGGGCAAAGGCGTACAACGTGGGCGAGCTCGTCTTACGACTTCCGGAGAAGCAGAAGCATAAACTCAACCCCAAATGGGAGGGCCCCTTCATAATCGACGAAGTACTCGCGGGAGGGGCCTACCGTCTTCGAGACCCGTCGGATAATCGCCTTGAACCACACCCATGGAACGCAGCTCGTCTCCGGCGTTTCTACGGATAAACCGGTGTCGTCACACTCTTTCCCCTTGATTTCTCTTTTCTTTTTCTTTATTTTTCTACTTTCCCTCCCATCTTGATTTTTGGCAGGTTTGATACTCTTCCTTCCCAACTCTATGTTCGGTTCAACCGCTCTTGTACTAAGATTTTCGGCCTACCCCTTTAAGTGTTATAACCGAACACAGCACCTGGGGGCTTCTTTACGAAGCCAATGCTTTTATATTATAAGCGCTTATTCACATTTATTGTGTACGCATACTTTCCTTGTCGTTTTTTACGCCATCATATGCATCAATTCGAACTAAGAATTTGCCAAGCTGGGTTGCCTTGCTCCTGTGCTTACCCTCTACGTTCCCGATTGTTCGGCTAGAGGGTAAAGGGAGCACCTATGCTATTGTTACGACCGGGTCATCCGGATATGTACCTCAGATGGGTGAAACCAAAAGCTAGCTATCTTCAGTAGACAATTGATCGGCTACGACGGATTAAACTAATACACTTATGGTCATCATGACCATTATTCGGGCTTCTTCCCTCACACAAGCCCTTAGCCGCATACTAACAGTATACAGCCTTTTTCCTACGATTTACGTAGAACCCTGAAGAAAGGTATCGATAGGGGTACTATTTTCTTCGGAAGATGTTTCTTACGCTAAGCAGTAATATAACATATCTCCCTGTGTGCTTTCTGTCTGTTCGCACCACATGGCCGGATTGCCTGGTTCCTCGAACATAATTCCCTCCCCTAGGGTTATAATTTACAAGGAACACTCCCAAGCTCTTAGTGCGGGAGGCTGAAGCCGATGGCCGGTTAAGACAAAGTTTACAACACAGACGGAGCAATCCTTCGATTATTAAAGTACATAGCTACATATAATCATACATCTGGCTGCCGATCGAGATTATCGATTATGGTGTCCAGGGAGCAATCTTCTTGTGAGAGACGGGCGGCAGGCATCACTTGGTCGTATACCAGGTGGAGCGGCACTTCTTGTCCATCTGATCCTACTGGCCCAACCTGAGCCATACACTCGGGGTTAAGTCCGGTATAGCGGGTCTTGATCATCACCCATGCCTCTCGGGCTCCCTCCCGACAAGCCGATGTCTTCCACAGCTCGAACGTAGTTCAGGCTCCCTTGAAGCGATCGACCAGTTCGGTCATGCCCTCCGGAGGTTGCTCGGCAGGCCACAGTGCTTTCACCATGCTCTTCATGGCCTTCCGAGCCTGCTCATGAAGGGCGGACAACTCCTTCAGAAGATTCCCCTGGTAGGATCCGATATCCTCTTCGGATCGCCCAAACAGTAAACCTGCACATAAGATACGGCATGCGTATCACACCTCATTTATAAGAGATACTTTCTGATGTTCAAATCACACTTACCGAACATGCCTCTCTGTAATTTTTGGTTTTCTCCTTGGGCCTGGGCCAATTGAGCCTTTAAGCTCTCAATCTCTTCGGATTGCTTTTTGTTCTCCTCCGTCAGGTGGTTCTTCTCTTCAAGGTGCCGTTGTACACGATAGCCAGCCTCCTGCTGGGACTCGGCATATTGCTGAGATTCTCGGGCTACATCCAAATCTTTTTGTAATTGCCCTATTGATTCAGTTGCTACATAGTACCCTCGCGTAAGCATGGGGATATACTAAGATCAGCAGAACAGATATACTCACCATGTTCCTCCCGAGTAAAGCTCTTCACTTGCTCCAACTCAGCCTTCACAGATTCGACCTGTGTTCGGCTGGCTTCCAGTTCCTTGGCCAGCTGCTCGCACTGTTGCTTAGAGGCCTGCATTACCAGTGAATTATTACGGAGATCCTTAATTCGGTCGTACCGACCAATTTAAGGCTCGGGGGCTACTAGGTTTACTCGAGTGTTCAGACTTTAATAAATCGACTACTCACCTACAGGCTGGACGATATCAATTTCACGGCCTCCCCGAACCCAGCTCGGGTGGCTCCGAGGTGTGCATCCGCCGTGCGAAGAGGACCGAACTCTTGTTCGTAAAAGGCCGGATGACGCAGTGCCTCTCGTCGCCGCCGATGATGCATAGCACTCCCAACCTCTGACTTGGTGACAGATATGGCGTCACCAGAATCGGCTGGGGCTGGATTGACGGTGGGGGCCCCCGCAACAGGATCAGCATGTGCGGAAGGCCCGGAATCTTGAGCACCGCCGGACGTCCTGACGACGCCCTCGGCGGGTGACGGCCGAACTCTTTGCCTGAATATTTTGACAAAGAGGTCTCTTTTGAGGTTTTATCAGTCGTGATACTAATCAAACGATTGAGCAAAGTACCTTTGGGATGAACTCGTAGGCGGACTCGCCCCCGCGACCGGCTCATTCGCCGGATCCTTGTTGCTTTCCAGTCCAGGCACTGCCGCCACTGCCGGTGCATGCCGCGCGGATCTACGGCGCTTGGGTGTAGGAGCCGGCGCGTTGGGGCAGTGGAGGACACTTGTCTCTTGCGGGATGTCTTCTTCTTGCTTGTTGTAGGGGAAGGAAAGGATCCAGGGTAATCGGCAATGATGGCCACCTTGGAACCGTCAAGGCCCTCCTGGTAGAAAACCCCATCTTCGAGTTCGATTGTCAGGTATGGGTCTTCATGATAGCCCGAATCATCATCACGGGAATAGTCCTCGGGCTGAGGGGCCGGACAGTTGACTGTCTCGATAAAGCTCCTCCATTCCTGTTCACATAAAGATAAAAGACTTCGGTCAAGAGGGAACAAATTGAGAACCCGAACTGTGGTCACATGGTAGAAAGGCTTACCCATTCGATGGGGTTGTGGCTCGAGTATCCCTACTTTGTCGACCGCCGAATAAAATCTTCTTGCTCCCCTTTGTATAGGTCGGCAAGTGCGGCGGCCAATGCTGTTTGATCGGCGGGACCCAGTCTTCGGGAGTGAGTAGTGTCGCTTGTCCCGTTGTAACACCACAAAGGGTGTATCCTCTGTTGGAGGGGTTGGACGCACCGGTTGTTGGCAGCGGCCATGACATCTATCATGGTCAGCTTATGATGGGCCAGTATCCTCACACGGGCTGCTAAGCGCTGCACCTCAACGCTGTCCTCCTGGGACAGGCTCTTCGGACGCCAGTTATACCTTTTCTTCAAAGGGGCATCGGAGTATTCGGGCAGACCCCTCCGAGCTGGATTGAATAAAGGGACGTCCTAGATATAAAACCATTCCGAAGTCCATAGTTCGGATTCCTTCGGTGTCCCGACGGGGTATCCCGTCCCCGCTATGCGGCATACTTCGGCTCAGCCGACCTCAAAAATTGTCTTGTCTCGAGTGCGAGGGACGAGGCAAAAATATTTCCTCCACAACTCGAAGTGTGCCTCGCAGCCCAGGAACATCTCACAAAGGGCGACGAAGCCCGAGATATGCAGAATAGACCCTGGGGTGAGGTGGTGGAGCTGGATCCCATAAAACACCAGTAACCCTCTCAGGAACGGATGAAGGGGAAATCCGAGACCTTGCAGGAGGAATGGCACGAAGCATACATGCTCCCCCTTTTGTGGATGGGGGAAATTCTCTGCGAGGGCCTCGCCATTGAATGAAGACAAACCGGCGCGGACGGCTGTCAGATCTGAGGAAGGAAGGTATCCTTGGGTCTCGAGGTTGCGAAGTCGAAGGAGCGACACGGAGCAGCTAGTCCAGTCCCCGGGACGGGATCCGTAAGGATTGGAGGAAGAACTGGGGGCACTCGCCATTTTTGGTGGAAACCTTTCGCTGAGGCTTTTTCCGATGGGGAAGGAGAAGGTGTGGTTTGGTCCACAATTCAGTTTGTTTAAATGGGTGGTGCCTCCCTTGTGGAGGGGTAGTTTTGTTAAAGGCTGCTGAGGCGCTCGTCTCCCCACGACGCGCGAAGATCGAGAAACGCTATTACTGTGGACCCAGCAATCCCGTGACGTTTGGGATTTCACCGATGACAGGATGGTTGCCGAACAGGAAGGGATGGAGGGACTCGCCTCGCAAGCCGAAGACTTCGACGTACAAGATTATCCGGATATACCTCGGCATTGGAGGCTAGTCCGGGGGCTACTGAGGGAGTCCTGGATTAAGGGGTCCTCGGGAGGCCGACCTTTTTCCTATGGGCCGGACTGTATGGGCCGTTCGCCGGACACTGGATGGATCGAGGATCTTGTCTCCAGGATGGAAGCTTCAAGGATCGTGGCATGTCCTCCAAGTCTAAATTAGTGAATAGGCATGTTTATCCCTTCGACGTGTAACCGACCATGTATAAACCCTAGGTACCCTCGGCGTCTATATAAGCCAGAGGGTTTTAGGTTGTAGGCTAACAGAACTCATTTAGGGTTTTAGCTACTTGATCTCGTGGTAGATCAACTCTGTAATCCTCATATCATCAATATAATCAAGCAGGACATAGGCTATTACCTCCGTAGGAGGGTCCGAACCTGGGTAAAACCTTGTCCCCTTCGTCTCTTGTTACCATCGATCCAAGTCTCACAGCTCAGGACCCCCTACCCGAGATCCGCCGGTTTTGACACCGACAGAAGGCACCTAGGAGGTGCCTTGGGGAGGGAGGACTCCTCGCTCGTGGCCGCCGCCCCCTTCCATGGAGGAAGGGCTATGGCTGCGCCCCATCTACCCCCTCCTCCTATATATAGAGAGGGAGAGGGAGGGCAGCTGCACCCCAAGGCATAGGTGCAGCCCTCCCTCTCTCCCTAGATCTGTTTCTCCATCGAAAATGCATCTGCGGCAGCGCTTGGCGAAGCCCTGCTGAGATTGCTCCACCACCACCGCCACCACGTCATTGTGCTGTCGAAGAACTCATCTACCTCTCCGTCCTTGCTTGCTGATCAAGGAGGCGGGCACGTCATCGAGCTGTACGTGTGCTGAACGCGGAGGTGCCGTCCGTTCGGCGCTAGATCGGAACAGATCAAGATTGGATCGCGGGACGGATCGTGATTGGATCGCGAAGACGTTCGACTACACCAACCGCGTTATATACGCTTCCGCTTAGCGATCTACAGGGGTATGTAGATACACTCCCCCTCTTGTAGCTATGCATCTCCATGGATAGATCTTGGGTGTTCGTAGGAATTTTTTTGTTTCCCATGCAACGTTCCCCAACACCACCAACATGCGCCAGCCCAGTCAAGAGGACACCACCGTCGTCTCAAAACAACAAACGCTACGAGGCCAGTCGGACCAAAACAAATCACCATAGACAGGGGCCGGCACTACCGCAACCATGTGGGAGGGAACAACCTCCATCGGCTCAGACGGTAGCAGACCGGACGCAACAGAAGGAGCACACCAAACCAAGTGCCTGACCGGGCCCAGATCGGGCCCATGAAGCTCCTCATGAAGCTCTCGGTGCCACGCTGCAACAGACGTGGCACAGTAGACGCCGCCCCCATCGCGAGGTGCTCGCCGTACCAGCTGGAGACGACCCCTCGCAGCCCTTGTCAGCCCATCCTAACCTAGATCTGGACCCTTAGGGCCTGATCTGGGCTTGCAGGGCGCTGCCGGCCACTGCCCCCGAGAGCCGCCACCGTCGCCAAGTGGCTGCGCCACCGTTTCGTCACCATTGAGGCTACATCGGAGCGCCGTCAGCCGAGCTGCACCGCCGCCTGGCTCACCCGCCCAAGCCGGGCGCCCGCGTCGAGGAATTGAAGGGGGCCTCGCCGTCGGCCACAACGGCGCCGTGCGGGCAACGCCCAGCGCCCGCCAGCAGCAGGGACAAGAGGGAGAGGGCGCAACGGCGCTGTAGAGGTGAGGGGGAGGGGGCCGCCCCGGTCGCCTCGCTTGGGGAGGCGACGTGGGGATACGAGGGGAATGAACTCCACCGTATCGTGGGAGTGTGTTTGGTGTATGTCCAAATTTGCCATGCGAAAATTTAGCAACTCACGCTGTAAGCTGCGATCATTAATTTGGATGAGAGGAAGTAGCTAATATCTCAAAAGAACATAGTAGCTAAAACATGGTTAAGGTTTAGCATGTAACAAGTTATTAACACTGGCTAAAAATGTGAAGTAGAGTTTCTTAACTCCACCATTGTGCATACGTTAGGAAAGAAGATTTGTAGGTGGAAGGGATGAGGGCACGCATATTCGTGGCAGCTGATTGTGTTGTAATTGGCAAATCTGAGTGGTCTCATGTGTTTAGGCTTAATTGGTGTAAAGAGGGTCCACACATGCAGCTTTTGGCAGAGAGTGCATGACTCACACATCTCACCTTCCCATACTTTTTATTTTGATTTGTAATTTAATCAATTATATCCTTTAAACTGAAAATCTAATATATATTTGGACTGCGATAACTGCTGCGAGTATGGCAGTTAGCAAAACAACCGAACGTCCCTCCTCCCTTCGATCCCAATCATCCCCCGAACGACCCACCTCCATTCAATAGAACTTCCATTGCACGTCACGCATGCCCGCCCAAGAAACCTACTTCCCCCATAGATCACGCGCGCCCCACCCCAAGCAAACAACCGCTTCTCCATGTCTCCCGCATGGTAAAAATAATAATTTGCTTGTGTGGGATTCAAACCAACTGACTCCCTTGCACCAAACATACAACCACAACCAACTTATGCCCCGAGGTTTTGCTGATCAACTAAACAAAATTATCCTTTTGACTTTTTTTTTAAATTTGTGTTATTACAGAAAGTTACCATGATTTTCTTCTGGTCAAAGTTACCACCGTATTTGTACCCAGTTTATCAGGCCCGCATTGTGTAAATTAGCATGTTATTTACATACAAGTTACCGGGAGTGTGTTTCAACAACACCCAACTCCTCCTTTAATATTTATGATTGTGTTTTGTTCATAAGTTATCAGATCCGTGATGCATAAAATACCATGCTATTTACATAGAAGTTATTGGAGTATGTATTCAACAATTTCTTCCTGACGGTCAAAGTTACCATGATGTCTGTACCTTAGTTATTAAGCCTGCAACGCATATGTTATCATTCTATTTACACATAAGTTACATGTATCTTTAAAAATATATTTCCCAATGGTCAAAGTTCCCGTAATGGTCAAAGTTCCAGTAGTGTTTGTACCTAAGTTATCAGGTACGCGGTGTGTATGTCACCATGCTATTTACACATAAATTTCGGGGGGTGGGTCTTTTCAACAATTTTCTTCCCAATGATCAAGGTTACCATGGTGTTTTCACATAAGTTATCAGGTCTCTCGTGCATATAATATATATGGAAATTTTTCTACCCATGGTGGTAGCTACGCATGATCCAATTTTTATCTCTAATTATTTGGTATATTATTTTGGACTATAAAAATAACTCTATAACAAAAGTATCGTGACTTTGGACCAGTCAGGCAAGCAAACATGTAATTATGCCAAAAAGGCAAGCAAATTGACTGACATAAGTGAAAAAAGACCCTTTCTACACAACGAAAAAGAACTTGTGTCAAAAAGGTAATAAAAACAGAAATAAGTGAGAAAAAATCATTTCTATACAACAAAAATACACTTGTGCCAATGTCATAAGAAACCCGACACCTCATATATATAAAAAGGCACTTACGCCAAAGGATGTGTTGCTACCATTATGCATAGAAAATCGCCTCTAAATAATTTGCTACACATGGTGGTACCTACGCACTACCCAATTTTTATCTCTAATTACTTGGTAAATTTTTTTGAACTATAAAAATAGCTCTATAACGAAAATAACATGACTTGGGACCAGTCAGGCAAGAAAACATGCAATTATGCCAAAAAGGCAAGGAAATTGACTGAGAGAAGTGAAAAAAAGACCCTTTATACAAAACAAAAAAGTACTTGTGTCAAAAAGGTAATAAAAACAGAAAGAAGTGAGAAAAAGTCATTTCTATACAACAAAAATGCACTTGTGCCAATGCCATAAGAAACCCGACACCTCATATATTGAAAAAGGCACTTATGCCAAAGGGTGTGTAGCTACCACCATGCATAGGAAATAGCCTCTCATAATATACTATAGAAAATTATTTGCTACCTATAGTGGTAGCTACGCACGACCCAAATCTTATCTCTAATTATTTGGTAAATTGTTTTGGACTATAAAAATAACTCTAACCATGCTACTTCCATAGAATTTACCGTGTGGTATTGACAGCACAACTTCTCCGTAGTTGGTTTTGGTAATTAATAACAACATATAGTTCATTGAACTAATGATCATATCAAGTATATTTCAGGAAAATTTTAATGTATGGATTAGCTAGGATTGTGAGGAGTACTCCCTAGATGCAAGGAATATCAATTGGCAAGAGCTCTAAGACTCTACATTTTACTTTGTGTGAGAAATCACAATTGAGTCCATAGGAAAGCCAATACTATTAAAAGGGGATGAGGTATTCAAGATGATCTGGTTGCTCAAAGTGCTTAGAGATTTGCCACCAAAAACCTCAACCATTCTCCCACAAAACATTCTATCCAAAACTCATATGATCAAATTCGGTGCCACCAACTCATTCTATTTCGGCCCCATCGAGTTTTTCATAGACAGAACACAAGCCAAACCCTAGCAATTTGGTACAACCGAGTTTTGCTTCGATACAGCCAAAAAGCAGTGACCACCTTTCTGGTACTCCCTCCATTTCTTTTTAATCTGCATATAAAATTTGGTCAAAGTCAAGCTTTGTAAAGTTTGACTAACTTTATATTAAAAAATATCAACATTCACAATACGAAATCAATATTATCAGATGCACCATGAAATGTATTTTCATACTATATAGTTTTAGTATTGTGGATGTTCATATTTTTTGATATAAATTTGGTCAATCTTTATGTAGTTTGACTTTGACCAAATCTTATACGCGGAGTAAAAAGAAACGGAGGGAGTATCTAACTATCAAAAATCGGAATTTCCGAGTTTTGCATTTCTGTGCCACTGAGTCACTTTAACTGCCTACGCCAACCGAATCAAACTCATCGAGTTGTTATGTATCGGTCTCACCGAGAAGCCAAAAGTTTGGACATTGTGCACTAGTGAGTGGAACCGAGTTTTTACTTTGGTTCCACCGAGTTGGACAATAATGTTGTAACGGTTAGATTTTTAGAGATGGCTATATATACCCCTCCACCTCTCCTTCTCATTCGTAGAGAGAGCACTAAGAACAGGCAAACACTTCTGATACATCTCCATCCTATATATTTTTTTGATTATTTCATGCCAATATTCTACAACTTTCATATATACTTTTGGCAACATTTTATATTATTTTGGGACTAACCTATTGATCCAGTGCCCAGTGCCAGTACCTGTTGTTTTTGCAGAAAATCCAACCGAGTCCAGACATGATAAAAATTTACAGATATTTTTTTGGAATATATGTGAATTTGGGAAGAAGAATCAGCGCAAGACGGTGCCCGAGGTGCTCCCAAGCCAACATGGCGCGTCCAGGGGGGTGACCGTGCCCTGATGCGTTGGAACCACCTCGTCGGTCGGTTGGGGACCTTCTTTTGCCGCAAGAAAAATAATTTCTAGAGAAAAATCCACTCAAATTTCAGCCCAATCACACTTATGAATATCCAGATATTTAAGAAAGAGTGAAGGGGGTCAGAAAACAGTCGCGCAGAATGGAGAGAGAGAGATCCAATCTCGGAGGGGCTCCTGCCCTCCGGGAGCCAGGGTGGCCAAGGACCAGAGGGGAAACTCACCTCCCACCTAGGGGAGACCAAGGAAGAAGGAGAAGGAGGGGGGCTCTCTTCCCCTCTCACCCGGAGGCACCGGAACGCTGCCGGGGCAACCATCGTGATGACGATCTACACAAGCAACTTCGCCGACGTCATCACCACCACCATCACCTTCCCTCATCTATTTACAGCGGTCCACTCTCCCGCATCCCGCTGTACCCCCTACTTGAACATCGTGCTTTATGCTTCATATTAGTATCTAATGTTATGTTGTTATCCTATGATGTTCGAGTAGATCCTTTGTGTCATATGGGTTGATTGATGATCTTGATTGGTTTGAGTTGCGTGGTTTATTTTGGTGTTGTCCTATGGTGCCTTCTGCGTCACCCAAGCATGTGGGATCCTCGCTGTAGGGTGTTGTAATACATTCATGATTCACTTATAGTGGGTGGCTAGAGTGACAGAAGCTTATACCTTAGTAAGGGGGTTGTTGCGTATGGGAGTAAAGAGGACTTGTTACTTAATGCTATGGTTGGGTTTTACCTTAATGATCTCAAGTAGTTGCGGATGCTTGCTAGAGTTCCAATCATAAGTGCATATGATCCAAGTACGAAAAGTATGTTAGCTCATGCCTCTCCTTCATATAAAACTGCAATAATCATTACCGATCTTGTTATCAATTGCCTAGGACAATCTTGCAAATACTACCACCACTTTTCCACACTTGCTATATTTACTTTATTGTTGTTTTATTAAAACAATACCGAACTTTTATTTCCACATTCTTTATTATCTTGCAAACCTATATTTTTCCACCTACAAAGTACTTCTAGTTTTATTCCCGCAAAGTAGTTTATTTCTTGTACTAAGTAAAGTGAACATTGTTGCGCGTAGAGTTGTATTGGTGGTCGATAGAACTTGAGAAAATATTAATTCAACCTTTAGCCCCTCGTTGGGTTCGACACTCTTACTTATCGAAAAAGGCTACAAACGATCCTCTACACTTGGGGGTTATCAAGACCTTTTTCTGGCGCTGTTGCCTGGGAGCAATAGCGTGGGGTTGATATTCTCGTGTGTGGTTGTTTGCTTTATCTGTAAGTAATTTTATTTTCAGTTCTTGTTTTGTATCTTTAGTTATGGGTAGGAAACACAAAACACCAAAAAATAGTTGTACTTGCTAACCCAGTGGTTGAGGAACCACCCAAAATCTACCATAATGTCGAAGCTTTCTACTTGGATAATTTCCGATCCCTTTGTGCTCGTGCTGAATATCCAACTACCTTAGTTGAGGGAAAATCATTAGATGAGCATGCTTATTTTGTGCGACACCGCTTATCTCAAAAAGGGGAACTCTTATGTTATCAAATTAATTGTTTGTGTTGCTATGCTTGGAATTTATACGAAATACATGATTTTACTTGTTGTTGTGAAGGCACTAAAGAGTACCTTCCCTACCAATGTGAGTTTAATAATAATGAAATATTATCTTCTTATGCCTGGGATGCCTATAGTTATTATGATATAGAATAAATGGAAGAATTTGTTGCTTTTAAGGCATATGAAATTGCTTCTTTGATTGAAAAGTATGATGCTATTCTTTACAAATCTGGAAATTTTGCCATACTTAAATATTTCTATGAAAACTATGCTTCTAATGCTTATGTTAAAGGATTTATTGAGAAAATGTCTGCTACCTTGGAAGAGACTAATATTTTGCAGGAATCTATGCAAGAAGAAATTGCTAGAACCGTGAGCACATTAGATGAAAAAGATGAGGAGGAGAGCGAAGAACAAAAGGAGGAAGAGCGGATTAGCTACTCGTGCCCACCTTCTAATGAGAGTAACTCTTCAACTCATACATTGTTTACTTTCCCTTCATGCTTACCAAAGAATCAATGTTGTGACAATTGCTATGATCCCTTGGATTCGTTTGAAATATCCCTTTTTGATGAACTTGATGCTTGCTATGCTTGTGGACATGATGCCAATATGAATTATGCTTATGGAGATGAACTTGTTATAGTTCCTTATGTTAAGCATGAAATTGTTGCTATTGCACCCACACATGATAGTCCTATTATGTTTTTGAATTCTCCCAACTACACGTTATCGGAGAAGTTTGCGTTTATTAAGGATTATATTGATGGGTTTCGTTTTACCATTACACATGATGATTTTGATGCATATAATATGCATGTTCTTGCTGCTCATACTTGCAATTATTATGAGAGAGGAACCACATCTTCACCTCTCTATGTTTCCAATACGATAAAATTGCAAGAAACTACTTATGTTATGTATTGGCCTTTACTTTGTGTGAATGAATTGTTCTTTTATGACATGCCAGTACATAGGAAGAGAGTTAGACTTCATTGTTACATGATATATATTAATTTCTGCTCACTACTAAATTACAATCATTGTTAATTAAAATTGGCGTTGATATACCTTGGTATCCGGGTGGATCAATTACTTGAGCACTATATGCCTAGCTTAATGGCTTTAAAGAAAGCGTTGTCTGAAGTTTTAGAGAGTCATTTTATTCTATTGTGTGCTTTTAAAATAATTAAAAACAAAAAATAAAGTGGGGGAACTTAAAACATTTTCAAAAAGAAAAGTGAAAGTGAGAAAGATGAGCACCGTTGATGTGGGGCGTCCTTGAACTTTTGTTCATGCTGATGGAAACTTTGTGAATCTTGATTATAACAACTTTTCAACAAAAATAATTATCCCCTTGTACAAATCCAGTGTACTATCAAAATAATGTGCCAAGATTTACCTTTAGGATGTTTAAATTGTTTGTTTGATATGTGATGTGCAAAAACAGAAACTTTTGTTGTAGTGTTTGAATTTTGATATTTTACTAGAGCGTGCAAAAATTCTGATATTTTTACACAGTACTACTATACCATTTTGTTACCACGTGCTAATTGTTCAGAATTTTTTGAGTTACAAAAGTATATGTTTCATTTGCATCTTTACAGATTGTCCTGTTTTTCATAGATTGCTGCTATAGTTCTTTGTCTGGTTATGTTTGAATTCTTAATGAGCCCCATTGACTTGGTAGACATAGAATTATGATAGCATACAGTAGGTAATGTTAGATTATAATTATACAATAATGTTATGACATGACATGATGGATTTGATGTTATATGTACTGACCTTTCTAATAAAAGTTCTGTTAAGTTTTGTGTGGATGAAGTGTTCGAAGATCGAGGAGGTATCGATATGAGAAGAATAAAAAGAGGCAAGAGTTCAAGCTTGGGGATGCCCAAGGCACCCCAAGTAAATATCCAAGGAGACTCAAGCGTCTAAGCTTGGGGATGCCCCGGAAGGCATTCCATCTTTCTTCTTCAACAATTATCGGTATGTCTTGGTTTTTGTTTTGTTCACATGATATGCGTAAATTCTTGGAGCGTCGTGTGCCTTTTATTTTTCTTTTATCTTTGCACCATGCTGATATGGGAATGTCCATGGTTGATTTATAGAATGCTATCTGCACTTCACTTATATCTTTTGAGTATGGCTTTATAGAATGCTTCGTGTGCTTCACTTATATCATGTCAAGTTTAGATGCGTATTTATCTACATATAGAAAACCGTTATTTGTAGAATGCTCTTTTGCTTCACTTATATTTACTAGAGCATGGTATTTTGTAGAAAGAAATTAAACTCTCATGCTTCACTTATATCTATTTGGAGAGTCAACATGAATTGGTCATTCACATGGTTAGTTATAAATCCTATAGAGAGGCTATTTCCCATGTATGGTGATAGCTACGCACGCATTGTGGCACCTACACACCCTTTGGAATAAATGCCCTTTTTTGATATATGAGGTGTCGGCTTTCGGATTACATTGGCACAAATGCATTTTTGTTGTATAGAAATGACTTTTTCTCACTTCTCTTTGTATTTTTTATTTCCTTTTTGACACAAGTGCCTTTTCGTTGGGTAGAAATGGCCTTTTCTCACTTCTCTTAGTCTTGTTTCTTGCCTTTTTGGCATAATTGCCCGTTTGCTTGCCTGGCTGGTCCAAAGTCACAATATTTTTTTATAGAGTTTATTTTCAGTCCAAAGTAATTTACAAAAATAATTAGAGATAAAAATTCGGACCGTGCGTAACTACCACCATGGGTAGAAAATTATTTCTCAAATCTTATATAAAACTTGTAGATCACTGAATAAGATATGTTTGATTCCTTGCAATAGTTTTGTGACATTAAGGTAGTAATATGTTGGTGCATGAGTGGATGATTGTGGATTAGTAAGAATATTGGTGTTAAGGTTTGTGATTCCCGAAGCATGCATGTATAGCCTCTAGTTATGGGATGAAGTTGGAACATAATTTATCCTTGATTGAAATCCTTTGTGTTGTTTAATCGGGGGCGCGCGATGGTTAACTCCTACCAACCTCCTCCTTAGGGGCATGCGAGTAGTACTTTGCTTTGACAGAGCTAATACAACTTTCACAATAAGTATATGAGTTCTTTATGACTAATGTGAGTCCATGGATTATACGCACTCTCACCTTTTCGCAATTTGCTGCCCTCTTCGGTACCGTGCATTGACCTTTCTCACCTCGAGAGTCGGTGCAAACTTCGTCGGTGCATCCAAACCCCATGATTTGATACACTCTATCACACATAAGCCTCCATATATTTTCCTCAAAACAGCCACCATACCTACGTATCATGGCATTTCGATAGCCATTCCAAGATATATTGCCATGCAACTTCCACCATCATCATATACATGACTTGAGCATTCATTGTCATATCGCTTTGCATGATCGTAAGATAGCTAGCATGATATTTCCATGGCTTGACCTTTTTTGATATCTTTGCTATGCTAGATCATTGCACATCCTGGTACACTGCCAGAGGCATTCAGATAGAGTCATCTTATATCATCAATGAGTTGTTATGTCGAGTTGTAAGTAAATAAAAGTGTGATGATCATCATTATTAAAGCATTGTCCCAGTGAGGAAAGGATGGTGAAGACTATGATTCCCCCACAAGTCGGGATGAAATTTCGGGAAAAAAATAAAAAATGGGGGAGGCCAAATGAGCCCACCATAAAAAAATGAAATAAAAATGAGAAAAGGAGGAGGAGGCAAAAAGTGCCCACCTAAAAAAGAATAAAAAATAAAAAAGAGAGAAAAAGAGAGAAAAAGAGAGAAGGGACTTTGCTACTATCCTTTACCAAACTTGTGCTTCAAAGTAGCATCATGTTCTTCATATAGAGAGTCTCCTGATTGGTCACTTTCATATACTAGTGGGAATTTTTATTATAGAACTTGGCTTGTATATTCCGATGATGGGCTTCCTCAAATGGCTGAGGTCTTCATGAGCAAGCAAGTTGGATGCACACCCACTTAGTTTCATTTGAGCTTTCATACACTTATAGCTCTAGTGCATCCATTGCATGGCAATCCCTACTCCTCGCATTGATATAGATTGATGGGCATCTCCATAGCCCGTTAGTCCGCCTAGTTGATGCGAGACTTTCTTCCACTTTTGACTCCTTTGATATCTACCACCATACTATATTCCACCTATATGCTATACCCATGGCTCACGCTCATGTATTGCATGCATGGGAGTTGAAAATGTCGAAGCGCGTTAGAAGTACAAGTCAATTGCTTGGTTTGACACCGGGGTGCTCATGATTTATACTTTATGGTAGGAAGACTAAGCATGACAGGCTATATGATATTATAGGGATAGCGTTCTTTAGCATTGTTATTTTGAAAGGACATGATTGTTTGCTAGTAAACCTAAGTATGGATGTCTTTTTGTCAAATGATAGACTATTGCCTTTAGTCACTTGTATCTTAATACTCATGCCATGATTAGACATTTGTTCAAGATTATGTTATGTAACATTCCACATCAAAAATTATCTTATTAGCATTTACCTACTTGAGGACGACCAGGAATTAAGCTTGGGGATGCTGATATATCTCCGTCGTATCTATAATTTTTGATTGTTTCATGCCAATATTCTACAACTTTCATATACTTTTGGCAACATTTTATATTATTTTTGGGACTAACCTATTGATCTAGTGCCTAGTACCAGTTCTTGTTGTTTTTTGCATGTTTTACAAAAAATCCAACGGAGTCCAAACGCGATAAGATTTACAGAGATATTTTTGGAATATATGTGAAATTTGGGAAGAAGAATTAGTGCAAGACAGTGCCTGAGGTGCTCCAAAGCCAACAGGGCACGACTAGGGGGGTGGCCATGCCCAGATGGCTTGGGACCACCTCGTAAGTTGATTCGGTCCCTCCTTTCGCTGCAACAAAGATAATTTCCCAAGAAAAAATCACTAAAAATATCAGCCCAATCGGAGTTATGGATCTCCGGATATTTAAGAAACGATGAAGGGGTCGAAAAACAGTAGTGCGAAACAGAAGACAAACAGAAAGAGAGATCCAATCTCGGAGGGGCTCTTGCCCTCCGGGAGCCATGGACCAGAGGGGAAACTCTCATGCCATCTAGGGGAAGACCAATGAAGAAGAAGGAGGGGGCTCTCTCTCCCTCTCACCTGGTGGCGCTAGAACGCCGCCGTGGCAACCATCGTGACGACGATCTACACCAACAACTCCGCCGTCGTACCCACCACCATCACCTTCCCTCATTATTTACAACGGTCCACTCTCTCGCATCCCGTTGTACCCCTACATGAACATGGTGCTTTATGCTTCATATTATTATCCAATGATTTGTTGCTATCCTATGATGTTCGAGTAGATCCTCTGTGTCTTATGGGTTGATTGACGATCTTTATTGGTTTGAGTTGCGTGGTTTCTTTTGGTGTTGTCCTATGGTGCCCGCCGTGTCAAGCAAGCATGTGGGATCCCTGCTGTAGGGTGTTGCAATACGTTCATGATTTGTTTATGGTAGGTGGCTAGAGTGATAGAAGCTTACACCCGAGTAAGGGGGTGTTGCGTATGGGAGTAAAGAGGACTTGTTACTTAATGCTATGGTTGGGTTTTACCTTAATGATATTTAGTAGTTGCAGATGCTTGCTAGTGTTCCAGTCATAAGTTCATATGATCCAAGTACGGAAAGTATGTTAGCTCATGCCTCTCCCTCATATAAAACTTCAATTATGATTACCGATCTTGTTATCAATTGCCTAGGACAATATCGCAAGTCCTACCACCACTTTTTCACACTCTTTATATTTACTTTATTGTTATTTTATTAAAACAACACCTAACTTTTAATTCTACGTTCTTTGTTATCTTGCAAACCTATCTTTTTACACCTATAAAGTACTTCTAGCTTTATTCCCACAAAGTAGTTTATTTCTTGTACTTGGTAAAGTGAACATTGTTGCGCGTAGAGTTGTATCTGTGGTCGATAGAACTTGAGAGAATGTTAATTCCACCTTTATCTCCTCGTTGGGTTCGACACTTTTACTTATCAAAAAAGGCTACAAACGATAACCTACACTTGTGGGTTATCAACTTTCACCTACCATTTTCTAAGAGAGAACTACCTACTCATGTGTTGAGATCAAGATCGTGCACTCCAACCATATCAATCTTGATTTCTAGCCTCCCCAAGTTGCTTTCCATCCAATCAATCTCTTCTACCAAGCCAAATTCTGTGAGATAGTGATTGAGTGTTGAGGAGACTATCTTTTGAAGCACTAGAGCAAGGAGTTCATCATCCATACCACATCTATTACCTTTTGGAGAGTGGTGCCTCCTAGATTGGTTTGGTGTTGCTTGGGAGCCTCCAAATCGTGTGGAGTTGAACCAAGAAGTTTGTAACGGAAAGGAGATCGCCTACTTCGTGAATATCTACCCCGAGTGAGGCTATTCCTTCATGGACGTAAGCCATGGTGGAATAGACAAGGTTGCTTCTTCGTGGACCCTGATACGTCTCCAACGTATCTATAATTTTTGATTGTTCCATGCTGATATATTATCATTCTTAGATACTTTTTGGGTCATAATTTACCCATTTATAATATTTTTGAGCACTAACCTATTGACCCAGTGCCAAGTGCCAGTTGCTGTTTTCTGCGTGTTTTTTACTTTGCAGATTTCCTTTACCAAACGAAGTCCAATTGCCACGAAACTTTTTGACGATCTTTTCTGGACCAAAACAAGACCAACAAGCCTCGGAGGATAGCCGGGAGCCTCAGGGAGGCTCCACAAGCCAACAGAGCGCGACCCCAAGGGGGTCGTGCCCTGATAGCTTGTGGGCCCCCTGTGGCTCTCCCGACCTCATTCTCCGGCCTATAAATTCTTATTAATCCTGGAAACCTCAGGAGAGCCTGGAAAACCTTTTTCTGCTGCCTCAAGTCTCTGTTCTGCCGCTCTGGAGCTCTATTCTGGCACCCTGTCGGAGGGGGGATCGATCACGGAGGGCCTCTTCACCTTGCCTCCCTCATGATGATGTGTGAGTAGTTCACCACAGACCTACATGTCCATAGCTAGTACCTAGATGGCTATCTCTCTCTCATATGATCTTCAATACAATGATCATCGCATCTTCGCTTTGATCCATCCGATGTAATCCTATTGTGCGGCGTGTTTATTGAGATCCGATGAATTGTGGGTTTATGTTCAGATTATTCATGAAAAGTATTTGAGATACCACTGATATATATTGTCTCCTAATTGCATGATCATTATAGCTTCGTAATGCTCTCCGATTTATTGATGTGCTTTGGCCAAGTAGATTGATATTTCTTCGGTGGGAGTAGTGCGTTGTAGTAGGTTCAACCTGATGAGTTTCTATATCCCAGTGACAGAAAGGGAGAAGATGCGCCTTTGTGTTGCTGCTAGTAAGGATAAAACGATGGGGTTTATTCATATTGATTGAGTTTACTTTGTGTAAATCATGTCATTGTTCTCCAAGCATTACGCTGTTTTACTTAATACTCTAGATGCATGCTGGATAGTAGTCGATGGGTGGAGTAATAGTAATAGGTGCAGGCAGGAGTCGGCCTATTTGCTTATGGACGTGATGCCTATATAGACATGATCATTGCCGTGAATATCGCATAACTATCCGCTTTTCTGTCAATTGCCCAACAGTAATTTGTTACCCTCCATATGTTGCCTACATGAGAGATGCCGCTAGGGAACACTATGGCCCCCGAGTCTATTCACTTATATATTCGCAAACGCAATTGCTACCTTGCTGCCTTTATTTACCTTTTATTTTATTTTGCAATTCATATTTATAAACAATTATCTACACAACTCATTTATTTGCAAATAACGAGATCAAGGGGATTGACAACCCTCTTGCCCGCATTGGGTGCAAGTCGTTTGTTCTTTTGTGTGCAGTCGCTGAAGACGGTTGAGAAGTGATATTCCTATTGGTTCGACAAACCTTGGTTTCATAACTGAGGGAAATACTTACCCACCTTGTGCTGCAACTACCCGTTCCTCTTCACGGAAAACCCAACGCGGATCACAAGTATCAGACCCCTTGTGGGTGGAGCCCTCTATGGACTCGCGTAGCCGTTACCCTCCATGGGTTGATGTCTCCATCAACGTGGATGCACGATAGCTCCACCTATCAGAACCACGCCAAAAATCTCCGTGTCTTCATTGCGTTTGATCTTCCCATCCCTACGCTTTACTTACACTTGCATGTGGTTACTTTCTGTTGCTATACATGTAGACTTGCATGTGTAGGGTGTGCTAGACTTGGTAAAATTGCTAAAACTTGCCAACCGATAAAATTGGGAAAAGGTGAAGTTTTTAATTGGTCAAGTAGTCTAATCACCCCCCTCTAGACATACTATTGATCCTACAAGTGGTATCAGGTATTTTGTCTCCATTGCATGGGTTTCACAACCTAGGAGAGTATGGCGTCTAGTGAGGGAAATTACCACCGTAGAGGTGCATATTTTGATGGTACAAACTTTGCTAGTTGGAAGCATAAAATGAAAATGCATATTCTTGGTCATAACCCCGCCATTTGGGCTGTTGTTCTTCTTGGAGTTCAAGGTGAATTCTTTGGTGATGGAAACGAACCGGATCGTGAAGCGACAACGGAAGAATTGAAGATGTTGCAATACAATGCTCAAGCATGCGCAATTCTATTCAACTGTCTATGCCCCAAAGAGTTCAAGAAGATAAGTCGTCTTGAGAATGCAAAGGAAATTTGGGACACTTTTGTTGATATGCATGAAGGAATTAAATCCATCAGGGAATCTAAGTCGGTTGTGCTCCAAAGTCAACTTGACAAGTTCAAGATAAAGGATGGTGAAGGATTCATCGAAATGTACTCTAGGCTTGCTCTCATCACAAATGAGATTGTCAGCTTTGGAAGTGAAGAGATGACCGACAAATTCATCATCAAGGATCGGGTGGAAAATATGACACCATGTGCACATTGATCCAAATAATGCCAAACTACAAAGATCTCAAGCCCATGGAAGTCATTGGAAGGATTGTTGCTCATGAAATGTCACTCAAGGACAAAGAAGAGCTCCACAACAAGTCAAGCGGTGCATACAAAGCCACAAGTGACACTCCCGCAACTTCAAGTGACAACCTTGTTACCAATGAGGAGATAAGCCTCATGGTCAAGAAATTAAACAAGTTCTGCAAGAATAGAGGCAAAGAGAGAAGCTCCAACTCAAGATACGAAGAAAAGCGTTCTTCTAGTCGCGACCAAAATTGTTACAATTGTTGAAGACCCGGACACTTTTCCAATGAGTGCACGGCTCCTTCCAGAAGAAGAGAAGAGTCACCTAGGAGACAAATCTCAAGGGATGAGTCACCTAGAAAAGAGAGAAGGAGTAGAGAAGATAGATATGAACGAAGACCCTCCCGGAGAAGCAAGGACTCAAAGAAGAAGGACACGTACACCAAGAGCTACACTAGAAGAAGACATCAAGCTCATGTTGGTGAATGGGTTTCCGGCTCCAAATCTGATAACCAATCCGAGAGAAGTTATCACTCCAACTCTGATTATAGTCAAGATGAAGGTGTTGTCGGTCTAGCATTCGTTTCCTCCAACTCCTATGATTTCTTTGATTCACCAAATGAAAGGATAGGAAGTTGCTTCAGGGCTAAAGGCCCAAAGGTATCACACCCCGAATACATTGACTTTAATAGTGACGAGGATAACTTACTAGGAGATGATGACTTGCTCTTTGACAAAACTAGTGATGTTAGCCAAAATGAACTTGACAATAATCATGCTAGTCAATATGAATCGTGTGATGATGCTAAGAAGGATATTGAGTGCTTAACTAAAGAACTAAAAATCTTAAGTTAGCTCATGAATCTACTCAAGAAGATCATAGAGAACTTCTAAGAACTCATGAGAAGCTACGCTTCGAGAAGCTAAATTTAGAGCAAGATATGAGTTTCTTAAAGCTATCAATGACGTTCTTCAAAAGAAGAGTTATTCTTACCTTGCCAAACGATTACTCTTGTCTACTTTTGTGCCACAAGTCAAATCTAAGCAAACTCGTAACAAGGGAAAGAAATGTTCTTCATCTAGTAGCAACAATAAAAATGCTGAATCTAAAGATGTTGATTCTGGTAGTTCTATTGATTCCACTAATGATTCTCTTAGCCAAGTTACACCTAAGCAAGAAAACGATTTATTGAAAGGAATTATATAGAAAGGTGTCTACAAGAGTCTTGCCGAAGTAAGCAATTTGAGGAGATTGTACGCAAGCAAGGATGGCACCGAAAGAACCAAGGTATTGGTTTTGAACGAAAGTTTAATGCCAATGGAGTTGAATAGGAAGCAGATCAGTACCCCAAGACGAAGTTTGTTCGCCACGAGGGGAAGTATGATCGTACTATCTCTAAGGGAACACAAGCTCAAGATGATCTTCCACCACAAGACCACAAGCTCAAGGGCAAGGACAATCTACAAGAGGAGATTGACTCATTTGAAGAAGAACCTCAAGCCATGGTCAAGTGGGTTCCCAAGGCCACTACTAGCTCTACTTCATCAAGTGCTACTTCAACTCCAAGGATCCCCATTAAGTTGATGTGGGTTCCAAAGAAGAAGAACTAGAGAGTTCTTGAGGGGTGACTCCGCCAACAAACTTCACTGATATTCATTACTTGGCAAGAACTAATGGAATCAACTCCAACCTTATGCAATAGTTCAAGGAGTCACTAAACCCCTCGTTGGTAAGCAAGGGACAAGGTACTTAATGCATCAATGGACATCATTTCATGTACACTTCACTCCATGTCCATAGATATCCTTATATTTGTTCCTTGTGTGGGACTAACCCATGTAGGTGAGGCGAGTACAAAACAACAAAGATTGCTCCCAACTCTAGATGATCTTCATAAAAAATGAGCACCCAGTACTACAACACCTACATGAAGTCTTCAATGACAAAGCCCAAGGTTAGTTCATCCCTCCACTACTACAGAATGGTCCAAAGACGACACATCAATTAGAGACCCTTCGACGAAACTGTGTGCGATGCATGAATCGCAAACGGTATAGTTCAAGCTCCATCGCTAATGGCACGAACTGTTTGCGAAGGTGGATCCATCAAATACGATTCAGAAAGTAGTTGCGTGTGCGATCTACGGCAGACAGTTTGTTCTTATGAACCGTTTGTGATTAGCGAAGATAACAGAAACGGTTAGCAAAACTACATACGTGTGCGAAGTACGGCATACAGTTCACTCGGATAAACTGTGTGCGCTGATACAGCAGAACACAATCGATTCGGCATAACAAGATGTGTGCGATATACATCAAATAGGCGAGTAATGAGAATCGTGTGTGAACACCAGAAATAACACAGACGATTGGTGCTAATAACCTGTGTGTGTTGTGGGAAAACGTTTGCTGGTATACAATTGTCAGCGATTGATGAAATCATCACCGACGGGTTTCGTAGTTTAGTCCGTGTGTACTCTGATTTGCTCTGCCTGCACAACATCTATGTTGTGCCTACAGAACAACAAGATATGTACTTATAAGAACATGATTGCATAAACAAAAAAGAACACAATGCAATTTCAAATATTGTATCACAAATACCAGCAATATTACAAGGTTCAAATTCTAGCATAACAAGGCCCAAATTCAAAGATTACAAGGTACAAACTAACATTAGAAATCAAATCCAGTCTTCAGGATCCATGGGATGAAATATTTCTGCGAAGGGATCATCCACCGAGAAGTCATATATCGGCTTGATAGAATCGCTTCCGAATAATCTGTCATATGAACTTCCAAAGTGAAAATCAGCTTCTACAGAGCCTTTTCCATTCCGCTGTAGACGCATCCGCTGGTCAGTAAACCATCCATTCTGGCACACTAAATATACTGCAAACCTCATTACCTTGAGCACCATTGCTTTCTGAACAAAGAAACTGGCAAATTGAATCTCTGGATTGGTGCCTCGGTACTCATTAAAAGTAATTTCCGTGAGATGGAATTCAAGGCATTCGATGTGATTGTTATATTGCGCCACCTTTTGCACTCCAAGCACTGCTTGTATCTGCAAACGAAGACAACATATCATAACTGAGCGACGGTAAGTATGTCCCTCAATTATGAAACCAAGGTTATCGAACTAGTAGGGGGATCACCACAACCCAATAATCAGCACCTGCACACAAACAACAAATACTTGCAACCCGACGCGAAAGAGAGGTTGTCAATCTCTCTACGGTAAAAAGATAGATTAGGTAGTGATAGATAGGAGAGATAGATCTCTCAAGAACGCAAAATAGAAAAGGCAAATAAAATATGCAGCAATATATTTTTGGGTTTTTGGTTTTGTAGGTCTGAAAACAAAGATGCAAAAAGATAGATCTGAAAGCAATATGTTGGAAAAGTAGACCCGGGGGCCGTAGGATTCACTAGTGGCTTCTCTCATGAGTATAGCGCACGGTGGGTGAACAAATTAATGTTGGGCAATTGATAGAAAATCGAATAGTCATGAAAATATCCAAGGCGTTGATCATTATATAGGCATCACGTCCAAGATAAGTAGACCGACTCCTGCCTGCATCTACCACTATTACTCCACACAACGACCACTATCCAGCATGCATCTAGTGTATTAAGTTCATGGAAAAACGGAGTAATGCAATAAGAACGATGACATGATGTAGACAAGATCTATTCATGTAGGAATAGACCCCATCTTGTTATCCTTAATAGCAACGATACATGTGTAGCTTGCTGCCCTTTCTGTCACTGGGAAAGAACACCGCAAGATCGAACCCATCACAAAGCACCTCTTCCCATGGCAAGAAAAATCTATCTAGTCGGCCTAACTAAACCAAAGATTCGAAGAAGAAATACAAGGCTATAAGTAATTATGCATATAAGAGATCAAAGAAGACTCAAATAATATTCATGGATAGAAGCTGATCATGAACTCAAAATTCATCGGATCCCAACAAATACACCGCAAAAGTTTACATCAAAAAGATCTCCAAGAGACCATTGTATTGAGAATCATAAGAGAGAGAGAGGAAGCCATCTAGCTACTGCCTACGGACCCGTAGGTCTATGGTGGACTACTCACGCATCATCGGAGAGGCACCTATGAGGAAGATGAACCCCTCCGTGATGGTGTTTAGATTGGATCTCGAGGTTCTAGAACTTGCGGCGGCTGGAATTGTGTTTCGTCGACTCCCCTAGGATTTTTGTAATATTTGGGAATTTATAGGCATCAGAGGCGGTGGAGAGGGGCCCTGAGGAGGGCACAACCCATCCCTGGTGGGTTGTGGTCTCCACGGCCCACCTCTCCGGCACTTCTTTGGCCCACTGGGTGTCTTCTGGTCCAGAAAAAATCTCCAAAAAGTTTCGTCGCGATTGGACTCTGTTTGGTATTGATTTTCTACGAAGTAAAAAACAAGCAAAAACAACAACTGGCACTATGGCACTATGTTAATAGGTTAGTCCCAAAAAAATGATATAAAGTTGTTATAAAATGATTGTAAAACATCCAAGAATGATAATATAACAGCATGGAACAAGCAAAAATTATAGATACGTTTGAGACGTATCAGCATCCCCAAGCTTAATTCCTACTCGTCCTCGAGTAGGTAAATGATAAAAACAGAATTTTTGATATGGAATGTTGCCTAACATGTTCATCATATTCTTTTCTTTTGTATAGCATGGACATTTGGACTTGTAAATGATTCAAAGCAATAGTCTAGTTTTAACATAATCACTTCAATACTCAAGCATGTCAACAAGCAACCATGTCTTTCAAAATATCGACACTAAAGAAAGTTATCCCAAGCCCATCATGCTCAATCATTGATCCATTCATGACACACACTCAAATATTAGCTATACCCAATGCTCAAGTACGATCATAGTGCCCCCTAGTTGGTGCTTATAAGAGATGATGGAGACTCAAAGTAAAAATAAAAATTGCATAAAGTAAATAGATAGGCCCTTCGTAGAGGGAAGTAGGGATTTGTAGAGGTGCCAGAGCTCAAAGTTTTAAATTGAGAGAGAAATTGTTTTGGGTGGCATGCTTTTCCTGTCAACGAAAACGACAAAGTAGCTCACAATACTTTCCATGCTAGATATATCATAGGCGGTTCCCAAACATAAAATAAAGTTTATTCCTTTTTCCACCAAACTTTCACTTTCCATGGCGGGCCGTATCCACGGTTGCCTTCCATACCAACACTTTACTAGGAATTTATTATTTGACAACATAAAGTAAATATTATTTTTTTCGGGAATGGGCATCCCTATTACCGCCGCCCTCTCGTGCAATGACAAGTGAATAAACACTCATCTTGAGAATAACACATCTAGCTTGGAAAAATATTGGACACTCCCCACCGTTTCATGAGCGGTACAAGCACACAAAAGAGAAAATTTATTTTGAAAATTTAGAGATGGCACATACAAATTTGCTTGGAACGGCGTGGAAATACCGCATATAGGTAGGTATGGTGGACTCATAAGGCAAAACTTGGTTTAAGGATTTTGGATGCACAAGTAGTATTTCTACTTAGTACAAATGGAGGCTAGCAAATAGATTGAGAAACAACCAAACCAAGAAATGAAAATTCACATAAGCGAGCATTGAGCATAACTAACACTGAATAATGCACCACAAGGATGTAACTTCATCGCATAACTACATAGGGAATCACAAACCTTAACACCAATATTCCTACTAAAGCACAATTACTCACTAACATGACTCACATATTACTATCATCATGTTTCAAAACTATTACAAGGAATGAAGTTTAATTTGCCCAATGATCTTCATGAAAGTTTTTATTATATCCTCCTTGGATATCTATCACTTTGGGATTAGTTTCATATATTTCCATTGCTTTTTGGCAAGCTCAAACAAATTTAAGTGAAGCACATGAGCATACATATTTCATCTCTCAAAAAGGTATAAGTGAAGCATGAGAGGATTTCTTCAAAATTTTCTACTCTCAAATTAATCTAAGTGAAGCATGAGAGTATTTCTATAAAAATTTCCAAGCACACCGTGCTCAAAAAGATATAAGTGAAGCACTAGAGCAATTTTATAGCTCAAAAAGCTTAAGTGAAGCACATAGAGCAATTCTAACAAATCATAGCATAATTTTGGCTCTCTAAAATAGGTGTGTACAGAAAGGATACAAATCAAAAACAAACAAGCAAAGTAAGCAAAGATACAAGACGCTCCAAGCAAAACTCATGATATGTGACGAATAAAAATATAGCTCCAAGTAAAATACCGATGGTCGTTAGAAGAAAGAGGGGATGCCACTCGGGGGCATCCCCAAGCTTAGTTGCTTGTTTCTCTTTAGATATATCTTGGGGGTGCGGTAGCATCCCCAAGCTTAGTCTCTTATCACTCCTTATTCCTTCATCCATCGTGATCTCACCCAAAACTTGAAAACTTCAATCACACAAAACTCAACAAAATCTTCGTGAGATCCTTTAGTATAATAAAGCAAATCACTACTTTAGGTGCTGTTTAAAACTCATTCATATTTTGTTATTGCATTATACCTACTGTATTTCAACTTTACCATGGCTTATACCCCCTGATACAAACCATAGATTCATCAAAACAAGCACACAATGCAACGAAAACAGAATCTGTCTTAAACAGAACAGTCTGTAGTAATCTGTACTCTAACCATACTTATATAGCTCTAAAAATTCTGAAAAATTATTACAACGTAAGGAATTTGTATAAAAACACTGTGTTAAAATTTCAGCTCAAGATCACGTTCCAGAAAAAAATGAAAATTCATATACTGGACGCAAAGTTTATGTTTCAGATTCAGCACCACTTCTACTCATCCTATGAATCATCCTAAAGGCTTTACTTGGCACAAACACTAAATAAACCACAAAAACACAATCATAACAGAGGCATAATTGTATAAACAATCAAAAACAGAAAGGAAAAAAGCAAAAAATTATTTATTCATTGGGTTGCCTGCCAACAAGCGCTATCGTTTTACCCCCCTAGCTAGGCATAACACAAAGATTCAAGTATTGTCATCTTTGGTTTTGGATCCATAGGATGCCCTCATGATTGATTCATATGGTGGCTTAATTCTTGTTCTAGGGAAGTGTTACATACCCTTTCTCAAGGGAAACTGAAAACGAATATTACCTTCTTTCAAATGTATCACGGCACCTATAGTGCGTAAAAACGGTCTACCAAGTATAATGGGACAAGACGGATTGCAATCAATATCAAGCACAATAAAATCTATGGGCACATAGTTCCTATTTGCAAGAATAAGAACATCATTCATTCTGCCCAAAGGCTTTTTAATAGTAGAATCCGCCAAGTGCAAATTAAGAGAACATTCTTCAATATTGGTGAGACCAAACATATCACATAGAGATTTCGGAATCGTGGAAACACTAGCACCCAAATCACACAAAGCAAAGCACTCATAATTTTTAATCTTGACTTTAATGGTAGGTTCCCACTCATCATGCAATTTTCTAGGAATAGAAATCTCCAACTCCAACTTTTCTTCAAAAGATTTCATCATGGCATCAACGATATATATGTTTGGTAAAAGCTTTATTTAGCTCATAAGCATGGGGTGAATTCAACATAGATTGCAGCAAAGAAATACATTCAATCAAAGAGCAACTATCATAATTAAAGTCCTTGCAATCCAAAATAGTGGGCACATCACTAGTTAAATTTTTGACCTCTTCAAACCCACTTTTAGCAAAAATTTCATCAAGATTTTCACCCTCCAAATTATTGGGACGCCTTCTAGCTAAAGTTGACTCTACTTCAGTCCCTTTATCATGAATTTTAATATTACTAAACAAGGAATAAATAGTAGAAACACCAAGCACTTTAAGATCATCATCTTTTTTATGAAGGCAATCACTAGAAAACGATCTTTCTAAGATTTCTCTTTTAGCTCTAAGCATGGCGGTTCTTTTCTTACTTTCATCCATAGAGACATATAAATATTTAATAGATTCATCAATCTTAGGCACAAAAGCTTTCAACTTGAGATTTTCAATATCATGAGAAATTCTATCAATGCTTCTAGACATGTCATCAATCTTATTCAACTTTTCTTCTATCGTAGTATTGAAAGCCTTTTGCGCATTGATAAATTCTTTAATATTACTCTCAAGATCAGAGGTGTTCCTATTATTATTATAAGAAGGATTACCATAGGAATTACCATAATTATTAGAGGAATTTCCGAGAAAAGGCCTAGGATTAAAATTACCTCTATAAGCATTGTTATTGAAATTGTTTCGCGAGACAAAATTCACATCTACGGAATCACTCTTTTGCTCAATCAAGGTAGACAAAGGCACATCATTAAGATCAATAGGAGCATTTTTACTAGCAACCAATTTCATCAAAGCATCAACCTTATCACTCAAAGTACTAATTTCCTCAACCGAATTAACTTTCTTACTAGTAGGTGCTCTTTCGGTATGCCATTGAGAATAATTAGCCATGATATTATCTAGCAATTTAGTAGCTTCACCCAAAGTAATCTCCATAAAAGTTCCACCCGGGCGAAATCTAAAAGATTTCTAGAGACAAAATTCAACCCCGCATAAATTTTTGTATGATCATCCAAAGATTTAAACCATGAGTAGGACAATTTCTTAGCATCAACTTAATTCTTTCCCAAGATTTTGCAAATGTTCATGCTCAAGTTGCTTAAAATTCATGATTTGTGTCCTAAGGGAAATAATTTTTGCGGGCGGAAAATACTTAGTGATAAAAGCATCCTTGCACTTATTCCAAGAATCGATACTATTGCGAGGCAAAGAGGAAAACCAAATTTTTGCATGATCCCGCAAGGAAAAAGGAAATAATTTCAAATTCACAATATCATTGTCCACATCTTTTTTCTTTTGCATATCACACAATTCTACGAACATGTTTAGATGGGACGCGGCATCCTCATTAGGATTACCGGCAAATTGATCTTCCATGACAAGTTCAACAAAGCGGCATTAATATCACAAGACTCCACACTAGTGGTGGGAGGAGCAATCGGAGTACTAATAAAATCATTGTTATTAGTATTGGAAAAATCACACAACTTGGTGTTTTCTTCAGTCATCGTGACTATACAAACAAGATTGCAAGCAAGGAAGAGATCCGGCGAGAAAAAGGCAAACGAAAAAGAGGGCGAATAAAACGGTAATTTGGTGAAGTGGGGGAGAGGAAAACGAGAGGCAAATGGCAAATAATGTAATTGCAAGGAGATGAGATTTGTGATTAGGAACCTGGCAGATGAGGATGGAGTCCCCTCGGTGCCTACGATAGGCACGTAGAAGAGACCGCTTCCTCCCCGGCAACGGCACCAGAAATTCCTTTGACAGCGTCGGTATTTCCCCAAAGAGGAAGGGATAATGCAGCACAATGACGGTAAGTATTTCCCTCAGTTATGAAACCAAGGTTATCGAACCAATAGGAGGATCACCACCACCCAATAAGCCACACCTGCACACAAACAACGAATACTTGCAACCCGACTCGAAAGAGAGGTTGTCAATCTCTCTACGGTAAAAAGATAGATTAGGTAGTGATAGATAGGAGAGATAGTTCTCTCAAGAACGCAAAATAGAAAAGGCAAATAAAATATGCAGCAATATATTTTTGGGTTTTTGGTTTTGTAGATCTGAAAACAAAGATGCAAAAAGATAGATCTGAAAGCAATATGTTGGAAAAGTAGACCCGGGGGTCGTAGGATTCACTAGTGGCTTCTCTGATGAGTATAGCGCATGGTGGGTGAACAAATTATTGTTGGGCAATTGATAGAAAATCGAATAGTCATGACGATATCCAAGGCGATGATCATTATATAGGCATCACGTCCAAAATAAGTAGACCGACTCCTGCCTACATCTACCACTATTACTCCACATATCGACCGCTATCCAGCATGCATCGCGTATTAAGTTCATGGAAAAATGGAGTAATGCAATAAGAACGATGACATGATGTAGACAAGATGTATTCATGTAGGAATAGACCCCATCTTGTTATCCTTAATAGCAACGATACATGCGTGTCTTGCTGCCCCTTCTGTCACTGGGAAAGAACACCGCAAGATCGAACCCATCACAAAGCACCTCTTCCCATGGCAAGAAAAATTGATCTAGTCGGCCTAACTAAACCAAAGATTCGAAGAAGAAATACGATGCTATAAGCAATCATGCATATAAGAGCTCAATGAAGAATCAAATAATATTCATGGATAGAAACTAATCATGAACTCAAAATTCATCGGATCCCAACAAACACACCGCAAAAGTTTACATCAAATAGATCTCCAAGAGACCATTGTATTGAGAATCATAAGAGAGAGAGAGAGAGAGAGGAAGCCATCTAGCTACTGCCTATGGACCCGTAGGTCTATGGTAGACTACTCACGCATCATCGGAGAGGCACCTATTAAGAAGATGAGCCCCTCCGTGATGGTGTTTAGATTGGATCTCGCGGTTCTGGAACTTGCGGCGGCTGGAATGGTGTTTCGTCGACTCCCCTAGGGTTTTTGGAATATTTGGGAATTTATAGGCATCAGAGGCGATGGAGAGGCGCCCCGAGGAGGCCACAACCCATCAGGGCGCGCCGGGGCCCCTCTGGCGCGCCCTGGTGGGTTGTGGTCGCCACGGTCCACCTCTCCGGT
Organism: Elymus sibiricus; assembly: GCA_039707655.1. Classification (NCBI taxonomy): domain Eukaryota; kingdom Viridiplantae; phylum Streptophyta; class Magnoliopsida; order Poales; family Poaceae; genus Elymus; species Elymus sibiricus. The sequence goes on along the minus strand of CM077673.1, from coordinate 370,676,259 downwards.
ACTTCTTTGGCCCACGGGGTGTCTTCTGGTCCAGAAAAAATCTCCAAAAAGTTTCGTCGCGATTGGACTCTGTTTGGTATTGATTTTCTATGAAGTAAAAAACAAGCAAAAACAACAAATCGCACTATGGCACTATGTCAATAGGTTAGTCCCAAATAAATGATATAAAGTTGTTATAAAATGATTGTAAAACATCCATGAATGATAATATAACAGCATGGAACAAGCAAAAATTATAGATACATTGGAGACGTATCACGACCTCTTTGATTTGCATGATTTATAAAATACACTAATAGATTGACATGCCATCTTCGATCGTTCATGATTAACATCTCAAAAAAAATGTATAGTACATCTGTCATTGTAATCTTGGGTAAAAGTACCAACAAATTGAACTCCGTTGTGGTTAACAATTAACAGGAAAGGAACATCACCTTGACGTATAACTTCTCCGTGCACGGAAAGCATATAAGGAACTTAACAACTTCATCCAGATTGGGGCCGATACATTGTAGTGCCAAGATCTTCACTGTGCGCAGAGACAATGCGAGGCTTGTGGGAATCATTTTGTGGATGATAGCCGAACATAGATCAACAAAAACTAGATAAAATGTGAAGTAGAATAATAAGAATGAGAAGAAGATTGTTGTACCTAAACGGGTATGGATCCAGCTGTAACAAGTTCGAAGAATTCAGCACACGAATAGCCCAACACTGTCAATTTCGGTGCGTCAATGACCCTGATTCTTGTTCGACCTTCTTTATCAAGTACAAAAAATCTCTCTAGGAAAGGCGCATTCTCAATGACCATACCATGAAACTCCCCAACTGACAGCGTGTTGCGGGACCAGCCATGCACATAAATCGTACGGAGATTCGTCGTAGCGATGTGGAGGCTACTGAACCCAAACATCATCTGAAGACGAAGGTACTCGAGCGTTGTACAATCGCCGATCATGCGCTCCAAATCCGACTTCGAGATGCTGACGCCAATGAGCTCGAGGTGCTTCAGTTTAGGGAGATGAAGAGCGCGCGCTGCATTAATCTTAGGGAAAAGGCATCGCTTGAACGTAGCGCGGCGTAGTGTGGGTGCAAGGTGGAGGACGGACGGAGGCAGCGAGTGCCATGTCCAGCATCAAAGTTGAGCTCCTCGAGCTGATCGAGGGCGGGGGATAAGAACCACTCATGAAACTTGGGTTCGGCCTTGCAGTTTGAATGGAAAGTGCCGATGGAAAGGCGTCTGACTGGCGCAGTGTGCATGGCGAGGATGTGGGACAATGCGTCCAAGCATTTGCGATCCCCGCTGCAGAGCTCGTCGTTGTCGAGGAGGTCAAGGGAGGTGGAGTGCCATAGGGGCCGCCACCGCCTGGAGAGGATGGTGGTCTGCATGGAATATTTGATGGGGAGGAGGGACATGATGGTTATCAACATCTCGTCGGGGAAGCTGCTGATGAAGTCCAGGCTCGCCGGAGGCTCGTGTGGTCGATCCTCGACCCGCCCCCGCTTGTTGGCCGCTTCGTCGTCCATCGAAAAAGGAGGCGATCCTTGGCGGCGGCCCTTATAGATAAGACCGGAGGAGAAGGTGTAGCACTAATGGAGAACTTGGAGAGAATAGGGTTGTGTGGGTGGAGGTCCAAGGTCAAAGGGCTTGATTCCCGGTGAGCCAACTGTGCCTACGCGGCGGACTGCTCGCACGCATCCCTTTGAGCCTGCGCGGCTGACTCCTCGCACGCGTCCCGTCTAATCAAACCTTTGGCCCATGTACGCCATCCAAAACAGTTTCGATAAACCATAAAGTGTTCCGTGCTTGGGAACTAAAACCATCAATAAATATTGAGCTTGTTTCCCTTCACATTCCAAATTACCACGCGATAATTTTTTCGCAAATCAGTTCACACCTACAAAACCTAAACATGTTCCCACTTAGCAGCTGTTTACTGTAGTAGGCTATAAAAACACAAACACGTACTCGAAAATTACCGCACATTCCTCACCCCCACCACCAAAAAAGGGGCCTTTCTTTGTTAGTCCTTCATTCTGTCTGCCATGGTCGGTAGGAGGGGGGGTTCTGGGTCGACTTCGAGATATAACCAGGGAAGAAAGACCAAGGCCGCGGAAGCAACTGAGAGGTCCCGCCGCCACGCTGCGGAATCGCCACAGAGCTCCAGCCACACTGCTTTGGCCGCAACAGAGATGTCCGATGGCGCCGCGGAAGCCCGGGAGGATCTTTCGTGGAGAGGCGACGGCTCTCACAATCACAAGCGCATTCGCCTCGGAGGCGAACTGGACGAGTTGGAAGTCGTGGATTCCTTAGCCAGCGACGACATGCGCGCTGAGCTCGATAGGAAGGACGTGATGATCGATGACTTGGTGAAGCTGCTGGAGAAGAGAGACGCCTCCGTTGACAGGGCGACCGGCCTCGTGGAGAAACTTATGGAGGAGAACGACGCCTGGAAGAAACTGCCCGAGAAGAAAAGTGCCTCGGAGGGGAGGCTTAAAGAACTCGCCGAGGAACTTCTGGAAGACTTGGCGAAGCTCTACATCGAGCGCGAGGGGTTGCTGAAGGAATCCGTGGAGCGTGTGAAGGAACTTCATGCGTACGCGACGCAGAGCATCGATGCTCTCGAACAAAGAGCCCGCGCCATGGCTGCAATGCGGAAGATGTCGGATGAGAGGCGAGAGGAGATGGAGGTCGTTGAGGCGATCAAGAAGGAGATTGAGGAACTCCGCGTCCAGCAATCCATGAATAATTAGATAGCAGCGGGCCAGAACGTTTTCTTTGTCTTCCTTCTTCAACCTCTCCCTTCTTCTTTTGCCCCTGTGTCTTTAGGGAGTTGCCGCTTGTGGCATATTTTATTATCATGTATATGTAAGAGAATTATTATCCTTTGCCGGTGCGAATTTGTTTTTATATTATTTCGTTCGTTTGTACTGTTATCACGAAACGTAAAAGTTTTCGACGAGGCACGAACAAAACAGTGATCACAAGCAAACTAGTTCCTCCAGCGGGGTCGCACGCCATTAATTGCGAAGTTGGGAGCAGGTCGGACGCCATTAGTTTAGAAGTTGGGAGCGAGGCAAGCGGGGGGGGGGGGGGGGTGGAGGTCAAAGTATCGCTTCCCGATGAGCATGCGCAGTAGACTCTCATGCGTCCCGTCGAGCATGCATGGCGGACAGCTCTCACACATCCTGTCAAGCCTGAGCTGCGGACAGCTCGCACGCGTCCCGTCGAGCATGCATGGCGGACAGCCCTCACGCATCATGTCAAGCCTGAGCGGCGGACAGCTCGCACGCGTCCCGTCGAGCCTGTGCGGCGGAAAGCCATCAACCTGCAGCTACACGCATGGCACCCCCATATCAAGTACTTCCTCTGTTTTTTTAGTTAGCATATAAAATTTGGTCAAATTCAAAATTTGTAAAGTTTGACTAGCTTTATAGGAAAAATATACAAACATTTATAATTTAAAATGAATATTATTAGATGCATCATCAAATTAACTTTCATACTATATAACCTAAACATTGTAGATGTTGATATGTTTTTTGTATAAATTGAGTCAAACTATGTTTAGCTTGACTTTGACCAAATCATATAATCTTATATGCGTGGCACGAAATGATTATCATACAAGTTTTGTATTTACGAGAATTCAATAAACCAATATTATCATACAAGTTCCGAATTTATGGGGATTTAAAAGCAATGTTTCTCAACGTTTGCGTCCTAGTCACGATGCCGAGATGTTTTTAATCATTGCATGGGACCTAAACAGGGGCCCAAGGACATATAAATGATTTTGTAACCCATTTTGGTGCCCTGGAGCATGTGCTTGTAGTTCAAATTTGAATTATGCACATTAAGTCGATATAGAAAAGCTCAATTAATGTATAAAGGGTCCCAAACGAGCCGTCAATAATTCCACATTTTAGCATTGCACTTGTATTAGTCTGTGTTGCATGTAGAAAAAATATATATGTGTAAGAAGAGACATCGACTGTCGTTCCCTCCATAGAGGTGGCACATGTTCCGTATTGAAAGAACGATGGTTCTTGAGAGAAGTTTTGGTGTGCAAGACACTTGTCCCAAATTGGACAAAAAATTATCATGTTGTATAAGTGCCGTGTCATGACACTAGGGTAAGTTTCAAGAATTTCAGACGAGGTTTGGATTTATGATGATTTAAAAACCAAGTTTCTCAATGTTTTTGGCCTTGACTTCGAGATGTTTGTAATCCATTCACGTTCATTGCATGGGACCTAAACAAGGAACCAAAGGACACAAATATCTTTTTTCAACCCATTTTGGTGACACGAAACATGTTCTTTTAGTTCAAATCTGAATTATGCACATTAAATGTCTAGAAACTTAATTAGTGTAGTATACAAAAAACTAAACGAGCCATGAATAATTTGAAGCAGTTCTATATGCCCGTCTGAAGCTCATGCGTGTGTAAGCATGGTGTGCGCATGTCGTGCTAGCTCGAGCTTCCTTCTTTCATAAGTTATCCAATTTGTATTAAAATGATGTTCTATCCAACACGCTTCTCCCGCCACTCCCCCAATTGGTCTCCCGCCACTCCCCCAATTGGTTTCCCGCCGAAGCGCCGGCCCCGTCATCAATCTTCTGGACGAGGAGGACGAGACGGAGCAGGCCAGAGAGCACGCAAAAGCGGCATCGCGCCATCGAGCATGAGCGAGACGTCATCATCAGCCCCCATGCCACCACCGCGCATGGTTTCTAGTACTACCAGAAACGTCTGCGATACGTATCTGGTCCCACCAGGTGCCCATCGGGGCACGCCTTGTAAATGAAAGGAGGCAACTCTTACCAGCAAGGCGCAGCTTGACAGCCTGTTGGGGATATAACCCCGTGGTAAGACCCGCCCAGGAGGGCCCGGGTCGTACCCGGTGGCTCGTAGCCAAGACCTATAAGGTGGGCCGGAAGATGAAGGCCAGGCCGCGTGGCGGCTTACCGGACGGGCCATGACGAAGGCCCAGAGACAAAAGATGGTGTGAAGACCCGGGCGGTTAAGCCGCCCGAAGACGGCTTGCCCAAGATAGCAAGGCGGCTTAGAGACAGGATCAACTACGATGTATGAGTCGGTTTAGGACTCATGTAACCCAGAGCCTCGACCTCCTATATAAAGGTGAGGCCGTGGGCGGCTTAGACAGAAAAACCAATCAATCGAGAACTAGGTCAAGCGAATCCGCTCCCTTGTAATCGATACTCCAAGCAATACAACACAAGCAGGACGTAGGCTTTTACCTCTTCTTGAGGGGCCGAACCTGGGTAAACTCGTGTCCCTCGTCTCGACCAACCCCTTTGAGTCCACCGCCTTAGCAATGGCCTCGAACCTAAGTCTTCGGACATCTGCTGTGACAAAACCACAACAGTTGGCGCCCACCGTGGGGCTAGCGCTCGGTGGTGTTGAGTTCTCAAAGGGCTCTCTCCCAGGGATTGAGGGGTACGCTGTTGGCAGGATGACCAAGAGTCACTGCGGCCGGCTCTACATCGACGACGCCGGCTGGGGCCCCGAGGCCGATTCAATTGAGTACGGTTTCCGGGTCCCCTTCGGTGGAATCCACGTCTTCATCGGCAAGATCAGCGGATCCGAACCCGGGCCGGACATCTGCACCGACATCGTCGAACCGGCCCGGCACGAGCAACCCGCCCGACGCGTGCAACCCGCCCGTGCCGACCCGGGCAGGAAGCATGTCTTCGTCGGCTTCACCCAGGGCATGGAGCTAGAAGGTTCTATGTCACGGGAAGAAACTCTCGCCTGTTCAGAGGATGGATCCTCGAGCGGAGAGACGGAATCAATCTATCAGCTTCACAACGGTGGGCTCGGGGGCTACGTCGAGCCTTACCCCGAGTTGGAGTATCATGAGCCGGAGGATTATGAGCCGCCGAACCGCGCTGCCGTCTTCATGGCGGGTTCAGCGGCGGCTCCTGGCAGCTCAGCCGCCGGTGCGACTGGGTCGGGAGCTGGCACGCCGCCAGCTCAGGTTCTTCTGGATCTGATGAATGAGCTTACAACCCTGATGGCGACTGAGGTCACTGCTGAAAACCAAGCGGCCCATAATGCGGATATCGCGAGGTTGAAGAACCAGATGACCGGAGTCCAACAGGAAATCAATGCGTTGAAGGCTCAGATGGATGCTGAGGCAGAGCGCCTTAGGGCAGACGCTTTCCGTTTCGAGTTAGAGCAGCAGTCTGCGGCGGCGGTTCAGCGGATGAGGCATCAATCCCGCTTACCAGATCAGTATGAAGCCAGAAATCTTTTCAACATGCCAGGGACGGGACGGAACGTACCTTTGACCGTGACCCGGACGGCGGAAGTACCTGGAAGCCGGGCGGCGGTTCAGCATCAGCGGCCAGACCCACCCCGCCGAAACCCGACCCCACCACAGCCTTTTCCGACACCGCCGGGTCATTATTCTAACCCGGCTGAGAACATGGTGGTGGCGGCAACTCGGCTTGGTACAATCCTCATCCCCGATGAGGCGCCTTTTGCAGAAGAGGTGTGGAATGCTATTGGATACCTGCAGACGGCGGTGGCCTAGCAGGAGAAGTATACTTACAGCCGGAGCCGCATGCATTCAACTCCCATCCCCAGCCGCAGCTACAGCCGGCGTTATGAGTCGCCGGCGGTTTCTAGCAGTGAACGACATCGGAACCCGCCGCGAGTCGATCGGGCAGCTCTGGATGCTCAGGCACTGGTGGATCGGGCGAGAGCACAGCGAGAGGCGGCGGCTCTGGCGGCGGCGGCGGCTCATCAGGAACCGACAGTTGCACCTTCCGTCTCAGTAGGGGCAGGAGTAACCTCCAGGGCTGTGGGAGTGCCGTGCTTAGCGCCGGCTCTACGGAATGAGCGTCTACCGAAGGATTTCAAAGGTCCTCGCAAGGTGCCCAATTATACTGCAGACCTACCTCCAGAGGCTTGGATCGAAAGCTATGAGCTGGCCATGGAGATGTTGGACGTCAGTGATGCAGTATGTGCCAAATACTTCATCATGATGCTGGAAGGGCCGGCTCGCACGTGGTTAAAGGGCTTGCCACCCAATACCATTAATTCCTGGGCCGAATTGAAGGCGAAATTCATCAAAAATTTCCAAGGAACGTGCAAGAAGCCCATGACGATTGTGGATCTGGACCATTGCGTGCAGCATGATGACGAGTCGGCTCATCATTGGGTCTGGCGGGTCTCAACCATCATCCACTCTTCGGAACAGATTACGGCGGCTCAAGCAGTTTTGATTCTGGAGAAGAATTGCCATTTTACACCGCTGAAGCAGAAGCTTGGCCGGCTTAAACGCTCATGCCAAGACATGGGGGAGCTCATGGCGGCTCTCACCAAGTATGCAGACTCTGATAACACGAAAGACCCAGGCTCTGATGATGAGAAATCAGGTCACGGGAAGAAAGGTAACAATGGCAAGGGTCAACAGCAAAACGCGGCTGGAAACAGCAACCCGGGAAATGGAAGAACCCGGACGGCGGGTCAGAATTGGTGGCGAACGCCAACACTGGGAACAATCGTGCTAAGGGCAATGGGAACTTCAGGGCACCCTTTAACAAGGGTAAAGCTCCTTTCAACTTGGAGGAGATGCTCAATAAACCTTGTCCGGAGCATAGCCGGCCTGATAAGCCGGCATGTCACACTTGGAGGGATTGCAGTATTATGCAGCAGTTCAGGGATTACAGCCTTCAACAGCACCGTAATAACGGTAATGGTCCGTCAGGCGGCTCAGGGCCGGGCGGGTCAGGAGCCGGCTTTGGTGCTGGCGGCTCAGGATCCGGTTACCAGGGTCAAGGCAATCAAGGAGGTCATCATCAACAGCCTGGCGGTGGAGGCCAGCAGCAGAATAACCAATCGGGGTACCAGACTAACCCGAAACAGCTCAGTGGGGGTCAGTATCATGTTTTTACAACCAGCCTCGACAAGCGAGACCGGAAGGTACGCAAGCGGGCGGTTAACGCGGTCATGCCGGCTCTCCCACAATATTTGAAGTGGTCCGAGTATGACATAACTTGGAGTAGGGAGGATCACCCGCCGCGTGTTGATAACCCGGGGCAACTGGCTTTGGTAGTTTCCCCCCAAGTAGGAGGATATGTGTTCACTAAAGTGCTTATGGATGGTGGCAGCAGCATCAACATCCTGTATTATGACACTTTCAGCCGGATGGGTTTGCTTGATAAGGATCTTACGCCCTCTTCAACAGTTTTTCACGGTGTGGTGCCCGGAAAATCGGCTTATCCAGTGGGGAAGATTTCTTTGGAGGTAGCTTTTGGTGATGAATTTAACTACAGGGTGGAGTCTTTGTGGTTTGAAGTGGTCAAAATCAAAAGCCCATATCACGCTCTGTTTGGACGGCCGGCTTACGCCAAGTTCATGGCTAGGCCTTGCTATGTTTACTTACAGCTCAAGATGCCCGGGTTGAACGGGACGATTACCGTGCATGGTGATCGGAAGACAGCCCTTGAGTGTGAGGAAGGTGACGCAGCTTACGCAGAGTCAAGTTGTGCGGAGGCAGAGCTCAAGTTTTATAAGGAAAATGTTGACCCGGAAGACATGACTCCACTCAAGAAGCCTAACACAGAATCTGAGCCGCCCCTCAAGTTTGCGGCGGATGATACCAAGCAGGTAGATTTCACTCCGGGCGACTGATCACAACAGTTCACTATCGGGGCTAACATGGACCCCGCATAGGAAAACGCGCTCATCGAATTCATCCGTGAGAATCGGGACATCTTTGCATGGAAGCCGTCTGACATGCCAGGTGTACCGAGAGAATTCGCTGAGCACCACCTTAATGTGGATCCTAAGTTCAAGCCGATCAAGCAGTTCCTTCGCCGTTTCAATGAAGAGCGGCGTAAAGCAATTGGGGAAGAGGTGGCCCGGCTCTTAGCAGCAGGGTTCATCGTGGAGGTTTTTCACCCGGAGTGGTTAGCTAACCCGGTGTTGGTGCTTAAGAAGAACGGCACGTGGCGTATGTGTGTGGATTACACGGATCTTAACAAGGCCTGTCCAGTTGACCCGTTTGCTCTCCCCCGTATCGACCAGATTATTGATGCAACGGCGGGTTGTGAGAGTTTATGCTACCTGGACGCTTATTCAGGTTATCACCAGATCAAGATGGCAGTTAAAGACCAAGAGAAGACGGCTTTCATTACGCCTTTTGGTGCTTTCTGCTATGTGTCTATGCCTTTCGGACTCAAGAGTGCCCAGGCGACTTACCAGCGTTGTGTGCAGAATTGTCTTCATAGTCAAATTGGGCGCAATGTTCATGCTTATGTGGATGATATCGTGGTCAAGTCAAGAAAGAAGGAGACTCTACTTAATGACCTAAGAGAAACATTTGATAATTTACGGGTTTACAAGATGATGCTTAACCCGGCTAAGTGCGTCTTTGGAGTTCCTGCAGGCAAGCTCTTGGGATTTCTAGTTTCTGAGCGTGGCATTGAAGCTAATCCGGACAAGATAAAGGCTATCACCTCCTTGTCTGAGCCGGCGTGCATCAATGACGTTCAGCGCCTGGCGGGTCGAATCGCTGCGTTAAGCCGGTTCATAAGCCGCCTGGGTGAGAAGGCTATTCTTCTGTATCAAATGATGAAGAAAACAGACAACTTTGTCTGGAGTAAGGCGGCGGGTGAAGCGTTTGAGGCGCTCAAGAAACAGTTGTCTGAGCCGCCGGTCTTGGCTGCTCCGGCTGAGAAGGAACCTTTACTCCTCTACGTGGCGGCTAACAATAGGGCAGTCAGCGCCGCGATTGTTGTGGAGTGTAAGGAGGCAGGGAAAGAATACCCGGTTCAGAGGCCGGTTTACTACGTCAGTGAAGTTCTGATAGAGTCCAAGCAGAGGTACCCACATTGGCAGAAACTGATATACGGGGTGTTCATGGCGAATCATAAGTTGAAGCACTACTTCTTGGGACACCAGATCACTGTGGTTAGCTCTGCTCCGTTGGGAGACATAATTCAAAACAGAGAAGCCACTGGCAGGATTGCTAAGTGGGCATTGGAGCTTGGGCCTCTAAATCTAAAATATGTGCCCCGCACGGCTGTCAAGTCTCAAGCCTTGGTGGACTTTATTAACGACTGGACAGAGTGTCAGTCGCCCGAGGAGAAGCCGGATAACACATACTGGACAATTCACTTTGATGGATCCAGACAATTGGAAGGATCAGGGGTTGGAGTTGTCTTAACTTCCCCTAGAGGTGACAAGTTTTGTTATGTGTTAAGGTGGATGTTTCCCTGTACTAACAATGCAGCTGAGTATGAGGCTTTACTCCACGGCCTCTGTGTAGCTAAGGAGATGAACCTGAGCCGGGTTAGATGTCTTGGCGACTCAGACCTCGTGGCTCAGCAAGTTTCAGGCACGTGGGATTCCAAGGACCCACGGATGGCGGCTTATCGTCAGGCGGTGGATATCATTGCTGGTCACTTCAAGGGTTATCAGGTGGATCATATTGACCGTCGCAAGAACGAGGCGGCTGATGCATTATCAAGACTTGGCTCTCAGCGTAAGCCGGTGCCGCCTAACGTTTTCTTGGATGTGCTATATCACCCGTCAGTTAAGCTACCTTCAGAGGAGGACCTGGCTATACCTGATCCGGAGGGGCGGCTGATGGTGGCTCTGCATGCTATCCCTGACTGGACGTTGCCTTACCTAGCATACTTGACTTGCGGCGAGTTACCCGAGGACGAGACCTTGGCAAGGCAAATCATAAGGCGATCTAAGTCCATGACGATCGTCAATGGCGAGTTACATAAGCGCAGCGTCACCGGCGTTTTTCAACGTTGTGTTTCACCTGAAGAAGGTAAGGAAATCTTAAATGAGATTCACGCTGGCGATTGTGGTCATCACGCCGGCTCAAAATCTCTGGTGGCCAAGGCTTTTCGGCATGGTTTCTTCTGGCTGATGGCTCATAAGGATGCAGAAGACTTGGTTCTCAAGTGCGATGGATGTCAGAAGTTCGGGCGACGTGCTCACGTGCCTGCTCAGGAGTTGCGTATGATTCCAATTACCTGGCCGTTTGCGGTCTGGGGGCTTGATATGGTCGGGCCCTTCAAGAGATCTAAAGACAAGAAGACCCACCTTTTGGTGGCGGTGGATAAGTTTACCAAGTGGGTGGAGGCCGAGCCGGTCGGCAAGTGTGACGCGGTTACGGCGGTTCAGTTTGTCAAAAAATTGATCTACCGCTTTGGTTACCCTCATAGTATCATCACAGATAATGGCACAAACCTATCCAAGGGGGCTATGCAGGCATTCTGTGAAAGTGAGCACATCCGGCTTGACGTCTCTGCTGTTGCTCATCCACAATCCAATGGTCAGGAGGAGCGAGCTAACCAGGAGATCTTGAGAGGTATCAAGCCCCGGCTTATGGTTCCTCTGCAGCGAACGCCGGGTTGTTGGGGAGAAGAGTTGCCATCAGTTTTATGGAGCATCAGAACCACTCCCAACAGGTCAACAGGCTATACGCCTTTCTTCATGGTTTATGGAGCAGAAGCCGTGTTACCAAGTGATATACGTCATGACTCGCCGCGGGTGGCGGCTTACGTTGAGATAGACAATGAGACAGCACGTCAGGACGCGTTAGATGCTTTGGATGAAGAGCGTGATCTGGCGGCGGCTCGATCGGCGATTTATCAACAAGACATGCGTCGCTATCATAGCCGCAGGGTTAAGACCCGGACGTTTCAAGAAGGCGACTTGGTGTTACGTCTAATTCAAGATCAGACGGATGTGCCCAAGCTATCTCCTCCATGGGAAGGACCTTTTGTGGTTAGCAGAAACCTCAACAATGGGTCATACTATCTCATTGACGTACGAGACGAGTCACGCACTTCTGGGCAGGAAACCCACCGGCCGTGGAATATCGCTCATCTGCGACCGTACTATACTTGAGTCATCGACTCCCCCCATTGTACATCATCATTGTATATATCACTTATATACATATAATAAAGTTGGCATCCCTGCAAGCCGGGGCCTCTGCCGTTTTACGTATCTCAGATTGTGCAAAGATGGATAGAACCACAAGGTCATTTGGGGGCTTCCAACCCGCCAGGGTTTAGCTTACACACCCTCTTGATCAGCTCTTCAGCCACCGTAAGGCCGGGTTATATACCCAAAAAAGTTGACTCCGTCAACAAGGTCATTTGGGGGCTTCCAACCCGCCAGGGTTTAGCTTACACACCCTCTTGATCGGCTCTTCAGCCACCGTAAGGCCGGGTTATATACCCAAAAAGTTGACTCCGTCAACAAGGTCATTTGGGGGCTTCCAACCCGCCAGGGTTTAGCTTACACACCCTCTTGATCGGCTCTTCAGCCACCGTAAGGCCGGGTTATATACCCAAAAAGTTGACTCCGTCAACAAGGTCATTTGGGGGCTTCCAACCCGTCGGGTTTAGCTTACACACCCTCTTGATCGGCTCTTCAGCCACTGCAAGTTTGAGTTAAACCTGCCTGTATGCTGCTGCTCCTCCAGGTGACCCGCCAAACTATTACCAGTTAATCTTGATCAGAGACCCTGACCTGTTCAAAATATTTGACAGTCACTCTCGCTAGAGACCCTGTACTGGTCAACGTTAAACCGGCGGCTCTTGTCACGTGAGGGCTGGCTTACGGAAAGCGAGGATAAACTCACCCATTTGCTGCCGACTCTCCGCTATGTGGCCCATTCGTACTCTTAAACAATTACTCTTTTAAAGACCCTGCATTGTTTAAGGTTCAAACGACGGATTTATGTCACGTGAGAGGTAGCTTATGGGCCCTGGGGTGCTCATGCCCTGCTGCGTCTCTCTCTGGTTCGTTGCGCTCTTATCAGTTAATCTCGCCTAGAGACCTTGAGTTGTTCAAAGGAATTGACGCTCACTCTCGTTAGAGACCCTGTGTTGTTAAGAGTTCAAGTAGCGAATCCACCCAGAAGAATCGGCATAAGAGTTTTCGAAAAATCAAGGTCATGAAAGACTTAATATCTCCGGGTTGTGCTTTTTCAAGCCGCCCTCACAGCAATACAGAACATATTCTGTCTTGTTTGTTTTTGCAGGGTTTATCTCCTAAGATGAGCCGCCGTGAAATCTGATATTATGAGCGGAACACAAGACAGATAAGCATGCATCAAGTTGTGCAAAGATTCATACGTGCGCGATGGCACGGCTCAGGCAAACAAAGTTTTTCTATGCCTATTACAAACTCTCTAGGGAGCCCAAAATACCACGGACTTAAAAAAATTTGTACACTGCTAGCCTTGGCGGGTCAATAAGCCGGGTTGTAAGTTTCAGAAGCAAGTGATCAGCTCGATGGCGGGTCATCCTGCGCCGGGTCTTCGACCTCTTCGATCTGAAGATTGTCCACATCCCAGTTGCAGTTTGTTAAAGCTTCAAACTGAGCCTCGTCAAAGAGGGGGGATAGGTCAATTTCAGGAGCAAAAAGTTGCTTACGACGTGCAGGAGTCAAGTCCCTGGCCTCGAAGGTTGGGCAGCGTACTCGTTTGCTGTCCGCGCTGTAAGCCGCCTAGTAGGTAGTCAGATCAACTTCATCCGCCAGTGTTGATGCGAGTACTCTGGAGGCCTTCATACACTTGGCATAGTCAGCTTCTGTGAAATCTGAGCCGTCGTCTTTCTTCGACGGAAAGCCATCCATCATCTCTTCTGCAGTCAGTTCAGGGGCAAAGGCCAAAGACCGGCTTAGCGCGGCCATGTCTCCCTTCCTGGCGGCTGATCGTTTGAGCTCTTCGATTTGCTTCGGCAGAGTTGATAGGAGTTCTATCACTCCCTTCACGAATTTGGGGATGTTTCTTTCATCCAGCATTGCTTTGATGGTGCAAAGGGTCCCGCAGTATAGCTGTTCTATCAAGGTGTATACTGCTTTCAGCTTCAACAAGCTGTCAGAAGATAGCTGGCGGCTTCTTTGGCCTGCAAGGAAAGATTTGGTGTTATAAGCCGCCCGCACAGTTTTTAAACAAGGCAAGGAAATTTGCTAAGTATTCAGTGCTTACCAAAGACAGCAGAAGTCATCCTAGAGATATGATGCTTGAGGGTTTGCAGCTCATCTGACACAAGCTTAAGTTGCTGGTCAGCATCGTCTGCGCGCTTGGTCAGGGCGGCTTGGGTAGACTCCGCACTCTTTTTGAAGGCATCAAAGTCAGCCTGAACCTTCTTAAGCTCCTTAATGGCAACTCGCCATTTTTTCTCCGCCTCAGACCGGGCGGTTTGTTGTGCAGCAAGGTTTTCTTTTACGCCGGTCAGATCAGACTCGGCCGCGTCTAAAGCTTCCTGTATCATACAAAAACAAAACATTTCAGGAGGTCTAAGTCGCCAGGATGTGATGTTAGTACATGATCGATGGAGCTGTTCTGACAAGTCTCAACCAGATTGCAAGCAATATACTTGACACTTGCGGGCTAATGTCTGTGTTTTCTCTACAAGTCTACAGTGAAGTTCCGGCTCATCTTCGTAAAGATAAGCCGGCACTTGGGGGCTACACACGGCGCTCTACAAGTCTACAATGAAGTTCCGGCTCATCTTCGTAAAGATAAGCCGGCACTTGGGGGCTACACACGGCGCTTTCCATGTCTACAGTGAAGTTCCGGCTCATCATTTTTATACTGACCCGGACTTGGGGGCTACCATTCATCAACTCTTCAAATTGAGTATCGGCTTACTATCTATACTAGCCCGATACTTGGGGGCTACAGGCTAAGCTGTTTGGAGTTTGACATAGATTGGAAGACCCGGTCTACCATTTACAATGTTAAACCAGCTCTTGGGGGCTACATAAGGGTATAAGGAAAAAGCAGGAGTACCTCATATTTTTTCTTCATCAAACCAACAAGTTTGAGCTCCATGTTCCGGCTTGTTGACAGGCGGTTCAGATAACCAGCGTGTAATTCATCGGCAGTCAGCTTCTCTAACACAGGGAATTCAAAATCAAACTTCTCAGGCGAGGAAGCTTCAGCCTTGCTGGTATGTCTTGTCAGTACATGAGGCTCGGGAGATTGATGACCCGTCCCAGTGATGATAACGTCTGGAAGAACTGTGTCTTCGACGGCTGTTGAAGGGCTGGGCGTCTTAGGATCATCCCTTGGAGGACTTTCAGTTGCCGTGTCATGATCAGCCGGCTCGGAGGGCTGATGAGTATCTTCAGGTGCATCTTTCATAATTTCAGTAGGTTCCACATGAGTTGCAGGGGAGTCCGGCTTAGCAATTTCCGGCTCTTGGGCGGTAGGACCAGCGGTAGACCCGCCGGTTTTCCTTCGTTTTGCTTGAGCTCTGAAAAACAGAAGAATTATTGCATAAATAACAAGGACGATAGAAAGGGATGATGCAGATACAAAGGTACGCACTCCGGGTTGATCTTCAGAGGAGGCAGCTTAGTCGCAGTGGAATCACCGGACGAGGGGGCGTTTCCTGAAAACAGTTAAGACAATACAAAGCAGAGTAAGGTTACAATGCAAGATTGTTAAAACTGACCTTAGTTAAAAGAGTACCTCAGCCGGCCGTTTCCGCGGAGCCGGAGAAATCGATAACCCGGCCACAAGATCTTCAAAGCCGGCGCTCCGGGTCTGACGTCGGGAGTTGTGCTGTTGCTTTTTCAAAAGAAAATTGGGGTCTAAATGAGCAAGAGGATGAGAAAAGGGGACTTTTCGGATGACCCGACGTATTTTCTCTGGTGGAAGGTTTTCTGAGTCAGAGGAAATGTAGATTACCTCAGGGGCGTCTGCATGGCTTGTTTCCGTTTCCTCCTGTGGATAATTGTTGCCAATAAGTTGCATAAAGAGACGGCCAAGGGAGTCAAGTTCTACCTCTGAGTCGTCAAGCTTAGGCGGCTCCTGAGCGGCAGTTTTCTTCTTCCGGCCTCGGGCTTTCACTTTAGGCTTCCTCACATGAGGGTTATATTTCTTCTTCCAGAAAGGAGAGCCGGCCTGTGCATAAGCCGCCAAAGAAGATTAAAAGGTGCAAGGTAAAAAGTTAAGACAAGAATGACCAATTCTGTAGAAAAGAATTTCTTACAGCTGGAGCCGGGTTCTTGGCGCAAAAGGACTTCAACCCGGTCTTGTTGCAAATCTCTTGTTTCTCGCCAAGAAGTGACTTGACGGAAGTATTGATGTCTTGTTCTGTCAGAGGGGTGGCATTGAAGCAGAGAGAGTCATTGGGTTCACCCGTAAATTCATGCATGAGTCGGTCACGCCGGCTCAGTGGCAAGATTTTCCAAGAAACCCAGCAGTGGGTTAAGTCGACGCCAGTTAAGCCGTTCGCTAGTAAGGCCCTGATCTTCGCGAAGGCCGGAGCATACTTCGCTCGTTCTGCGGCGGACATCCGGTCTGGGAGTTCGGTGTAGCAAAGCCGGGTGGGACGATAACCTGGCAGTGGATTCTCTTCTTCAGGAGAAGTCTCTTTGCAGTAGAACCAGGTCTTGTTCTAGTCCTTGGGGTGGCTTGGTAAGAGAGCTGCTGGATAGGGCAAATCTCTCCGTCGCTGGATAGACACGCCGCCAAGCTCCAAACTTGGCCCAGCCGCCACTTCAGTTTGGCGATTGACGTAGTAGTAGTCACGGAAGAGATCAACAGACGGCTCTTCTTGCAAGTAAACTTCACATAACACTTGGAACTAACACATGTTGGTGACATAGTTTGGACCTATATCTTGAGGATGAAGCTTGAAGAAATGAAGAACGTCTCGGAAATTTTTTGACCCGAGTGGGCTAAATCCACGAAGGAGATGATCAGTGAACACAATAACTTCTCCTTCCTAAGGAGTCGGTCTGATTTCTGGCCCTGGAACCCGCCAGTGTATAACGTCCTGAGCCGGCAAAATACCCGACTCTACAAAGTCAAGTAGGAGCTGTTCGGTGACTCCAGAGCCGACCCAATCACAAGACGAAGGTGCTCTTGACATAATGGCGGGTTAAGCTGTGAAGGCACGGAGTACGGCGGGTTAGAAAAATGTTCAATAGTCAAGGCAACTATGGTCAGTATAATGGTGAGGTGTTAAGCCGCCGAAATATTTTTTCGGAGAGCCACCAATGCCATGGCGGGTTAGGTGGACAAGGTGATCCTGGAAAATGCGGCTAAGTGCGGATAAACAGGTTTCACATGTTGTCTCTATAGCTGCAAGATCTACGGGTGAAGGTAAAATGAAACATATTCAAAAACCTAAAAAGACAGAAGAAGAACAGGCGGACAGCACGTGGTGGAGATTGCTATACAGATCCAAAGCAAGTGGGCATTGGCATTAAAAGGATAATCGCAATGGATAGACAGTATTATGGGATGCAAAGTGATGCTTGGTGGTCTATACTATGAAGAACACTGATGAACAGCGATGAACATTAGAGAAACCCGATGAACTCGGGAGATCTTAATGGGGACGACTGCAGATTCAACAAGGGCTGAAAATGATACCTTGCGGATGCGGAC
The DNA here is from genome assembly GCA_039707655.1 of Elymus sibiricus. Taxonomy (NCBI): domain Eukaryota; kingdom Viridiplantae; phylum Streptophyta; class Magnoliopsida; order Poales; family Poaceae; genus Elymus; species Elymus sibiricus. The sequence continues at coordinate 370,658,832 of CM077673.1, read as the reverse complement.
GGGCCGACGAAACTCTGGTCCGATTCAGGTTGATGCAGCGGCCGGCATTGAGGGCAACAGTGAGGTCCGGTCGGGGGCGGCGGAGCTCTGGAGGCAAAGCTGACTGAGGGAGGAAGAAGACAGAGGAGGCGGAGAAAGGAAAGAAGGCACCACGTGTCCCTATTTATGAGATGGGAGGGCAACAGTGCACGCGAAAATCGAGGAGGCACAGTGATGATTGACCGAAGAAGGCGCCTTGATTTTTGGGCCGACCCTTCAATGAGAGGATCCGTTGCCAACGTCACAGAGTATTTTCAGAATATTCGACATGACGTCACGGCGGGTTATCAGTTTTCTTTTCAGGTGACAGAAATGTGGGACTCGCCGCCAAGTGAGTTTGAAGATTGACATGAGCAGGCTCAAATCAACCTGGGGCCTAATGTTGGGGATATAACCCCGTGGTAAGACCCGCCTAGGAGGGGCCGGGTCGTACCCGGCGGCTCGTAGCCAAGACCTGTAAGGTGGGCCGGAAGATGAAGGCCAGGCCACGTGGCGGCTTACCTGACGGGCCACAACGAAGGCCTAGAGACAAAAGATGGTGTGAAGACCCGGGCGGTTAAGCCGCCCGAAGACAGCTTGCCCAAGATAGCAAGGCAGCTTAGAGACAGGATCAACTACGATGTATGAGTCGGTTTAGGACTCGTGTAACCCAGAGCCTCGACCTCCTATATAAAGGTGAGGCCCTGGGGCGGCTTAGACAGAAAAACCAATCAATCGAGAACTAGGTCAAGCGAATCCGCTCCCTTGTAATCGATACTCCAAGCAATACAACACAAGCAGGACGTAGGCTTTTACCTCTTCTTGAGGGGCCGAACCTGGGTAAACTCGTGTCCCTCGTCTCGACCAACCCCTTTGAGTCCACCGCCTTAGCAATGGCCTCGAACCTAAGTCTTCGGACATCTGCTGTGACAAAACCACGACACAGCCCGTAACCTAGTCGAACCGAACTCAGAAGTTAAGCGTGCTTTCGGTGGAGTAGTCAAGGATGGGTGACCGGTTGGGAAGTTGCTAGATTTTAAGGTTCATTTAGGCGGTGTGATACGATCACTATAGGCATAAATAAAATGCCTGTAGTGATATGTCATTCCGGCTAAATAAATCTTGAGATCCTTGTTTTGAAAATATCCATGATTTTCTTTTGCTGTTTTGAAAATGTCAAGGATCGATGACGTGTGTGTCTGTGTATTTGTGAACCAATGCCTGTGTGTGGACCATGTGCCTACATTGTGCGGTTTCCGACGACAAACCTATTGGTGGGCCCTTAGGGCCTGTCATGCCTTTTACTGAAAACGCTCGAAGGCCAGATCCTTGTTTTACAAATATCCATGATTTTCTTTTGGTGTTTTGAAAATGTCAAGGATCGATGACGTGTGTGTGTGTGTGTGTGTGTGTGTGTGTGTGTGTGTGTCTGTGAACCAATGCCTGTGTGTGGACCATGTGCCTACATTGTGCGGTTTCCGACGACAAACATATCGGTGGGCCCTTAGGGTCTGTCATGCCTTTTACTGACAACGCTAGAAAGCCAGTTCCTTGTTTTGAAAATATCCATGATTTTCTTTTGTTGTTTTGAAAATGTCAAGGATTGATGACGTGTGTGTGTGTGTGTGTGTGTGTGTGTGTGTGTGTGTGTGTGTGTGTGTGTGTGTGTGTGTGTGTGAACCAATGCCTGTGTGGGGACCATGTGCTTACATTGTGCGGTTTCCGACGACAAACCTATTGGTGGGCACTTAGGGTCTGTCATGCTTTTTACTGACAACGCTGGAAGGCCAATGATGGGTGACGATGTGTGTCCGTGTGTGTGTGTGTGTGTCTGCCTGTGTGTGTGTGTGCGCGCGCGCGTGTGCGTGCGTGTGTGCGTGCGTGCGTGTGTGTGTGTGTGTGTGTGAACCCATGCCTGTGTGTGGACCATGTGCCTACATTGTGTGGTTTCCGACGACAAACCTAGGTGGGCCTTTAGGGTCTGTCATGCCTTTTACTGACAACGCTCGAAGGCCAAGGATGGGGACGATGTGTGTGTGTGTGTGCCCGCGTGTGTGTGTATGTGTGTGTGTGTGTGCGCGCGCGCGTGCGTGTGTGTGTGTGTGTGTGTGTGTGTGTGTGTGTGTGTGTGTGTGTGTGTGTGTGTGTGTGTGTGTGTGTGTGAACCTGCCTGTGTGTGGACCATGTGCCTACATTGTGCGGTTTCCGACGACAAACCTATCGGTGGGGCCCTTAGGGTCTTTCATGCCTTTTACTGAACGCTGGAAGGCCAAGGATGGGTGACGGTGTGTGTGTGTGTGTGTGTGTGCGCGCGTGCGTGCGCGCGCGCGTGTGTGTGTGTGTGTGTGTGTGTGCGTGCGTGCGTGCGTGCGTGTGTGTGTGTGTGCGTGTGTGTGTGTGTGTGTGCGTGCGAGTGTGTGTGTGTGTGTGTGTGTGTGTGGATTATGCATCCATTGTGCGGTTTTCCACGACACGCTTATATATGGATGGGTCGCTATATATCATCCATTTGACTGACAACGCTGCAACGTCACCCTGCTACGTGTCATGTGTGTGGGGGGAGGGGTACAATATATATACGTCCATAATGACCTAGCTAGGTAGTATATATATATATAACCAATCTTAAGGGGGGTATATATGCCAAGTTATCTCAGCTAGGTGCATGCCACATCATAGCTAGGGTTGTGCATTGTGTATTAATTGAAACACCGGACCACACCATTTTCTCATATACATTTGGCCATATGCAGGGGGGGTGGTGTTCTTCTAGCCTCGCTCAACTGATCTTCGATGACGCGCCAAGTCGTGGGACCGCGCGATCTATATATCCCTCTTGTCCGACAACAATATGTGATGGTTTGGCCAAATCAAGGTATAAATTCTCTTGGTTGTCTTATGAAACGTCACACATGGATAAATGTGTGACAAAGTTTGAACCAGGTCATGTGTTGATAGGAGCCCATCCTCCGTCACATAGTGTAGGGGAAAACACCCTACGTTTGTCATGAAACCTTTTTCTGTCACATTGGACACTTTTAGGCATGCACATATGCACCATGTGGCACACATTAAAGTTGCGCATTGTGAATTTAAACATGACAACACCATGCTCATACATATATATATATACTTCATCCATTCCTAAATACAAGTCTCTTTTTAGAGATTTCACTACGAACTACATATATATATACGTACTTTAGAGTGTAGATTCACTTATTTTACTGTGTACCTATATAGTTAGTACTGGAATCTCTATTTTTTTAAAACTCTAAAAAGACTTATATTTAGGAACGGAGGGAGTATATATTTGGGCCACTAGCGGGCGTGGTTGTGTTTTGACCCTCCCTTGCATTTTTTTGTCGTTTATCCCAAAGATGCTAGTATTATGTAAAATAGCAAACGAAACTGACGAAACAACCGTATGCGGTTGTATCCCCAACAGGCACAAGTTTGTTACTCTAACTGTGTGCGATGCTCGTACACAGAAAAATCGGCCTTGCCTAGTGATGGCAACCGCAAGCGTCAACCAGTGCAAAGTGGCAATGTGCACAATAAAAACCCAAACCCGACAGCGACCTATAAAAGATCTCGCCGGCGGCGGCTAACAGCAAATTTTTCCGCCGATAGCTCGCCACCACCACCACACACACCAAATGGAACCGGTGCTCAACCATGGGGATGTGCATGGCGCCTTCCTGATAGTGTTGGACGACGACGTGATAGAGGATTCCGACGTGTTGGCCGCCATGGCGGGCAACGGCAAACAACCAGCTGCCGCGGCCGCCGCGGACGGCTTAGAGGATTCCGATGTCCTGTCCTCCATGTCGGTCAACGGTCAACCGTCATCTGCCGCGGCCGCCGATGACGACGACGACCCCGAGTTTTAGCGTCGGATGCAGATGGCCATCACTCTGTCCGTCCAGGAATCGGGCCTCGATGCGTTCCTGCGTGACGAGGATGAGCGCCGTCTCACTATCGGTGAGGAACAATCTATTGCATCTGCGGATGCCGTCCGCAACACGGCTAGGGATATGAAGCAGCAGAAATGGCGGGAGAGTGCGAAGAGGAAGCGGAACTCAGATGCAAAGGGCAAAAAGAGGCGGGAGCAGGACCAGAAGGCGGTGGAGCAGGCCGCCGCATGCCTCTCAGCCGAGTTGGAGGCCAGTGCAGGCCTGGAAGCTGCGGCGGCAGTCCTGGCAACAGCGGCCACGGCGACCAGGGACGCGGCTCTAGAGAGAGCGGTGCCCGTCTGTATCCTGATGGCCCACGTGGACGCCACAACATCTTCGTCGACAGCGGCAAACCTGGCGAGAAGCGCCGCGGTCGCTCCGGCCGAGGTAGCCCCGCCGGTTTCCGCCGTGGAACCGCTCGAGCTCATCGACTTGACGAGCTCCTCTGAATACTCATTCTGAGCCGAGGAAGGTCATGACGACGGTGGAGGCGCGGCATTTGTATGCATCCATGACGTAGTGAATATTTTGTGCAGTTCATCTTCTTGTAAATTGACGAACTGTTTGTAAATTACTGAGCGTATGAACTAATGTCAACTAATCCGCTGCAAAATAAGGCATTTTGTTGTGAAAATTTGCCAAATGTTTGTGTCATCTGTTTGTGGGCATGTGGAAATTTAGGATGAATTTCACGTCTGTGACTGAAATTGAGGATGAACCGTGTGAGATGAGCCCGCCTTGTGAAATCTCAGAAAGAGCTACCCACCTTGAGCGATGCAAAAATTCGTGGTTTCGCGGCACATCATTTCATTACAGCGTACAAACTTTATTATGTTAGGACCGTGTGCGATCTTGGTTGCTCCCACCCAGTTCCTTTAGCAAAATTTAAGTGGAAGCGGTATTTCAACTGCATGCCGCCCTTCCTCGTCCACTGCACCGACCCTATAGTAAATTTTCAGCTGCCGAGGCATTTCAACCGTCGCCATCCCTCGTCCACCACCAGCTCCACCCACACCATTACTACTAAATTTTTCAGCAGAAGCGGCACATCCGCAAACACCCCCCCCCCCCCCCCCCCCCGTCCACACAAAACCTCCTCCCCCTTCCTCCCTCGCTTGAACCCTAGCTCACCCCCGCCGCCGCCTTCCACCACCAACCTCAGCCGGTCTGCCCGTGCCTCATAGCTAAACAGGTTCAGGGTCCCCACTGATCCACATACACCATCGCCGCCCTAAGTTTTTAGATGAGGCCGGCGGTGTCCCTTTCCCCCAGATCCCCATCCCGTACTCCAGAGAGTCGCAGCCTAATCAGCCCGACCACATCTCCCGTGGAGCTCGAGGAGTGTACGAGCAAAAAGAGGTCTATCATGGCCTCTCCGCCGTACGCTAGAGAGGTGGGTGCCGTCCGCGCCGACCCTTCGATCCCGGACGAACACCTCACCGCGGGAGTCGGTGAGGACGATGCCTACATTGCCATGTCGAAGGCTTCAAGTATACTGGCTCGTGTATTCCTATATCTCAGGAGAGCCGGCTACAACATCAAGCTCGTCATCATCACGGGCTTCATTCGGGCCATGTCACAAGTTAAGTGGTCCACCGGCAACGCCTCTGGTTCAAACGCCGTCGGTCTCTTCAAAGGCCCCGCCACTGAACTCCTTCGCCTCGCGGTCATGGATTTGCGATCCTTCTACGCCATCGAGCCCCTTTTGTCATTTTTGAAGGAAACGTTCTACGGCGGTGGCTTGGGATCCTTAGCTCCAAAGTCAGATCTCATCCACCAAGATAATGGCACACACTATGGCTCTTACAAGGGGAAACATCCCATCTGCGACATCAGGGAGCGCACCCTAGGCACCTCGTATCCCAAGTGGAAGGAGCCCATCCATGACAAGTGAGGCATTTTCCTGTGAGCAAATCATACCCTTTCTAGCTAGCCGTCTCGTACCCATTGTTGTAGTAGCTTTTGCCATGCGATAATCATGCAGTGTTTAATTGAGCATTTGTCCAGTTGTCTAGCAGATGCCTTGATTTTATGTATCTTGTTGTTAGGTTGGTTGCATTGAGTATTTGTCCAGTTTTGAATGGCTATAGTTGGTTGTTACAGTGAGCATGAATGCCTTGTTTCTTTCAGTTATTCACAATGTGATGTTCATTATGTGCAAGTATGAACTGTGCATTTAATTTCATCATTACCACCTGTTATGCCTGGTGTTGTTAACATGTGCTCTTAACTCCTGCTTTAAACATTTATGCCTTGTTTCTCTGAATTTGGTTGCCAGGTTGGTTGCATTGAGCATTTGTCTAGTTTTCAAGCAGATGCCTTGCTTTTCTGTATCTGTTTGTTAGGTTGATTGCAGTGAGCATTTGTCTAGTTTTCAAGCAGACGCCTTGCTTTTCGTTATCTGGTTGTTAGGTTGGTTCCATTGAGCATTTGTCCAGTATCAAATGGCTATATTTGGTTGTTATAGTGAGCATATATGCCTTGTTTATTTCAAGAAGATACCTCGTATACTTGGTTAATGTTAAGCCTGTTGTACTTATCATGACTTTACATGTACTTGCACAGGACAACAATGGGAGTGGCCAACGTTTTCCATCGAGGTTCTTTTCATCCCTCCGCTTATACTCCATCCGTTACATCATGTAGTGCATATAGATTTTTGTGATGTATCTACATATACCATCTAAAATGTAAACAATACGAAATTTTGTGATGTATCTAATGAAATGGAATTGCAATTCTATATGTAAATGTTTTTCCCTACAAACTTGGTCAAAGTAAGTAAATGTTGACTTCTCAAAATGTTTATAGGCAAAACATTGTGGAACTGATGGAGTAATATATTACACCATTCTGCAACTGCATTTTAGCTTCTAATATCGGCTTCTTGCTTGTAGGTACATATGTCTTAGGTAAAGATCCATTCCTAGACCCTTTTTGCGTGTGGGGCAATGAAATATTCATGAACCAGCATCAAGTTAGGAAACTGAAAATGATTGTTAGGGAAAAGAGATGAACAATGCCAATTAGACTATTTGTTTACACTCTATTCAACACAACAGTGAGCTGTAGGATGGTAACTACGAACTCTGTAGGCTTCTATTACTACTGCCCATAATGAGTTGTCACACAACAATGTCTGAATCTTTTTCTTTTGCAGTGGTTCCCAAAGCAGTTTACTCAAGATTACCTCGCAAAGTACATGATTGCGGGACATGCAATGAAGGTTAAAATATATCATCGAGACTACAATGAGCATCGAGAAGTCGTAATGAAGACAGTGAAGGATGGGCGGGCGGCCATCACTAGGGGCTGGACTAGATTCGTTCATGCGTTAGGCATGGAGGAGGGCACAATATGGGCATTCCGCTTCACCTACTCCAGCAACCAGAATGTTTTTTGGGTCTCTCTATACCGTCTTTAATACAACCTTGGTTCCATCATTCTTTATTTTTCCCTTCTGTAGTGTTCCTTTTTTTGAGAATTGACGCTTATGTAGTTCTTGAGTATATGTACATGTGAATCGAATTATGCATTCGTTCTTAAACCTACATTTAAACATGATTCGATATGAAATACATGAATTCCTACTTTCAAATGTAAATTATGCGAATTATGAAAAAAAGTATTTAATTAGGGGCAAATCATGCTCTACAGGCCATTACAATGCACACAGTTTGATAAAGCAAAACGTCTGCAATCAACTTTAACATCACACACGTTTCTCCATTCGCAGCGTGTGCGATGAGTCTCGTCTTCGCACACGGTCAGGCGAGAAAGAACGTGTGCGATTAATGACACCAGCGTTTGTGCTAGTCTCCTTATCACACATGATTTCGTATTTCGAATTGTGTATGATATCGTGCCCATGGTAAACGTTGGTCAAAGAAGAACGCGTGCGATAGGCCTTCATCCGACACAGTTAGTCTGGATGACACATTTGGGAAGTATGGATCACACGTTTGGGATGTTTTGTAAATCACAAACGTTTATGAAAAACGCCGCGTGTGGGATAGATTCAACCTTCGCATACGGTTTTATAATGACAAACGTATGCACTCTTATATCATATCACAGACGGTCATGGTGGAACTAAATGTGTGTGATAGCCCCCTTATCATACACACTTTATAATCGTGAACTGTTTGCGATTCGTCGCACATCGTAAACGGGGTGACACAGATTAGCGCGTGCGATGTTAGTGTGATCTCACATGAGTTGCAAGGATGAACCCTATGGGAAATACACCATATCTCAAACGATTGCCCGGTGACCCTCGTTTGTGATAGATGCGGACATCCCATATGCTAAGTTTTGTGAAACGTTTGCGTTCATTGGCCACCATCGCCGACGGGTTTGCCGTGTCGTGTGGGATGGACCCCCCCTATCGCCCACACATGCAAGGCGACGGTTTACAACTACGTCGCGGAAAGGGGTTAAAAACCGTTTGTATAGCATGTCGCTGCACCAGTGCTCTAACGAGGGATATCACATCAAGGGTAGCTTTGCTCTAAAACTTGAGCTAAAGCATCTCAAATGATGTGAACACATTAAAAGCTTTATGTAAAAGTGGCAACCCCACTTGTGCTTAAACGATGAGTATGACCTATGATCAAGCATTCTTGCTTGGCTCCTTAAGTCAATATACTCACATATAGATGACTTCATCATCGCCAAAGTGCTTGGTACATACTAGAGTGGTTTTGCATGCTTGAAATATTTTATTTGACATCTTATTGTGTGAGCATGTTGGTATGCATATTTTTCTTCATTCAAGGACATCCAATTGTTGTTCTATTTGGGCTTTATTTTTCTGGCCATGTACAAGAATGCCTAGGTACCCCCTCTAGCTATCTATTATATCTTGTCTCAAATTCTATTCATGCTTCATCACAAAATTTGAACAAGCACTTTTTGGACCCTCCGGGTGAGGAGCACTCGGAGCCACCGATTTGACTAGGGTTGGATTCCAAAACTTCCCAAGTACTTTTCGGTGAGACCAACACTTACAAACTTGGCTTCACCGAATGCACTAGGGTTGATCAGGTTTTCTACCTCGGTACCACCGATCGAGAATTCTCGACGTTGCCGAGTTCTCCTGTCAACTGACAGTTATGAATCTTGGTGCAACCGATTCTAATTTTTGGGTGTCACCAACAGCAGATGGGTATATATATATCCGTGTGATGCACTTTGAAAATTTCTTCAAACATTCCATCTCCCGCACCCCAGTGCTGCCGTCTCCACTGTCTCTGGACAATCTCCGTCGTCTCTAGTGCGACCTCGCCGCCGGAGTCCTTCGTCGTCAATGAGATTCGTCTTTGCCGTTGCTGCCGTAGAGAGGATTCGCCAACTTAGGGTAATTCTTCATCCCTACTGCGTTCTCCTTCCAAATCATACCCAATAGGTCTTGCCTATCTTCAGGCCACTGAATGCACAACTCCATCCTCTCAAAAACCTCCGTAGATTAGAGTGAACGAACAAATTTAGGGTTAGGTCTCCGTGATAAGCAATCTCGGAGCCACCAAGTCGAAACAACTCGGTGCCACCGATGTGGTTTCGGCCACGGCACAAGGGCTTCTCGGTGAGACCCAAAAGTTCCTATCGGTGTCATCGAAGTGGGATTTAGGGTTTCTATGAGCAGCTTCGGAGACTGAATCACACCTCAGTGAAACCGAAATGGTGTGACCAAGTTTCTGTTGTTGCCTCGGAAATTCTGAAATCCAAAACTCGGTGGAACCGAATTGCAAATTGTGAAGACCTAGAACTAACATTTTGAGTTCAAATCTTTGCAAAAATTTCTGAATTTTGTGATGATCATCTACTCTACTCCTCCATATCTAATTCACAAGGTCAAAGGTCAACATGTCAGGATCAGATGATTGTCAAAATCAGTCCAGAGAGCCAAGTGTAGACTTGGATGCAGACACTAGTCCCGAGAGAAGTTTTGAGGACCCAGGCACCCCTAGCTCACATAGCTTGCCCAAGGCAGCTACCAGGGCAAGGAAGCAAAGAAACTCAGATGAGGAGGATCAGGATTTTGTTCCTGATGAGGTCTCTTCAAAGATACAGCCTGAAAGGAAAGAGAGAGTGGGAGCTAGGAAAGTCCCAGAGTCAGTTGCTGCCAAGAGGGATATGTCTCTGTCTCTTGAGAACCCAGTGGATCAACTAGGACTAAGTCCATAACCAAGAAGGCAGGGCAGAAGAGATCAAGAAAGAGGTATGTTCATGTGGTTGGGAGGCCAACTTCCATGTTTAAAGGCCCAAGTGAGGATGAGGAGGAAGAAGAGGAGGAACCAGCTGCAAACCCTTCTCCTCCCAAGTAGAGGAAGCTTATGGTTCATGCCATGACCAGCAAGCCACCCCCAAGGACAAGCAGACTACCCCCAAGCCCAAGGAAACTACAAGAGACATTCCTGCTGGTAAAAAGAACAAGGGCTCAATTGCAAGAGGAGTTGCACCAGCTCCTGAGGCTGATGATGATGAGGATATTGTTGTGCTGAGAAAGCTCAGGCCCCACCTTCCACATCACAATGATGACCATCCAGTTGCTGAGAACATGAAGGAGAGGAAGGACCAAGGGCCGAGGAAGCGGAGATCCAGTGACCCCTATTCCATCAGGAGAAGAAATACTATAGATGCACGCTTTCACACCAAGGAGCTACATGATTTTTATGAGACAGTGTTTCTAGACAAGAACCTAGTTGTGAGTGATATGAGGTATGTAGATTGGAAGTACATCAAGTCCAATGAGGACTACTTCCCCCATGTCTATGAGAGCTTCAGGCTGATGGGCATTGATGAGTTCATGGAGAAGGAAATGACTGCATGGAATGATGAGCTCATCATGCAATTTTACTCCACATCACATTTCTATCCAGATGGCAGGATAGTGTGGATGACTGAAGGCACCAGGTACAAATCTACAGTAGATGAGTGGGCTACCATCTTAGGAGTCCCCAAGGTGCAGGACAGGGATCTTGATGTGTACTCAGAGGCCAAGATGAATCACAACTCCATGTTCAATATGTATAACCCAATTCCCCAGGAGTATGTGAAGACTCGCAAATTTGACTTTGTTTACTTTTTGCAAGCTGGCTTGACTACCTCCAACACCATCTTGAGGCACACATTGATGCCCAAATCAGGAGATAATAAGATGATCCGTGGCTATTCCATTAACATGCTGCATCACGTTGACAACCACACCAGGATCAAAGTGATGGATCTAATAGTTGAGACCATCAAGAGGACTGTTGCAGATCAAAAGAGGTCTTGTGGGTATGCACCATATATTTAGATGCTCATCAATTCCAAGATTGGAAAGAGTGTATATCTACTTGATCGTCCCCACCCGCCCCTCCAGCTGTAATTTGAGGATAATGTTGTGGTGATGGATCCATCTCATCCCACTTCATCTACGACTCAGGCATCTCTAAAGGCTGAGGCTCAGGCAGAAGCAGCACGAGCCGCTAGTGCTCCAGTCCTGAAGACGAAGAATGATTAGTTGGCCTATCTGGTGAGTGCCACATAGAAGATCGAGAAGAACATTGTTGATATCTTGTTGAACCAGAAGAGCGTAGAGCGAATTGTGGAGACCAAATTCCATGATCTTGACAACAAGGTGACTGAGCTGACCCTCACGATCAATTCACTGAAGCAGGAGGTAGATGTCGTTCTCCTGCCAAGCTCAGATGATGAAAGCCCCACACTCCCTCTGACTGCTTAGTTCAAGACTCATGCTAGAACTGCTGTTGTGGCTGCCCCAGAGATGAGACCATTAGTGTCTGCACCTGCTGCGACATCTACCGTCCCTCCTTCAGCACCTCCAGTGTCTGATGCTTGCGATCTGCATTGGGTTTTCCGTGAAGAGGAACGGGTGATGCAGCACAATGCGGGTAAGTATTTCCCTCAGTTAAGAACCAAGGTTTATCGAACCAATAGGAATATCGGTCATCAACCGTCTTCAGCGGCTGCACACAAAAGAGAATTCAATTAATATGAACTAACCCCATCGTTTTATCCTTAGTGGCAACAATACAAAGACGTGTCTTGTCCCTTTCTGTCACTGGGATATAGAGCACTGCCAGATTGAACCCACTACAACACACCCCTCTCACTAAAGAAATATCAATCTAGTTGGCCAAACTATTTCAATAGATCGGAGAGATTTACGAAGCTATAATGATAATGCAAATAAGAATCATAATAATCAGAGGTGACTCAAATACTTTTCATGAATAATCTGAACATAAACCCACAATTCATCGAATCCCAACAAACACATCGCTCAAAAGGATCACATCGAATAGATCAAAGCGAAGATGCGATGATCATTGTATTGAAGATCAAGAGAGAGCACTACACCACAACACTACTTCCCCAACAGACAGATTGCTCGGGAAAACAGCTTCCGCTGACAAACAGTCGGTTGGGAAAGACTATTGCTGACCGACACGGTCTGTTGGGGAAAGTCCAGACGGGAAATCCTTTTCCCGACCGACATATCTTTCCCGACCGACTGTTGGACGGCTACAGGGAACATTGCCGACCGACTTTCTATTGGCCCTGCCACGAACCTTTCCCGACAAATTTTCTCTTACAAACCTTTCCCGACCAACTGTTCGATGACAATTTCTTTGCCGACCAACTTTTCGTTGGCCCTCCCATGAACCTTTCCCGACCAACAATCCGATGGTATTATCTTTGCCGACCAACTTTCCGTTGGGCCTAGCATCAACCTTTCCTGACCAACGGTAGGATGGTGCTTCCTTTTGCCGACCAGCAATTTGTTTGCACTTGGCGAATGGTATTTGTCATATTATCTTATCAAAAGAATATCAATCAGGTTACATATCTCATCATTATCTATCAAGTTACAATTACTTGCATGTATTCTGAAATATTAAACCAGAACCAAACAAAAATAACACTAATAATTCTCATAATAGAGGTAACTAAATAAGTGGAAACATTTTTCTTGGTGACTGAAACACCCGATAGGTTTATAAAATGATAGATGCATGTCCAACGATTCAATGCTTGTTCCGTTACACAAGATATCCTTTACAAAATGGTAGTGACAAGATGCATTGTTTTTGCTCCATTATAGAAGATATCTAGTTGACGCAAATTGACAACTTCATGGTTCCTTCTTGGTCCTCTTGTCTTCCCTACACAATCTGCGAGCAACCTGGAAAGACAAAAAAAGCATACAATTAATATACATGCGAGCTGATGAAATTTCCTTTTCAGTGAGTACTACTGTACTACCTGTTCAACTTGAGAGTAAAGAGCATCAGCCATGAAACATAGAAACCGAATTAATATACAACTAGCTAACTTTGAGGTGAGCAAGTTTGATTTGCAGGCATGTAAACTTGGGATCCTTGCGGAAGTGTCAAACTAAGAATAGCTACAGTAGACCAGGAGAGGCGACCCCAAGTTTTGAGAAATAATTGGATCATTGAACCATTTCATGACTATCTTCACATGATTTATATCACAGGGTGAAAAAATGTTGTGCACTGACGATTTATGTTATGTTGTGAAACTGAAAATAATTTCTGTCGAGGTGCACAACAGGGAAGATAAACAAATGTTGCAGCTGTAGCTATGTTGGCTGCTATACACTCATCTAGTTATAACTACAAGAAGCTATGTACCAGCGGCCTTTCGACAATGATGATGAAGAAAAGATATATTCTCATGTTTTCTTACTGACAATGACATAAACAAATGTTGTCTTTCCACCACCATCAGAGATCTGCAAGAGAGAAAGAATATGCGACATAAAAGGCGAAGGGAAGTCCAGTTCCTACAGGTTTCACATGCATCTGTCATCTGTTGATGTTTGACTTTCTGTAAGAGAATACCTCAGACAAGATTAACATGGAGGGTGGTTTAAGGCGTGTAATTGAATCTATAATTTTTATTTCTTGAACACAAGAAAGAGCTACGTCATCATGTAACTTGTTTTGATAGGGAACTGGTACTATATAGCTAAGTATTAGAGATACACCCTAATGGTGTTTTCTATCCATGTGAGGAGTGCCGTATTTCCGTTCATCTTTGTTTACTCTTGAGTAGTGGTCATAAATTGAATGGTACTGAAAGGGATGTTCCTATCTTCCTGGTGGCAGCAATAGATATATGGAAATAGAAAACATAATGATATCTTCCTGGTGGCCGCAATAGATACATTGGGGATACTACAATTTGCGGAACCATGGTATATACTTGGACCAAACACCTCAAAGTATTTTCAAAACTACAGTTTTTTCCAGAAACTACGCTATTAAAAAATACTTTGCATCCAAACTGGGCCTAAATGAACACATGGAAGCAACTATTACTCATAAGTAGCAACAAGGATTCCATGATAAATTTATGTCCAGATTAACTGATGGAATCTGGTCATCATGGAATCTTCATTCACTTTGAGCTAGGATTCCATGATATATTGCATGATGACCAGATTCCATGATGCACTCTTTGTGCACTTTGAGCTAGCTAGGGAGCACCAAGAAGAAGCTCTTATACAGTACCAAGTGGTCATGATAATAGCAGGATCACATAAATAGTGAATCACATAAATATCTTAGCGACGGGATGAGGAAGATGCCCCTGGCTTGTAAAGTTTCATCTACCAAAGTGATCATGAGTCAATATCACACGTCAAACAATTCCAGCCAAGTAGACAAGACACGTATTGTTGGTGATTACCTAGCTAGATGGCCATGCAATGGACCTTGTGACAACATCGGCGACAAATTTTAAACCATCATATTCATAAGGCAGTGTTGAATCCCTTCTGACCACAACATTGGCAACAACCTCTATGGTCCAAGGGGCTCCACGCCCACAATAGTGTCTGGATCAACTAAGATTATTGTTGCTTTAGCAACACGAGTTTGTGGACCATTCCACGCATATAGAACTACATCCATACCACATATGAGACACTGCATTAGCGCGATTCTTTTTGGTGATAGCAATGCAAGACTAGAAGAAAAAGGGGAAGGAGATTTATGATGACTAGACATGTTGACAACAACACTGCCTACTGTTTTGTTTTCATATATATTGTTTGTGTTTTGAGAATGATCACATGCATATGTGTTTATTTATGTCCAGAACAGAGTGTGCTACAGGGATATACTACAGTTTTGATATGTGGATGGATATGAGCAAGTATAACCCACTACAAATACCTTTGGAAGGTTGATGCTCGGGATCTACACGATCTTGATCTTTTGTTACCCTAGACCTCAAAACACGTCCTTCATTCGTGCTTGCAGGTGCGTTGGAAGGTACATGCATAGCTATATAGGTTAGTGTTGAAAGCTACATTTGCTTCCATCAGGTAGAAAATCAATGTGATGGAAGCTACATACCTTTCTTTTCTTTTTGGGGGTTTGGTTAGCTTCCATCTCTTTCTGCAAAGAAGCTCTTGTTGCTCATGCCGCTGCAAGCCATTTCTCATTTTCTTTTGTTCCTACTTCTATGTAGTTCATACTCTACCGCTTTCAGTTGTTCCTCCGTGACACCACCATATTTAGCTTTTCTGCTTGCGCTTGCCATTTTTCTTCCTGCAAAAGACACACTATATGAGCACATCGCTGAAAATATGAAATATTAGTGGATCATACACAAGACTTATGAGGAACTAAACTACATCAAGAAATCATATACTTAAAGCTAAAATAAACACCGGACACTCCACACACCTTATGCACTAAGGTGGCATAGCAAATATTCTGCTACTTCTCTTCGTCAGCTCAATGTTACCAACAGTTCTCCTCTGTTCTACTTGAGAAAAGACAAGAGATATGAAAGTCAGGTCACATGTATAGAGAGAACTGAGAGGCTTGTGCTACATTCTATTTAAATCCATTGTTTGGCCCGTGTGCCCATTCTTTGGCCCTTAGCTATAGAAGTAAGTTTGTGTCACCAGTTATATTACCCCACCCCATGGATGACATCTTCGCACTGTTTAGTCAGGTCAGATGCAACGTTTCAGTAGCAGAAGTGATTATTGTATCAGAAATGTTTCCTCACAATATTTGACCTTGGCATTGAAGGAAATTTGACATGTCACCAAACGAAGAAACAATGTTTCCATCATCTTATTAAATCACGGTGACTGCTCTGGTCCTTCAGATAGGAAAAATATTTATAACAATAAATTGAAAATTATTTATAAGGAGAAATGCATATACTGCTTCATAGTATCTTTTCTATGCATCATAATCAGTCTACACATTGTTAGTTTCTACGTTAATTTTGGTTGTAGTTGCTTGCAGGGAAACATAGCAATAGTAAACATGTCTATATGCTACAAAGATTCAAGATGAGCTTGATTCAGGCCATTGTGGGTCAACTCCTTTTCTTTGAGAGGTAGGAAGCGGGAACTACGCAGCAGGACTTCTGCATTGTGATTCCACGGTTCATTCCTCCCACTAGATGTGGTTCTCCAGCAAAATGGCGTATACTAAAATGAAGTGAAACAAGGAAAGCAAGACAACCACGTCGCAAGGCTGTCTATGTTTGGTTTGAGCCATCTTACTAGCAAGGAAGAACTATTGCTGTGTTGTTTTTCATGGACGGCATGAAGAAGAATTCAGTAAGAAAGTAAAGCATGAAGATGATTTCAGTAAGAAAAAGTTAAGTGGGTGTTTGGGAAGTTGGATGGCCGTATGCTAACTCGCCATTGTCGTGGACTCAGCCAAGAAATGTGATTAGCTGGAGCAGCACAAACACTAGAAACACATCCATTAGTGCTGCAAAGAAGTTTCGCTTTCAAGAGAACCAAGTTATTTTCACAAATTTTGACAAAGAAGCTGCAGGCTGCCAACATTACTCAGTACTGTAATAAAAAATAAATCTAACATAAATCGATTTCCATCTAACACAACTCAGTACTATAAAACAAAAATCTACATAAACAGCGTTGTCGGGGGGATTACCCCCGGGTAGGCTCAAGGAGACGACTCAACATTTCAAAAAACATAGGGGGAGTCACTCCCGGTACGCCAAGCCCCACGAATCAACGAGACAATCGAAGAGGCGAAAACAGAAGACAAAGTTGCGACCCGGCCGGCTGGCTGCTCCGGCTGGCTGCGGGCTGCTGGTTGCACTTGGCTGGCTGGAGGCTGGCCGGCTGGAGGCTGCCGGCTGCGGCCCGACGAAGTCAGTTCCAGGCGTCCCATTGGACATGAGCAGAAGACACTGTAGCTGACGGACTGCAGAGTCAGCCACCCCGCTACAGTCAGGCACTATTGGCAAACAGTGCCCCACTGTGCACCTGTCATGCGTCACTTCACTGCGCTCCAATACTGATGCACTGTAGCCTGCATCATGAGTCACTTCACATGTCACCTCCAATAGTGTAGTTAGGCCAGGTGGGCCACCCCTTGTCCCCTGGGCCTCCCTATATAAGAGGCACCAGGGGAGCTCACCCACGGGCAAGGAAACTCCTCTCATCCTCTCCGATTCTCTCATTCTCACACACGTGAGACCATGGAAAGGAGTAGCCAGCTCCCTCTTCCTCCTCAAACACAGCTCCAGGAGCAACCCTGTACCGTGAATACACATCATATACAGACATGCAGG
Organism: Elymus sibiricus; assembly: GCA_039707655.1. Classification (NCBI taxonomy): domain Eukaryota; kingdom Viridiplantae; phylum Streptophyta; class Magnoliopsida; order Poales; family Poaceae; genus Elymus; species Elymus sibiricus. The sequence goes on along the minus strand of CM077673.1, from coordinate 370,641,244 downwards.
AGTAGGGGTATTATCTCTCCAGAGAGCCCCGAACCTGGGTAAACCACTGCTTGCTACTACCCTATCACGTCCCGGATCTTCCACGGCAGCCTTGCTCTCACCTCGATTAGCCACCCCCTGGCATCTGTTGTGAGAAAACAACGACAGTTGGCGCCCACCGTGGGGCTAGCTGCCGCTGGAACCGTGGTCTGGGCGGGACCCTCTTCGTCATCGCCACCGCGACGTCGCCGTCGTCGGCGCTCGGGGGCTCGACATCAACACGCCCCCGGGGCGAATGCGCACGACGCCGCGTCCTTGACGCCGGTCTCGTCATCACCATCGCGATGTCACCACCGCGACGTTTCCGTCGTCTCTCCGGTGGTGCTCGGGGTCTCGACATCAACATGCCCCCGGCGCGCCCGCGAGGGATGGCGAGTCCTAGTCACCTGCCTTCAGTCCGCTCCCGCGTGCGCCGCCACTCGCGTAGGCTCGTGAGCACTCTCCACTCACCCTCACAGGAAAAATCAGGCTCTAGCCCGCTAGCTCCGGCTCCACACAAAAATCCCCGTAACCAACCAATTTCAACTCATGGCCCCCGCGCGCACGTGCTTGGCCGCGCTCCGGCGGTCCCTCGCCGCAGCTCCTCCTACGCATCCGCTCAGCCCCTGCTCCGCTGCACCTTCGCGTCCGCCCCCTGGCGACATGCCGTGCACGCGCCCGCACGGCCTCCGCACTCGCATCGCCGCGCCCCTCCTCGGCCCTCGTCGCCGCTCCGGTCAACGGCTCCGTGAGCCTACTCACCCGTCCACCCGCGCTTCCGCAGGTCGCCCCGTTGCTACCCTCCACCGATTGGTGGGTCTTCGATGCCGCCGTCGTCCGACCCGGAGACGGCCTCGTCACCCCCAACCCCGACGCGCCTTCGCCGTCGTCCCGCCGTCATCCGTCCCGGCAACGCCCTCGGCAAACTCCGGCCCGCTCCCCTCCGAGCTCGCCAACGGCCGCTTCCCCGCGACCCCCGGAGCAGGCGTGCCGGCCCTCCGCCCTCGTTGCCCCGCGTGTCGCGCCTCCTGCGCTCGGCCACGTCGCCATCACCCTGCTGCATGCCGGCGGCCAACGGATCCCCCGCCTGCCGCCTCCTCGCTCCCGGGCCGGCTACGCACACTCACCACTCCTCCGCCGGTTCGCTCCACCTCCAGTGCATCCCGCTCGCCTAGGCCGCCCTCTGATCTGGCCGACCTACCGAGCTCGTGCTCGGGCCTCTCCGGCTGCCTGCCGGCTCGCGTGTGTCGTGGCACCGGCAGGCCGGCTCCCGCCTCCACGCGCCCACCAGAACGCACCTCCGCGCGCTTCGCCGGCTATGGCTTCACCCGCGGCCTTCGCTCCGCTCGGACGGCCGCACGCCCGCGCTTCCCCAGCTCCCGCATCGCCTCATCACTGCGCGCTACGGCTCCCGCATCGCCTTGCCGCCCCCCACGCGCCCGATGACCCTGCGCGTCTTCGTCCGCCTCTCCACACCCGTCCGTGCGCCCGCGGCGCTGCGGGTCGCCGTGCCACCTCGCCGCGCCAGCCGGCAACCGCGCTGGCTCGCCTCTCCGGCTCCCATGCGGCCTCGCGCCCTCCGGCTCCCGCGCGCCCTCGCGCCCTCGCGCGTTGCTTCAGCTGGCGACCGCGCCCCGTGCCGGCTCGCCCTCGCACGGCGCTGATGGCCCCGCCTGCCCGCTGCCGGCTCCGCCTCCTGATGGCTCCGCATTCCCGCGCTCCCGCGCCAGCTGCCGCTCCGGCCGGCTCCCGGGCCGCTCCGCCGCGCGGGCGTCGGCCCCACTGCTCCGCCCGTGCGCCATCTCACCGCGCCGGCTCCCGCGCCCGCCCGGCTAGCCGCCCTGTGCCAGCCTCTCCTCCCACGAGCGCCGGCTCGCCGCCCCGGGCCAGCTCCTTTGCCTCGCCGCACCCGGCCTCGATGGTTCCGCGCCGCGCCGCCGAGCTCCGCTGCTTGTGCCGGCACCCGCGCGCCCGGCGGCCGCTTCCACGCCCCGTCGCCGGCTCGTCTCTGCCACTGGCCGCCCGCGCCTTCGCCGCCGGCTCCCACGCCCGGGCGCTCCCGTTGGCTTAGTTGCCCGTGGCCGGCTGTGCGTGCATACAATAGAAAAGGTGGGAGCCGGCTAGAAATAAAATAGAGTGACCGGCTGCCCGACCGAAAAAAAACTGAGCCCCGCGTCCGCTCGGTCGGCTGCCCGCCCGTCTGCGTCGCGGGCTGGCCTGCCCGCCTGCGTCGATACTGGCCCGGTCGCCCGTCCGCCCCAACGCCCGGCTCGGCCGGCCGTCCGCTTCGACGCCCGGCCGGTCGGCCCGGCCAGCTGGCTCACCCATCGATCGCCGAAGGATCGACGGCCACACCCTGCGGGTGCGCCGACACGCCAGCGCGCTCCGCTCGGAGAAAAGCCGCATCGGCTGTCATCGACAACAGTCGGCGGACCCCGCGTCCGCCCTCGGCAGCGCCTCGCGCTCAACTGCAGGCCAACCAAGCGTCGGCCCTCGGCAGCGCCTCGCGCTCAACAGCCGGCGGACCCCTCGTCGGCCCTCGGCAGCGCCTCGCACTCAACAGCCGGCGGACCCCGCGTCCGCCCTCGGCTGCGCCTCGCGCTCAACATCCGGCGGACCCCGCGTCCGCCCTCGGCAGCGCCTCGCGCTCAACAGCAGGCGGACCCCGCGTCCGCCCCCAGCAGCGTCTCGGGCTCAACAGCCGGCGGACCCCGCGTCCGCCCCCGGCAGGGCCCCGCGCCCATGAGCCAGCGGACCCCGCGTCCGCCCTCGACATGGCCCTGAGCCCATCGGTCGGCGGACCTTGCGTCCGCACCCGGCGTCCTCAACACCACTATCTACTTCAGCAACAGCAAGGACCCTCCGCCCGACTCTTCGAGTCGCCCGGATGCTCGAAGGCTACACCCAGCGGGTGCGCTGGCTCGCCCCGCTGGAAACAGCCAGCCGGTGGACTCCACGTCCACACCCGGCACGGCTCCGCGCCAATCAGTCGGCGGACTCCGCGCCCGCGCCCGACATCCTCGACTCCACCGTCTGCTTCAGCGAGGGCTTCGCATCCGCATTCGGCAGTGGCTCGCAACCATCAGCCGACGGACTCCGCGTCCTCGACCGGCAGCGCCTCGCGCCCATGAGCCGGCGGACTCCAAGTCCGCGCCCGGCAGCGCCTCGCGCGCATCAGCCGGACCACGTCGGCTGCAAGCCGCGCTGGCCGACATCAACAAAAACCGCCTCGCCGGCACCAAAAAGCAGTGTGAGATCTCCACCCGCATATCCTTGCAGCGTACACACAAACGGATACCCCGAGCAATCCTCGGGGTCCGTCCCCGCATTTGTTTCTACTACTTTACTGATTCACTCCGGCGCCGGCTAGCCTCGACCCGAGGGTTGGCCGTTTGGCCCGATACGTCCGTTCACACGAGACGGCTTAGTAGCGTGTACGGTACCGAGCGCCCACTCTTTGTCTCAGCTACAGCTTGCATCATGACTGTCCGGCTAGCAAGAGCAGAAGCTAGAGGTCACCCCACGCGAAAAACGTCCCAGGGGAAAACGGCTTGGGCAACCCGGGCATTTCATTTGTGAGTATCTACTCGGTCGAGTCTGCTCCCAGAATCCGAGTACTGTACGCTCCATTCCGCGGCCCACTCTTCGCCTCAGCCACAAACCGGCCCCCGGCTGTCCGGCTGGCAAGAGCAAAAGCCAAAGAGCGGAGAGCACATGAAAAAGATTGAAGGGGGCTCGGACGAAACCAAGTCGGCACCCCTTGCATAAAGCCTGCACTACCAAAACTAAATATTTAACACATCTGCATCGACTAAACTTGTCTTTTGCACGATAGTTTCCATGAGGAACCTCCTCGCTCGGAGGCTACTCCCGACAGGGCCCCGTGCCCATCAGCCGGCGGACCCCGTGTCCGCCCTCGGCAGCGCCTCGCGCTCGTCAGCCGACGGACCCCACGTCCGCCCTCGGCAGCACCTCGCGCTCACCAGCCGGCGGACCCCACGTCCGCCCTCAGCAGCACCTCACGCTCAACAGCCGGCGGACCCCGCATCCGCCCCCGGCAGGGCCCCGCGCCCACTAGCCAGCGGACCCCGCGTCCGCCCTCGACAGGGCCCCGCGCCCATCGGTCAGCGGACCCCGCGTCTACACCCGGCGTCCTCAACGCCACTATCTGCTTCAGCAACAGCAAGAACCCTCCGCCCTACTCTTCGAGTCGCCCGGAGGCTCGGAGGCTTCACCCAGCGGGTGTGCTGGTGCGCCCCCGTTGGAAACAGCCGGCCGGTGGACTCCGCGTCCACACCCGGCACGGCTCCACGCCCATCAGTTGGCGGACCCCGCGTCCACGCCTGACAACCTTGACGCCACCGTCCACTCAAGCGACAGCAAAGACCCTCCGCCCGACTCTTCGAGTCGCCCGGAGGCTCGGAGGCTACACCCAGCGGGTGCGCTGGCGTGCCCCCACTGGAAGCAAGCCGCGCCGTCCCCGGCCCACAATCGACCATCATCAACGAATTCTGCAACAAGAACGACAACGGCGAAAACCCTCCGCCCGACTCTCCAAAGTCGCCCGGAGGCTCGGAGGCTACTGTCGGGGGGATTACCCCCGGGTAGGCTCAAGGAGATGACTCAACATTTCAAAAAACATAGGGGGAGTCACTCCCGGTACGCCAAGCCCCACGAATCAATGAGACAATCGAAGAGGCGAAAAAAGAAGACAAAGTTGCGACCCGGCCGGCTGCTCCGGCTGGCTGCGGGCTGCTGGTTGCACCTGGCTGGCTGGAGTCTGGCCGGCTGGAGGCTGCCGGCTAGAGGCTGGCCAGCTGGAGGCTACTGGCTGGAGGCTACCGGCTGCGGCCCGACGAAGTCAGTTCCAGGCGTCCCATCGGACACGAGCAGAAGACACTGTAGCTAACGGACTGCAGAGTCAGCCACCCCGCTACAGTCAGGCACTGTTGGCAAACAGTGCCCCACTGTGCGCCTGTCATGCGTCACTTCACTGCTCTCCAATAGTGATGCACTGTAGCCTGCATCATGAGTCACTTGACATGTCACCTCCAATAGTGTAGTTAGGCCAGGTGGGCCACCCCTTGTCCCCTGGGCCTCCCTATATAAGAGGCACCAGGGGAGCTCACCCACGGGCAAGGAAGCTCCTCTCATCCTCTCCGATTCTCTCATTCTCACACACGTGAGACCATGGAAAGGAGCAGCCAGCTCCCTCTTCCTCCTCAAACACAGCTCCAGGAGCAACCCTGTACTGCTAATACACATCATATACAGACATGCAGGAGTAGGGGTATTATCTCTCCGGAGAGCCCCGAACCTTGGTAAACCACCGCGTGCTACTACCCTATCCCGTCCCGGATCTTCCACGGCAGCCTTGCTCTCACCTCGATTAGCCACCCCCTGGCATCTGTTGTGAGAAAACGACGACAAGCGTCTACCAACAGAGTACTAAGGGGGCAAATAACTCAGTCTTCTACCCTTAATCCACGGCGAAATCCTTCACTCCCGGTTCATCTCTTAACAAACTTTGTAACACAAAATTGATGCGGCAAAATGACTGGATGCAAAAACAGAGGAATGTATGGGGGGAGGAGCTATACCTCAACTGCTTTGCTGCCCTTGCCCTGCCAAAGACAGAGAGGGATGCCCTTTCCCAGGCGCACGCTGCCCCGATCCAAATCTGCATCTGCGTCTGTTCGTGAGCTGGACGATGGAGATGGGGAGGTCGGGCCAGGGATTTTGGAGAGAGGCGGCCAACCGGAGAGAGAGCACGATGGTGTCGAGCCGGCGGCAGAGAGAGGCAGGACGGAGTTGGTCTGCGCTGTAGCCTGTAGGGACATGGCGGCATCGGGCGGTGCTACAGAGGAAGAGCGGCGTGGGGCAGTGGTGGGATAGACCGGTGGCAGCCCCGGGTGGCGTGGGGTGGCGGTCGGATGCGTGGGGATTGACCGGCGTTGGGTGCCGGCATGCGTGGGGAACAACAGGAGAGAGCTAGGGATTTCGTGGGTGGAGAACGAATGGAGCGTGGGGTGGCGGCATCCTTGTGATTTTCAGGGGAAAATTTTCGCGGGTTGGGCTGGTTTGGCGCTATTTTTTTTGGCTATTGGCGCACAAGGCCCACTTTAGCGTCCGACTTGTTGGTCGGGGTTATTTACCGACCGATGTTCCGTGGACCTTAATAGAATTCCCGACCGAATGTTCGACGTTATATGTTGTACCATTCCCGACCGACAGCGGGTCAGTGTACACATGTTTCCCGACCCACAGTCCGTTAGAAATATTCATGGCCAACAATGAGTCGGCAATAGTGATTTTTTTCCAACAGAGGTCAGTAGGGAATTCTGGTGCGTGGTGTAGTGGAGAGAGAGAGACAGATAGCCATCTAGATACTTACTACGGACCCGTAGGTCTGTAGTGAACTACTCAAATATCATCATGGAGGCAGCAAGGATGATGTAGAGCCCCTCCGTGATCAATTCCCCCTCCGGCAGATCACCGGAAAAGGTCGCCAGATGGGTACTCGGCGGAACAGGGACTTGCGGTGGAACAGAGACTTGCGGCAGAACAGAGACTTGCGGCGGCGGAAAAAGTGTTTCGGGGGCTCTCGTAGGGGTTTTGGAATATTTGAGGATTTATAGGCTAGAGAGGGGCACGAGAGGTCGGCCGAGGGAGCCACGACCCATCAGGGCGCGGCCTGGCCCCCTGGCGCGCCTTGTTGGGTCATGGTGCCCTCATGCTGCCTCTCGTCTCCTCCCGAAGCTTCCAGGTCTTCTTTCGGTCCAAAAAAAATCATATTAAAGTTTCGTGGCAATTAGACTTCGTTTGGTATGGTAAACCTGAAAAGCAAAAAACATGCAGAAAACAACAAGTAGCACTGGGCACTAGGTCAATAGGTTAGTGCTCAAAAATAATATTAATTGGTAATTAAACACCCAAAAAGTATCCTAGAATGATAATATAATAGCATGGGACAATCAAAAATTATAGATACGTTGGAGACGTATCAACATCCCAAAGCTTAATTCCTGCTCGTCCTCGAGTAGGTAAATGATAAAAACAAGAATTTTTTATGTGACATGCTACCCAACATGTAATCTATTGCAGGTTTGTTCATTGAGAAATGATGAATTAATAAACATCAACATAGTAATATTATAAACATAAAAAACATAGTCATCAAGTTTCAAAGTATACGATCCAAAAAGAATGTTCACCCCCTATTCATTTTATCATACAAGAATAGCATGGCTCCGTCTTCACCACATAAATACAAATGTCAAGCACCATGGTGTCAAGTGAGGCAATTGGATCGTACTTTTTAACGCGCTTCAGGTTTTTATTACTTGCGCAATATATAAGCATGAATCATGGATATAGCCTGAAGGTGGAATAGAATATGTTGGTAGTTTTCAAAGGGGTGAAAGTGGAGAAGAAAGTCTCGCATCAACTAGGCGTATCAACGGGCTATGGAGATGCCCATCAATAGATATCAATGCGAGGAGTAGGGATTGCCATGCAACGGATGCACTAGAGCTATAAGTGTATGAAAGCTCAATGGAAGCTAAGTGGGTGTGCATCCAACTTGCTTGCTCATGAAGACCTCGAGCATTTGAGGAAGCCCATCATTGGAATATACAAGCCAAGTTCTATAATGAAAACTTCTCACTAGCATATGCAAGTGATAAACATGAGACTCTCTATATGAAGAACAAGGTGCCACTTTGAGGCATAAGTGTGGAATAAGAGGTAGTAGCACTATCCTTTCTCTCTTTTCTCTCATTTATTTATTTTTTTCTTTTTCATTTTTTTCATTTTTTCTTTCTCTTTTTTTCCTTTTCCCCTTTTTTCTCTATTTTTTATTTTTCGTCCAGAGTCTCATCCCGACTTGTGGGGGAATCATTGTCTCCATCATCCTTTCCTCACAGAGACAGTGCCCTAGTAATGATGTGTTGGAGATATGCCCTAGAGGCAATCATGTATGATGATATTTCCTATGTGTTTATGAATAAAGATAGTCCTTGGACATTATCAATGATGTGTATTAACAAGTACGTGACTTGTTTGTGAGACTATGCATTGTATGATGACTATCCTAAATGGTCCCTAGTCGTAAAGGCTATGTGCACGCTCAGCCAGCTAGACTAGCATATGACACGGTGGATGGTCCGGTCTCACTGGGCATGTAGCATTAGATGCTAGCTGGATAATATGGACTCAGAAAGATCTGGTCAAATTCGACGTAGTCGGATCTGAGTCGAGATAAGGTCTGAGTTGGACAAACCCAACTATGAGATGCAGCGATAGGTCATCTGTGAGTCTCTAGTACAACATACGTTCTGTGTCCTAAGACCTGAGCTGGCGCATGTACTCGGGATGGTGACAGACTTGCTTTGGGCCGACCAAACGCTACTCCATGACAGGGTAGTTATAAAGGTAGGTTTCGGGCTTGTCCAGACCCATGCTGCGAGACGTGGTCGAGCAAGATGGGATTTGCCCCTCCGATGAGGAGAGATATACTCTGGGCCCCTCGGGTGATCCGACCTGGATAAGCATGGCCATGCGATGAGGATTATGAGATAATCCGAAGTGTTGGTCGGATTCACCGGAACGAGAAAGAGGTCGTGCGGCAACAAGGATGACCATGTCGCCTTGAGCACGACAACATATATCGTGTGGCAAAGGGAATAGAAGTGTGAAGTACAGGGTCGCCTAACCAGCTTCATCAGACACTTGGAGTCGGCATGCTTTGCTAGAGGCCGCTACCGACTAGTCGAGCATGATGTGATCTGACTCGCGACCAAGTGAACGAGAACCTAAGGGGTTGTGCGCTTATGGGAAGGAACACATGGGATTTAGGATCTGTGCGAGGCCCAAGAGTTGAGCCCGCGACGGATGCCTATATATAGTGGAGGTGCAACACACCCATCTGGTTGATCGCTTCGGCGCCGTCATTAGGGCTTTGCATGTGTTACAACTAGCCACCTCCACTCGCCACCGAACTGTGTGATCGGACCTAGCAGTCCGCCGCATGGTGTTCCTCCTGCACGCGCGGATACCATTAGAGACGGTGCACTTGCGCCACTCCGGCGAACCTATACGTGGCATCCGGTGACCGGAAGTTCGAGGGAGATCGGACCGGCTGTGTCGTCGTTTTCTCACGACAGATGCCATGGGGTGGCTTATCGAGAGTGGTTGAGGTCGAAGGACGCCGATGGGCTCCGGTGACGGGATTGGGGACAAGCGGTGAGAGACACGCGATGTATCCAGGTTCGGGGCCCTCCGTGGGAGGTAACACCCCTAGTCCTGCTTGTCTAGTTAATGGGTGATGGGTATTACAATGGTGCTCTTCGAGCTGTGGCTAGAGGAGGAAGAAGGAGCAGCCGGCTCTTCTTGCCTCGCTATGTGGGAATGAAAGTGTGAGATGAGGGAATCCTTGCCCGGTGCATGGGGGACCTCGGGGGGTTTTATAGGCCAACCCCCCGGCTTATACAATATATAAGGTACTAAAGGGGGGGACCCAGCTGGCAGCCTCTCTAGCTGGCCAGTGGTCCCACCTGCTTGTCCGTCTCGTCGCCCGTAGGGCCCGCCGGCTGCGCGGTCCCATCGCTGACTGGGGCCCGCCAGCCGGTTGCCGCTATTGGCCCGAGCCTACCTGCCGTAGCACGGGCCGCCCCGCGCGGCGTCGTCCTGCGCCTGCCAGGCGAAGTCAGCGGTACGGCCGGCTGCGCTGTAGCCACGCCAGGGCAGGTAATGGAGTAGACGGCGGCGTGGCCGCACTGTTGCCCCGCCAGGTCTCGATCGGTCTTGGTCAGCGGTACGACCGCCCGGACTGTAGCCACGCGTGCCCGCGCGTCAGCGGTCGCTGTAGCCACGCCGGAGCCCATCGTGGGGGTCGTGTCCTGTCGATGTACTTGGTCGCAGTGGGAGGGGACAGGTGCCTGCTCGTCCAGAGGTCAGCGGGAGGGCCGGCCGCGGAGCGGCCGACAGCAGGCTGGCCAGGGACCGGGCGGCCGGCTCCTGGCCAGCCAGCCGTGAGACAGCCGGTCAGTGGTCCTACCGGCAGCTCGCCAGCCGGCCATGGACCAGCCGGTTGTATAATTTTTAAAGAGGGGCTCGAACTCCCTTGTCTTGGCATACCCAGGGGTAATATCCCCATCAGGCTGTTCGAGGGAGATCGGACGAGGAGGAGACGGACCTCGCGGACGCGCTGCCCAACTCTACTTACGCTACACGACACTGCACGTCTAGTGGTAACGATCTATGATCCATCTCCGTAGCATGTTCTTGGGTGTTCTGCGCGTAGAATTTTTTTGATTTGCATCCGATGCACCTATGGTAGAGCACAACATGATGATCATCGCACTTTTACTTACTTATAACTCAACATGAGAAACTGTATGACTCTATATGAATGCCTTTGGCAGTGTACAAGGATGTGCAATGATCAAGCGTAACATGTATGATATTAATGATGAACGGTGGCTTTCCCACAAATAGTATGTCAGCTTATATGATCATGCAAAGCGATATGACAATGAAAGCACTAGTCATATGATGTGACGGTGGAAGTTGCATAGCAATATATCTCGGAATGGCTATGGAAATGCCATGATAGGTAGGTATGGTGGCTATTTTGAGGAAGATATAATGAGGCTTATGTGCAACAGAGTGTATCATGTCACGGGGTTTGGATGCACCTGCGAAAGTTGCACGGATCCTCAACGTGAGAATGGGCAATGCACGGTACCAAAGAGGCTAGCAAATATGTGGAGGTGAGTGTGCGTATATCCATGGATTCACATTAGTCATGAAGAACTCACATACTTATTGCAATATTTTATTAGCTCTCTCGAAGAAAAGCACTACTCGCATGCCCCTAGGGAGGAGGTTGGTAGGAGTTAACCATCGCGCCCCACCCGACCTAAACAGCACTAGGATTTCAATGAGGAATAAATATGCTCACACATCATCACCTTGCTATAAAAATATTTAGATGAAAAGCAAGTTAACAACCTCTAATTCACGATACCTTTATTAGCCAATGATCATGCACTCATGCTTTTTCACATTAACACATTAATATCATTAACCATGATTTCTCTTTTATGTGCTACATATGGTTTTGATTATGCACTCATTGAATACCTATTATTTTTGGACTAGCCTTATGACCCATGCAAATTACCATTGCTATTTATTAACTCTCAAACAAATATAAGTGAAGAACAAGAGTGCAGTTATTTCTATAAAATCTATATGCCACCGTGCTCTAAAAGATATAAGTGAAGCACTAGAGCAACTGCCAAGCTCAAAAGATATAACTAAAGCACATAGAGTATTCTAATAAATTATGTTGATATTGTGTCTCTCTCAAGTGGGTGTGTGCAGCAAACAATGATTGTGGGAAACTAAAACTAAAGCAAACTAAAGCAAATGATGCTCCAAGCAAAACTCATATCATGTGATGAATAAAAATATAGCTCCAAGTGACATACCGATGGATTGAGACGAAAGAGGGGATGCCTTCCGGTGCATCCCCAAGCTTAGACGCTTGAGTCTTCCTAGAATATTACCTTGGGGTGCCTTGTACATCCCCAAGCTTAGGCTCTTGCCACTATTTATTCCTTCGTCCATCATGATAACACCCAAAACTTGAAAACTTCTGCCCACAAAACTCAACAGAAAGCTCGTGAGATCCGTTAGTATAATAAACATATAAAATACTTTATGTACTATTTTAAATTGATTCATATTTTATTATTTCATAAGGTATTGTATTCTAACTTCACCATGATTTATTTTTCCCAATATAATCCATGGCATCATCAAAACAAGCAAAACATGCAAGCAAAAACAGAATCTGTCTAAAATAGAACAGTCTATAAAGATCTGTAGATAAACTATAATTGTTTATCTCTAACAATTTAGAGAAATTAGGAAAACCTCAATAATTTGTATGTAAATAATGTGTAAAAAATTCAGATCATTATCATGCTCCAGTAAAAAATGAAAATTCCTATACTAGACGCTAAAGTTTCTGTTTTTGCATCGTATCAATTCTACTCATCATGTGAGGCATCCCAAAAGTTTTACTTGGCACAAACACTAACTAAAACATAAAAACACAATCGTTAAAGAGGCAAAAATTATTTTATGACTCACAAACAGAAGTAGAACAAGAAAAATAAGATAACTATTGGGTTGCCTCCCAACTAGCGCTATTGTTTTATGCCCCTAGCTAGGCATAACACGTATGATCAAGTGTTGTCATCTTTGACATCAAGCTCCTCAATAACACAACCATGGTTCTTAGGAACAATAGGAAGCTTGAAAATAGGGTCCTTTATCAGGTTTATAAAGTTAGGATGCACACTAATAATTTTGAGATCTTCGTTTCTTTTGGTAGGAGGGGTACTAATGCTCTTGGGAACATATATGAACTTGTGACTTTTACTTCGAGAAGTACTAGCATTAGCTTTTGAGGGTGTGAAAGCGGAACCTACTTTATCGATGACTTCCTCCATTTTATCAATCCTATTCAAGCTTTTTTCTACCCTCTCATCAATAATTGTATCCTTCTCCTTTAAAGTTTTCAAAGGCATTCCTACTCATGACCCAAATTGAGTGATGTGATTATGAAGCTTTTTATCTAACTCCTCAATTTGTTCATTACTAGTCATTTTCTTTTCAATAGCATCAAGCCTTTGCATAACGTGTTCCATGGTAATAATAGTTTCATTAATAATAGGAGGAGGTGACCCTACCAAATTTTCCATGGCTTTAAAAGCATCCAAAGTGTGACTCATTAAGAAATTACCACCGGTGATCGTATCAAGTACAAATATATACCAAGTAGTAACACCAACATAGAAATTATGAAGCAAGATTCTAGGAGATTGCTTATGAATCAATTTATTTTGAGCATTGAAAATTCTATACCAAGCATCTTTCAAACTTTTCTACATCCCCTTTGTTTAAAATTGAGTACCTCATTATCGGGAGTGAAGGGAACAAAAGAAGAACTAGCCATAGCGACAAGCGACAAGTAAACTAGTGACAAGCAAAGATAAATATTTTTGTATTTTTGATTTTTATAATGCAAACTAAATATAACAGCAAATAAAAAGAAGAACAAGTGAGTGATAATTTGTGTGAAGTTACTTGATAGTTGATGATGATATTCCCCGGCAACGGCGCCAGAAATCCTTCCCGATGCTTGTGATCTGCGTTGGGTTTTTCGTGAAGAGGAACGAGTGATGCAGCACAATGCAGGTAAGTATTTCCCTCAGTTAAGAACCAAGGTTTATCGAACCAATACGAATATAGGTCATCAACCGTCTTCAGCAGCTGCACACAAAAGAGCACAGACTTGCACCCAACGCGGCAAGAGGGTTGTCAATCCCCTTGGTCTCGTTATTTGCAAGTAAATGAGATGTGTAGATGAAAATAGATAATTGTAAATTGGAAAATAAAATAAAACAAAATAAAAGGCAGCAAGGTATAGAATGTGTTTGTAAACTTATAAAAGGATAGTTATGTAGTAAGCATACGGTGGGTAAACAAATTACTGTTGGGCAATTGATAGAAAAGCGGATAGTTATGCAATCTTTATTCATGGCAATGATCATTTATATATATATATGCATCACGTCCATAAGCAAATAGGCCGACTCCTGCCTGCACCTATTACTATTACTCCACCCATCGACCGCTATCCAGCATGCATCTAGAGTATTAAGTAAAACAGAGTAATGCTTGGAGAACAATGATATGATGTAGACAAAAAGAATTCAATTAATATGAACTAACCCCATCGTTTTATCCTTAGTGGCAACAATACAAAGACGTGTCTTGCCCCTTTCTGTCACTGGGATATAGAGCACCGCCAGATTGAACCCACCACAATGCACCCCTCTCACTGAAGAAATATCAATCTAGTTGGCCAAACTATTTCAATAGATCAGAGAGATTTATGAAGCTATAATGATCATGCAAATAAGAATCATAATAATCAGAGGTGAATCAAATACTTTTCATGAATAATCTGAACATAATCCCACAATTCATCAGATCCCAACAAACACACCGCACAAAAGGATTACATTGAATAGATCAAAGCAAAGATGCGATGATCATTGTATTGAAGATCAAGAGAGAGAGCTAGATATCCATCTAGATACAAACTACGGACCCGTAGGTCTGTAGTGAACTACTCACAACTCATAATGGAGGCAGCAAGGATGATGTAGAGCCCCTCCGTGATAGATTCCCCCTCCGGCAGATCGCCGAAAAAGCTCGCCAGATGGGTACGTGGCGGAACAAAGACTTGTGGCAGCGGAAAAAGTGTTTCGAGATCTCTCCTAGGGTTTTTTGAATATTTGAGGATTTATAGGCCAGAGAGGGGCACGAGAGGGCGGTCGAGGGAGCCATGACCCATCAGGGCGTGGCCTGCCCCCTGGCGCGCCCTGTTGGGTCGTGGTGCCCTCGTGGTGCCTCTCGTCTCATCCCGAAGCTTCGAGGTCTTCTTTCGGTCCAGAAAAAATCTTATTAAAGTTTCCTGGAAATTGGACTTCGTTTGGTATGGTAAACCTAAAAAGCAAAAAACATGTAGAAAACAGCAACTGGCACTAGGAGGTTAGTGCTCAAAAATAATATTAATTGGTAAATAAACACCCAAAATATATCCTAGAATGATCATATAATAGCATGGAACAATCAGAAGTTATAGATACATTGGAGACATATCAGTGTCCACTCCACCAGCTCAGAGGACTTCTGCAGAAGAATTTGCGGATGCTCTTCTTTCGACTCCTTCGACGACCACCGGAGCAGCATCATCACCACGTTTCAAGATATTTGGTAACTTTTTGCCAAAGGGGGAGAACTGTATAGATCATAGGGCTTCGAGAGAGAGAGGGGGGAGAGTGTTACCTTTTTGTTGCTTCTCTTGACTTTCAAAACATTTGGCCTATCTTTTGCTCGTCTTAAACTATGTCGTGTTTGAACATACGCTTTGTGATTGATGCTACTATTTCCTATCCTTTGTGATATTCATCTTATGATCATTCACTCTTATGCTTGGTGCCATGTGCATTGCAATTCATTCATATCTTTTATGTGCTCCACCAAGATGTATGTGACATGTAAGAGTGACCCATGATCCTAATCGATTGTGCATTTGCATTCAAACACAAATTTAAAATAATGCACAAATTTAGGGGGAGCTCTTGCTTATCACATACTTCTCAAAGCGATGATGCTATGCATTGATTATATTCTTATCGAAGCTTTGATCTATATGCTAGCATCCATTATCAAAAAGGGGAGATTGAAAGCACAACTTCTCCCTAGGTGGTTTTGGTAATTAATAATAACATATAGTTCATTAAACTAATGAGCCTATCAAGTATATTTCAGGAAAACTTCAATGAATAGATTGGCTAGGATTGTGAGGAGGATTCCCTAGATGCAAGGAATATCAATTGGCAAGAGCTTCAAGACTCTACATTTTACTTTATGTGAGAAATCACAATTGAGTCCATAGGAAAGCCAATACTATTAAAAGGGGATGAGGTATTCAAGATGATCTAGTTGCTCAAAGTGCTTAAGGATTTGCCACCAAAAACCTCAACCATTCTCCCACAAAACATTCTGTCCAAAACACATATGATCAAATTCGGTCCCACCAATTCATTCTATTTCGGCCCCACCGAGTTTTCCTTAGACAGAACCCAAGCCAAACCCTAGCAATTCGGTACAACCAAGTTTTGCTTCGGTACAGCCGAAAAGCAGTGACCACCTTTCTGGTATCTAAAGTCAAAATCACAATTTCTGAATTTTGCTTTTCGGTGCCACCGAGTCACTGGAACTGCCTAGGCCAACCGAGTCGGACTCGCCGAGTTGTTATGTATCGGTCTCACCGCGAAGCCAAAAGTTAGGACATTTTGCACTAGTCGGTGTAATCGAATTTTTTACTTTCTTTCCACCGAGTTGGGCAATAATGTTGTAATGGTTAGATTTTTGGAGATGGCTATATATGCCCCTTCACCTCCCTCTCATTCATAGAGAGAGCACTCAGAACAAGCAAACACTCCCCCATTCATTTTCTGAGAGAGAACCTCCTAATCATGTGTTGAGATCAAGATCTTCCACTCCAACCGTATGAATCTTTATTTCTAGCCCCCCCCCCCCCCAAGTTGCTTTCCATCCAATCAATCTCTTCTACCAAGCCAAATTCTGTGAGAGAGTGATTGAGTGTTGAGGAGACTATCTTTTGAAACACTAGAGCAAGGAGTTCATCATCCATACCACATTTATTACCTTTTGAAGAGTGGTGTCTCCTAGATTGGTTAGGTGTCGCGCTTGGGATCCTCCAAATCATGTGGAGTTGAACCAATAAGTTTGTAAGGGTAAGGAGATCGCCTACTTCATGAAGATCTACCCTGAGTGAGGCTAGTCCTTTGTGTACGTAAGCAATGGTGGAATAGACAAGGTTGCTTCTTCGTGGACCCCTTGTAGGTGGAGCCCTCCATGGACTCGCATAGCCTTTACCCTTTGTGGGTTGAAGTCTCCATCAACATGGACTTACGATAGCACCATCTATCAGAACCACGCAAAATCTCCATGTTTTCATTTTGTTTGATCTTCCCATCCTTACCCTTTACTTACACTGGCATGTGACTACTTTTCGCTGCTATACTCGTAGACTTGCATGTGTAGAGTGTGCTAGATTTGATAAAATTGCTAAAACTTGCCAGACGATAAAATTGAGAAAAAGTAAAGTTTTTGATTGGTCAAGTAGTCTAATCAGCCCCCTCTAGACATAGTTTTGATCCTACAGGTATACAAAAGTTTTCATGTTGGTGGTGTGTAAGTTATCGTGGTGGTGATGGAGAATTTACCATGGACAGAATTGGTATCGATGCATGGGCTATACAACATGTAAAGAAAGTATGTTCCGGAGATAACAAAATCTCTACAATATTGTTAGGTTCAATGGAGCAGGGCCTAACTGAACATGTAACACGACATTCTAATGCATCCTAGACCTGTTCTCTAATGAAAAAGCTAGTCCACCTTATTTTATAAATGGAAAAAAGGTTTTATTTGGCAGCATATTAAAGGAAAAGCATCTTAAAAATGTATTTTATATAGTTTATTCAAAAATGAGTTGTAGGTGAGGTGGTTAGCTCTCTTTGTTGGTTACTGATACGTCCAATTTGCATCATGATTTCCTACTATTATTTATAATGTTTTTATGCATAATAATGCTTTATGGAGTAATTCTAATGCCTTTTCTCTCATAATATGCAAGGTTTACACAAAGAGGGAGAATGCCGGCAGCTGGAATTCTGGACCTGAAAAAGCATATCAGAGACACCTATTCTGCACATCTCCAAATAAGCTGAAACTTCATGGAGAATTATTTTGGAATATAAAAAAAATTCTGGAGCAAATAACTACCGTAGGGGGGCCACCTGGTGACCACAAGACACCAGGGCGCGCCAGGCCCCCCAGGCGCGCCCTGGTGGGTTGTGGCAGCCCGGCCCACCTCCGGTGCCCATCTTCTGGTACTTAAGGTCTTTTGATCTAGAAAAAATATTAGAGGGGACCTTCGGGACGGAACGCCGCCGTCTCGAGGCGGAACCTGGGTAGGAGCACTTTTGCCCTCCGGCGGAGCGATTCCGCTGGGGGAACTTCCCCCCGGAGGGGGAAATCGAAGCCATCGTCATCATCAACAACCCTCTCGTCTCTGGGAGGCCAATCTTCATCAACATCTTCAACAACACCATCTCCTCTCAAACCCTAGTTCTTCTCTTGTGTTCAATCTTTGTACCGGAACCTCAGATTGGTACCTGTGGGTGACTAGTAGTGTTGATTACATCTAGTAGTTGATCACTATATGGTTTATTTGGTGGAAGATTATATGTTCAGATCCATTATGCTATTTAATACCCCTCTGATCTTGAGCATGAATATCATTTGTGAGTAGTTACCTTTGTTCTTGAGGTCACGGGAGAAGTCATGTTGCAAGTAATCATGTGAAGTTGATATGTGTTCGATATTTTGATGATATGAATGTTGTGATTCCCTTAGTGGTGTCATGCGAACGTCCACTACATGGTACTTCACCATCTTTGGGCCTAAGGGAATGCATTGTGGAGTAGTTATTAGATGATGGGCTGCTAGAGTGAAAGAAGCATAAACCCTAGTTTATGCGCTATTTCGTAAGGGGCTGATTTGGATCCAAATGTTTAATGCTATGGTTAGATTTTATCTTAGTACTTTTCTCGTAGTTGCGGATGCTTGCGAGGGGGTTAATCATAAGTGGGAGGTTTGTTCAAGTAAGAACAGCACCCAAGCACCGATCCACGCACATATCAAATTATCAAAGTAGCGAACGCAAATCAAACCAACATGATGAAAGTGACTAGATGAAATTCCCGTGTACCCTCAAGAACGCTTGCTTATTATAGAGACCATTTTGGCCTGTCCTTTGCAACAAAAGGATTGGACTATCTTGTTGCAGTTTATTTACCATTACCGTTATTTGTTCGTTACCAATTATCTTGCTATCAAACTACCTCTTACCTACAATTTCAGTGCTTGCAAAAATTACCTTGCTGAAAACCGCTTGTCATTTCCTTCTGCTCCTCATTGGGTTCGACACTCTTACTTACCGAAAGGACTACGATTGACCGCCTATACTTGTGGGTCATCAAGGCTCTTTTCTGGCGCCGTTACCGGGGAGTGAAGCGCTCTAGGCAAGTGGAATTCGGTAAGGAAAAATTTATACTATGTGCTGAAACTTATTGTCACTTGCTACTATGGAAAATAATCGTTTGAGGGGTTTGTTCAGGGTATCTTCACCTCGACCGGAACCACAATTAGTTGCCCCTTGAAAGCACATTTGCTCCCTTGGTGGTTTTGGTAATTAATAACAACATATATGTCATTGAACTAATGTTTCCACTAAGCATATTTCAGGAAAAGTTCAATGATAGGGATGGCAAAAGGATTGTGGAGAAACCCCAAGATGCAAGGAAATGGATTGGCAAAGCTTCAAGCAAGAGGACTCTACATTTTACTTTGTGAGAAATTACTTTGAGTCCATAGGAAAGCCAATACTATTAAAAGGGGGTAAGGTACTGTTGGTGAACAAGATGGTCCACGTGCACAAGAGATAGTCACCAAAAACACCCACAAACTCTTCCACAAAAGTCTGTCCAAAGTCTAACATCCAAAATCGGTGCAACCAACAATTCCCACTCGGTCCCACCGATTCCCAAAATCAGACAGACCCATGCCAAACCCTAGCCATTCGGTACAACCGATTCTGTATCGGTGCCACCGAGTTCAGTTGCCAACTTTCTGTTTAGCTATTTTCAGTCTTCGGTACCACCGAGTTTTGCCAGTCGGTCTCACCGAGTTTTTGGACCAACTCCCTGGATAGCCATTCACAAGCATCGGTACCACCGAGAATTATGAATCGGACCCACCGAGTTTCTGGACCAACTCTCTGGTTAGCCATGGTCAAGAATCGGTACCACCGAGACGTGAGAATCGGCGTCACCGAGTTGTGCAATCTGACCGTTGGTCACCTAATCGGTACCACCGAGAGTTATGTATCGGTCTCACCGAGATTCAAAAGTTACTACCTTTTGGTCACTTCGGTACCACCGAGATTCACACATCGGTGTCACCGAGTTGTTCACTTTAGGTGTAACGGTTGGATTTTTGGGGATGCCTATATATACCCCTTCACCACCACCCACTCGAAAGAGAAGCACTCAGAACTATTCCATACTTGCCCCATCCTATTTTCTGAGAGAGAGCCACCTACTCATGTGTTGAGATCAAGCTATTCCATTCCTACCATATGAATCTTGATCTGTAGCCTCCCCAAGTTGCTTTCCACCAAATCAATCTCTTCCACCAAAGCCAAATCTGTGAGAGAGTGATTGTGTGTTGAGGAGTCTATCATCTTGATGCACAAGAGCAAGGAGTTCATCGATATTGCCAAGCCTATTACCTTTTGGAGGGTGGTGCCTCCTAGATTGGTTAGGTGTCGCTTGGGAGCCTCCTACTTCGTGTTGTGGAGTTGAACCAAGAAGTTTGTACGGGCAAGGAGATCGCCTACTTCGTGAAGATCTACCCATAGTGAGGCTAGTCCTTCGTGGACGGAAGCCGTTATGGAATAGTCAAGGTTGCTACTTCGTGGACCCTTATGGGTGGAGCCCTCCGTGGACTCTCGCGACCATTACCCTCCGTGGGTTGAAGACTCCATAAACGTGGACGTACGATAACACCACCTATCGGAACCACGGGAAAAATCTTCGTGTCTACAAATTGCGTTTGATCTTCCTCCCTACCCTCTACTATACATGCTTGTTGTTACTTTCCGCTGCTATACTCTTAGACATGCATGTGTAGGGTGTGCTTGACTTGCTATCATTGCTAAAATCTGCCAACACTTAAAATTGGGAAAAGGAAGAATTTTTACTTGGTCAAGTAGTCTAATCACCCCCCCCCCCTCTAGACATACTTTCGGTCCTACACCCCTCAACCTACTGCACCTACTGAAAATATTGGTTATGAAATTCCTTCGGGTATGATAGAACAACTGCTATCTAATCTTTATGCAGGAGACGGAACTGAACATCCTGATATGCATCTAATACATGTGGATGAAATTTATGGATTATTTAAGCTTACAGGTTTACCCGGAGATGAAGTTAAGAAGAATGGTTTCCCTTTATCATTGAAAGGAAAATCATTGACATGGTATAGGCTATGTGATGATATTGGATCATGGAACTGGAATCGACTGAAATTAGAATTCCACCAAACTTTTATCCTATGCATCTAATTCATCGTGATCGGAATTATATATATAATTTTTGGCCTTGTGAAGGAGAAAACATCGCTCTAGCTTGGGGGAGGCTTAAATCAATGTTATATTCATGCCCCAATCATGAGATCTCGAGAGAAATTATTATTCAGAATTTTTATGCTCGGCTTTCTCATAATGATCGATCCATGCTCGATACTTCTTGTACTGGTTCTTTTATGAAGAAGACTATTGAATTCAAGTGGGATCTCTTAAAAAGAATTAAACGCAACTCTAAAGATTGGGAACTCGACAAAGGTAATGAGTCAGGTATTAAGCTTTAAGTTTGATTGTGTTAAATATTTTATGAATACCGATGCTTTTCACAAGTTTAGCACTAAATATGGACTTGACTCTAAGATGGTAGCCTCTTTCTGTGAGTCAATTGCTACTCATGTTGACCTCCCTAAGGAGAAGTGGTTTAAATACCATCCCCCTATTAAAGAAGAAATTAAAGAACCGGTAAAAGCTAAAGATGAAACCATCATTTACAATGTTGATCCAGTTGTTCCTACTGCTTATATTGAAAAACCACATTTCCCTGTTAGGATAAAGGAACGTGCTAAGGTATCAAATGTGATTCGCAAAAGTAATATTAAAGCACCTAAGCCCTCTGAAAAAATTAAAGTAGAACCTAGTGTTGCTATGGTTAAAGATCTCTTGGTAGAAAATATTGATTGGCATGTTATTTACTTCTGTGATGAAGCTGCTAGAATTGCCAAACCCGATGCAAAAGATAAACATAGACCCGTAGTTGGCATGCATGTTGTCTCAGTTAAAATAGGAGATCATTGCTATCATGGTTTATGTGATGTGGGTGTTAGTGTGAGTGCTATTCCTTTTACCTTATACCAATAAATTATGAATGATATAGCACCCGCCAAAATAGAAGACATTGATGTTACTATTAAACTTGCTAATAGAGACACCATCACACCACTTGGGATTGTTAGAGATGTTGAAGTCTTGTGTGGGAAAATAAAATATCCTACTGATTTTCTAGTTCTTGGTTCCCCACAAGATGACTTTTGTCCCATTATCTTTGGTAGACCTTTCTTGAACACTGTTAAAGCTAAGATAGATTGTGAAAAACAAACTGTCGGTGTTAGTTTTGGTGATGTGTCTCATGAGTTTAACTTTTCCAAGTCTAGTAGACAACCACGTAAGAAAGAATTATCTAGTAAGGATGAAATAATTGTTCTTGCTTCTATTGCCGTACCTCCTACCGATCCACTAGAACAATATTTGCTTGACCATGAAAATGATATGCACTTGCATGAAAGAAATGAAATAGATAAAAATTTCTTCGAACAACAACCTCTCCTAAAACACAATTTGCCTATTGAAACTCTAGGAGGTCCTCCTCCACCTAAAGGTGATCATGTGTTTCAATTAAAATAATTGCCTGACACTTTGAAGTATGCTTATCTTGATGAGAAAAAGATATATCATGTTATTATTAGTGCTAACCTTTCAGAACATGAAGCAGAAAGATTATTAAAAATTCTGAGGAAGCACCGGGCTGCTATTGGATATACTCTTGATGATCTAAAGGGCATTAGTCCCACTCTCTGCCAGCACAAATCAATATGGAACCTGATGTTAAACCCGTTGTTGATCACCAATGACGATTGAATCCTAAGATGAAAGAAGTGGTAAGAACTGAAATATTAAAGCTTCTGGAAGCAGGTATAATTTATCCCATAGCTGATAGTAGATGGGTAAGTCCCGTTCATTGTGTCCCTAAGAAGGGAGGTATTAATGTTGTTCCTAATGATAAAAATGAACTTATCCCACAGAGAATTGTCACTGGCTATAGAATGGTAATTGATTTTAGAAAATTAAATAAAGCTACTAGAAAAGATCATTACCCTTTGACTTTCACTGATCAAATGCTAGAAAGATTATCTAAGCACACACACTTTTGTTTTCTGGATGGATATTCTGGTTTCTCTCAAATACGTGTATCACAACCTGATCAAGAGAAAACCACCTTTACTTGTCCTTTTGGAACCTATGCTTATAGACGTATGCCTTTTGGTTTATGCAATGCACCTGCCACCTTTCAAAGATGTATGAATGCTATATTATCTGATTTTTGTGAAAAGATTGTGGAGGTTTTCATGGATGATTTTCCGTTTATGAAACTTCTTTTAATGATTGCTTAAGCAACCTTGATCGAGTTTTGCAGAGATGTGAACAAACTAATCTCGTCTTGAATTGGGAGAAGTGCCACTTTATGGTTAATGAAGGTATTGTCTTGGGGCATAAAATATCTGAATGAGGTATTGAGGTGGATAAAGCTAAAGTTGATGCAACTGAGAAAATGCCATGTCCTAAAGATATTAAAGGTATTCGGAGTTTCCTTGGTCATGCTGGTTTCTATAGGAGGTTTATTAAAGACTTCTCTAAAATTTCTAGGCCTCTTACTAATCTTTTACAAAAGGATATTCCATTTGTTTTTGATGATGATTGTGTAGAAGCCTTTGAAACACCCAAGAAAGCCTTAACTTCTGCACTTACTATTCAACCACCTGATTGGAACTTGCCTTTTGAAATTATGTGTGAAGCTAGTGATTATGCTGTTGGTGCTGTTCTAGGACAAAGAGTTGATAAGAAATTATATGTTATCCATTATGCTAGCAAAACTCTAGATAGTGCCCAAAGAAATTATGCTACTACTGAAAAAGAATTTTTTAGCAGTTGTGTTTGCTTGTTATAAATTTAGATATTACATTGTTGATTCCAAAGTCATTTTTCACACTGATCATGCTGCTATAAAATATCTTATGGAAAAGAAAGATGCTAAACCTAGACTCATTAGGTGGGTTCTCTTGCTTCAAGAATTTGATTTACATATCACTTATAGGAACGGAGCTGAGAACCCCGTAGCTGCTAACTTGTCTAGGTTAGAAAATATTCTTGATGACCCACTACCTATTGATGATAGTTTTCCTAATGAATAGTTAGCTGCAATAAATGTTTCTCAAAACACTCCTTGGTATGTTGATTATGCTAACTACATTGTTGCTAAATATATACCACCTAGTTTCACGTACCAACAAAAGAAAAATTCTTCTATGATTTAAGACATTACTTTTGGGATGACCCACATCTTTATAAAGAAGGGGTAGATGGTATTATTAGACGTTGTGTACCTGAGCATGGACAGGAACAAATCCTATGGAAATGTCATTCTGAAGCCTATGGAGGACATTATGTGGGAGATAGAACTGCTCACAAGGTATTGCAATCTGGTTTTTATTGGCCTACTCTCTTCAAGGATGCCCGTAAGTTTTTCTTGTCTTATGATGAATGTCAAAGAATTGGTAATATCGGTAAGCGTCAAGAAATGCCTATGAATTATTCACTTGTTGTTGAACCATTTGATGTTTGGGGTTTTGACTATATGGGACCTTTTCCTTCCTCTAATGGGTATACTCATATTTTGGTTGCTGTTGATTATGTTACTAAGTGGGTAGAAGTTATTCCAACTAGTAGTGTTGATCATAACACCTCCATTAAAATGCTTAAAGAAGTTATTTTCCCGAGGTTTGGAGTCCCTAGATATTTAATGACTGATGGTGGTTCACACTTTATTCATGGTGCTTTCCGTAAAATGCTTGCTCAATATGATGATAACCATAGAATTGCATCCCCCTATCATCCTCAATCTAGTGGTCAAGTCAAACTTAGCAATAGAGAAGTAAAATTAATATTAAAAAAAAACTGTCAATAGGTCCCGAAAGAATTGGTCTAAGAAACTAGATGATGCACTTTGGACCTATAGAACAACTTATAAAAATCCTATGGGTATGTCTGACCTCCCTGGCGCGCCTGGTGGGTTATGCCCCCTCGGGCACCTTCCCGACTCCGTTTTCCTTCCATATTCTTGTTTCCCAAGATAAAAAAAATCTTTATATACACCCCCGATTGTTTTGACCACCGCATCGCAGAAAAATCCCGTGTTCTTGTTTCGTGTTATTTTCCTATCAGAACTATCAAGACAGGCATCATGTCTTCTCCCTCCTACAATAACGTAGAAGAAGATTCTTGGTTGATGAAGATGGAGCTGAAGAGAGAGGAGCCAAAAGAAGCCAACAATGAAGACAAGGGCAAGGAAGCTATGAGGGATCAAGCTCAAGAAGGAGGGCAATCCATGACAACATAAGAGGAGGAAGAAGAAGATATCCTTCGACCTTATTACAATCATCTCACCCCCACTGAAATTGAAGCTTTTAGGGTTTTCGAAGTGGTTCGTGTTCAGAATAAATTTCTCACTCGTGAAAATATTTTGCTAGAGGAGCACATCATCACCCTTCGGAGCGTCATCCGTAAATTGGAGTACCAATTGAGGCTAAAGTGTGACACTTCATCACCACCACCTTCATCATCTCACCACCAAAGAAGACTTGAGTACACGGGTATGTGCACTCCCCTTGGCTTGTGCCAAGCTTGGGGGAGATGCCTCGGTATCGTATCACCATCACTTTTATTTACGTTTACCTATTTTAGTTCGATCCTTAGCTCTTTCATGATCTAGTTGAATAAAAGTTTAGTATAATCTATTTCCGAGTGCTAGTTTCGCTTTCTATCTATCTATGTAATCGAGTGAGAGTTATATAATAAAGTTTAGTTTGAGCTTTTGCTTCTTTACTTTCTTGTTGCAATCAAAATAAAAAGGAAATACATGAAAATGATTATATGCTAATCTCATGGTAAGTAATGACATCACATAAGGAAAAGTATAAGTTGTAAAATTTATTGGAGATTGACAAACATAGCATTGGTCAATGATGCAATTCATGAAAGAATTTATAAGGGAAGAGGAGATTCACATGCAAATACACTATGTTGGACATCTTTTATGATTGTGAGCCCCCATTAAATATTATATGCCAAAATTGTTGACGTTGGACAAGGAAGACAACGTAATGATTTATGTTTGTTCATATTCACATAGAAGTTATATTGTCATAGATCCTTCGACATGTGGTGCTTGCTCAATATCTTTGCTACCAAAAAATTCCGCACTAAGTAGAGATACTACTTGTGCATCCAAAAACCCTAAACCCAAACTCATGTTTTGAGAGTCCACCATACCTACCTATGGATTGAGTAAGATCCTTCAAGTAAGTTGTCATCGGTGCACTAAGGCAATAAAAATTGCTTCTAAACGTGTTTGATCAATTAGTGTAAGAGAAAATTGAGCGTTGTACGAACTTGTGATGGCAAAGTAATAAAAGCAACGGACTGCATAATAAAGGTTGCTATCATAAGGGGCAATATAACGTGATGTTCTTTTGCATTAAGGGATTTGGCATACAAACCAAAAAGCGCATGACAACCTTTGCTTCCCTCTGCGAAGGGACTATCTTTTACTTTTATGCAAGAGTCAAAGTATTCTTCCCTATTCCTTTTTTTACTTTTTCTTTTTGCAAGCATCATGTGGTGAGGAACGATCTAGGCACATATATCCAGTTAGATATGAGTGAGCATGAGTTATTATTGTTGACATCACCCTTGAGGTGAATACGTTGGGAGGCGAAACTTTAAGCCCCTATCTTTCTATGTGTCCGGTTGAAACTTTTTCCTCATGGGTATGCTGTGAGTGTTAGCAATCATAGAAGGTTAAATGATGGTTGAGTATGTGGACTTGCCAAAGGGCTCCGACATGAGACCCTGCCTGAAAATATGATGAATTGTAGTTGCAAAGTTGACTGAGAACATAGTTTGTTGGTTTTCAATAAGGTTTATGATTTATACTTCTATGTTGTGATGCCTTTTCTCTCATAATATACAAGGTTTACACAAAGAAGGAGAATGCGGGCAGCTGGAATTCCGGACCTGAAAAAGCATATCAGAGACACCTATTCTGCGCATATCCAAATAAGCTGAAACTTCACGGAGAATTATTTTGGAATATATAAAAAAATACTGGAGCAAATAACTACCGGAGGGCGCCCTGGTGGGTTGTGGCCAGCCCGGCCCACGTCCGATGCCCATCTTCTGGTACTTAAGGTCTTTTGACCTAGAAAAAATAATAGAGGGGACTTTCGGGACGGAACGCCGCCGTCTCGAGGCGGAACTTGGGCAGGAGCACGTTTGCCCTCCGGCGGAGCGATTAAGCCAGGGGAACCTCCCTTCCGGAGGGGGAAATCGAAGCCATCGTCATCACCAACAACCCTCTCATCTTTGGGAGGCCAATCTTCATCAACATCTTCAACAACACCATCTCCTCTCAAACCCTAGTTTATCTCTTGTGTTCAATCTTTGTATCGGAACCTCGGATTGGTACCTGTGGGTGACTAGTAGTGTTGATTACATCTCGTAGTTGATTACTATATGGTTTATTTGGTGGAAGATTATATGTTCGGATCCATTATGCTATTTAATACCCCTCTGATCTTGAGCATGAATATCATTTGTGAGTAGTTACCTTTGTTCTTGAGGTCACGGGAGAAGTCATGTTGTAAGTAATCATGTGAAGTTGATATGTGTTCGATATTTTGATGATATGAATGTTGTGATTCCCTTAGTGGTGTCATGTGAACGTTGACTACATGGCACTTCACCATCTTTGGGCCTAAGGGAATGCATTGTGGAGTAGTTATTAAATGATGGGTTGCTAGAGTGACAGAAACTTAAACCCTAGTTTATGCGCTATTTCGTAAGGGGCTGATTTGGATCCAAATGTTTAATGCTATGGTTAGATTTTATCTTAATACTTTTCTCGTAGTTGCGGATGCTTGCGAGGGGGTTAATCATAAGTGGGAGGTTTGTTCAAGTATGAACAGCACCCAAGCACCGGTCCACCCACATATCAAATTATCAAAGTAGCAAACGCAAATCAAACCAACATGATGAAAGTGACTAGATGAAATTCCTGTGTACCCTCAAGAATGCTTGCTTATTATAGAGACCGTTTTGGCCTGTCCTTTTCCACAAAAGGATTGGGCTATCTTGCTGCACTTTATTTACCGTTACCGTTACTTGCTCGTTACCAATTATCTTGCTATCAAACTACCTATTACCTACAATTTCAGTGCTTGCAGAAATTACCTTGCTGAAAACCGCTTGTCATTTCCTTGTACTCCTCGTTGGGTTCGACACTCTTACTTATTGAAAGGACTACGATTGATCCCCTATACTTGTGGGTCATTAGTTACCTGGAGACCAAAGATCAAATCCCATGGCTCGAGGTATTTTTAGACCTAAAATTAGCAAGGCATGTGACAAATGTAACTTATGATCAAGAAAATCGGGGAGGCATGGGCGGAGGTGTGTGATAAAATAGGGGAGGTCTTGGGGACGTGCGGGAAAACTAACGAGCAAGGAAATCCGGAGGGCGTGACTGGTGCACTTGATCAGAATTGTACGGTATCGGATGCGCTAGGTAGTTTAGCGAAATCGATCTGGTGTGCCAGATACATTAGTCATTTATATTTTGCTTGCATATTCATGTTACTTATGACGAGGGCATTGAAATAAGACCAACTTTGAATGTGTATTTTTAAAATTTTGCTAAGTCTCAACTGATGAAACTTAAAAGAAATGAATGAATAAGTAAGTACCAGCATTGAAACTGGAGACCATTGGACAAGTTTTAAACCTTTAACAAGTTTTAAAATCAGCAAGTTACTACAAATCAAATGAAACTTGGTCAAAGTTGGTGAAACTTGATATTACGACAAGTTTTAATATTGAGAACTTGGCAAGTTTTTGAAAATGCGTCTAAGTGTATTCAAAATTGGTCTTATTTGAAAGTATCCATTGCATAGAACACGAATATGCGAACACAACTTAATTTGGACTTTCGATTTAAAAGATACCATAGATTCATGTTTTAAGATAAAAAATGGAAAAACATTTGAGGTTGGGGGAGGGTGAGGCATGCAACTCTGCAAAAAGCTGACATGCATGGACCCCACTGAAATGATTAAGAGTTAATGTCATATCTAGTAAACAAATCTTGAAACAAATGGATGACCGCATGCATGCATGCCCTAAGACGTGCGTGCCCCTCAGAGTTTTCACATACGTTAGGGGGCTTCCAAAAGGTTTAATCGTTTGGTTTACGCTATAGGTAGAGATCCTTAATTACTATTGTAATTTGCTAGGCATAATCTCCTATGTTAACTTTGTGCTATGCACGCCTTGTAACCGAACTTTATGTGTATCTTGGGATAAGCCCCCGACAACGTGTCCCCCTCCACCCTTCCAAAGGTTAAACCGCTTCCCGCAATTTTAACATGGTATACAAAGCGCCCCTTTTCCATCTCATCTATCTCTCTGACATCCAACCCATGCTCCAGCCATGTCATCCTCCTCCGATGCTCCCTAACATAACATCAATGGTCAAGTCATGGAGAAGCTTACCTGCACCGACTACATCCTCTAGCGCACGCAGGTGACACTACGTCCTAACCGCACCAAGGACAAGGACAAGGGCGTCAAAGAAGAGGTTGCACCTAATCCTCTCAACGTGATTTGTGTCAGGGAAGATCAATATGTACTCGCGGATTTGTTGAATAATGTCTCCAAGAAGGTCCCAATTCTGGTGATTTTGATCCCCAAGTCACATGATCTCCGGACTGCACTGTCGGGCATGTTCTCGTAGCAGTCTCGTTTTGTGTCAACAACATCCACAGAGCCCTTGCTAATGCGCAGAAGGGGGCACGGTCGATGGCAACATATTTCTCCCAAGTGTGCACGCTTGCTAATGAGCTCGCTGCCACGAGAAAACCAATCGCCGCCGATAGGTGGTCTAGTACAACCTCGACAACCTTGACGTGGAGTCAGCCGTTCGTCTCCGCCCTTGATGCCTGCACTCAAGTCAACACCCTTCATAAACTCATCTCCCAGAGGAGCAACTTTGACCAGCATGTCATGCTCTTCCATGTTATGAGCACCAACAACGACTTAAATTTCTATGCCAATGTCGCTGCTCGTGGTGGTGGTGATTCTTTTCACTACCCGATCTATCACGAAACAAGGGCTAGAGCAGCGACGGCGGAAATAATAGCTGTAGGGGAACATGCTACGCAACAAAAAAATACACTCACAAACCAATCCCAAGAACACTATGCGGGTACAAGTAAAGATCATCTCATGAACGATGACATATCGGAAGAAGAGGAAGAAGAGTTGGTGATGCTCACCAATTCCTGTAGCTAGGTTACACCTTCCAGCCGCGAGAATTTCTCTCAGGCGATCTGCCAATCTAGTGTGGAAGTGTATGCCACCTCTGAGGTATCTACATGTACTGATCTAGTTCGTTTAGTTCTTCGGTCGTATGAAATTCGTACTATTAAGAGGGGCTTCTTGCATATTACTCCGAGTGAATCTTCTTTCTTTTACGGGTATTTTAGTCAATCCAAGAGCGCATATAGAGGCATTGAAGTTCATCATATCTTGTAAACTGTCACCGTGCCTGTTTTTGTCATCAGGGTTTCTTATGTAGTTGATATCTCCCAGTGTTAGCCAGTCTATATCCACATGCATTTGTATATTTTGAAACAAATAAGTGAAAGCAGCTCTCGTTAGGCTCGCATGGTCGATAAATGTTTGTAAGCATCCATGAGCTAGTATCCTGTTGCAAAGAAACCATTGTACGAAAGACATTTAGAAACATTAAAAGTATGAAAGTCGCACTAGTAAACGTGGGCAAGTTGCTTATCTTAGCTGGCCCTCCTTTGTTTGAATTATAGCTCTTCCTTGGGTATTTACTATCCAAAGTAAATCTTTTCAGTTTCAAATGCTACTATTTCTTCTATATACTCCCTCCGGCCCTTTTACTCCACGTATTAGATTTCTGTCAAGTCAAACTTTACAAACTTTGACCAAATATATATTAAAAAGTATCAACATCTACAATACCAAATATATATATACTATGAAACTACATTTCATAATGAATCTAACAATATTGATTTGGCATTGTGAATGTTGATACTTTTTGCTGTAAGTTTGGTCAAAGTGGAGGTGTTTTGACATCGGATAAAACTTATATGCAGGTTAAAAAGGACCGGAGGGAGTATTTACTGAGAATGTCGTACGAAAACCAACATTCAAAGAAAGCTACATGGAAATCACATTCGAAAGTTTTGAAAAAATCTGGAAAAAAATACGGGATGTTAAAAGAGTGATGCTTTATTGCCACGCAAATTTTTAAGTTGAAACACATTACGTGATGTGAGCTATAAAAGAAAAAATTCAGCCCTGGATAGTAATAATACCGTTCAACACTATTAAATTCTGATTTTGTTATTTTTAGAACTCACATTCTATAAAGTGTTTGAACTTGGAATTTAGCATGGCAATAGAACATCACTCTCTTAATTATTGAGATTTTTCAAAACTTTAAAAAATATTGTTCGCATGATTTTTCACCGGTTTCCACTGAATGTTGGTTTTATCATGATATTCTCTCTATACTAAAGATGTACTCGATGGGCACAATAATAATATTAGCCAGCAGGCATCAGATCAAACCCAATCCTCGTGCACTACGCAAGTTGCGTTTCTCTCCGAGAGACCCTTACTTTGTCGTAGTGAATTTGTAAAACAAGTTAGAAATGGACATCTATATGTGGATGCAAGCACATCGCGGCCGCATATACAACTTTAGAATGTTCTTAACAACGTGCCTCTTAGTTATGCGCAATTGCACACTGAATTAGCCGATTAGTTTGGTTTTCCTGCGCCGAAATATCTTGTGGATCAATTAAAATCCTGCTTCAAACTTGCATCTAGCTGGATAGCTAGCCTACAAACAGAGCAGCTAGCTCATGCGGGTCTAGTTTGGAGTTGTTCCGTTCCGACGCTCCGGTCGACCCGTCGCCATCTAGGCTATCAAGTTATGCATTTTAACGGAATTTATGTGCAGTCTTTTTCTCTTTGCCAGGTAGCCAGCTACTGTTTAGCTTGCCGGTGCATGAATTATGGGAGGCATGGCCGGCCGCAAGTGGGTGCGTGTCGCCTCAGATCCGCCCATCGGAACGGCTGGTCGCCTGCGCCGTCCTCGTCGGCGTCGGCGTCGCGTACGGTTCACACAAATACATCGCCGGACATGGTCATCAGCAACCTGTACGGTACTTCCGGAGGACACGTTGTGTATTGTGTTCCAGCCAAGGAGTGAGGGCCGGCTCGCTTTGCCGTTTGGACCATCTCTACTCCTAAAGAGACACTTGGTAGCTTCTTGTCTTGGTTTTTTTTCATCATCCCTCCCACCTCCCAACTGGTTTTTTTTCGTCCTCCATCCCACCTCCCACCTGGTTTTTCCATCCCACCACGTTATCCCTCGCGCTACCAGCTGAAAATCGGCCAAAGGGGCTCGCTCGATGGAAAAACCGGACGAAAAAAGATCGAACGAGGCTCCCACCCGACGCTCGGACGAAAGATCGGACAAAAAAAACCTCTCGGACCCCCCCACCCGACCGACGCTCCTGCCTCCATCGCCGCCATCGCCTCTGTCGCCAGTCGCCGCCATCGCATCTGTCGCCAGTCGCCGCCATCGCCTCCATCGCCAGGCGCCGCCACGAACTCCAGATCGCCTACGTGGGAGTCCTTCCCCGCCATCGCCGCCGCCCAGGATCCCGCCGTCCAGGATCCCGCCGACCGCCGCGCTCCCACGAATCCACGGCGAGCCGGCCGCCGCCACCCTCTCGCGCGCCGGCCGCCGCCACCCTCCCTCGCGCTGGCCGCCTCCGTCCCTCGCGTCGCCGGACTGCCTCCTTCCCCCGCGCCGCCCGCCTCCGTCCACGGCGAGCAGCCCTCCTGCTTCCTCCGCGCCCGCTGCCTCCCTCCATCGTGCGTACCCCTTCTCCTTCCCCGACGCCGGCAACCTACCTCCATCGTGCAGATAAATGCCACCCTCAACTCCTTGTTCATCCCACAGGCAGATCTCGGGCGCTGTCCTGCAGCAGCCGATGATGCTCCCCCGCCAGCACTCTGCCTCCTTTCTGATGGGGCTTCGCCGCTATCGGGTACAGGAAGTTCATGGCCGCCACCCCTGTCCGTTCAATGCCACCGTCGTGGATGCGCCCCACTCCAATGCCATGGCTTGCGCTTCAGCAGGAAAACAATGGAGCCTGCAAGAGCAGCCAAGGGGTGGAGGACCTCTCATTCGACAGTCCAACTGCTTGCTCCTGTCATGGAGTTTGCACTGATTTGGTTTAAAGGGTACAAGAACGCATGGGCACCGAGCCATAGGTTCGTTGCCCCCAACTCCTATGTCTTTTCTCTCACTAATGGATTCTCAACCAAACCATCTAGCTATATATATACTTAATTCTGCCTTGGAGGATATGCTTGTATGAATTTATTTATCAAAGTATTTAAAGATATGTGTTAAATGTGATGCAGCAAAGAATCGACAAAAGGAAAAAGAAGTGCATGATGCTGTGATTAAATGCACTCCACCTGTTTGCTGTTATGCTTAAGATGGCTGATTTTTGTTTTGTTTTTTCCACTTCACTATTTTGATGAATCGTGGGTGTTCATTTTTTTGCTCAGTGGTTCAGTTCTTAACTGCGCAATTTTCCAGTTCAATTCTGACAAAAAAACAGATCCTTTGTTAAAAAAATATGGGCCATAGATCGTCGCTCCATGGCCTCTACTGCTGCTCACCTCGACAGCGACGCGGTGGCGCTACCAGATCGTTCCGTTCCCGTTCCCGTGCTTGCCGGCCAGTATGTCTGTTGCCAAGAGTTCAAAATATCAGCTGCTTTCAACTGAATAAAACAAATATGTCACGCAAGTTCAGGTATACCTGCTGCAGGAGTTCAAAAATCTGAAGGAATAAAGCTCAATAGGTGCGTTCATCTCCTAATCTCATTTCGTTTTGCTCCCTGCTGCTCCTTCCATTTTGGCTACAAGGCTTGATTGTGCTTTTACAGAATATATTACATCTCTTTTACATCTCATGAACAATCTTCAGGAGGTACATAGAGGGCGCTAAATATTCAGGAGTTTTGAATAACGGAGACGAGGAACATCACTACAATGGAGGACCAAAGTGTAATGCAGAGGTACTCTTCTGCACCCTTTGTAATGCAGAGGTACTCAGCTCCAACCCTATTCAGCAAACAGAATATATGGTACTCTAGAGTTCGGACTTCAGACACATTTTATCCTTTTGTTATACCCATGGTCGTTCTGAAAAAAAATGATGCAATGCACATGCTATGTATTCTGCTTCTGCTTGTTCAAGGGCCCTCTTAATGACGCGTGATGGAAACGGATCCGCCGACTAATTCAGATGACAATAACTGGAGAGAATTGATCTGGCTAGGCCTGCAATGGCATGTGTACTAACGAACCATTTTAGTCCCAGGTTCCCACCTGCAAAACTGAAGTTCATGTTCGCAGAGCTTACAAAGGTATATGGATTAAAACAAAGATGATGTGTATTTGTCAGTATATATGTATTTTCTTTAAGAAATAACTTTGGAAGAGTAGTAAGTACAAAAACATTTTCTATAAGAAGTACAACAAAATTTTCTATCAGAATACGACAGTCGTATTTCATAGTGTGTTTCTATGACATGCATGCTTCTATGACATGCAGGAACACGACATGCCCCTTGAACAGGCAATTTCAATGGTGCTTGAGAGGCACCCTGATCTCAAGTATGTATAAAATCTTTTATCATGCTGACGCAATGATTTTTCCAAGATACAATATATAAATTGGATGGTTGCTGCATAAGAGCTGGACTGATATTGTTGTAAATTTATAGGCTAGAAGGGCTAGATGATCGAATCCTGCAATGGTGTGTCAGCATGGTGGAGGCATGGTTTGCTGCAGATGCAGATGAAATATCTCTGAAAAACGGGGATCAGGAACATGTTCTCACTGGTGGCCATGGTCTGATGGTCGATGGGTACTATCCTGTAATTCAGGCCCTCGCTCAAGGTCTCGACACTGTATTATTTCTTTCTTTCCCAACATGCATATACCGCACACTGAATAATTTTAGTATGTCTTACCAAACATGTTTTTATTAAACTATCCTGTCATGATGGTGCCAAGTACAATTGAAATATAAGTTAACCATGTTACTTGAGTGAAACCATAGTCATTTTGAAACTTCCTTCTGTTCTGCCTCAGAGTCAGATCATCGTTTTCTTTTAGGTGCACCTGCTAATTGCAGTTTGTAGATACATTTACTTACCTTTGCTACTGCCATATATTCAGAGTAAAGAAAATTGCACGCCAGCACAAGGGAGTGACGGTCGCCATATATTCAGATGTACTCTCTTTGGATGTTTGATGTAATCGTTTCCTACTTACACTTTTGATTATGTCAAATTATGCCAGATGTGACCTTTTACTTTACTGTAATATTTACGGATTCATTGTTGTCGTGTCCTATCTCAGGTGTTCTTCGTATGAAATTAGGCTGCTCCTGCCATGTCTATCGGTGAAATGCCTCCTTTCCATGATAAAACAACCTACTCTTAGGTTCTTACATATGGTTGAACCATCGGTAATTCAGGCTTTTTTTAGTAGTGATTTGGTGCACCAAAAAATAGATGTTCCTACTGTCTTAGAAAGTTTTAGCACGTGACACAGGATCCAAACTTGATTTATTGATTGTGTGCTGCCTAATTTGTTTTGCAGGTACAAAACTTGGTGTTGATTCTGCCTCACCTTTCCAGCCGACAGTGGTTCGGTTTGCTGCAGGTTTCCTCGGTGTTCAGGTAGCTGATTTTACCCGTCCCCCATTTATTTTACTTAGGTTTGATGCATTCTAGGTATTGTTTGTTGTCGAATGGATTCAGAACCGTCGTACTGGCATAAAAAATAGATGGTGATGTATCCACACATTCCAAGTGTAGAATTACTTTATTATGCAAAACAAAGATAATTCTCAGTAGAAATATATTGTCAAATGTGTGCTGCAATTGTAATTAGGGATCGGGGTCGGATCAATATTTTCGTTTTTGTATTAGCAATTTCTTTTATTTAGGAAGTTAGTACCTTTCTTGTTACATGCAAAATGAATATAATTAGTTAATTATATTTTCTTTTACAAAGAGGTATTTATGTCGCTGGCCTTTGTGGTATCATGCGTGCACCTGAAATGTGCATATTATCGATTTTTTTGGAGAAAGAGTGAGGGCTTATTGTGGCCGTCATCTGCATAGCACCACACCTAGAGCTAAAATCAAGTAACCTTCAGGGTTTTTGTTGACAAGAAAGACATTGAACTTTTAACAGCTTGAAGTTAATTGCACATTTTCATACTGCATTGCACCATGACTGACACACTCGACCACGACAAGGAGCAGCTCAGGAAGCACTTGGGCGCAAGGGCAGCGACCGAGCGGCGGTAGCATCGCAGGGCCCCGATGTGGAAGCCGGGAGGATGATGGGCAATTCAAGATCACATGCGAGCCGGACGAGCAGTTCCGGATCACCATCGATGGCGAGCCCAATGTAAGTGGTACCCCCTCCCTCCGTCATTCCACACACGTGAATCCTGCGTGCTCAAGGTGGCGGCATCAGCAGGTCACACATACGCCGATGAGAGCAGCTATCTAATTTCGTGAGAAGCCACCCCGTGGCTCCCTCCCCTCCGTGACTCCCTCCACTCTCTGACCATTGCTAGGATGGAAAATTGGAAATACATGCATGAGTGCCATCAGATGCACTAGGCGTCAAAGCCTTCCATCGTGTTACGTATGCAAGCTGTTTGACAAAAGGATGCACCTACAATCTTCTTGAACTTTTCACTATATAGAAAGAGTGAATACTATACCTTTGGGTGATGTGCATATGCTATGAACTTTCTCAGTTCATTACAGTTATTTTATTTTTTCAGATGAAGTATGCCTTTTGTTCAGTCCTACGGATTTCACAAATTGATTTACAGTTGTGCTAATTGATGGTTTCCAAACCCAAAGGAGCATTGGCAACCTCAGGGAGTTGGGCACCAATGTGGAGTCCTTGCAAAAGCTGCTCACCCAGAAGATCGTCTTCTCCAAGGCCTCCCTAGATTTTCAAACATGACCGCTCCATCGAGGTATCTACCCACCTTTCCAATTACCAAACTTATCCTTTCACTTGGGCCATAGGACAATAGCTTCGTCTTCATCATTTGAATCCATTAATAAATCTTCTTCTTTATTCGAGTTGAATCTATGAAGAGTCCCATGGAGCAATGTCATCTTCGTCAGGCTGCAATTATATGCCTCGGGGTGGTCAAACTAAAAAGTTCAGGGAAGATACGGACTAAATGTGGATTCCTTTGTGTTGCCTACACTTCCACAGCTTAAATCTTGCTAATTGTGCGCATGGATACATTTCTAGCAGAGATGATTCCAAAAATGTTTGCAGGTTGGTTATATACAAGCAGGCATGTTGTACATCTGTTAATTTTAAGTTAGAAATGCTTAGATTTTTTCAGATGCTTTCCTTACTGTTATTGCTAAAAGATATCCAACAGATAAGGACCAAAATTTGTTGGTTTTTCTCAACTTGTGCTTCTTGATCGATACTCAAATTTTAGCTATGCTAAAACTAACGTATTGGTATATTTCTAATTGTTGCTACCATATTTCAAAGTAAGAATGCGATGGTGCAAAAGGAATCTCTTTATCGCGCCATATGTAGTCTCAGTTTTTTACTATGCAAACTATGATAGGAGATGTGCTGGAATGAGTGTTGGTTGGTGTTGAAACAAAAGAGTGGAATTGGCAATATTCCAGTCAACAAAGATTATCTTTCCTATGGATTTTCTTAAAATTGCAGATGTTTCATATAACCATCAATTATCTTATTGTGGTGGTCCATGTACATGTTTCTTAGATCATATTTTTATCTCGTGTTGGCCGTATCGGCCACCATGCTCTGCACCGACTAGGCCCTCGGGGCCACCAACCACACCCGGGCCCCCAGTCCCTTTTCTGAATAATGTACTGTTCTATCTACATTACTTACCCTTTTCTGAATATATGCCATTTTTCTAGGCGACATATTCTTAAAACTGTATAAAGTTTCTTGGGTAGTAAACATGATTTATGGCACAAATTGTCATGAAGTGAGCTTCCTTCTAGATGAGGAAACTAATTATGATGTTCCCTGTTTTTGTCGAGCAACATGAACCAAGAGTAATATTTGACATATAATCTCTTGTCTTGACATTTTCAAGAAGATCATTTATTTGACCAGTGCCACTCAAGCTGGGATGTGGATCGTCTTTGGGATATATGTGCCACAAATCCTTTCATTCGGCGGGCTCTTAGGTCGCATATTTCTATTTTGCAAATTGCAGCAAACCGAGAAAAATGAAGGATCAATATGTATAGCCATCATGACTTGCTTAGAAATTACTGTTCTTTCTTGACACCAATAGCAATATGCTTGATCCAATGCTTTATAAATCTATTATATATGTCAACTTGTCAGTTTATTTCTCTTTCTTGTAACTTCCTTTTTTTTACATTCATGTTATTACTCGGGGAATTGATTGCTAAGTCTTATTTTGTTGTGTTTTTGCATAGAAGTCTCGATGGTATGCATGAATAAGAAAATTTAAAAAGTGAAGAGGTGTAAATCTGAATTTTGTGTTGCTTCGACTGTCACATGCTCATTTTGCACGGCAAGCTTTGAACTATTGAATGTTTCCCAACACTTGAAGACATCAAGTGAAGTTAAATCTGCCATCTTACAAGCCAAAGCCATGAGAAACACATGTACTAAGTTTCAGAGGCATGTATATGCTGTCATGCCCTTTCTATTTGGTTATCTATATTAGTCAGAGTGCTCTTGTTGTTATCTAGATTATTTTCTGGTAAGACCACTGTGTTTAAAAACATGCTCTAATGTTACCTTTGTTTTGTAATTTTTTGGCAATTTTGCAACAAGTCCATGAGGAAATAGAGAAAAATGTAGCAACTATTGGGTGTTTTTCAACACTTGAAGACAACAACTGAAGTTAAACTGTCATCTTATAAGCCAAAGTCGTACCAAGTTCTAGAGGCATGTATATGTTGTGATGCCCTTTTGTTATAAGTGAAAGCCATGATAAATGACAACATATTACTTACTTTATTAAGCCAAAGCCATTAGAAAACTGCCATCTTGCAAGATAAAGCCATGAGAAAGGCATGTATATGTCAATATGTCATGATGCCCGTTCTATTTGCTTATCTATATTATGATTTAATGTCACTGCATTGTACCATTTGAAATGATAGCATATTACTTACTTTATCATTTATCATTTCATATCAGTGAGACATGTATAGGAGCCAAATAAGTCTATTCCTTTCCCCTTTTTTCTTGTTCACCAAAATGTGGAATGTCTCCTAAATTTCACATAATGATGTTCCAACATAAACTTTGTTTATATCTAAAAGTTTAAGGAGAACAAGCCTTTGTGCCTCATGATTTGGGTATCATACTTTAATGAACTTCATTTTATTGTTATTTGTAATCAGTATTCTGCTTATAATTGCGCATAAGAGGCATTGAAGCATCTTTGTCTGTGAGAGAGAGGGTGTGGGAGAGAGAAGGGTATGTAGAGAGATGGAGGGTGTTAGACAGAGTGAGGAGAGCGCGAAACAGTTATGCATTATATTCATACATGCAATCAGAAAAACAAATTAAAAGTCCCATGGCAACAAACAGGCAATCAGAAAAAAATTAGACCTATGAATTTTGATATGCATTGTATCATGTGGGTGCAGTTGGGGCAAAAGAAAATTAAACAGCCCGTGGCAACGCACGGGCGTTCTACTAGAGGTGTGACAGATTGTATGGCGACACAACACGACTGTGCTTGGCACGACTCGGCTGGTAAGAAGATCATGCCCGACGACAAGGGCGTCGTCCAACTTCCTCTCCACGCCACACATACAAACATGTCAGCTATGTGCCTCAAACTAATCGAGAGTTGTGAGCCTATCTGCACCTCCCGTCCGGATCCAACTGCCCAGGATGCCAGACCGGCGGCGGGCGTGCTGGCTTAGTGTCAAGGCGCGACGGAAGAGGTTGTTTGGTAGAGAAGGAGGAGGGCTATGTCGTGGTGAGGATACGAGGGGCGGTCAACGACGTGGAGGGAAAGGGAGCCGGTGGGGAGAGGGAGCCTTGTGCTTAGCCATGGCGTGGAGGGAGGGTGCCTGGTAAAGATGGTGGCAATGATACGTGGCGGGAGATGAGATCTGTCGACACCCGTTGGCTGGCGGGGAGAGCGGGAGGCGGCTGTGCAGTGAGTGAGTGAGAGGAATGACTGTTTTTTTCCTTCAAGAAAAGGAGAAAGGAGCAGCTGCTACACGGTGACATAAATGCCACATAGCATAGCAAGTCTTCTTTAGAAAAAAATACCATCCAAGTGATCTATAGTTATGGGCTATTATTTCTAACTCGTTAAAATCGGGATGCGACTCACATTGTACATACAAATGAAGCTAAAGACAACATTTCTCACATTCTATTGAAATATTTTAAATCCATCAAATAGATCTAAGTTTGCAACAAATAATTAGTTAGATCATTGCTCTCTATGTACACAACTTTCTATTATGTCTTTTATCATCTTACAACATGAAAAGTGGAGTGGATTTCAATTACTTTTCGATTGTTATGGGCTATCATTTCTACATATGCAAAATTTGGCATGCATTATGTCTATATATGCAACTGACAAAAAATATATATTCATGGCCCGTGGCAACGCACGAGCCCTCTCCTAATCTATCTAGTGGGGGCATCGCAATGGCGACGTCGAGGAAAGCACACTCGCGTGCGTGTCCGTCCACTACTCGCGAGCGGCCGGCCGAAGAGACTTGCAGGGCCTATGGCCGGTGAAAGTTATGCACGCGTGCATGACTATTTTATATTGGTCGATGGAGTTTTTTCCGAATCCGCTTTGGCGCGAGCCTTGACGTAATTTTCCACGCGCGCATGACCCTGCAGAGGAAGCGATCGAGCAGGGCGTACGTGCAGATCTGATTTCTTGGCACGATACGGACCCAATCAGCGTGCACAGGAGTCAGAGATTTAGATCACGGGCTCCTGGCTGATAGCATGCATGCAAAGTGGGGGCATCTGTCGTAGTATAGTCACGCGACAAGTGCAATAAACGGACGATCTTGATTATTTGTATCTTCGGCGCTACCTCAAGTGGTCATTATATAAAGAGCATCTCCCCCCCCCCCCCCCCCCCCCCAAGGCCCCCCGAGGCCCTTTTTTATCGCAGGCGCGTGAAAATCGGCCCAGTCGCGCCCCCAGGAGCCCAATTTTCGCCGGTTAGGGCCGAAATGGGCGCCGGCGAACCCAAGCCGAACCCGGCGGGCTGGGGGGCGCCTGAGGCGCCGGGGGGAACGTTTTTTGGCGCGAAAACGGTGGGTCCTCCGAATCAGCGACCCGCGGCGCTTCGTCGTCCTCATCGCCTCGGTTTCCCGCGAGGAATCAATGCAAGGCTGCCCGGCGGTCAGCCTTCCATTGATGCCTCACGGGGCGGCGCGTTCACGGGCGGCGCAGTCAGGCCGGGCGACGCGTGTCCACACCTTTCCACGCGGCCGCACGTAGCCGCCCTCTCGCCGCTATAAAAGCCGACCTCCCCGCCGGTAGCCCGTCACTCCTCACCACAACTCTCCTCCCTCTCTCGCCGCCGACGCCCTCAACCTCCCTTTCCCCGGCGACCTTCTCTTTTTCTCCCACTCCCCCCCGATGGCAGCGCGCTACCCAGGCGACGGAGCGGCCGCCAACGGCTTCGGTCGCCGCCACCTCCACGAGGACGAGGCCCGCCTCCTGTACGAGGCGGACTACCCGGCGCCGCAAGACATGCGGGTGCCGGG
Source organism: Elymus sibiricus (assembly GCA_039707655.1). Classification (NCBI taxonomy): domain Eukaryota; kingdom Viridiplantae; phylum Streptophyta; class Magnoliopsida; order Poales; family Poaceae; genus Elymus; species Elymus sibiricus. The sequence goes on along the minus strand of CM077673.1, from coordinate 370,599,525 downwards.
CGCGTGGAGGCTCAGCGCCGGCGGAGTCCCGGTGCCACCGGTGCCAACCGGAGCCGAGCGGCGCGCCGAAATCGCGAGGATCCAGTCGTCGCTGACCGAGGAGGTGCGCCAGCAGCCGAGGTACGCCGCCGACAGCAACACGCTGTGGACGGCGTACTTCGAGCGCCGCCGCGAGGAGCAGATCGCCTCCACCAACGGCGGCCCGGCGCGCGGGCGCCACAACTCCGAGGGGCGCCGCCTATGGTGGGGCGTCCCCGGGCGCACGCTCGACGCCGTCCTCGAGCACATCGAGGGCGGCGACTCGCCGCGGCTCGAGTACCCCGAGCCGCCCTCCTTCACGCGCCGGAGGGGCTCCTCGTGGCAGCCGAGGCGGATGGCCACGCCGTCGTCCTCGTCGTCCGGCTCCCACTCCTCCGGCGCCCGAACGCCGCTCGTCGCCGTGAAGCCCAAGCCAGGCGAGACGCCTCTCCGTCGCAACGGGCGCAGCGGTGGCGGCGGCATCACCATCAACGAGGGCCGCCGCCGTCAGCCTTCCCCCCTCCCCGCGGCCACCTTCGTCTTGTCAGGCCCAAGACAGAGCCTGACACGGCGGCGGCGGCCATAAAACAGGAAAACCTCGCCATGGCCGTCGACGACGAGACCGCCCTCAAATGGGCGCGCGACGATTACGTCCGCGAGGAGATGGAACGCCAGCGGCGCGCCTTCGAGGAAATCGCCGCGCGTCGCCGCGGCCGTGAGGAGGGCGGCGGCGTCATCCTCGACAACGACGACGAGGAGGCGCCGGGGCCCTCCAACCCCGAGCTGCATCGCCACGGCGACCCAGGGCAGGGGTGCAGCAGGGACGGAGGCAGGGCAGGGGTGCAGCAGGGACGGAGGCGGCGCGCAGGACGGCGACGACGACGGTGGCGACGACGACGACGACGACGACGGCGACTACACGGCCTTCTACAGGCTGCTCGGCATGTAGAAGACGGCGCGGCGGCGGCGACGACGTAGACTTATCTAGTTTTTTTTGTCTATTTTGTAAAATACGTTTGAATTTAGTCGTAATTTGGCCGAAATTTTGCATGTTTTCGCCGTTTTTTTTTACATGTTGCATTCAAATTGTCGTGGGGGGGGGGGGGGGGGGGGGGGGGGGCGGCGACTGGGAACCGGTTGCCCCCCTCGCCGATTTTTCCGTCGGTTGACCCCCAGGCGGCGCTATTTTCGCCCCTGGGGACACCTAACGGCTGGAGATGCTCTAATCCACTGCAATAGAAGAAACCAAAGAGGAAAATTTAACCGCGACGACTCCACGAAGATCTTCCCTTGGGATCCACGACCAAGCTAGGGATCGAGATCTATCGCAACTGAAAGAGATCGAGATCGACGAGAAGAAAATTCTTCACGGCACACATGGAGGATTCGAGGTGATGCCCTTGTCGATCGGTCGCAGGGCAGAAGCAGGTGTAAGGCCGCACAGTCCGACCGACAGCGAAACCAGATGAAGAATGACGAAAGGTTTCCGGCCATGGTTGACCCTCCCTCCGCAGCTCGTTCATACCACGACGAGTCGATGAGGACGGCTGGTACGACTGATGTACATATAGTATATGAATGTATGTTAAGACGGAGACCTGACGTACCTGAGGAGTAGGAACAGAGAATTATTCTCTCTTTTTTTTGCGAATTATTCGCTTGCTCGCCGTGTTGTCGGCACTGTAACATTACTCCCTCCGTAAAAAATGTAAGAGCATTTAGATTACTACTACAGAGGGAGTATTTCGTCAAAATAATAATAATGTGTAACACTACAAGTGATGAGTTACATAAAACATGACATATGTATGGATGATTGGATGGCACCATCACCATTCACCGCCTTGTGCATCGATGAATGGACCCCGATTGCGTCCTTGTCAATTTGCATGTCATCAGCGTTGTTCGCTAGCGATCTACATTGTTCCACAAGTCATCAAGTGGGCAGTGGAGGATGACACTGCATACAGTGTACATACGACAATTATATGCATGCATGCAAGCTTGCACTGGGCTCTAGATATATCGCCACTAGCTATCCTAGCTAGAGGCACGCAACTTCGTCGTAGCCGTACGTCGTGTCAACCTGCTGGTGGCCACATTCGAACCCAGACGTGAGCTACTGAGTTGTGTGTGTGTGCGCGCGCGCGTTCGCCTTCAGACTTCGGTGCGCCCGATATATTGTACAACAGCCAATAGATACTTGCACAGCCAGATGGTCCAAAACCATATTCGATCCCTACACCTTTCAGATGCATGCAGGCCAAGTATAAGCACGTGAGATTTCTGGGATTGTGATATATATATTTCGAGGTACATATGCTTTCCAGGAAAAACTTTTGCAAGCGGCCGGGAATCCAAATCTGCTGCCGGCCTCCTACCCAGACAGCGCACACAAACCTTAATCGGCCAACGTAACTTAAACGAATTTCGTCTCCTCTTTCTATAACAGACCGCTTTACAAAAGCAGAATGCTAGCGCTAGCCGTGATTCCCTCAAGATAAGATTGTTCCTCTTGTGAACAAACCCGGCAGCTTCGTCTAGTATTGTTAGCGGTGTGGCAAATGCGAGTATGGTTGTGGTCGAATAACTTCGCCTTCTTGCCTCGGTTTAAAAAAAAAACAAAAAAAAACTTTGCCTTCTTGCATACGCGCATGCAAATAATACTCCCTCCGTTCCTAAATATAAGTCTAACTATTGGACTACATACAAATGTATATAACATATTTTAGAGTGTAGATTCACTCATTTTGCTGCGTATGTAGTTTCTTATTGAAATGTCTATAAAAACTTATATTTAGAAACGGAAGAAGTATTTGCATATGTGCTCATGTTAACTTCTTGGCGGGAAATCCTAATAAGGATGGAAAACGTAATTAAATATGTGATGAGAACATTGGCTTTTGCACCGGTAGACATATGAGTAAACACATTCGCAACAAATGATTGGTTGGACATGACTGGATCAGGGGTTACATGCATTAGTATACTCGACATATACATGCTTTGGCCGCGCAAATCTCTTCAACATTTCCCATACACATCTGCAACTTTTAAGCCGAGCGGTGAATTCAAATATAAATTTGTGGCAATTGTAACTTCATGAATTTTTATCCAATCAAACGATATAGATATAGAATACACCATCTGTTTCTAAATATAAAATGTCCAGGAATGGAGATCGTATATATGTGAGCAGTCTCATCATCTTATCCCTGCACCAGCCAGCCTACCTTTCTCGGCATCTTCTTTTTTTTGGGAACTCAATCATCGCTTCCATACCACTATCATCGATCCATTCTCCGGGAAAACTGGAAGAGAGACGGCCGAGGAGAGAAGAGCACTATACTACTTTTTGAGGGCGGATCTGCGGCCCATGCGCTCTGGAGAAGATACGAGAGCGAGAGCAGGGACACTACGCAGCAATGGCTCTACTACGTACTGTAGCCTAGCATGTGGTCGCGCACTGCAGCCCTCACACGAACACACCCAGTCGCCATGTGACATGCAGGCAGGGGCGTCGGCCATCCCATGATCCAAGTACATGGACACATCCATGCATGATGGAGTGAGTGAGATTACGGTGGTACGGATATGATCGATACAGTGTCATTTTGTTACGGACACAGAGTACTGTGGTGTTCATGTGCATGACGGGCGGCCATGCCTGCATATAATATCATGCACGTGAAACTAGATACGGTCGAATACACCACAAAAACACAGGGATTATTCTTTTTTTTTTCGAAATGGCAGTTATCCTGTATTCATTAAGAGGAAAAGAGTTGCTCAGTTATTAGGGAGAATCGAACGAAAACCAGATTGTCCGGTTAATTATGCAAAACCGGGCAAAAACCATCACAACGGTTGAGCGGCACACAAAAAAAACCACACTAGCCGCTCCAAAGAGGGCGCCGGCGAGACAGCACGCAGGCGTCATCGTTATCACTCCTCCCCTAGAGGCGTCATCGCCATCACTCCTTCCCTAGAGGCGTCATCGCCATCCCTACACTCTGAGCAAACGACTCCGACTTCGTCATAGGCGGTCGTTGACTTAACACACACTGCAGAGGCCGTGAGGGGTTATATGAAGATCCGTGCCAAAACTCAAACACCCATGACCAGACGACGCAGCTCGGAAGATCGCCGAACGGGCCACTTGCAGCCAGTCATCGTATACCACAGGGCCCCGCTGCCGCAGCTTTGACTTCACAGCAACAAACAAACCGATGCAATCCCGCGAACACGCCGAAGAGGAGTCGAGTACCACAACCATTGCCGCGTCGCCGACATCGCTCTCACCATCATCGTTGCCACAGAAGCTAGGACGTCACAACCGTCCATCGGTCCCGCTCGCCGATGCCAAGCTCCCAAGACGAAGGCCCGAAGAGGGAATACGACACCAAGGCGCCGCCATCGTCCGGTCATAGATCAAGGTCTCCCCCGGAGAGGCCGAGATGGCCAAATCCGCGCAAGAGGGGTGGGAGAGCAAAATGCCTCCATGAAGGTCAACGACAGCCACAGCCGTCGCCATCACTGGTCACGACACGAGGCCAAGACATGGTTTTCACCAAGCTCCACACCACCTCAGCCGCACATCATCCCATATCGGCGTCGGCAAGCCTACTAAACATCACCACCATCGAAGCTGCCCATCGACGAAGAAGCACCAAGATCCGCCGCAGCCAACCGCACCTCGCGAAGACCACCGGCGTCCGGAGGCAGGATCCGCAACACACGCCGCCGGAGCGCACTTCCTCGTTTTCTCTTTTTGAGACACAATGATTTACCAGGGCGGAAATTCATTTTGGCTCTATGGAGCACACGCTCCTCTTGTGTGCCAAAAATGGGGGTACCTTTTCTATTGTGCATATGTTTACCGTGTGTATAACAAGTAAGATATGACTTGGTGATTTACGAGGAGAATCCAGTCATCAATGATCGTGTTCGATGGATGACTCTTGCACGAGTTCACAAAAAAGTGGCAGTTCCTTCATGTTGTAAGGTATCTTGGCTTGAGTACAACTTTCTAAAAGGGGCACATTCGGAGAGTAGGTGACCGGTTACAAGATTAATGTTTGGGATGGTGCTTGGATACTGACTGATGCTACGAGAAAGGTTATTATGCCAAGAGTAACAAACATTCTCACTGGTGCAAATAATTTTTCCTGTGACGAGGAGTGGGGCAATAGTTTTTCGGCTAACTGGTGCCAACAAAAGTATGCAAGTTCCAATAGCAAGAACGGGCATGGAAGACTTTGTGGCTTGGAATTACACAAAGACAGGAATGTTCACGTAAATCTGCATATCATACACAATGGAACAATCAGTTTTGCAGTCGAATATTGGTGCAAGTTGGGGATCAACGTATAAGAGTAATGCTACACCCACGAAAACTTACGTGGAAATTTTACGTAAAAGTTAATGAGGAAGTAATTAATTGGACCAGGATTATTGGCTGGGGCCCACCCCGTTAAATTCTGGGGGAAGAGAGAGTTATTAAGGAAGTTTTCGTAGGGGCTTCGTAAGAGCCCGTGGATGTAGGATTTTCGAAAGTATGATGTCGGAAATTTTGATACTGCTTCAAAAGTGGAAAATTTTGGGTGGAGGAGGCATGAACTTATACCTTACAGTTGTACGTCAAGTGTCCTGGCTATGCCCGGGATTGGCCTTGCCGTGCTCGTTCTTATAGGTGCATGGTACATTTTTTTTTTTGAAACGAGGCAAAAGACTTGCCATTTCATTGATTAAGGAAGAAGGTTTTAGACAGAAGCCGCAGCGGCAAACGAAGGAAAATTACTCTCTCGGCATCACAATACTCAAGTGCTTGGCACCCGTCAAAACCCAAAGCGACACCTCCTGCTTGATCTTGTTAATGAGGACCACCGAAGGAACCGCCACGTTGCGGAAGACTCTAGCGTTTCTCTCGGACCAAGCCTCCCATGAGATGAGCATCATCAATGAGGCAAGGGCTTTGGGAGAGCATCATCGATGGTGCATGGTACATTTGATGGGAGAGGAGGCAATTGGTCCATGTGGAGTAAGTCCAAACTCCTAGTTGAGTTGTCATGTTGATCAGAGCATTGGTTTTGAACTACACGTGGTCATGGAAAAAATAATATAAATGAAAGGGTTGGATCGACATGCCCTAAAGAAATGGGCTCGACCAGATCACCTATCATGGACGCTGTGTGGAAAGCATGGGCACCTACTAAGCTCAAGCTGTTTGCATGGCTCCTATCCATCAACAGGCTGCTTACCGCTGATAGGCTATTGGCAAGGCAGTGGCCTAATAGCTATTTTTGCCCGCTCTGCGTCAGGAGCCTGGAGACCAACGCACACTTGTTCCAGGAGTGGCCGTGGTCAAGACAGCTCTGGCGGACGGCTGCCGATCGATTCCAGCTGCCATCATGTCACCCGGATCAATCGGGAGCGGACGCCCCCTTGCACGATTGGTTACAAAACATAGGTGATACGGCAGCGCGCGCAAAGAAGGCGAGTTCCGTGGCGTTGCTCATTGCTTGGGCGATCTTGGGCGAGAGGAACAACAGAATCTTCGAGGCAAGGAGGCGTACGACGCACCAAGTTCTAGCCTGCATTGGCGATGAACTCGCCACTTGGCAGCTGGCCGGAGGGAAGCATCTGATGACGCGAGAGTAACACTTACGTCCAGCGGGGGATTTTTTGTTTTGTCTTTCTCTTCATTTATTGTGAGCTTGCTCGCATTTGTACAGTTGGCGTTCTTCCACCGTTTCCTCTCATGATGAACTCGCAGTTCTCCTGCGTTATTTCAAAAAAAAAAATGCCCTAAAGAAGGAATGGTTAAGTTGAATGTAGGGCCGGTCCTGAGAATTTGGGGGCCTTGGGCGAAACTAAACTCCGGGGACAATAATATAAACTCAAAATAATAATCAACATGTGTATATATGAATTTTGAAGTGCTCTTATTCCTCCTGACATTTGTACTAGTGTACTGCAAAACCAGTATGCCGACGAAGATCTAGGATTATATTAATCTAATCTTACTATCGTCTAGGATTTGACAAAGAAATTGCATGCACCATATATTTCTTAATTTGCCACAGAAAAATTTAATTTTTACTGCTCCCCTTGCATAACCAGAATTAGTTTTAAATTTTTTCCCAAAAAAACAATTTGTCATGCATTCTCTGGTTAATTTAACTCAGCCATGTCGTGATCGCCCGACTGGAAATCGTCGTTTGTCCATCGATAGTAGTGATCCTATTCCCTTGTGGCCTTGTCTTTCATTGATCTTAATAACACGCCAGATGAACGAGCCATAAGAACAACCATCCCCTTCTGCTAATACACTAGATACTCCTATTCTTGTACTAGCTAGTCAGTGGGAGGGGCGTTTTGGCTCCCAGGAGCATTTGCTTCCAGATGAACAGTACCACGAAAAATATCATAAAATGTTTTTGAAAAATTCTGAATTTTTTTGTGGATGTTCGTGTCAGTGTAGCAAACATGCTTGACAATTTTCATACGAAACCGAGCAGTGGTATTTCTTCGGTGAAAAAAACAAATTTGGGTAACATTTGGTGTTCAAATTTGTTATTTTTGCATAGGCCACAATGTTTAACCTTTTTGCCTACAACTTTGCAGGTGACATTTGAATGTGACTACAAATACATAAAATTTTTCTTAGGATTTTTTTAACATTTGAAAAATTATTTTTCGCGCACAGGAGCGCGTGCTCCCGGGAACCGAATTGGATTTCCCCTAGTCATTTGTCTAAGCACAAGTACGTAGAGAAAGTAAAACCTAGCTAGCTCTAGGAGGATATTAAACAAAAAGATGCGTGCCTGATCTGACGAGAATTACTTCAAAACTGCTTGGGTCGATGCTTCTTCATATGGTCGCACATGAAATTACCGAGCCGCCGCCGGTGCCACCTCGGAGTTGAAAGAATGGAGGTATAGGGGAGGTCTGGACGGAAGGAGGCTGCCATGGTGGCACGGTCACCATTGAACTTGAGTTCGTGGAATTTGAGGAGGGGTCGTGCGTGATGCATCGTTCCTATAGTCCATCGTCGATTGCATCCTCCCTCGTGCACATGCCCACATGAGAGCAGGGAGGATCAATTTGAACAAATCGCTTTAGCTCACGTACTACCATTTGTCCGTTCTATATACGCATGTACAGCCCGTTGCAACTAATATAGCTTAGAATCATTATTTCTACCTAAGCCCCCTACGTATCTCGGGGCCCCTACATTTCAGCAGGGGTCCCCCCCTCCCCTCAAGGCTGGCCCTGGATGAATGTTGATTTGACTTATGTTGAGGAAACAGAGGCCGGAGTTGTGTGGGAGGATGATCCACAACCCATGAGGGAACTTTACTGCGGTGTCATGCAAGAAGATATCATATCTCCAAGACGTGACAGAGTCCCATGCATTGCAAGATGGACTAGAACTGACACGCTACTAGGGTTGTAACCAAATCGTTGTGCAGTCAGATTGCCTGCGGGGCATTGAGTCCATGCACATGGGAGGGGTCTTGGCTACTTCTTCAGCAACTATTCGTCTGGGCCATAAAATTTTATCAATGGGTTTTGCAGTGATACTTTATGAACACTATCAAAGATATGCCAACTAAGTCGCTCCCAAGCTACCTAAAACGTCATTTAACAACGACAATTCATGTAACCGGGGCGATGAGAGACTCTTCATTTACTAGTAAATGATGTAATGATTTTGGACTGCAATAGTCAAAGGGCATTTCCTGGGTACCATGGTATTTGCGAATGTTTGTTATGGCAAGCTCTTCAAACACACATAACAATTTCTTCGAAAACTTATGGCAAATTCTGGCAAACATAGTACTCCCTTCGTCCGGGTTTGTTAGGTACCGACCGGATGCATGCCACTCCCACAAGAAAAGAAAATCACGTCTAGAAATACTCTTGTCCGGGTCCGGGCACGTACGAGCACGTTCCTTATCAATTATCACACGGTGGCGATGGGCGCGGCATTCACCTTCATGGCCTTGAACCGTGGCTCCTTGGCCTCGAACTTGTGGCGCACGTAAAGGTTCATGTAGTCCTCGAACACGAAGCTCGGGTACACGGCGGTGCCCTCCTCGCCCTCCTTCCTCCCAGCGGCGTCGGCAGTGCCCACAAGCGCCGGGGCCGGGAAGATGATGGCGTCGGCGCCAGGGTTGTAGAATGAGGCGATGGACATGCGGTTGCCGTCGGGGCGGGTGAGCACGCGGTGCATCACGCTCTTGTAACGCCCGTTGGTGATCACCTCCAGCTGGTCGCCGATGTTGACGACGATGGCGTGGCGCATGGGCGGCACGTCCACCCAGGCGTCGTCCTTGAGGAGCTGCAGCCCGCTGACCTGGTCGTCCTGGAAGAGCAGGATGACGCCGCCGGCGTCGGTGTGCGCGCGGAGGCCGTCCACCAGGTCGGGGCGCGGGCACGGCGGGTAGCTGCTGACCTTGGTGCCGAACGTCGGGCCCCTGGACCCGGCGAAGGCCTGCTTCAGGTAGCCCTGCTCCAGGCCGAGGTTCTCGCACAGCAGGTCCAGCACCTTCTCCGCCAACTTCTCGATCTCGGACGCGAACTCCTTCATCACTTGCCTGCAAACGAAGGCAGTTTTTGTTACGAGACAAACAAGTGTCACTTGCTAAAAAAAGTGATTCCAGTCGTGTTGGTTACTACTGTTACTTAATTAGGATTCTAATGTGCGCAATAGCGCAAGCAATCTTATCTCCTGGTGATATCCTGGCAGCAGTGCTATATCTGCTGGATTTTTTTTAGCTGGATGCTGCGTCAGGAATGACTTTTTGTACAGGACGAAATGTTCGGTCAGGAGGACCAATAATAGGCTGCTTCGACAGCAAAAAGCAAGGAAGCAAGCAGCAAAAAACGCACTAGAGTTGAATCCGCGACTAACACTAGTTAAAAGCTGGTCTCTTATGTTATTAGCTAGTGATCATCTACTCTAAGTAGCAGTATAGTTAATTAATTAAGTAATCAGGCGTACGTGCGTACCTGTAGTGGTGGTCGAGGTCGGGCAGGTCGGCGAGGTTGGAGACGGGGAGGTGGCGGACGAAGAAGGTGCTCTCCCAGTCCACGTCCTTCACGTCGGCGCCCTTCTCGCCGGCCTCCAGCGTCCTCGCCGCGAACTCCTTGAACTTGTCCTCTCGGCACATCTTGTAGTCATGGAAAAAAAATTCGACGAAATTTCCGAAATTTTACGAAATTTCGATCATTTCGAGGGTGACCGAAATATTTGCATTTCGTTTCAAATATTTCGTTATTTTTCAATGTTTGTGTATAAAATGGTGGAATCCCTTCTGTAGACATCAAAGTTTCCATAGCTCAGTGGCAGGTTGTTACGTCCTCACGTCGTAGGTCTGGAGTTCGAGACCCACTACCGCTTTTTCTTAGTTTTATTCAAATTTTTGTCTACTGTGGGAAAAAAATCAAAAAAGCTGACGTTGCCGGGAGTCGAACTTGGGTCTGCGAAAACGCAGGTTAGAACTGCACCACTGGGATACATGTGTTCCCACGTACAAGGGCGTTAACGACAGGAATATATTCCTCTGCTTAAATTTAAATTTTTTTCAAATTTAATTAAAAATTTCGTTGATTTGTCCGAAACAGATTTCGAAATTTACGAAATTTCGGAAATTTCGTAGGTTTCGAGGGTCATCGAATTTTTTTTGCTATCGAAATTCGAAACCTTGCTTGTAGTGCGCCTTGCTCACCCGCTCCACCTCGTGCATCAGCTCGTGCGAGATGCCATGGTTCACAAGCTGCAACCAAAATCAATATGGTTAATCATGTCAAGAATCGCACTCATGCCTGCTTTCTAGAAATCATACATATATCATGAAGAAGAGAATCATCAAGCACTAGGTTCATAAAATCATTCTGCTATAAGAGAATTCCATGTGCGTGTGGCAGTGGCACCTCGAAGAAGCCCCAGTTCTCGCAGGCGTCGCGGATGACCTCCATGGCCGCGCCCCTCTCCTTGTCCTTGGTCTCCAGCTTCTCCATGTTGATCACTGGGAAGCTCAACGAGGCGGCAGCATTAGCCGGAATTGCCATCGCTCTCGATCTGATCTCTCTCACTCCCGCAATCTGTATGTGTGTTTGTGCTGCTGCTGGTTAGCTGAAGGCTGAAGCAGAGAGTGAGTGTGCGCTCTCAGGCCGGTGTCGAGTGCCCAATTTATAGGCGCGCAAGAGAGAAGTCCGGACTGCAATGACCTGGCCAGTACGTAGGAGATTACGACACACTTAAGTAGTTAATTACTCCTACTTTGGTCAATCAATACGGAATGGGGAGCAAAGCTGTCTGGACGTGCAAAATAACAGGGACGAAAGCAACCGAGATATGCCCCAGTTAGCTGATCGGATCAACGTGCGCGCCGCAACTTCGTGTAGCTTACCTGATGTCTCCAAGGCATACTCTACGTACTAACTAAGTTGTCTCCAAGAATATCGCTTCTTGCTAATCAATATGCCGTGATGGAGACAGGAGCAATATGATAAGTATTGCTAGCTGATAGGCTGATAGTCTACGTTAGCCACTATTCTATGTATGTACCTAACCTAAGTAGTGTTGATGAAGTCTATGAAGTACGGATGGAGTTGTCTCTTACTTTACATGTTGATAATGACAGAGATTAGGCCTAGCACACCTGACCCAGGCCACATACTCCATAGTGGAGCTCTGCTGTCAACAAATATATGGTACTCCTCCAACATCGACCGATCACTTTGACTGCTGCTGTCCGGGGACACCAGTCGATCGTGTCTGAAACAAGGCACGTAACGCGATATATCCATGGATGGATAAGCAGCTAGAGCCTAGAGCGAGAGCTAGTAACTTCCAGCGCTTACCCGATGTCTGTCCCACTCAGCAACAGCCAGCAGCAGTAGCTAAAATAGCATGTAGATCACTTATTGTCCAGACTCCTGTGTGCCGGTCGACTTAAAGCGGGAATGGGAGCACCAGTTGCTGCACTCCTGTACGCATCAAAGCTGCATGGTGCTTTGCAGCTGGACCACTAGACCCCGGCCATGTCCCAGATCCACCCATCGATGGACAGCTCGAGCTAGCGTCTTCGTCATCCCTCGTCTCATCTCTCTTCTCCCTAGTCGTAACCTTTCCTTTCTCCTTTCGCCCTCATGGTAGGGGCCGGGTTAAATTAAGTTCCCTTCTCCAGACATCAGGATAAGTTTTAGGACAATGCCATGAACTGCTCAAAAGAACAGCGGATGGATGGGAAAACATTGATCGAGCTCTATGCATCACCGGGAAACACACCACGAGCACATGGCTCTGGCACCTTTCGTGGGAGTGTGTTTGGTCTATGTCCAAATTTGCCATGCGAAAATTTAGCTACTCCCTCTGTAACTTGCGACAATTATTCAATTAATTTGGATCCGAGAAGTAGCTAATATCTCGAAAAAAGAGAGTGAATTCCATATTTTACCCCTTAGGTAAGCATTTGTGACGCTAATTACCCCGTCGAGTGGAAATTCGTAAAGAATACCAATTTTAGAAACTTTGGACCCTCGTTTTCTGATGTGTGTCCATTAGGCAAGGTTTGAGGTGACGCCGGGAGTCTAAAAATATCTGAATTCGACGAGGAATTGAACAGATGGACAAGAAAAGTCTGGACATGATCGTCAATGATCCCTCCGATCTTTACACATTTTTATACGAATCATTGACACAACATGTCGATCCTATCTACCATAAACAAGCAAATAGAAAACTAGGATAAAAACGTGTTAAAAGTCTCAAAAATCTGATATTTCAATCGAAATTCCACTAAACGGAGTAATATGTGTCATAAATGTACAACTATAGGGTGAAAAGTAAAAAGTAGCTAAAACTTGGTTAAGGTTTAGCTTGCGACAAGTTGCTAACACTGGCTAAAAATATGAACTAGAGTTTCTTAACTTCACCATTGTGCATACATTAGGAAAGATGATTTCTAGCTGGAAGGGACAAGGGCACACATATTTGTGACACCCGATTAAGTTTTAATTGGCAAATTTGAGTGGCCCATGTGTTTAGGCCTAATTGATGTAAAGAGAGTCCACGCGTGCAGCTTTTGGCGGAGAGTGCATGACTCACTCATCCCACCTCCCCATGCTTTTTTATTTTGATTTGTAATTTTAATCTATTATATCTTCTAAAATTGAAAGTCTAATTTATGTTTGGACTGCGATAACTGTTACTATTGTGACAATTAGCAAAACAACCGAACGACCCCCCCCCCCTCCTCCTTTGATCCCAGCCACCTCCTGAACGACCCACCTCCCTTCGATCGAACTTCCATCGCACGTCACGCAGGACCTCCCGAGAAACCTTCTTCTTTCATAGATCACACGCGTCCACCCCGAGCAAACAACAGAAGTTACCGGGTATCTTAAAAAAATATGCCCCAATGGTCAAAGTTACCATAGTGTTTGTACCTAAGTTATCAGGTATGCACGTGCGTATGTAACCATGCTATTTACACATCAATTTCGGGGGGGGGGGGGGGGGGTATTTTCACCAATTTTCTTCCCAATGATCAAAGTTACCACGGTGTTTTCACCTAAGTTATCAGGTCTCTTGTGCATATATAACCATGCCACTTACATTGAATATACCCCGTGTGGTATACAAAAGTTGTCATGTTGCTGGTGTGTAAGTTATCGTGGTGGTGATGGAGAATTTACCATGGAAATTCTTTTGTATCGATTCATGGGCTATATAGCATGTGAGGGAATTCAGTTCAGGAGCCAACAAACTCTACAAAAGTGTTAGGTTCAATGTACTAGGGCCTATTGTTGGGGAACGTTGCATGGGAAATAAAAAAAATTACGAACACCGAAGATCTATCTATGGAGATGCATAGCTACGAGAGGGGGAGTGTATCTACACACCCTTGTAGATCGCTAAGCGGAAGCGTATATAACGCGGTTGATGTAGTCATACTCTTCACGATCCAATCACGATCCGAGCCGATCTAGCGCCGAACGGACGGCACCTCCGCGTTCAGCACACGTGCGGCTCGATGACGTTTCCTCCTTCTTGATCCAGCAAGCGAGAGAGGAGAAGTAGATGGGATCTCAACCAGCATGACAGCGTGCTGGAGATGGTGGTGGAGCAATCCCGGTAGGGCTTTGCCAAGCGCTACCGCAGATAAGATCCAAGGAGAAAACGGAGTAACGGGAGAGGGAGGGTTGCCACCGGGGCGTGGGAATTGGTGTGTTCAGCCTCTCCCTCTCCCCCCACTATATATAGGAGGCAAGGGGGAGGGTTGGGTCGCAGCCCTAGCCCCTCCTCCAAGGATTGGGCGTGGGCCTAGGGAGGTTTCCTCCCTCCTGAAGGCACCTAGGAGGGTGCCTTCCCCCTTTAGGACTCTTCCTCCTCCACCTCTCCTTGGCGCATGGGCCTCTTGGGACTGGTACCCCTGGCCCATATAGACCAAGATGCACCCCCTTCAGTCCATGTGGGCCCCCGGGGCAGGTGGACCCCCCTCCCCGGTGGACCCTCGTACCCCTTTCGGCACTCCAAGTACAATACCGATAATGACCGAAACTTTTCCGACGACCAAAACAGGACTTCCTATATATAAATCTTTACCTTCAGACCATTCCGGAGCTCCTCATGACGTCCGGGGTCTCATCCAGGACTCCGAACAACATTCGATCACCAACGCACATATCCCAATACTACTCTAGCGTCACCGAACGTTAAGTGTGCGGAACCTACGGGTTCAAGAATCGTGTAGACATGACCAAGACACCTCTCCGGTCAATAACCAATAGCGGGACCTGGATGCCCATATTGGTTCCTATATATTCCACGAAGATCTTTATCGGTCGAACCACGATGCCAAGGATTCAATCAATCCCGTATGTCGTTCCCTTTGTCCAGCGGTATGTTACTTGCCCGAGATTCGATCATCGGTATCTCCATGCCTAGTTCAATCTCGTTACCGGCAAGTCTCTTTACTCGTTCCGTAACACAAGATCCCGTGACTAACTCCTTAGTCACATTGCTTGTAAGCTTCTTGTGATGTTGTATTACCGAGAGGGCCCAGAGATACCTCTCCATCATATGGAGTGACAAATCCCAGTCTCGATCCATGCCAACCAACAGATACCCTCGGAGATACCTATAGAGTACCTTTATGATCACCCAGTTACGAAGTGACATTTGATACACACAAGGCATTCCTCCGGTGTCTGGGAGTTGCATGATCTCATGGTCATAGGAATAGATACATGACATGAAGAAAGCAGTAGCAATAAACTAATACGATCAAATGCTATGCTTACGGTTGGGTCTTGTCTATCACAGCATTCTCCTAATGATGTGATCCCATTATCAAATGAAAACTCATGTCTATGGTCAAGAAACCTTGACCATCTTTGATTAATGAGCTAGTCTAGTAGAGGCTCACTAGGGACACGGTGTTGTCTATGTATCCACACATGTATCTGAGTTTCCGATCAATACAATTCTAGCATGGATAATAAACGATTATTATGAACAAGGAAATATGATAATAACCACTTTATTATTGCCTCTAGGGCATATTTCCAACAGTCTTCCACTTGCACTAGAGTCAATAATCTAGTTCACATCGCCACGTGATTTACATTGTAATGAATCTAAAACCCATAGAGTTCTGGTGTTGATCATGTTTTGCTCGTGAGAGAGGTTTAGTCAGCGGGTCTGCAACATTTAGATCCGTATGTACTTTGCAAATATTTATGTCCTCCTCCTTGATGTAATCGCGGATAGAATTGAAGCGGTGCTTTATATGTCTGGTCCTCTTGTGAAACCTGGGCTCTTTGGCTAGAGCAATAGCGCTAGTGTTATCACACAAGAGAGTCATCGGATCTAGTGCACTGGGCACAACTCCGAGATCTGTCATGAACTGGTTCATCCAGACTCCTTCCTTCGTCGCTTCCAAAGCAGCTATGTACTCTGCTTCACATGTAGAATCTGCTACCACGCTTTGCTTGGAACTGCACCAGCTTACCGCTCCTCCATTCAGAATAAATATGTATCCGGTTTGAGATTTAGAGTCATCCGGATCTATGTCAAATCTAGCATCGACGTAACCTTTACGACGAACTCTTGATCACCTCCATAAACGAGAAACATTTCCTTAGTCCTTTTCAAGTACTTGAGGATATTCTTGACCGCTGTCTAGTGTTCCACTCTTGGATCACTTTGAAACCTTCCGGCCATACTTATGGCAAGGCTGACATCTGGTCTTGTGCATAGCATTGCATACATGATAGAGCCTATGGCTGAGGCATAAGGGATGACACTCATCTTTTCTCTATCCTCTGTAGTCGCTGGGCATTGAGTCTTACTCAACTTCACACATTGCAGGACAGGCAAGAACCCTTTCTTGGACTCATCCATTTTGAAC
The DNA here is from genome assembly GCA_039707655.1 of Elymus sibiricus. Classification (NCBI taxonomy): domain Eukaryota; kingdom Viridiplantae; phylum Streptophyta; class Magnoliopsida; order Poales; family Poaceae; genus Elymus; species Elymus sibiricus. Next base: position 370,583,080 of record CM077673.1, on the reverse strand, counting down.
TTCTTCAAAACCATGTCAAGGTATGTGCTCTGCGAAAGTCCTATCAAGCGTCTTGATCTATCTCTATAGATTTTGATGCCTAATATGTAAGAAGCTTCTCCGAGGTCTTTCATTGAAAAACTCTTGTTCAAATATATCTTCACGCTTTCCAAAAGTTCTATATTGTTTCCAATCAGCAATATGTCATCCACATATAATATTGGAAACGCTATAGAGCTCCCACTCACTTTCTTGAAAATACAAGCTTCTCAAAAAACTTTATGAACCCAAACGCTTTGATCACGTCATAAAAACGAAGATTCCAACTCCGAGATGCTTGCACCAGTCCATAAATGGATCGCTGGAGCTTGCATACGCTGTCAGCATTTTTAGGATCGACAAAACCTTCCGGTTGCATCATATAAAACTCTTCCTTAAGGAAACCATTAAGGAACGCTGTTTTGACATCCATCTGCCAGATCTCGTAATTGAAAAATGCAGTTATTGCTAACATAATCCTGACGGAGTTAAGCATCGCTACGGGAGAGAAAGTCTCATCGTAGTTAACTCCTTGAACTGGTGAAAACCCTTTTGCAACAAGTCGAGCTTTATGGATAGTGGCATTACCGTCTGCGTCCGCCTTTTTCTTAAAGATCCATTTATTCTGTATGGCCTTACGATCATATGGTAAGTCCTCCAAAGTCCACACTTTGTTCTCATACATGGATCCTATCTCGGATTTCATGGCCTCTAGCCATTTGTTGGAATCCGGGCCCACTATTGCTTCTTCATAGCTCGTAGGTTCACTGTTGTCTAACAACATGACCTCCAAGACAGGATTGCCATACCACTCAGGGGCGGTACGAGTCCTTGTCGACCTAAGAGGCTCAGTAGTAGCTTGATCTGAAGTTTCATAATCATCATCATTAGCTTCCTCTTCATTTGGCGTAGGCGCCGCAGAAACATCTTTCTGTGTCGTGCTACTCTCCAACTGAAGTGACGGTTCAACAACCTCATCAAGTTCTACCTTCCTCCCACTCAATTCTTTCGAGAGAAACTCCTTCTCCAGAAAGGATCCATTCTTGGCAACAAAGACTTTGCCTTCAGATCTGAGATAGAAGGTGTACCCAACTGTTTCCTTAGGGTATCCTATGAAGACACACTTGTCCGCTTTGGGTTCGAGCTTAGCAGGCTGAAGCCTTTTAGCATCCTTAAACTCTAAGAAATGACAGCTTAGGTTTCTCGCCAAACCATAATTCATACGGTGTCGTCTCAACGGATTTAGATGGTGCCCTATTTAAAGTGAATGTAGTTGCCTCTAACGCATAACCCCAAAACGATAGTGGCAAATCAGCAAGAGACATCATAGATCGCACCATATCCAATAGAGTACGATTACGACGTTCGGACACACTATTACACTATGCTATTCCAAGTGGTGTGGGTTCTGGAACAATTTCCACATTGTGTTGCATAACAAACTCGTAACTCAGATATTCACCTCCACGATCATATCGTAGACATTTTATCTTCTTGTCACGATGATCTTCAACTTCACTCTGATATTGCTTTAACTTTTCAAAAAATTCAGACTTGTGTTTCATCAAGTAAATATATCTGTATCTACTCAAATCATCTGTGAAGGTAAGATAATAACGATATCCACCGCGTGCATCAACACTCATTGGACTGCATATATCAATATGTATTATTTCCAATAAGTGACTTGCCCGTTCCATCGTACCGGAAAACGAGGTCTTAGTCATCTTGCCCATGAGGCATGATTCGCATGTCTCAAGCGATTCAACATCGAGTGAGTCCAAAGATCCATCGGCATTGAGCTTCTTCATGCGCTTTACACCAATATGACCTAAGAAGCAGTGCCACAAGTATGTGGTATTATCATTATTAACTTTGCATCTTTTGGCATCAATATTATGAACATGTGTATCACTACGATCGAGATTGAATAAACCATTCACATTGGGTGCATGACCATAGATGGTATTATCCATGTAAACAGAACAACCATTATTCTCTGACTTAAATGAATAATCATATTGCACTAAACACGATATAATCATGTTCATGCTCAACGTAGACACCAAATAACATTTATTTAGGTTCAAAACTAATCCCGAAGGTAGAGGGAGCGTGCAATGGTGATCACATCAACCTTGAAAACACTTCCAACACACATCGTCACCTCTCCCTTAGCTAGTCTCTGTTTATTCTACAGCTTTTGTTTCGAGTTACCAATATTAGCAACTGAACCGGTATCTAATACCCAGGTGCCACTAGGAGTACTAGTAAGGTACACATCAATAATACGTATATCAAATATACTTTCGTTGACGTTGTCAGCCTTCTTATCTACCAAGTATTTGGGGTAGTTTCGCTACCAGTGGCCGTTCCCCTTACAATAGAAGCACTTAGTATCGGGTTTGGGTTCAACGTTGGGTTTCTTCATTGGAGCGGCAACTGGCTTGCCATTCATGAAGTTTCCCTTCTTGCCCTTGCCCTTCTTGAAACTAGTGGTCTTACCATCAACACTTGATGCTCCTTCTTGATTTCTACCTCCGCGGCCTTAAGTACCGCGAATAGCTCCGGGATCATCATCTCCATCCCTTGCATGTTATAGTTCATCACAAAGCTCTAGTAGCTTGGTCATAGTGACTGGAGAACTCTGTCAATCACTATCTTATCTGGAAGATTAACTCCCACTTGATTCAAGCGATTGTAGCACCCAGACATTCTGAGTACATGCTTACAGACTAAGCTGTTCTCCTCCATCTTGTCGGCAAAGAACTTGTCAGAGGTCTCATACCTCTCGACACGGGCATGAGCCTGAAATACCAATTTCAGCTATTGGAGCATCTCATATGCTCCATGGCATTCAAAACGTCTTTGGATCCCCGATTCTAAGCCGCAAAGCATGGCGCACAAAAACTATAAAGTAGTCATCAGAACATGTCTGCTAGACGTTCACAACATCCACAGACGACGTTTGAGGGGATGGCGCACCGAGTGGTGCATCAAGGACATAAGCCTTCTGTGCAGCAATAAGGATAATCCTCAGATCACGGACCTAGTCCGCATAATTGCTACCAACATCTTTCAACTTAGTTTTCTCTAGGAACGTATCAAAATACAGGGGAGCTACAGCGCGAGCTACAACATAATTTTGCAAAGACAACTTTTAGACTATGTTCATGATAATGAGTTCAATTAATCATATTACTAAAGAACTCCCACTCAAATCAACATCCCTCAGGTTGTCTAAGTGTGACATGATCCAAATCCACCAACCCAAGTCCGATCATCACGTGAGACGAGGTGGTTTCAATGGTGAACATCTCCATGTTGATCATGTCTACTATATGACTCATGTTCGACCTTTTGGTCTCCTGTGTTCCGAGGCCATGTCTGTACATGCTAGGCTCGTCCAGGTTAACCCAAGTATTCAGCGTGTGTAAATCTGGATTACACCCGTTGTATGCGAACGTAGAGACACCCGATTGATACGTCCATTTTGCATCATGCTTTTATATCGATATTTATTGCATTATGGGCTGTTAATACACATTTTGGTACAATACTTATGCCTTTTCTCTCTTATTTTACAAGGTTTACATGAAGAGGGAGAATGCCGGCAGCTAGAATTCTGGAATGGAAAAGGAGCAAATCTGAGATACCTATTCTGCACAACTCCAAAAGTCCTGAAAATCTACGAAGAATTATTTTTGAATATATAAAAAAATATTGGGCAAAAGAAATACCAGAGGGGACCTACCAGGGAGTCACAAGCCAGGGGGGCGCGCCCTACCCCCCTGGGCGCGCCCCTGTGGCTTGTGGGCCCCCTGGCAGGCCTCTGGTGCCCATCTTCTGCTATATGGAGGGTTTTAACCTGGAAAAAATCATATGGGAGCTTTCGGGACGAAGCGCCGCCGTCTCGAGGCGGAACTTGGACAGAACCAATCTAGGACTCCGGCGGAGCTGTTCTGCCGGGGAAACTCTCCCCCCCCCCCGGAGGGGGAAATCGAAGCCATCGTCATCACCAACAATCCTCTCATCGAGAGGGGGTCAATCTCCATCAACATCTTCACCAGCACCATCTCCTCTCCAAACCCTAGTTCATCTCTTGTATCCGATCTTTGTCTCAAACCTCAGATTGGTACCTGTGGGTTGCTAGTAGTATTGATTACTCCTTGTAGTTGATGCTAGTTGGTTTACTTGGTGGAAGATCATATGTTCAGATCCTTAATGATAATTAATACTCCTCTGATTATGAACATGAATATGCTTTGTGAGTAGTTACGTTTGTTCCTAAGGACATGGGATAAGTCTTGTTATAAGTAATGATGTAAATTTGGTATTCATTCGATATTTTGGTGAGATGTATGTTGTCTCTCCTCTAGTGGTGTTATGTGAACGTCGACTACATGACACTTCACCATTATTTGGGCCTAGAGGAAGGCATTGGGTAGTAATAAGTAGATGATGGGTTGCTGGTGTTGGGGAACGTTGCATGGGAAACAAAAAATTTCCTACGCACACACAAGATCTATCCATGGTGATGAGCATCTACGAGAGGGAGAGTGAATCTACATACCCTTGTAGATCGCTAAGCGGAAGCGTTAAGAAACGCGGTTGATGTAGTCGAACGTCTTCGCGATCCAAATCGCCGAGTGTCCCACGATCTCATCACGATCCATCTCGCGATCCAATCTCGATCCGTCCCACGATCCCATCACGATCTGTCCCGCAATCAAATCATGAATCGTCTCGCGATCCTGATCACGGTCCTTCCGATCTAGCGCCGAACGGACGGCACCTCCGCGTTCAGCACACGTACAGCTCGATGACGATCTCCGCCTCCTTGATCCAGCAAGAGAGAGAGTTGAGAGGTAGAAGAGTTCTCCGGCGGCGTGACGGTGCGGCGGCTATGGTTGTGGAACAATTCCGGCAGGGCTTCGCCTAAGCACCGCTGAAACTGGACTAGAGGAGAAACCGATCTAGATGAAGTAGAGGGAGCACGTGGCAATTAGGGTTATTTTTCTCCTATAAATCCTCTAGTATATATAGGAGGGAGGGAGGGGAGGAGGCAGCCTCAAACCCTCAAGGGCTGGCCGAAATTTGGAGGTGGAGGAGGTGGACTCCTCCACTTCAATCCTAGTCCAAATAGGACACCTTCCATATTTGGTCTCCCTTCCCTTTTCTTTGGGGTTTTTCCTTTCCCACTTATTCCTAGCCGCATGGGCCTTGTAGGGCTGGTTTGCCCAGCCCACTAAGGGCTGGTGAAACCCCCTTCAGGCCCATGTGGCCTCCCGGCGTGGGTGGCCCCTCCCGATGGCCCTCCGGTACTCCCGGTACACTACCGGAAATACCCGAAACTTTTCCGGTGGCCAAAACGGGACTTCCTATATATCAATATTTACCTCCGGACCATTCCGGAGCTCCTCGTGATGTCCGGGATCTCATCCGGGACTCCGAACAACCTTCGGTCACCAATCATACATAACTCAATTCTACCGAAACGTCACCGAACCTTAAGTGTGCAGACCCTACGGGTTCGAGAACTATGTAGACATGACCGAGACACCTCTACGGCCAATAACCAATAGAGGGACCTGGATGCCCATATTGGTTCCTACATATTCTACGAAGATCTATATCGGTCGAACCTCTATGTCAAGGATTCAATTAATCCCGTATGTTGTTCCCTTTGTTCTTCGGTATGTTACTTGCCCGAGATTCGATTGTCGGTATCTCTATACCTAGTTCAATCTCGTTACCGGCAAGTCTCTTTACTCGTTCCGTAATACAAGATCTCGTGGCTAACACTTTAGTCACATTGCTTGCAAGGCTCATTGTGATGTTGTATTACCGAGTGGGCCCTGAGATACCTCTCCGTCACACGGAGTAACAAATCCCAGTCTTGATCCATGCCAACCCAACAGACACCCTCGGAGATACCTGTAGAGCACCTTTATAGTCACCCAGTTACGTTGCGACGTTTGATACACACAAGGTATTCCTCCGGTGTCAGTGAGTTGCATGATCTCATGGTCATAGGAACAGATACTTGACATGCAGAAAACAATAGCAATAAATTGACACGATCATATGCTACGTTTATAGTTTGGGTCTTGTCCATCACATCATTCTCCTAATGATGTGATCCCGTTATCAAATGACATCTCATGTCCATGGCTAGGAAACCTTCACCATCTTTTGATCAACGAGCTAGTTAACTAGAGGCTTACTAGGGACACAGTGTTGTCTATGTACCCACACATGTATTTGAGTTTCCAATCAATACAATTATAGCATGGATAATAAACGATTATCATGAACAAGGAAATATGATAATAACCAATTTATTATTGTCTCTAGGGCATATTTCCAATAGTCTCCCACTTGCACTAGAGTCAATAATCTAGTTCACATCATCATGTGATTTACATTGTTATGAATCTAACACCCAATGAGTTCTGGGGTTCGATCAGATCATGCTTTGCATGTGAGAGAGGTCTTTAGTCAATGGGTCTGCGACATTCAGATCCGTGTGTACTTTGCAAATCTCTATGTCATACTGTAGAGACTTCTACCACAATCCACTTGGAGCTATTCCAAATGGCTGCTCCACTATATGTATCCTGACTACTATTTAGAGTCGTCCGGATAGGTGTCAAAGCTTGCATCGACGTAACCCTTTACGACGAACTCTTTATCACCTCCATAATCGAGAAATATTTCCTTAGTCCTCTAGTTACTAAGGATAATCTTGACCGCTGTCCAATGATCCACTCCTGGATCACTCTTGTACCCCTTGACAGAATCATGGCAAGGCACACATCAGGTGCGGTACACAGCATGGCATACTATACAGAGCCTATGGATAAGGCATAGGGGACGACCTTCGTCCTTTCTCTTTCTTCTGCCGTGGTCGAGCTTTGAGTCTCACTCAACTCCACACCTTACAAATCAGGCAAGAACTCTTTCTTCGACTGATCCATTTTGAACTCTTTCAAAATCTTGTCAAGGTATGTACTCATTGAAAGTCTTATCAGACGTCTTGATCTATCTCTATAGATCTTGATGCCCAATATTTAAGTAGCTTCATTCTAGGTCTTCCTTTGAAAAACTCTTTTCAAACGACCTTTTATGCTTTCCAGAAATTCTACATCATTTCCGATCAACAATATGCCAACCACATATACTTATCAGAAATTCTATAGTGCTCCCACTCACTTTATTGTAAATACAAGTTTCTCATAAACTTTGTATAGACTCAAAAACTTTGATCACCTCATCAAAGCGTATATTCCAACTCCGAGATGCTTGCTCCAGTCCATAGAAGGATCGCTGGAGTTTGCATATATTTTAGCATCCTTAGGACTGACAAAACCTTCCGGTTGTATCACATACAACTTTTCCTTACGGATACCGTTAAGGAAACGATGTTTTGACATCCATCTGCCAGATTTCATAATTGAAAAATGCAGCAACTGCTAACATGATTCCAACAGACTTTGAGCATCGCTACGGGTGAGAAAGTCTCATCGTAGTCAACTCCTTGAACTTGTGATAAACCCTTTGCCACAAGTCGAGCTTTATAGACGGTGACATTACCGTCCGCGTCCGTCTTCCTTTTAAAGATCCATTTGTTCTGAATGGCCTTTCGCCCTTCAGGTAATACTTCCAAAGCCCATACTTTGTTTTCTTACATGGATCCCATCTCGGATTTCATGGTCTTAACCATTTCTCGGAATCCGGGCCCATCATCGCTTCTCCATAGCTCGTAGGTTCGGTGTTGTCCAACAACATGACCTCTAAGACAGGGTTGCCGTACCACTGAGGAGCAGTATGCGTCCTTGTCGACCCACGATGTTCGATAGTAACTTGATCCGAAGTTTCATGATCATCATCATTAACTTCCTTTTCAACTAACGTAGGCTCCACAGAAACAACTTTCTGCGCTGCGCTACTCTCAGGTTGAAGTAAAGGTTCAACAACCTCATCAAGTACTATCTTCCTCCCACTCAATCTTTCGAAACAAACTCTTTCTCGAGAAAAGACCCGTTTTAGCAACAAACACTTTGTGCTTGGATCTAAGATAGAAGGTTTACCCAACTGTTACGTTAGGGTATTCTATGAAGATGCATTTGTTCGCTTTGGGTTCGAGCTCATTAGGTGAAAACCCTTTTTCACATAAGCGTCGCAGCCCCAAACATTAAGAAATGACAGCTTAGGTTTCCGCCAAACCAAAATTCATATGGTGTCATCTCAACGGATTTAGATGGTGCCCCTTTTAAAGTGAATGTGGTTGTCTCTAATGCATAACCCTAAAACGATAGTGGTAAATCGATAAGAGACATCATAGTTCGCACCATATCCAATAGAGCATGACTACGACGTTCGGACACACCATCACACTATGGTGTTCCAGGTGGCGTGAGTTGTGAAACAACTTCCACATTGTCTTAAGTTGTATACCAAACTCGTAACTCAGATATTCACCTCCACGATCATATCGTAGACATTTTATCTTCTTGTCACGATGATCTCAAACTTCACTCTGATTTTGTTTGAACTTTTCAAACGTTTCAAACTTGTGTTTCATTAAGTAAATATACCCATATCTACTCAAATCATCAGTGAAGGTAGGAAAATAACGATATTCACCGCACACTATAATACTCACTGGACCGCATACATCAATATGTATCATTTCCAATAAGTCAATTGCCCGCTCCATCATACCGGAAAACGGGGTTTTAGTCATCTTGCCCATGAGGCATGGTCCGCATGTCTCAACTGATTCGAAATCGAATGAGTCCAAAGATCCATCAGCATGGAGTTTCTTCATGCGTTTTACACCAATATGACATCTAGTGGCAGTGCCACAAGTATGTGGTACTATCATTATTAACTTTGTATCTTTTGGCATCAATATTATGAACATGTGTATCACTACGATCAAGATTCAATAAACCACTCTTATTGGGTGTATGACCATTGAAGGTATTATTCATGTAAACAGAATAACCATTATTTCTTTTTAAATGAATAACCGTATTGCAATAAACATGATCTAATCACGTTCATGCTTAACGCAAACACCAAATAACATTTATTTAGGTTCATCACTAATCCTGAAGGTAGAGAGAGCGTGCGATGGTGATCACATCAACCTTGGAAACACTTCCAACACTCATCGTCACCTCACCCTTAGCTAGCTTCCGTTTATTCCGTAGCTTTAATTTCGAGTTACTAACATTTAGCAACCGAACCGGTATCTAATACCCAGGTGCTACTAGGAGTACTAGTAAGGTACACATCAATAACACGTATATCAAATATACTTCTGTCGACGTTGCTAACCTTCTTATCTACCAAGTATCTAGGGTTGTTCCACTTCAGCGACCGTTCTCCTCATAATAGAAGCACTTAGTATCGGGTTTGGGTTCAACCTTGGGTTTCTTCACTGGAGCAGCAACTGGCTTGCCATCCATGAAGTATCCCTCCTTGCCCTTGCCCTTCTCGAGACTAGTGGTTTCATCAACACTTGATGCTTCCTTCTTGATTTCTACCTTCGCGGTGTCAAACATTGCGAACAGCTCAGGGATCATCATCTCTGGCCTTTTATAGTTCATCACGAAGCTCTAGTAGCTTAGTGACAGTGACTTGGAGAGCTATATCAATCACTATCTTATCTGGAAGATCAACTCCCACTCGATTCAAGTGATTGTAGCACTCAAACAATTTGAGCACATGCTCAACGATCGAGCTATTCTCCATCATCTTGCAGGCAAAGAATCTTGTTGGAGGTCTCATACCTCTCAACATGGGCACGAGTCTGAGATCCCAATTTCAGCTCTTAAAACATCTCATATGTTCCGTGACGTTCAAAACGTTTTGGAGCCTCAGTTCTAAGCCGTAATGCATGACGCACTGAACTATTAAGTAGTCATCGGAACGTGCCTGTCAGATGTTCACAACATCTACAGACCACGCTAGAGGGGGTGGTGCACCGAGCGGTGCATTAAGGACATAAGCCTTCTGTGCAGCAATTTGAGGATAATCCTCAGATCACAGACCCAGTCCGCATTATTGCTACCATCATCTTTCAAATCTATTTCTCTAGGAACATATAAAAATTCAAGGGAGCTACAGCGCGATCTAGTAATCTACAACATAATTTGCAAAGACACTTTGACTATGTTCATGATAATGAGTTTAGTTAATCATATTACTTAAAACTCCCACTCAAATTGACATCCCTCCGGTCATTCGAGTGTCACATGATCCAAATTCACCAACTCAAGTCCGATCATCACGTGAGTTGAGGTGGTTTCAATGGTGAACATCTTCATGTTGATCATATCTACTATATGACTCATGTTCGACCTTTCGGTCTCTTGTGTTCCGAGGCCATGTCTGTACATGCTAGGCTCGTCAAGTTTAACCCGAGTGTTCCGCACGTGCAACATGGCTTACACCCGTTGTATGCGAACGTAGAGTCTATCACACCCGATCATCACGGCGTGTCTCGAAACGACGAACTTTCGCAACGGTGCACATTCGGGGAGAACACAATTTATCTTGAAATTTAAGTGAGGGATCACCTTATAATGCTACCGTCGTCCTAAGCAAAATAAGATGCATAAAAGGATTAACATCACATGCAAATCATAAGTGACATGATATGGCCATGAACTCGTGCTTTTGATCTCCATCTCCAAAGCACCGGCATGATCTCCATCGTCACCGGCATGACACCATGATCTCCATCATCTTGATCTCCATCAACGTGTCGGCATGAGGTTGTCGCGCCGACTGTTGCTTCCACGACTATTGCTAACGTTTAGCGATAAAGTAAAACATTACATAGCGCTTAATGATTGACACGCAGGTCATACAATAATTAAAGACAACTCTATGGCTCCTGCCAGTTGCCGTACTCATCGACATGCAAGTCGTGATATTCTATACAACACATGATCATCTCATACATCACATATATCTCATCATGTAATTGGCCATATCACATCACAACATACCCTGCAAAAACAAGTTAGACGTCCTCTAATTGTTGTTGCATGTTTTACGTGGCTGCTATGGGTATCTAGCAAGAACGATTCTTACCTACGCAAAAACCACAACGGTGATATAAAAGTTGCTATTTCACCTTCAACAAGGACCGCCTCTGTCGAATCCGATTCAACTAAAGTGGGAGAGACAGACACCCGCTAGCCATCTTATGCAACAAAGTTACATGTCAGTCGATGGAACCGGTCTCTCGTACGTGGACGAGTAAGGTTGGTCCGAGCCGCTTCATCCCACAATACCGCTGAATCAAGAAAAGACTAAGGAGGGAAGCAATCTGAATATCAACGCCCACAAACTCCTTTGTGTTCTACTCGAGATCTCATCTACGCATAGACCTAGCTCTGATACCACTGTTGGGGAACGTTGCATGGGAAACAAAAAATTTCCTACGCACACACAAGATCTATCCATGGTGATGAGCATCTACGAGAGGGAGAGTGAATCTACATACCCTTTTAGATCGCTAAGCGGAAGCGTTAAGAAACGTGGTTGATGTAGTCGAACGTCTTCGCGATCCAAATCGCCGAGTGTCCCGCGATCTCATCACGATCCATCTCGCGATCCAATCTCGATCCGTCCCACGATCCCATCACGATCCGTCCCGTGATCAAATCATGAATCGTCTCGCGATCCTGATCACGGTCCTTCCGATCTAGCGCCGAACGGACGGCACCTCCGCGTTCAGCACACGTACAGCTCGATGACGATCTCCGCCTCCTTGATCCAGCAAGAGAGAGAGCGGAGAGGTAGAAGGGTTCTCCGGCGGCGCGACGGTGCGGCGGCTATGGTGGTGGAACAATTCCGGCAGGGCTTCGCCTAAGCACCGCTGAAACTGGACTAGAGGAGAAACCGATCTAGATGAAGTAGAGGGAGCACGTGGCAATTAGGGTTATTTTTCTCCTCTAAATCCTCTAGTATATATAGGAGGGAGGGAGGGGAGGAGGCAGCCTCAAACCCTCAAGGGCTGGCCGAAATTTGGAGGTGGAGGAGGTGGACTCCTCCACTTCAATCCTAGTCCAAATAGGACACCTTCCATATTTGGTCTCCCTTCCCTTTTCTTTGGGGTTTTTCCTTTCCCACTTATTCCTAGCCGCATGGGCCTTGTAGGGCTGGTTTGCCCAGCCCACTAAGGGCTGGTGCAACCCCCTTCAGGCCCATGTGGCCTCCCGGCGTGGGTGGCCCCTCCCGATGGCCCTCCGGTACTCCCGGTACACTACCGGAAATACCCGAAACTTTTCCGGTGGCCAAAACGGGACTTCCTATATATCAATCTTTACCTCCGGACCATTCCGGAGCTCCTCGTGATGTCCGGGATCTCATCCGGGACTCCGAACAACCTTCGGTCACCAATCATACATAACTCAATTCTACCGAAACGTCACCGAACCTTAAGTGTGCAGACCCTACGGGTTCGAGAACTATGTAGACATGACCGAGACACCTCTACGGCCAATAACCAATAGCGGGACCTGGATGCCCATATTGGTTCCTACATATTCTACGAAGATCTATATCGGTCGAACCTCTATGTCAAGGATTCAATTAATCCCGTATGCTGTTCCCTTTGTTCTTCGGTATGTTACTTGCCCGAGATTCGATTGTCGGTATCTCTATACCTAGTTCAATCTCGTTACCGGCAAGTCTCTTTACTCGTTCCGTAATACAAGATCTCGTGGCTAACACTTTAGTCACATTGCTTGCAAGGCTCATTGTGATGTTGTATTACCGAGTGGGCCCTGAGATACCTCTCCGTCACACGGAGTAACAAATCCCAGTCTTGATCCATGCCAACCCAACAGACACCCTCGGAGATACCTGTAGAGCACCTTTATAGTCACCCAGTTACGTTGCGACGTTTGATACACACAAGGTATTCCTCCGGTGTCAGTGAGTTGCATGATCTCATGGTCATAGGAACAGATACTTGACATGCAGAAAACAATAGCAATAAATTGACACGATCATATGCTACGTTTATAGTTTGGGTCTTGTCCATCACATCATTCTCCTAATGATGTGATCCCGTTATCAAATGACATCTCATGTCCATGGCTAGGAAACCTTCACCATCTTTTGATCAACGAGCTAGTTAACTAGAGGCTTACTAGGGACACAGTGTTGTCTATGTACCCACACCGGTATTTGAGTTTCCAATCAATACAATTATAGCATGGATAATAAATGATTATCATGAACAAGGAAATATGATAATAACCAATTTATTATTGTCTCTAGGGCATATTTCCAACAGCTGGAGTGACAGAAGCTTAAACCCTAGTTTATGCGTTGCTTCGTAAGGGGCTGATTTGGATCCATATGTTTCATGCTATGGTTAGATTTATCTTAATTCTTCTTTCGTAGTTGCGGATGCTTGCGAGAGAGGTTAATCATAAGTGGGAGGCTTGTCCAAGTAAGGGCAGCACCCAAGCACCGGTCCACCCACATATCAAATTATCAAAGTAACGAACGTGAATCATATGAGCATGATGAAAACTAGCTTGACAGAAATTCCCATGTGTCCTCGGGAGTGCTTTGCTTTATATAAGAGTTTGTCCAGGCTTGTCCTTTGCTACAAAAAGGATTGGGCCACCTTGCTGCACATTTGTTACATTTGTTACTTGCTATCCGTTACGAATTATCCTATCACAAAACTATCTGTTACCGATAATTTCAGTGCTTGCAGAGAATACCTTACTGAAAACCGCTTGTCATTTCCTTCTGCTCCTCGTTGGGTTCGACACTCTTACTTATCGAAAGGACTACGATAGATCCCCTATACTTGTGGGTCATCAAGATTCTTTTCTGGCGCCGTTGCCGGGGAGTGAAGCGCCTTTGGTGAGTGGAACTTGGTAAGGAAAAATTTATATAGTGTGCTGAAATTTACTGTCACTTGTTACTATGGAAAATAATCCTTTGAAGGGTTTGTTCGGGGTATCTTCACCTCGACCTGAAGCACAAAGAGATGCTCCTCAACCTACTGCACCTACTGGAAATATTTATTATGAAATTCCTTCGGGTATGATAGAGAAACTGCTAGCTAATCCTTATGCAGGAGATGGAACACTACATCCTGATTTGCATCTAATCTATGTGGATGAAGTTTGTGGATTATTTAAGTTTGCAGGTTTGCCCGATGATGATGTCAAGAATAAGGTCTTTCCTTTATCTTTGAAGGAGAAGGCATTGACATGGTATAGGCTATGTGATGATATTGGATCATGGAACTACAACCGATTGAAATTGGAATTTCATCAGAAGTTTTATCCTATGCATCTGGTTCATCGTGATCGGAATTATATTTATAATTTTTGGCCTCGTGAAGGAGAAAGAATCGCTCAAGCTTGGGGGAGGCTTAAGTCAATGTTATATTCATGCCCCAATCATGAGCTTCCGAGAGAAATTATTATTCAGAATTTTTATGCTCGGCTTTCTCGTAATGATCAATCCATGCTCGATACTTCTTATGTTGGTTCCTTTATGAAGAAAGATATTGAATTCAAATGGGACTTATTGGAAAGAATTAAACGCAACTCTGACGATTCGGAACTCGACGAAGGTAAGGAGTCAGGTATAAACCTTAAGTTCGATTGGGTTAAATCATTTATAGACACTGATGCTTTTCGTGAATTTAGCACTAAATATGGACTGGACTCTGAGATAGTAGCTTCTTTCTGTGAATCTTTTGCTACTCATGTTGATCTCCCTAAGGAGAAGTGGTTTAAATATCATCCTCCCATTGAAGTTAAAGTAGTTGAACCTATTAAAGTTGAAGAAGAAACTATTATTTATAATGCTGACCCTGTTATTCCTACTGCTTATATTGAGAAACCACCCTTCCCTGTGAGAATAAAGGAACATGCTAAAGCTTCAACTGTGGTTCGTAAGAGTTGTACTAGAACACCTACGCCCCCGGAACAAATTAAAGTTGAACCTAGTATTGCTATGGTTAAAGATCTCTTGGTTGATAATATTGATGGGCATGTTATTCATTTCTGTGATGAAGCTGCTAGAATTGCTAGACCTGATACTAAAGGTAAACATAGACCTATTGTTGGCGTGCCTGAGAACATTGTTATCATGGCTTATGTGATGTGGGTGCTAGTGTGAGTGCAATTCCCTTTACCTTATACCAACAAATTATGAATGATATTGCACCAGCTGAATTAGAGGGAATTGATGTTACCATTAAGCTTGCTAATAGAGATACTATTGCACCAATTGGGATTGTTAGAGATGTTGAAGTCTTGTGTGGGAAAATAAAGTATCCTACTGATTTTCTTGTTCTTGGTTCCCCACAAGATGATTTTGTCCCATTATATTTGGTAGACCTTTCTTGAATACCGTTAATGCTAAGATAGATTGTGAGAAAGAAACTGTTACTGTAAGTTTTGGGGATGTGTCTCATGAGTTCAATTTCTCTAAATTTCATAGACAACCCCATGACAAAGAATTGCCTAGTAAAGATGAAATTATTGGTCTTGCTTCTATTGCTGTGCCTCCTACTGATCCTTTAGAACAATATTTGCTAGACCATGAAAATGATATGCATATGAATGAAAGGAATGAAATAGATAAGATTTTCTTTGATCAGCAGCCTATTTTGAAACACAACCTGCCTGTTGAAATACTTGGGGATCCTCCTCCACCCAAGGGTGATCCCGTGTTTGAGCTTAAACAATTACCTGATACTCTGAAATATGCTTATCTTGACGAAAAGGAGATATATCCTGTTATTATTAGTTCTAACCTTTCAGAGCATGAACAAAAGAGATTATTGAAAACTCTGAGGAAGCACCGTGCTACTATTGGATATACTCTTGATGACCTTAAGGGCATTAGTCCCACTCTATGTCAGCATAAAATTAATATGGAGCCTGATGCTAAACCAGTTGTTGATCACCAACGACGGTTAAATCCTAAAATGAAAGAAGTGGTAAGAAATGAAATACTAAAGCTTCTGGAGGCAGGTATAATTTATCCTATTGCTGATAGTAGATGGGTTAGTCCCGTTCATTGTGTCCCTAAAAAGGGATGTATTACTGTTGTCCCTAATGATAAAAATGAATTGACCCCGCAAAGAATTGTTACAGGTTATAGAATGGTAATTGATTTTAGGAAATTAAATAAAGCTACTAGGAAAGATCATTATCCTCTACCTTTTATCGATCAAATGCTAGAAAGACTATCCAAACATACGCATTTTTGCTTTCTAGATGGTTACTCTGGTTTCTCTCAAATACCTGTGTCAAAAGAGGATCAAGAAAAAACCACTTTTACTTGTCCTTTCGGTACCTTTGCTTATAGACGTATGCCTTTTGGTTTATGCAATGCATCTGCTACCTTTCAAAGATGTATGATGGCTATATTCTCTGACTTTTGTGAAAAGATTGTTGAGGTTTTCATGGATGAATTTTCCATTTACGGAACTTCTTTTGATGATTGCTTGAGCAACCTTGATCGAGTTTTGCAGAGATGCGAAGAAACTAATCTTGTCTTGAATTGGGAAAAGTGTCACTTTATGGTTAATGAAGGTATTGTCTTGGGGCACAAAATCTCCAAAAGAGGTATTGAGGTTGATAAAGCTAAATTGATGCTATTGAAAAAATGCCGTGCCCTACGGATATCAGAGGTATAAGAAGCTTCCTTGGTCATGCTGGTTTCTATAGGAGGTTTATTAAAGACTTCTCTAAGATTTCTAGGCCTCTCACTAATCTTTTGCAAAAAGATGTTCCATTCGTTTTTGATGATGATTGTGTAGAAGCATTTGAAATTCTTAAGAATGCCTTGATTTCCGCAGCTGTTGTTCAACCACCTGATTGGAACCTACCCTTTGAAATTATGTGTGATGCTAGTGATTATGCTGTTGGCGTTGTTCTAGGACAAAGAGTTGATAAGAAATTAAATGTTATCCATTATGCTAGTAAAACTCTAGACAGTGCTCAAAGAAATTATGCTACCACTGAAAAGGAATTTTTAGCAGTTGTGTTTGCTTGTGATAAGTTCAGACCTTATATTGTTGATTCCAAAGTAAGTGTTCACACTGATCATGCTGCTATTAAATATCTTATGGAAAAGAAAGATGCTAAACCTAGACTTATTAGATGGGTTCTCTTGCTACAAGAATTTGATTTGCATATTATTGATAGAAAGGGTGCTGAGAACCCCGTAGCAGACAACTTGTCGAGGTTAGAAAATGTTCTTGATGACCCACTACCTATTGATGATAGCTTTCCTGATGAACAATTAACTGTCATAAACGCTTCGCGTAATGCTCCATGGTATGCTGATTATGCTAATTACATTGTTGCTAAATTTATACCACCTAATTTCACATACCAACAAAAGAAAAAGTTCTTCTATGATTTAAGACATTACTTTTGGGATGATCCACACCTTTATAAAGAAGGAGTAGATGGTGTTATTAGACGTTGTGTGCCTGAGCATGAACAGGAACAGATCCTTCACAAGTGTCATTCTGAGACCTACGGAGGACACCACGCAGGAGATAGAACTGCACATAAGGTACTACAATCTGGTTTTTATTGGCCTACGCTCTTCAAGGATGCTTGTAAGTTTGTCTTGTCTTGTGATGAATGTCAAAGAATTGGTAATATTAGTAGACGTCAGGAAATGCCTATGAATTACTCTCTTGTTATTGAACCATTTGATGTTTGGGGTTTTGATTATATGGGACCTTTTCCAACGTCTAACGGGTATACTCATATTCTAGTTGCTGTTGATTATGTTACTAAGTGGGTAGAAGCTATTCCAACTAGTAGCGTTTATCATAACACTTCTATTAAAATGCTTAAAGAAGTTATTTTCCCTAGATTTGGAGTCCCTAGATATTTAATGACTGATGGTGGTTCACACTTTATTCATGGTGCTTTCCGTAAATTGCTTGCTAAGTATGATGGTAATCATAGAATTGCATCTCCTTATCATCCTCAGTCTAGTGGTCAAGTAGAATTGAGCAATAGAGAAATTAAATTGATCTTGCAGAAGACTGTTAATAGATCCAGAAAGAATTGGTCTAAGAAACTTGATGATGCATTATGGGCTTATAGAACTGCTTATAAAAACCCTATGGGTATGTCTCCGTATAAGATGGTTTATGGTAAAGCATGTCACTTACCTCTTGAACTAGAACATAAAGCTTATTGGGCAATTAAAGAGCTCAACTATGATTTCAAACTTGCTGGTGAGAAGAGGTTATTTGACATAAGCTCACTTGATGAATGGAGAACCCAGGCCTATGAGAATGCCAAGTTGTTTAAAGAAAAAGTTAAGAGATGGCATGATAAAAGGATACAAAAGCGTGAATTCAATGTAGGTGATCATGTCTTGCTATACAATTCTCGTTTAAGATTTTTTGCAGGAAAACTTCTCTCTAAATGGGAAGGGCCTTACATTATCGAGGAAGTATATCGTTCCGGTGCCATCAAGATCAACAACGCCGAGGGCACAAATCCGAATGTGGTAAACGGGCAAAGAATCAAACATTATATCTCAGGTACTCCCATAAATGTTGAAACCAATATTATCAATACCATGACTCCGGAGGAGTATATTAGGGAGACCTATCAGAACGTTTCAGACTCCGAAAAGGAATAGGTATGTGTTACGGTAAGCAAAACGACTCCAAAACTTTTCCAATAGCAATTTTTATCCGTTTTGGAATATTTAATAAATTAGGAAAATTTAAAGTAGTCCAAAGAGTGCACGAGGAGGCGACAAGCCAGGGGGGCGCGCCCTACCCCCTGGGTGCGCCCCTGTGGCTTGTGGCCACCCCGTGTACCCTCCGGGCTCCGTTTTCTTGTGGTATACTCCTTCAGGTCGGTAAAAATTCATTATATAATCTCCTGAAGGTTTTGACCTTCGTATCACGACAATACCTCCTGTTTTCGTTTTGAGCTGTTTGCAGCAGATTTAGAGCAAGATGTCTTCGCAAGAGTCGGTCGGGGAGAGCCGTGCCTCTCACCTGACACCGGGGCCCAGAGTATACAGCGAAGCCAACCACTTCGGGCAGGCCACGGAGGAAGAGATGGAGGACGACTTGAAAAGTATAGATGCCATGGAGGAAGACCAAGAAGTTACCTCTGGTCTACAACCCGGAGCCATGTTGGAACAACTTCAGAGCTCAGCAATTCCAAATCGGTTATCCCTCCCAATGCTAAATTTCTTACTTATGAAAATATGAAAAAGAGTGTTGCTTCTTCCCCCGCAGCAATGAAACATCCATGGGTTATGGGAGCTCTAACTGTCGCTGGAAAACTTTGCAAGGAAATAATGGATCTCAGACAGCAAAATAACAAGCTTGAGGAGGAGAATCGCATTCTGAGGGGCATCATCGCCAAGAATATAACATCGCCACCTCCGAAGAAAGACAACTAAACACATGGGTATGGGCACTCCCCTTGGCTTGTGCCAAGCTGGGGGAGGTGCCCCGGTATCGTATCACCATCACATCTTTTACTTTTATCGTTTTTCTTAGTTCGATCCTTTTGGTGATATCTTGATCTAGTACAATAAATTCTTTAGTGTGATCTAGTTTTGAGTTTTGCTTTTATGTTCCCCCCTATGTAAGCAAGTCCGAGAGTTATATAATAAAGAGTAGTTTTGAGTTGAGGGCTTTGCTTGCTTGCTATGATCTTGAGAAAAAGAAATAGAAAGAAGTATAGAATAAAAGCAAAGAGTATATATGATGATCTTATGGGGGGTGATGACTTCACATATAAGAGGTATGTCGATTGAAATTTGTTGTGAGTTGACAAACAAAGCTATTGGTCATTGTTGCAATTAAAAGGAAGTAATAAAGAAAGAGAGGTTCACATATGAATATATCATCTTGGACATCTTTTATGATTGTGAGCACTCATTAAAATATTATATGTTAAGAAGTGGATGTTGGACAAGGAAGACAACATAATGGGTTATGTTTGCTTATTTCCGAATAGAAGTTATATGGTTTTAGATCCTTTAACATGTGTCGCTTGCTTCCACCCCATATCAGCCAAAACTTCCGCACCAAGTAGAGATACTACTTGTGCATCCAAACACCTTTAACCCAGTTTTGCCATAAAAATTGCTCTCTAAATATGTGTGATCTATTAGTGTGAGGAAAATAAACTTTATACGAACTTGTGATATGGAAGAAATAAAAGCGACAGACTGCATAATAAAGTTCTTTATCACAAGGGGTAATATAAAAGCGACGTTCTTTTGCATTAAGGGATTGCGCATCCAACTATAAAAGCGCATGACAACCTCTGCTTCCCTCTGCGAAGGGCCTATCTGTTACCTTTACTTACTAGTACTTACCTTTATGCAAGAGTCGTGGTGATCTTCACCACTTCCTTTATTTCGCCTTTATCTCTTGGCAAGCGTCATGTGTTGGGGAATGATCTAGACACATATATCCACTCGGATGTGGGTGAGCATGAGTTATTTCTGTTGACATTACCCTTGAGGTAAATAGTTCGGAGGCAATACTATAAGCCCCTATCTTTCTCTGTGTCCAATTGAAGCTTTGACCTCATAGGTACCGCGTGAGTGTTAGCAATTATGAAAGACTAAAAGATGATTGAGTATGTGGATTTGCTTTACAAGCTCTTATATTGACTCTTTCGTACGTTATGATAAATTGGAATTGCTTCAATGACTGAGATCATTGTTTGTTGGTTCTCAATAGAGTTCTTGATTCATACTTTACCTTGTTACTCTAGCTTAAGAAATTATATGTCAATATATGTTGCTGTTCTAAAGATAACCATGATGCCTTCATGTCTGTATTTTATTTTATCGACACCTCTATCTCTAAACATGTGGACATATTTATCAATTTCGGCTTTCGCTTGAGGACAAGCGAGGTCTAAGCTTGGGGGAGTTGATACGTCCATTTTGCATCATGCTTTTATATCGATATTTATTGCATTATGGGCTGTTAATACACATTTTGGTAAAATACTTATGCCTTTTCTCTCTTATTTTACAAGGTTTACATGAAGAGGGAGAATGCCGGCAGCTGGAATTCTGGACTGGAAAAGGAGCAAATCAGAGATACCTATTCTGCACAACTCCAAAAGTCCTGAAAATCTACGGAGAATTATTTTGGAATATATAAAAAATATTGGGCGAAAGAAATACCAGAGGAGACCCACCAGGGAGTCACAAGCCAGGGGGCGCGCCCTACCCCCCTGGGCGCGCCCCTGTGGCTTGTGGGCCCCCTGGCAGGCCTTCAGTGCCCATCTTCTGCTATATGGAGGATTTTGACCTGGGAAAAATCATAAGGGAGCTTTCGGGACGAAGCGCCGCCGTCTCGAGGCGGAACATGGACAGAACCAATCTAGGGCTCCGGCGGAGCTGTTATGCCGGGGAAACTTCCCTCCCGGAGGGGGAAATCGAAGCCATCGTCATCACCAACGATCCTCTCATCGAGAGGGGGTCAATCTCCATCAACATCTTCACTAGCACCATCTCCTCTCCAAACCCTAGTTCATCTCTTGTATCCGATCTTTGTCGCAAACCTCAGATTGGTACCTGTGGGTTGCTAGTAGTATTGATTACTCCTTGTAGTTGATGCTAGTTGGTTTACTTGGTGGAAGATCATATGTTCAAATCCTTAATGATAACTAATACTCCTCTGATTATGAACATGAATATGCTTTGTGAGTAGTTACGTTTGTTCCTGAGGACATGGGATAAGTCTTGTTATAAGTAATCATGTGAATTTGGTATTCGTTCGATATTTTGATGAGATGTATGTTGTCTCTCCTCTAGTGGTGTTATGTGAACGTTGACTACATGACACTTCACCATTATTAAGGCATTGGGAAGTAATAAGTAGATGATGGGTTGCTAGAGTGATAGAAGCTTAAACCCTAGTTTATGCGTTGCTTCGTAAGGGGCTGATTTGGATCCATATGTTTCATGCTATGGTTAGATTTATCTTAATTCTTCTTTCGTAGTTGCGGATGCTTGCGAGAGAGGTTAATCATAAGTGGGAGGCTTGTCCAAGTAAGGGCAGCACCCAAGCACCGGTCCACCCACATATCAAATTATCAAAGTAACGAACGCGAATCATATGAGCATGATGAAAACTAGCTTGACAGAAATTCCCATGTGTCCTTGGTAGCTCTTTGCTTTATATAAGAGTTTGTCCAGGCTTGTCCTTTTCTACAAAAAGGATTGGGCCACCTTGCTGCACCTTTGTTACATTTGTTACTTGCTATCCGTTACGAATTATCCTATCACAAAACTATCTGTTACCGATAATTTCAGTGCTTGCAGAGAATACCTTACTGAAAACCGCTTGTCATTTCCTTCTGCTCCTCGTTGGGTTCGACACTCTTACTTATCGAAAGGAATACAATAGATCCCCTATACTTGTGGGTCATCACCGATCATCATGAGGTGCTTGGAAATGACAATCCTTCGCAAAGGTGCATACTAGGGGAGAACACAATTTTATTTTGAAATTTTAGTGAGGATTTATCTTATAATGCTACCATCGTCAAATAAGATGCATAAAAGGATAAACATCACATGCAAGTCATATAAGTGACATGATATGGCCATCATCGTCTTGACCTTCTGATCTCCATCTTCAAGGCACCGGCATGATCTCCATCGTCATCGGCATGACACCATGATCTCCATCATCAAGATCTCCATCATCGTGTAGTCATGTGGTTGTCGCGCCAACTATTGCTTCTACAACTATTGCTAACTCATAGCGATAAAGTAAAGCAAATGGCATGGCGTTTAAATATTGATACATAGGTCATGAATTAAATTAAAGATAACCCTATGGCTCCTGCCGGTTGCCGTACTCATCGACATGCAAGTCGTGAAAACTATACAAAACATGATCATCTCATACATCACATATATCGAATCATGTTTGGCCATATCACACAACATGCCCTTCAAAAACAAGTTAGACATCCTCTACTTTGTTGTTGCAAGTTTTATGTGGCTGCTATGGGCAACTAGCAAGAACCGTTCTTACCTACGCAAAGCCATAACGGTGATATTCAAGTTGCCTTTTAATCTTTTACAAGGACCGCCTCTGTCGAATCCGATTCAACTAAAGTGGGAGAGACAGACACCCGCCAACCACCTTTATACAAACAAGTTGCATGTTAGTCGGTGGAACCGTCTCTTGTGCGAGGACAAGTAAGGTTGGTCTGGGACGCTTCATCCCACAATACCGCCGAATCAAAATAAGACTAAGGAGGTAAGCAATCTGAACATCAGCGCCCACAAACACTTTGTGTTCTACTCGTGCATATCATCTACGCATAGACCGAGCTCAGGATGCCACTGTTGGGGAACGTTGCATGGGAAACAAAAAAATTCCTGCGAACACCCAAGATCTATATATGGAGATGCATTGCTACGAGAGGGGGAGTGTATCCACATACCCTTGTAGATCGCTAAGCGGAAGCGTATATAACGCGGTTGATGTAGTCGTACTCTTCACGATCTAATCGCGATCCGATCCGATCTAGCACCGAACGGACGGCACCTCCATGTTCAGCACACGTGCGGCTTGATGACGTCTCCTCCTTCTTGATCCAGCAAGCGAGGGAGGAGAAGTAGATGGGATCTCAACCAGCATGACGGCGTGGTGGAGCAATCCCGGCAGGGCTTCGCCAAGCGCTACCGCAGATGCGATCTGATACTTGTGATCTGCGTTGGGTTTTCCGTGAAGAGGAATGGGTAATTGCAGCACAAAGCGGATAAGTACTTTCCTCAGTTATGAAACCAAGGTTTATCGAACCAATAGGAATATCAGTCCTCAACCGTCTTCAGCGGCTGCACGCAAATGAACAAACAACTTGGACCCAACGCGGGCAAGAAGGTTGTCAATCCTCTTAATCTCGTTATTTGCAAGCAAATGAGTTGTGTAGATAATTCTTGATAAATATAAATTGCAAAATAAATAAAAAGTAAATAAAGGCAGAACGGTAAAGATAGTGTTTGTGAATATATAAGTGAATAAACCAGGGGGCCATATTGTTCCCTAGCGACATCTCTCACGTAGGCAGCATACGGTGGGTAAACAAATTACTGTTGGGCAATTGATAGAAAAGCGGATATTTATGCGATGTTCACGACAATGATCATGTATATATAGGCATCACGTCCATAAGCAAATAGGCCGACTCCTGCCTGTACCTATTACTATTACTCCACTCATCGACTGCTATCCAACATGCATCTAGAGTATTAAGTAAAACAGAGTATTGCTTGGAGAACGATGACATGATGTAGACAAAGTAAACTCAAACAATATGAATGAACCCCATCGTTTTATCCTTAGTAGCAACAACACAAAGACGCATCTTGTCCCCTACTTTGTCACTGGGATATAGAAACTCGCCAGGTTGAACCTACCACAACGCACCACTCCCACCGATGAAATATCAATCTACTTGGCCAAAGCATATCAATAGATCGGAGAGCATTACGAAGCTATAATGACCATGCACATAAGAGATAATATAATTCAGAGGCATCTCAAATACTTTTCATGAATAATATGAACATAAACCCACAATTCATCGGATCCCAACAAACACACCGCACAATAGGATTACATCGGATAGATCAAAGCGTAGATGCGATGATCATTGTATTAAAGATCATAAGAGAGAGAGATTGCCATCTAGGTACTAGCTATGGACCCGTAGGTCTGTGGTGAACTACTCGCACATCATCATGAGGGCAGCAAGGTTGATGAAGAGGCCCTCCGTGATCGATCCCCCCTCCAACAGGATACCAGAACGGAGCTCCAGATGGCCTCGCGATGGAACAGAGACTTGCGGCGACGGAAAAAGGGTTTCGGGACTGGCTTTAGGGTTTTCAGAATATTAGAGAATTTCTAGGCCAAAGAGGGACGACGGGAGGTGCCAGAGGGGGGCACCACATATCAGGGCACCCCTCGGGGCGCGCCCTGATGTGTGGTGGGGCCCTCGTTTGCCTCGTGGCTTCCTTCCGAAGCTTCTAGGTCTTCATATAGTCCAGAAAAAATCATCAAAAAGTTTCGTGGCAATTGGACTTCGTTTGGTACAGTAAACCCGCGAAGGCAAAAACACACACAAAACAGCAACTGGCACTGGGCACTCGGTCAATAGGTTAGTGCTCAAAAATATTATAAATTGGTAAATAATAACCCAAAAAGTATCCTAGAATGATAATATGTCAGCATGGAACAATCAAAAATTATAGATACGTTGGAGACGTATCAAGCATCCCCAAGCTTAATTCCTGCTCGTCCTCGAGTAGGTAAATAATAAAAACAGAATTTTTGATGTGACATGCTATCCACTATGTAATCTTATTCAGATATGCTCATTGAGAAAAGATGAATCAACAAATATTAACATATCAATATTCAAAGTGTAAGAAACAGAATTGTTAATTCCTAAAAGTATACGATTCTTAAGAAATGTTTACCCCCCCATTCATCTTATTGTATTAGCAAGGATGGCTCCATCTTCACCACATTAATACAAATGTTAAGCACCAGAGTGTCCAAGTCAGGCAATTGGTTCGTACTTTTTCAATATGCATCAACTTTTTATTCTTCACGCAATAAATGAGCGTGAGCCATTGGACATAGCATTTAGGTGGAATAGAGTATGGTGGTAGATATCAAAAGGGTAGGAAGTGGAGAAGATAGTCTCACATCAACTAGGCGTACCAACGGGCTATGAAGATGCCCATCGATAGATCACTACTGGAATCAGGTACTTTGCCGTCTGCTGTGGCGGAGGGCAAAGGGCAGTTCCACTGACGGCAAAGGCCTTTGCCGTTAGCCAGCAGACGGCCACAGTTTCGGCACTGTAAACTCCGGTAAAGGGGTTCTTTGCCGTCTGCCTAGGCTCAGCGGACGGCAAAGTATTTTTGCCGTCAGCGTGCAGACGGCAAAGAGGCTGGACGGTGTAGCACTGACGTTAGCCCCGTTAGGTGGCTAACGGCATCCTTTGCCGTCTACCCCCGGACGGCCACGTCACAAGCCCCTTTGTCGTCTGCCCCCGGACGGCCACGTCACAAGCCCCTTTGCCGTCTGCCCCCGGACGGCCACGTCACAAGCCCCTTTGTCGTCTGCCCCCTTTGTCGTCTGCCCCCGGACGGCCACGTCACAAGCCCCTTTGCCGTCTGCCCCGGACGGCAAAGAGGCCAAATGGCCCCAGGCCTGGTGTTCCTAGGTTGCACAGGCGGCTGCCACGTGCCACCTTTGTCGTCGGTGGCAGACGGCAAAGAGGCCTTTGCCAACGGTGGCAGACGACAAAGAGCCAGTATTGCCTCTTTTTTTTCCTGTTTTTGTTATATTCAAGAAT
Organism: Elymus sibiricus; assembly: GCA_039707655.1. Taxonomy (NCBI): domain Eukaryota; kingdom Viridiplantae; phylum Streptophyta; class Magnoliopsida; order Poales; family Poaceae; genus Elymus; species Elymus sibiricus. The sequence continues at coordinate 370,556,636 of CM077673.1, read as the reverse complement.
TTTCACAGGCAAATATATGATATATATATATATATATATATATATATATATATATATATATATATATATATTCACAGAAACAATATCCCTGCCATATGGATATGATCAACCAACAATTATACCAAATTGAAAGTATCAAATGTCACATTGTTCACCATTTTATTACAATAGTTTCATCCATACATACATAGTTTCATCCATAGGTAGAAAGTTTCACATAAGTTCATCGATACAAAATGAAAACAGAAAGTAAACACTAGCACTACATCAAAGCAAGCTGTCGTGAAGTGAATCAAATCTGCAAAATTGGAAATAAGAAAGTTAGAAGAAGAATACTAGAAGAAGTAGAAGAAGATCTAGAAGAAGAAGAAGAAGAAGAAGAAGAAGAAGAAGAAGATGATGATGAAGAAGCATTTTAGAGCTAACCTAGGTATAATAGGTCATTCTGGAGCTAAGTAAGCTTATTATCTCATTTCGTAGGAAGCAAAGCTAAGTATAGGTCATTTTAGAGCTAACTTAGGTAAAATAGGTCATTTCGGAGCTAAGTAAGCTTACTATGTCATTTTGGAGGAAACAAAGCTAAGTATAGGTCATTGATGAGCTAACCAAGGTAAACTAGGTCATTTTGGAGCTAAGTAAGATTATTATGTCCCTTTGGAGGAAAATAAGTTAAGTATAGGTCATTTATGAGCTAACCAAGGTAAAGTAGGTCATTTTGGAGCTAAGTAAGATTATTATGTCCCTTTGGAGGAAACTAAGCTAAGCATATGACATTTATGAGCTAACCAAGGTTATTATGCCATTTTTGAACTAAGTAAGCTAATTATGACATAAATGAACTAAATAAGCTAAGTATATGTCATTATGCATTTGTTAAGCAAGACACTAGAGAAAACTTACCGTCCTCGTCATCACGGGGGTGAAGCACCGGGGTTGCTTGGGCCGGTGTCACCTGGAGAAGGATGCCCTGGAGAAGGGTCGTGCGATGCGGCTCGGGAGTTATGCTGCACCAAAGATCATTTGCAAAGTCTCGTTAGCATGATGACACTGAAATGTTAAGACTAGTAACTAATGACCATTCAAATGAAACTAACCGTTCCCGCCGTGGTAATGACTGGCATCGGCGGAGGGGTCTGGCCGTTCTTCTCGCACATAGACTGCACATTTGGTTTTGACAAGTCAATCATATTGGTTATTAATGAAACGAACCTGTAGTGCATGATTTGGCTAATATGAAGAAGAAACTTACCACAATGAGCTCGTACATGGCCCGGTTAGACGCATCGTTCCGTGCCCTCTCCTCCTCCAACAACCTAGCCGTCCTCTCCTCCAAATCCCTCTCCTTCTCCGCCGCCTACCGGGCCCGTTCCTCCAGAAGTGCCTGGGTTGCCTCTCTCTCTTTCTGAAGAGCAGCCTGCAACACAACTCCTCGTTAGCATTGTAATCATCTTTGTTCGCACACACCATGTAATGGAGGAAAGCTATCTGAGTCCGTATGACTCCCCTCGATGGCGAGCTCGACTGGCCGTGGACGAGGCCTTATCTCAGGACAGGAGCTCGTTTGGCGCGCCTTGATCTCCCGGAGAGTGCGAGAAGACCGTATAAGTCCATCTCCAATGGCTATCGAGCCATGGGGCCTCCCACCGCCAGCTATCATCACCAGCTCTGGATTAATAGGATGCTGGCTCGGGTTGAAGTCCTCCCCATTCACCGCCTTCCCCACATCTCTGTACCTCACGAGATTGTGGTGGGAGGAGATGTTGGTGATGTTCTCGGGATGATCGAGGTCAGACTCAGAGAATGCCTTCGCCTTCTTGTACGAGGCAGTATGGGCCATGGCATAGAGGTCGTACATCTCTGGCACCTCCGTGTTATTGTGATGCACCTAAAAGAGAGAGAGAGGAACAAAGTATTAGTAAAGGGCTCAAGCTAGCATCAAGAATGAATTGCATGAATCATGAAGCAAACCACATACCCAGTTCTGCCCGAACTGATGTAAGTTGGCGCTGCCTTGATGGTGTGGCACACCAGCCATTTTGGCACGCCGGTCCTTGGCGTTGTTGTGGACGGCTAGCCATTGCTCTGAGCACCAATCATCCACCAACGCCTCCCAACAATCCATCTTATCCGCACACCATCTCGGGGGCACCTAAGTGAGTAAAGAATAATTTGAGCGCTACGTCTACGAATCAAATCAAGGAAACTAAGTACAAGGCCTTAAGAAAAGGTAATTACCTTCATGTACTGCTCCTTCTCCAGAAACTTTCCGCGGCACGTCATCTTTTCCTTCTTAACTTTCCGCGAGGCGTAGTAGTCTCGAACAGCCTGCGGTCGAGCCTTGTGCCGTAAGTTCTGTAGTAGGCGCCTGCACTCGACATCGATAACCTTTGCCGCGGCCTCCTCGTACCCCTCCTCACACCTGTAGAAGGTCTGCAATCAAACGAGACAACACTGATTAGTACAATAAATAGCTATTTTTGATTTTTAATTGTGTAAAGGAGAAATTACCCAAAACTGTCTATCACCATGTCGTCCCTCATGTGGCACAAGACACCGTCGATCCTTGTCTCCGGCGGGGCCGGGGCAGCCAAGTAGTGCTCCCAGGTCAATCCTAGCTCTCGAACCCGGCCCTCACCGGGCAACGTGACAAACCCCGGAAAGTTTTGCCGGTAAATCACACCAAGGACGGAGTTGGGCATGCGGGCATCCTTGGCATGAGTCCAACCCCTACAGTATGACAAAGCCAACGCATTAGATATTTGAAAGAACGTGAAGGCAAAAGGTTAAAAAAGAGTAAAGGCACTTCTCCCCATTAGGCCTAATTGACCACCTCTGCTCGCGGGTCGCCGGCACGAGCGGGAGCCATGTACTACCACGCTGGTAGACAGTGGCCCCCTCAACCACCTCGTCCTCGCTATCAGAAAACCCATCCCCGCCACAATCAGCATGGCCACTCGGCTCCGGCCAGCTATCCCATTGGGTCTGCTGGGACGTACCCTGATCCCTGCTCTGCTCCGGAGTCTCGTGGGACAAAGCCTGTGGGACAGGAGTCTCGTGGGACGAAGGCTCGTCGACCCTAGGCTCGTGGACCGGAGTCCGCGTAGCCTCCTCCTCAGACGGGTCCACCCTAGCTGTCCTGTGCTTGGGTGAATCAGCTGGGGTGGGCGGCGAGGAAGGCGTAGCAGCCTGCCTACCTTTCCCACCACGGGCACGTGTACCTCTAGTACCTCTCTTCTTCCCCCGACCTCCTCTCCCGGTGGGCAACGAAGCCGACAAACAAGCGCCCGCCTGTGTCTGCATACAGTCGAGCAACGCTCTCCGGAGATGCTGGGGTGGAATGGAAGTACCCCTCCCACCAAGCGCCGACGAAGACTGAGCCGCGGAACGCTCTGGACCCGCGCCCACCATCTTTCAACACCCGCCATGACAAAGAGTAAACAAAATTAGTACAACATAAAAAAATTGAATACCGACATGAATAATAAAAATTGAATACCGACATGTATATAATTTAAGTGTATCATCATCATGTATATAATAAAAATTGAATACCTGACATGAACTAATAATAATCTTGATCGTCTATATATGCTCCGGAATCAATAAATGCATCATCATCATCACTATCATCAATAAATGCATCATCATCATCACTATCGGGAACAACATGTGGAAGGCTTCCTTTATATAATCGGTCAAGCATTGACAGGTCATCCGCAGCAGTAACCTCTTCTTGTTCCGACTCTTCTTGTTCCGGCTCAGGGGTGAAGTCGGATTCACAGTCGCTGTCTACTTCAATGTTCTAGGGTGAAGTAGAGCGGTTCTTGAAACGTTTTTTGGAAAGACGTGTTTCTTGGAAGAATTCTCCTTCATATGTGTCTGGGTTAATGTGAGGTTCATAATCCTCTTCATTGAGGGGAGGTGGTCTAAATGTGGCGGCACTTCATAAACGACATCCCAACCATTCAGATTTGGATCAGTTTGGCAGGCCCACGGTAGATAGAAAACTTGGGTCGCCCGTTGAGCCGTAATATAGACATTGGGAACATCTAAATGGGTGCTTTGTTTGATTTCCACTAGCCCTATATGTTCATGAGTCCTTCTAGTCTCCTTCGGCTGTAACCAATAACATTTGAGGACTACGACGTTCGGTGGGTTTTCACCATAGAATAGAAGTTCATAAATTGCTTCAACTCTTCCATAATACTCGGTACCTCCTTCGCCGATAGCAGAGACACAACAATTTTTAGTCTTTAGGTCGGGCATAGCTCTTTGCCAAAGGTACGAAAGTGATACCCGTTGATGTCGTATTTGTCAAATGAACGGACCTTATAGTCAAAACCATTAGCGACTTGTCTTAACTCGGCGTCCATAGACTCTGAATTAGCCTAGAAGTTTAATACGAAAGGATTGTTGCATTAGCCGCAAATTAGACAAAGAAATAAAATGGTCCATTAATGGTAATTACCCTTTGTTTGAACCAAGAGATGAAACCGGGATAGTCGCCTCCATGCTTTGCCAGAAGCTCATACTCTTCGACGGAATCCTTTTCGATGACCGCTCCATCCGAGAATTTGGCGACGTATCGACTATATCAAATATCCGGGAATAAGAGCAGTTCAAAGGAATTATAAGTTGCGAAACAATAATGTACCGAGAACTTACTCGATGTACGGCCGAACTTCTGTTAGGTTGTTGAAGATATACAACGAAATGGTCCGCCATTCATCGACATCCAACGCTTTTGCTTTCGAAGCACCGGCTGGTGCGAGCTTCCCTTTGAATTGGCTGAGGTTGGATCGACCTTTTTTAGGGTCGCCATCATTGTACCGACGCTTCGGATTATGCAAATGACGATTTTTGGCTTCGTAGTGTGCTGTCACGAAGTTTGCCGCCTCCTCAGTAATGAATGCCTCGGCCATCGATGCTTCAATTCTAAGTTTATTTTTAAATTTTGCTCGAAGCGTCTTTTGCATCCTCTCAGTTGCGAAGTACAAACGATTTTGCACGGGCCCCCCAATCTTGCCTCGGTCGGGAGATGCAAAAGCAAATGCTGCATTGGATTAAAGAAGCCCAGTGGAAAGATCTTCTCTAACTTGCAGATCAACTCCGGCGCCAACTCTTCCATTTCGTCTAGCACGCCAGACGATAGTTCTTTCGCACAAAGAGAACGGAAGAAATAGCTCAGCTCTGCCAGTACTAGCCATTCATCCTCAGGGATAAAGCCATGCAGCATTACCCGCTCAAGCCATATGTGCCAATCATGATTCTTGAGACCAAATATTTTCAGTTTGTCAAGACTCGCTCCCCTCTTTAGATTTGCTGCATACCCATCGGGGAACATCAACTGCATTTTCACCCACAAGATCATTTCCCGCATAGCTGGTCTTCCAAGATTGAACCATGCCTTTGGCTTTGTCCAGTTCTGCTTTCCTTTCGGTTGTCGCATGTTTTGTAACGGTCTATCACATAGAACCTCCTGATCTATTCTAGCCTTAGGATTATCCTTTCACTTCCCCTCTATGCCGAACAATGTACCAAAAAGGGCATCGGCGATATTCTTTTCAGTGTGCATGACGTCGATGTTGTGCGGGCAAAGGAGGTCTTTGAAGTAAGGCAGACCCCATAAGCATGTCTTGTGAGTCCAGGCGTGTTGCGAATTATACCCTTTGAAATACCCTGGATGCTCTGGATCAGGCTTGAGAGCGTTTAACTGATCCAGGGTCTGTTGGCCTGTCAACGCAGGTGGTGCAGAGTTTTTGATAACTCTACCTTTGATGAAATTCTTCTTGTCTTTTCTGAACTTATGGCGAGGATCCAGGAACTGTCTATGCAAGTCGAAGCAAGAAAACTTGCGACCCGCCTGCAGCCAACGAAACTGAAGAGCTGCCTTGCATGTGGGGCACGGGAACCTTCCATGCACACACCAGCCAACGAATAGCGCATACGCCGGCAAGTCATGGGTCGAGTACATGTACCACACATGCATTTTGAAGTTTTTTTGGTAGCGGCGTCGTATGTCTTGATCCTATTATCCCAAGCTTCTTGCAATTCATCCTTAAGCGGCTTCATGTACACATTCATATTCTTCCCCGGATAGTTGGGCCCTGGAATTATCAATGTCAGGAAAACGTTCTTTATTGGGTTGCCGTCATACCAAACACATTGAACCCATCCGTGCTGATGGCGACTCAAGGATGCCTTGGATCTGCCGCTTTATCCTTATGTAATGCATCAAACTGCTTCCACGCAAAAGCGTCTGAAGTGTGTACCAACATCCGATTCCCATCTGCATCTAGTTCGGTTCTTTTGCCCAATTTGTGCCAGGTCATTTGTCTGTCCGTCTCTTCGACCATGAAAAGACATTGAAGTCTTGGTACGATTGGCATATAGCTAAGAACATTAACGGGGATTTTGGTCTGAATCTTCTCACCCATACCGTTGTCTACCACAACATACCTGGAAGACTTGCAAATGGGACAATAGTTCAAGTCCGCATACTCAAGCCTAAATAAGGCACATCCATTCGCATAGGCATCTATCTTCTCATAGGGCAGCTTAAGTACACAGAGGATTTTGTCCGACTGGTACAGGTTTGCAGGCAGTACATGGCCTTTGGGTAGAAAGCGTCCAAATATTGTCATCATTGTGTCGTAGCATTCTCTGCCCAGGTTGAATTGAGCCTTTAGAGCCATTACTTGCGCGATGGCATCCAGCTGACAAAGCTCAGTGTGCTCGTGGAGAGGACGTTTTGAAGACTCCAACATTTCATAGAATGCCTTTGCAGATTCCTCCATCTCATCGTCCGAATCCTGAGCATCATCAAAGTCTTGCACCATGTCTTCGATCCCGGTACCATACTCGTCGGTGCAACGACGAACCACCTCAGCTCTGGGACGTTAGGCAGACTCACCATGAAAAGTCCACACCGTATAATTAGGCGTAAAACCCCACTTCTGCAGGTGTTTACCCATTTCACCCTCTGTCTTCTTTTTAAAGTTGTCGCACCGGGGACAGGGGCACCATGTTTTTTCCTGGCCATTTGCAAATGCGGCTCTGACAAACCCCTTGGTATTTATTAACCATTCTTTGGTCATTTCTTTCTGACTAGTGTGACCGGTGTACATCCACGCACGATCACTCATCTTGCCTAGCTACTGGAAACACAAGAAATATATATATATATATAATTCAGCATATATATTCATCAGTTAATCAAGTTTGTCAGTTTTATTACGTCCATGCAACCTACACGCTAATAGGTAAAGATAGGTCCTAATCCCACCCGAGTATGTGTAGATTGGGTTCGTTTTCCAATGCTCTGCTCCGGATCCAACGCAGAATTTTGGCAGCACCTCCCCGTTGTTCTCCTAATACACGTCTCGGCAATAAGCAGAGAGGATGTGTACCCTGAGAACAACAGGGAGGCACTGACGAAAATCTGCATCGGATCCGGAGCAGAGCATATGGGAAAACGAACCCAATCTACACATACTCGGGCTGTCCATGGATAACGTTGGACAATTCGAAAGGATGGCGGTTATAAATATGCAAAGACATGCATATTTATAGATGCCGCCCTTTCGAACGGGAGACGCATACTGGTCACACATACTGTTGAATTGAAGACACCTATGGCTAGCAAGTTTCATCGGCACGAAGACTGGAACAGAGCAAATTAAGGGGGGGAGGAGATGTAATTTGTGCTCACCCACGAATGTAGCAGGGGAGCTCGTCCAACGCACGGGGTAGGTCGTCGAACACCAGACCCTCGCAGCGACGAAACAACTGCACATTGAAATCCACCCGATCAACACAAATATGATGTTTTCAATAACAAAATCGGAAAATATATGACCTAACACATAATTTACAAAACTATGACCCTGTCGGCCTCTGGAAGGACGAAGAGCTCCTTTTCGGTCAACAGGAGGCCGAAGAGGTGTCAGGGGTCGGGGGTCAGTCGCGTCGGGGGCGCCGTATTAACAGTTGCGAAGAGTGTCATGCCGGGGTGTCGGGGTGTCGTGTCTGAGTGTCGGGGTGTCGTGTCGGGGCGTCGTGTCGAGGTGTCTGGGTGTCTGGGCGTCGTGTCTGTGTGTCGGGGTGTCATGTCGGGGTGTCGGGGTTCTTGTCGGGGTGTCGGGGTTCTTGTCGGGGTGTCGGGGTTCTTGTCGGGGTGTCGGGGTGTTGTTTTCTTCTTCTTCCTCTTCTTGTTTTTTCCTTCTTCTTCCTTTTCTTCTTCTTCTTCTTCTTCTTCTTCTTCTTCTTCTTCTTCTTCTTCTTCTTCTTCTTCTTCTCTTCTTCTCTTCTTCTTCTTCTTCTTCTTCTTCTTCTTCTTCTTCTTCTTTTCCTTTTTCCTCTTCTTCTTCTCCTCTTCTCCTCTTGTTCTTCTTCTTTTCCTTTTTCCTCCTCTCCTCTTTCCTCTTCTTCTTCTTCTTCTTCTTCTTCTTCTTCTTCTTCTTCTTCTTCTTCTTCTTCTTCTTCTTATTCTTCTTCTTCTTCTTCTTCTTCTCTTCTTTTTCTTCTTCTTTTCCTTTTTCCTCTTCTCCTTCTCCTCCTCTCCTCTTTCTTCTTCTTCTTCTTCTTCTTCTTCTTCTTCTTCTTAACCTAGTAAACTAACTAACTAACTAACTAAAAAATAAACTAACTATCTAATTTAACTATCTAATTTAACTATCTAATTTAATAGAAAAAAAATAGAAAATAAACTAAATATCTAATTTCTTCTAAGTTTTTTCTAACCTAGTAAACTAACTAACTAACTAACTAACTAACTAATTTCTCACCGGAGTTGGGTGGGGACGGCCGGGGTGGCGGGGGCGGCCGGGGCGGCGGGGGGAGGGGGGAGCCGCGGGGAGGGGGCGGCGCCGGGAGCCGGCGAGGGGAGGGGGCGGCTCGGGGAGGGGGGCGGCGCGGGGGAGCCGCCAAGGGGAGGGGGCGGCGCAGGGAGGGGGCATTGCGGTGGTGGGGGCGGCGCAGGGAGGGTGGCGGCGCGGTGGTGGGGGGCGGCGCAGGGAGGGGGCCGGTGCTGGGGGGCGGCTCGGGGAGGGGGCGGCGCGGGGGAGCCGCCGAGGGGAGGGGGCGGTGCGGGGAGGGGGGCGTTGCGGTGGTGGGGGGCGGCGCGGTGGTGGGGGGCGGCGCAGGGAGGGGGCCAGTGATGGGAAGAGAGAGTGGATCGAGATGCGGGGGGAGAGTGAGGGTGGTGGAGGGGGGGATCCAGCCGTTATGGGGGCATCCTCTTTGTCGTCTGCTAGCAGACAGCAAAGACGGGGGAGAGTGAGAGGGGTGTGGATCCGCCGTGGCCGTTAGGGGGGCATCCTCTTTGCCGTCTGCTAGCGGATGGCAAAGAGGGGCGAGGCAGACGGCAAAGAGGTTCCCGACGGCAACGAGGCTGTCCTCTGAACCCACGGTGCAGTGGGGACCGCCCGAGACCGTTGCCGTCTGCCTGCCCCATCTTTGCCGTCGGCTAGCAGACGGCAAAGAGTAGGCTGATGGCAAACGGAACCTTTGCCGTCTGCCTTACCTTTGCCGTCTGTTTTCGGCAAGCTGATGGCAAAGGCCTTCTTTGCCGTCTGCCAGCAGACGGCAAAGACATGGTAGACGGCAAATGATCTGATTCCAATAGTGGATGTCAATGCAAGGAGTAGGGATTTCCATGCAAATGAAGCTAAGTGGGGTGTGCATCCAACTTGCTTGCTCATGAAGACCTCGGGCATTTGAGGAAGCCCGTCATTGGAATATACATGCCAAGTTTGAAATAATGAATAGGTAATTCCCACTAGCATATGAAAGTGATATATCATGAGACTCTCTACATGAGGAACATGGTGCCACTTTGAGGCACAAGTGTGGTAAAGGATAGTAGCAAAGTCCCTTCTCTCATTTTTTTTCATTTTTTTGGATGGATGGTGGGCTCATTTGGCCTCCCCCATCTTTATTTTTGTCAGGAGTCTCATCTCAACTTATGGGAGAATCATCGTCTCCATCATTCTTTCCTCACTGGGACAATGCTCTAACAATGATGATCATCACACTTTTATTTACTTACAACTCAACATGGAGAACTGATATGAAGATATGACTCTGTATGAATGCCTCTGGCAGTGTACCAGGATGTGCAATGATCTAGCGTGACATGTATCAAAAACATTATGAATGTGGCTTTGCCACAAATACTATGTCAGCTCTATATGATCATGCAAAGCAATATGACAATGAACGAACTAGTCATGTGAAGTGACGATGGAATTTGCATTGCAATATATCTCGGAATGGCTATGGAAATGCCATGATAGGTAGGCATGGTGGCTGTTTTGAGGAAGATATAATAAGGCTTATGTGCAACAGAGCGTATCATGTCACGGGGTTTGGATGCACCGGCGAAAGTTGCACCGATCCTCGAGGTGAGAACGGGCTATGCACGGTACCGAAGAGGCTAGCACATTATGAAAAGGTCAGTTGCTTATGTCCATGGTTTCAAATTAGTCATAAAGAACTAATATACTTATTGCAAAGTTTTATTAGTTTATCATAAATCAAAGTACTAATCGCATGCCCCGAGGGAAGAGGTTGGTAGGAGTTAAACATCGCGCGCTTCCGACCCGAAACAACACTAGGATTTCAACGAGGAATAGAAATGCTCACACATCATCACCATGCCTCTTTAATTTTTAGATTAAAAAAAGTTCAACCCCGGTTAATATCGACACTTCTACGGTTTAACAATTATGAACTCACACATATTTCATATTACTACATCAATATCATTAACCCACAATTTCTTTATATGTGCTACATGATGGTCTTGATTATCACTCTTTGAATACCTAATATTCTTTGAACTAGTCTGTATGACCATGCCAATTACCGTCACTATTTATTCACTCTCAAACAAATATAAGTGAAGAACGAGAGTGAAATCATTTCTTTAAAATCTACACGCCACCGTGCTCAAAAAGATATAAGTGAAGTACTAGAGCAACTGCTAAGCTCAAAAGATATAAGTGAAGCACATAGAGTATTCTAACAAATTATGATGAAGGTGTTGGGGAACGTTGCATGGGAAACAAAATTTTTCCTACGCACACGCAAGATCTATCCATGGTGATGAGCATCTACGAGAGGGAGAGTGAATCTACATACCCTTGTAGATCGCTAAGCGGAAGCGTTAATAAACGCGGTTGATGTAGTCGAACGTCTTCGCGATCCAAATCGCCGAGCGTCCCGCGATCCAATCACGATCCTTCCGATCTAGTGCCGAACGGACGGCACCTCCGCGTTCAACACACGTACGGCTTGATGACGCCTTCACCTCCTCGATCCAGCGAGCGATGGTGAAGTAGTGGTTGAGTTCCAGCAGCACGACGGCGTGGTGATGGTGGTGAGGAACAATCTCTGCAGGGCTTCGCCAAGCACTACGGAGATTATGACGGAGGAACTAGAGGGCTAGGGTTGCCGGCACACGGCTTGGGAAATCCTGATGTGTCCCGTGTGCTAGCCCTGCCCCTCTATTTATATGTTGAGCCTTGGGGTCTAAACTTGGAGTAAAAGCCTCCTCCGGGTCGGTTTTGCCCGCACAAGGTCGGTTTGGCCCGCAAGAAAAGAGTCCAATTCGGACCCTGCCGAATCGTGCACAGCCGCGCACAAGCGGTAGTACCGCTTCACACAAGCGGTAGTACCGCTTGGGCGGTAGTACCGCTTCACACAAGCGGTAGTACCGCTCCGGCGGTAGTACCGCTTCACCAAGCGGTAGTACCGCTTACGCGGCAGCAAAACTACCTTTTGCACTTTCCAATACCTTGTGGGCTTTATCCCTTTGGCTCATATAAAGTGTTGCTGCACCCGAACACTTCGGTAAACATCCGGAACCCCTTCCGGTGAACTTCGGAACTCTTCCGGAGATCGAAACACTATTATCACATATATCAATCTTTACCTCCGGACTCTTCCGGAGATCCTCGTCATGTCCGGGATCTTATCCGGGACTCCGAACAACCTTCGGTCACCAACATAATAACTCAACTATACTAATCGTCACCAAACGTTAAGTGTGTAGACCCTGCGGGTTCGAGAACTATGTAGACATGACCGAGACACCTCTACGATCAATAACCAATAGCGGGACCTGGATGCCCATATTGGCTCCTACATATTCTACGAAGATCTTTATCGGTCGAACCTCTATGTCAAGGATTCAGTTAATCCCGTATGCTATTCCCTTTGTTCTTCGGTATGTTACTTGCCCGAGATTCGATCGTCGGTATCACTATACCTAGTTCAATCTCGTTACCGGCAAGTCTCTTTACTCGTTCCGTAATACAAGATCTCGTGGCTAACACTTTAGTCACATTGCTTGCAAGGCTCATTGTGATGTTGTATTACCGAGTGGGCCCTGAGATACCTCTCCGTCACACGGAGTAACAAATCCCAGTCTTGATCCATGCCAACCCAACAGACACCCTCGGAGATACCTGTAGAGCACCTTTATAGTCACCCAGTTACGTTGTGACGTTTGATACACACAAGGTATTCCTCCGGTGTCAGTGAGTTGCATGATCTCATGGTCAAAGGAACAGATACTTGACATGCAGAAAACAATAGCAATAAACTGACACGATCAAATGCTACGTTTACAGTTTGGGTCTTGTCCATCACATCATTCTCCTAATGATGTGATCCCGTTATCAAATGACATCTCATGTCAATGGCTAGGAAACCTTAACCATCTTTGATCAACGAGCTAGTCAACTAGAGGCTTACTAGGGACACAGTGTTGTCTATGTACCCACACATGTATTTGAGTTTCCAATCAATACAATTATAGCATGGATAATAAACGATTATCATGAACAAGGAAATATAATAATAACCAATTTATTATTGCCTCTAGGGCATATTTCCAACAGTCTCCCACTTGCACTAGAGTCAATAATCTAGTTCACATCACTATGTGATTTACATTGTAATGAATCGAACACCCATGCAGTTCTGGTGTTGTTCATGTTTAGCCCTTGGAAGAGGTTTAGTCATCGGATCTGCAACATTTAGATCCGTGTGTACTTTGCAAATATTTATGTCGTCCTCCTTGATGTAATCGCGGATGGAATTGAAACGTCGTTTTATGTGTCTGGCCCTCTTGTGAAATCTTGGTTCCTTGGCTAGAGCAATGGCACCAGTATTATCACAAAACAGAGTCATTGGGTTAAGTGCACTAGGCACTACTCCAAGATCTGTCATGAACTCCTTCATCCAGACACTTTCCTTCGCCGCCTCCGAGGCAGCGATGTACTCCGCTTCGCATGTAGAATCTGCTACCACGCTTTGCTTGGAACTGCACCAGCTAACCGCACCCCCATTAAGAATAAATACGTATCCGGTTTGCGACTTAGAGTCATCCGGATCAGTGTCAAAGCTTGCATCGACGTAACCCTTTACGACGAGCTCTTGATCACCTCCATAAACGAGAAACATGTCCTTAGTCCTTTTCAGGTACTTCAGGATATTCTTGACCGCCGTCCAGTGTTCCATTCCTGGATCACTTTGAAACCTTCCGACCATACTTATGGCAAGGCTGACATCGGGTCTTGTGCACAGCATTGCATACATGATAGAGCCTATGGCCGAAGCATAGGGGATGACACTCATCTTTTCTCTATCTTCTGCAGTCACTGGGCATTGAGTCTTACTCAACTTCACACCTTGCAAAACAGGGAAGAACCCCTTCTTGGACTGATCCATTTTGAACTTCTTCAAAATCTTATCAAGGTATGTGCTTTGTGAAAGTCCTATTAAGCGTCTTGATCTATCTCTATAGATCTTGATGCCTAATATGAAAGCAGCTTCTCCTAGGTCCTTCATTGAAAAACTCTTGTTCAAATATTCCTTTACGCTTTCCAGCATTTCTATATTGTTTCCAATCAGCAATATGTCATCCACATATAATATTAGAAACGCTATAGAGCTCCCACTCACTTTCTTGTAAATACAAGCTTCTCCGTAAACTTGTATAAACTCGAACGCTTTGATCACCTCATCAAAACGAAGATTCCAACTCCGAGATGCTTGCACCAGTCCATAAATGGATCGCTGGAGTTTGCAAACTTTGTCAGCATTCTCTGGATCGACAAAACCTTCTGGTTGCATCATATACAACTCTTCCTTAAGGAAACCGTTAAGGAACGCTGTTTTGACATCCATCTGCCAAATTTCATAATCGAAAAAGGCAGCTATTGCTAACATGATTCTGACGGACTTAAGCATCGCTACGGGTGAGAAGGTCTCATCGTAGTCAACTCCTTGAACTTGTGAAAAACCCTTTGCCACAAGTCGAGCTTTATAGACGGTGACATTACCGTCCGCGTCCGTCTTCCTCTTAAAGATCCATTTGTTCTGAATGGCCTTACGCCCTTCAGGTAATACTTCCAAAGTCCATACTTTGTTTTCATACATGGATCCCATCTCGGATTTCATGGCCTCTAACCACTTCTCGGAATCCGGGCCCATCATCGCTTCTCCATAGCTCGTAGGTTCATCGTTGTTTAACAACATGACCTCTAAGACAGGGTTGCCGTACCACTCGGGAGCAGTACGCGTCCTTGTCGACCTACGAGGTTCGATAGCAACATGATCCAAAGCTTCATGATCATCATCATTAACTTCCTCTTCAGCTAATGTAGGCTCCACAGAAACAATTTTCTGCGCTGCGCTACTCTCAGGTTGAAGTAAAGGTTCAACAACCTCATCAAGTTCTATCTTCCTCCCACTCAATTCTTTCGAGAGAAACTCTTTCTCAAGAAATGTTCCGTTTTTAGCGACAAACACTTTGCCTTCGGATCTGAGGTAGAAGGTATACCCAACTGTCTCTTTTGGGTATCCTATGAAGACGCATTTCTCCGCTTTGGGTTCCAGCTTTTCAGGCTGAAGCTTTTTGACATAAGCATCACATCCCCAAACTTTAAGAAACGACAGCTTTGGCTTCTTGCCAAACCAAAGTTCATATGGCGTCGTCTCAACGGATTTCGATGGTGCCCTATTTAAAGTGAATGCAGCTGTCTCTAATGCATAACCCCAAAACGATAGTGGCAAATCGGCAAGAGACATCATAGATCGCACCATATCCAATAAAGTTCGATTACGACGTTCGGACACACCATTACGCTGTGGTGTTCCAGGCGGTGTCAATTGTGAAACAATTCCACACTGTCTTAAGTGACTGCCAAACTCATAACTCAGATATTCTCCTCCTCGATCAGATCGTAGGAATTTAATCTTCTTGTTACGATGATTCTCAACTTCACTCTGAAATTGTTTGAACTTTTCAAATGTTTCAGACTTGTGTTTCATTAAGTAAATATACCCATATCTACTTAAGTCATCAGTGAAGGTGAGAAAGTAACGATAACCACTGCGCGCTTCAATACTCATCGGACCGCACACATCAGTATGTATGATTTCCAATAAGTCACTTGCCCGTTCCATTGTTCCAGAGAACGGCGTTTTAGTCATCTTGCCCATGAGGCATGGCTCACATGTGTCAAGTGATTCAAAATCAAGTGACTCCAAAAGTCCATCAGCATGGAGCTTCCTCATGCGTTTTACGCCAATATGACCTAAACGGCAGTGCCACAAGAAAGTGGTATTATCATTATCAATTCTACATCTTTTGGCATCAATGTTATGAACATGTGTATCATTACTATCGAGATTCAATAAGAATAAACCCCTCACATCGGGTGCATGACCATAAAAGATATTACTCATATAAATAGAACAACCATTATTCTCTGATTTAAATGAGTAACCGTCTCGCAATAAACAAGATCCAGATATAATGTTCATGCTTAACGCAGGCACCAAATAACACTTATTTAGGTTCATCACTAATCCCGACGGTAATCGAAGAGCGAGCGTGCCGACGGCGATCACATCAACCTTGGAACCATTTCCCACGCGCATCGTCACTTCGTCCTTTGCCAGCCTCCGTCTATTCCGCAGTTCCTGTTTTGAGTTGCAAATATGAGCAACCGCACCGGTATCAAATACCCAGGCACTACAACGAGAGTTGGTAAGGTACACATCAATAACATGTATATCATATATACCTTGTATGTTGTTGGCCGCCTTCTTGTCAGCCAAATACTTGGGGCAGTTCCGCTTCCAGTGTCCAGTTCCCTTGCAATGAAAACACACAGTTTCTGGTTTGGGTCCAGCCTTGGGTTTCTTCACGAGAGGAGCAACTGCTTTGCCACTCTGCTTGGAGTTACCCTTCTTACCCTTGCCATTTTTCTTGAAACTAGTGGTTTTATTGACCATCAACACTTGATGCTCCTTCTGAATTTCAGACTCAGCGACTTTCAGCATCGCAAACAGCTCGGCGACTGACTTGTTCATCCCGTGCATGTTATAGTTCAACACGAAGCTCTTGTAGCTAGGCGGCAATGATTGAAGAACTCTGTCAGTGATAGCCTCTGGCGGAAGGGGCATCCCTAACTCAGCCAGACGGGTGGAGTACCCAGACATTCTGAGCACGTGATCACTGATAGACCCGTTCTCCTCCATCTTGCAAGCATAGAACTTATCGGAGATCTCATATCTCTCGATCCGGGCATTCTTCTGAAAGATAAACTTCAACTCCTGGAACATCTCATATGCTCCATGACGTTCAAAACGTCTTTGAAGTCCCGGTTCTAAGCCATACAACATTGCACATTGAACTATTGAGTAATCATCAGAACGAGCCTGCCAGGCGTTCAAAACGTCTAGAGACTCAACTGGAGCGGGTGGATCACCAAGCGGTGCATCAAGGACATAAGCCTTCTGGGAAGCCGTAAGGATAATCCTTAGATTACGGGCCCAGTCCACAAAGTTACTTCCATCATCTTTCAACTTAGCTTTCTCTAGGAACGCATTAAAATTCAGGGGTGCTACTGCGCGAGCCATGATCTACAACATAAATATAGCAAAGACAACTTAGACTATTGTTCTTAGATAATGAGTTTAGTTAATCATATTACTTAAAAACTCCCACTCAAATTGACATCCCTCCGATCATTCGAGTGTAACATGATCCAAATCCACCAACTCAAGTCCGATCATCACGTGAGTTGAGGTGGTTTCAATGGTGAACATCTTCATGTTGATCATATCTACTATATGACTCATGTTCGACCTTTCGGTCTCTTGTGTTCCGAGGCCATGTCTGTACATGCTAGGCTCGTCAAGTTTAACCCGAGTGTTCCGCACGTGTAACATGGCTTACACCCGTTGTATGCGAACGTAGAGTCTATCACACCCGATCATCACGGCGTGTCTCGAAACGACGAACTTTCGCAACGGTGCACACTTGGGGAGAACACAATTTATCTTGAAATTTAAGTGAGGGATCACCTTATAATGCTACCGTCGTCCTAAGCAAAATAAGATGCATAAAAGGATTAACATCACATGCAAATCATAAGTGACATGATATGGCCATGAACTTGTGCTTTTGATCTCCATCTCCAAAGCACCGGCATGATCTCCATCGTCACCGGCATGACACCATGATCTCCATCAACGTGTCGCCATAAGGTTGTCGCGCCGACTGTTGCTTCCACGACTATAGCTAACGTTTAGCGATAAAGTAAAGCATTACATAGCGCTTAATGATTGACACGCAGGTCATACAATAATTAAAGACAACTCTATGGCTCCTGCCAGTTGCCGTACTCATCGACATGCAAGTCGTGATATTCTATACAAAACATGATCATCTCATACATCACATATATCTCATCATGTAATTGGCCATATCACATCACAACATACCCTGCAAAAACAAGTTAGACGTCCTCTAATTGTTGTTGCAAATTTTACGTGGCTGCTACGGGTTTGCAAGAACCGTTCTTACCTACGCAAAACCACAACGTGGTGTAGTGATTGCTTTTTGATCTTCTAAAAGAACCCTCTTCATTGAACCGATTCAACTAAAGTGAGAGAGACAGACACCCGCCAGTCACCTTTATGCAACAAGTGCACGCAGCGGTGAAACCAGTCTCGCGTAAGCGTACGCGTAATGTCGGTCCGGGCCGCTTCATCTCACAATACCGCGGAATCAAGTATCAACTAGTAACGGCAAGCAATATGTATACACCCACGCCCACAACTCGTTTGTGTTCTACTCGAGATCTCATCTACGCATAGACCTAGCTCAGATGCCACTGTTGGGGAACGTTGCATGGGAAACAAATTTTTTCCTACGCACACGCAAGATCTATCCATGGTGATGAGCATCTACGAGAGGGAGAGTGAATCTACATACCCTTGTAGATCGCTAAGCGGAAGCATTAATAAACGCGGTTGATGTAGTCGAACGTCTTCGCGATCCAAATCGCCGAGCGTCCCGCGATCCAATCACGATCCTTCCGATCTAGTGCCGAACGGACGGCACCTCCGCGTTCAACACACGTACGGCTTGATGACGCCTTCACCTCCTCGATCCAGCGAGCGATGGTGAAGTAGTGGTTGAGTTCCAGCAGCACGACGGCGTGGTGATGGTGGTGAGGAACAATCTCTGCAGGGCTTCGCCAAGCACTACGGAGATTATGACGGAGGAACTAGAGGGCTAGGGTTGCCGGCACACGGCTTGGGAAATCCTGATGTGTCCCGTGTGCTAGCCCTGCCCCTCTATTTATATGTTGAGCCTTGGGGTCTAAACTTGGAGTAAAAGCCTCCTCCGGGTCGGTTTTGCCCGCACAAGGTCGGTTTGGCCCGCAAGAAAAGAGTCCAATTCGGACCCTGCCGAATCGTGCACAGCCGCGCACAAGCGGTAGTACCGCTTCACACAAGCGGTAGTACCGCTTGGGCGGTAGTACCGCTTCACACAAGCGGTAGTACCGCTCCGGCGGTAGTACCGCTTCACCAAGCGGTAGTACCGCTTACGCGGCAGCAAAACTACCTTTTGCACTTTCCAATACCTTGTGGGCTTTATCCCTTTGGCTCATATAAAGTGTTGCTGCACCCGAACACTTCGGTAAACATCCGGAACCCCTTCCGGTGAACTTCGGAACTCTTCCGGAGATCGAAACACTATTATCACATATATCAATCTTTACCTCCGGACTCTTCCGGAGATCCTCGTCATGTCCGGGATCTTATCCGGGACTCCGAACAACCTTCGGTCACCAACATAATAACTCAACTATACTAATCGTCACCAAACGTTAAGTGTGTAGACCCTGCGGGTTCGAGAACTATGTAGACATGACCGAGACACCTCTACGATCAATAACCAATAGCGGGACCTGGATGCCCATATTGGCTCCTACATATTCTACGAAGATCTTTATCGGTCGAACCTCTATGTCAAGGATTCAGTTAATCCCGTATGCTATTCCCTTTGTTCTTCGGTATGTTACTTGCCCGAGATTCGATCGTCGGTATCACTATACCTAGTTCAATCTCGTTACCGGCAAGTCTCTTTACTCGTTCCGTAATACAAGATCTCGTGGCTAACACTTTAGTCACATTGCTTGCAAGGCTCATTGTGATGTTGTATTACCGAGTGGGCCCTGAGATACCTCTCCGTCACACGGAGTAACAAATCCCAGTCTTGATCCATGCCAACCCAACAGACACCCTCGGAGATACCTGTAGAGCACCTTTATAGTCACCCAGTTACGTTGCGACGTTTGATACACACAAGGTATTCCTCCGGTGTCAGTGAGTTGCATGATCTCATGGTCAAAGGAACAGATACTTGACATGCAGAAAACAATAGCAATAAACTGACACGATCAAATGCTACGTTTACAGTTTGGGTCTTGTCCATCACATCATTCTCCTAATGATGTGATCCCGTTATCAAATGACATCTCATGTCAATGGCTAGGAAACCTTAACCATCTTTGATCAACGAGCTAGTCAACTAGAGGCTTACTAGGGACACAGTGTTGTCTATGTACCCACACATGTATTTGAGTTTCCAATCAATACAATTATAGCATGGATAATAAACGATTATCATGAACAAGGAAATATAATAATAACCAATTTATTATTGCCTCTAGGGCATATTTCCAACAGAAGGTGTGTCTCTCTTAAATAGGTGGGTCAGCAAACAATGATTGTGGCAAACTGAAAGTAAAATCAAACAAAAGCAAACGACGCTCCAAGCAAAACTCGTATCATGTGATGAATAAAAATATAGCTTCAAGTGACATACCGATGGATTTGAGACGAAAGAGGGGATGCCTTCCGGGGCATCCCCAAGCTTAGACGCTTGAGTCTCCTTTAAAATATTACCTTGCGGTGGCTTGGGCATCCGCAAGCTTAGGCTCTTGCTACTCCTTATTCCTTTGTCCATCAAGATAGCACCTAAAACTTGAAAACTTCAATTACACAAAACTCAACAAAACCACGTGAGATCCATTAGTATAAGAAACATATTGCATACTTTAAGTACTGTAGTAAATTGATTCCATAAATGCATAATATATACTGTATTCTAACTTCTCCATGGCTTATACCCCCCGATACAATCCATAGTTTAATAAAAATAAGCAACTATGCAAGCAAAAACAGAATCTCTCTAAAACAGAACAGTCTGTAGAAATCTGTAGAGAGTCTATACTTATGTAACTCTAAAAATTATGAAATTTTAAGATAACCTCTAACATTTGTATATAAACACTGTGTAAAAATTTCAGATCATTATCACTCTCCAGAAAAAAATGAAAATTCCTGTACTGGAGTCAAACATTTCTGTTTTATTTCAGCATCGATACTACTCATCTTTTGAGTCATCCCAAAGGCTTTACTTGTCACAAACACTAATTTAAACACACAAAAATAATAATTACAGAGGCAATAATCATGATATTAAAAATAAACAGAAACTTCAAAGCAAAATTTTAAAGATAACTATTGGGTTGCCTCCCAACAAGCGCTATTGTTTTATGCCCCTAGCTAGGCAAAATGCATAGTTTCAAGTATTGTAATCTTTGACATTCCACCCATAAGTAGCTCTCATAATTGATTCAGAAGGTGGTTTAATTCTTTTTTTAGGGAAGTGTCCCATCCCTTTCTTTAATGCGAATTGTTACCTTATGTTCCCCTCTTTCATGTCAATGATTGCACCTATAGTTCGTAAGAAAGGCCTTCCAAGTTTTATGGGGCAAGAAGGATTGCAATCAATATCAAGCACGATAAAATCTACAGGAACATAATTTATATTTGCAATAATAAGCACATCATTAATTCTACCTAAAGGTTTCTTGATGGTAGAATCCGCAAGATGCAAGTTGAGGGAACAATCGTCAATATTAGTGAGACCAAGCACATCGCAGAGAGTTTTAGGAATAGTTGAAACACTAGCACCAAGGTCACACAAAGCATTACATTAATATTTATTGATCTTTATTTTTATAGTAGGTTCCCACTCATCATGCAATTTTCTAGGAATAGAAACTTCAAGCTCAAGTTTCTCATCATACGCTTTTATCATAGCTTCTACTATATGTTCGGTAAAAGCTTTGTTTTGTTCATAAGCATTGGGTGAGGTAATAACGGATTGCAACAAGGAAATACATTCTACTAAAGAGAAATTATCATAATTAAAGTCCTTGTAATCCAAAATAGTGGGCACATCACTAGTTAAAGTTTTGACCTCTCCAAACCCACATTTTTCAGTTTGAGCATTAAAATCATTACCCTCCAAGCAAACGGGACACGCCTCTACTAAAGTTGACTCATCTCCAGCCCCTTTATCATTTATATTCAGAGAGGTAAATAAAGATTCAATAGGAGAAACACCAATCATTTTAATATCTTCATCATGATTCCGGATGGGTAAAGATTTTGTCTTAGCGGCCATCCTATTAACTAGAGTGGTTTGCTTATCGGAGATCTTTCCTAAAAACTCTTCGGTTTGAGCAAATTGTGATTGGAGATTTAATACTTCCTTATTAACCTCATCAAGTTGCTTACTAATAGCGTCAAGCAGCATTGAATGTTCCATAATTTCATAGGCGAAGGATTTATTATGCTCATATTGTGAAGTCATTGAAGTTTTCATAGAATTCTCCATTTCCGACATTCTTTGATAAAAAGAGATATTGTGGAATTTACCTTGAGACATGGTGACCGAGCAAGCAAAGTAACAAGCAAAACAAGCAAACTAGCACGTGAAGAAATAAACTAGTAACAAGCAAAGGTAAATATTTTTGTATTTTTGATTTTTATGTGACAAGCTAAATATAAGAGAAAATAAAAAGAAGAACAAGTGAATGAAAATTTGTGTGAAGTTACTTGGTAGTTGATGATGATATTGCCCAGCAACGGCACCAGAAATCCTTCCTGATACTTGTGATCTGTGTTGGGTTTTCCGTGAAGAGGAACGGGTAATTGCAGCACAAAGCGGATATGTATATCCCTCAGTTATGAAACCAAGGTTTATCGAACCAATAGGAATATAAATCCTCAACCGTCTTCAGCGGCTGCACACAAATGAACAAACAACTTGCACCCAACGCGGGCAAGAGGGTTGTCAATCCCCTTGATCTCGTTATTTGCAAGAAAATGAGTTGTGTAGATAATTGTTGATAAATATAAATTGCAAAATAAATAAAAAGTAAATAAAGGCAGCAAGGTAAATATAGCGTTTGCGAATATATAAGTGAATAGACCCGGGGGCCATAGTGTTCCCTACCGACATCTCTCATGTAGGCAGCATACGGTGGGTAAACAAATTACTGTTGCGCAATTGATAGAAAAGCGGATAGTTATGCGATGTTCACGGCAATGATCATGTATATATAGGCATCACATCCATAAGCAAAGAGGCGACTCCTGCCTGCACCTATTGCTATTACTCCACTCATCGACCGCTATCCAGCATGCATCTAGAGTATTAAGTAAAATAGAGTAATGCTTGGAGAATGATGACATGATGTAGACAAAGTAAACTCAAACAATATGAATGAACCCCATCATTTTTATCCTTAGTAGCAACAACACAAAGACGCATCTTGTCCCCTACTTTGTCACTGGGATATAGAAACTCGCCAGGTTGAACCTACCACAACGCACCACTCCCACCGATGAAATATCAATCTACTTGGCCAAAGCATATCAATAAATCGGAGAGCAGTACGAAACTATAATGATCATGCACGTGAGAGATAATATAATTCAGAGGCATCTCAAATACTTTTCATGAATAATCTGAACATAAACCCACAATTCATCGGATCCCAACAAACACTCCGCACAATAGGATTACATCGGATAGATCAAAGCGAATATGTAATGATCATTGTATTGAAGATCATAAGAGATAGAGGTTGCCATCAAGGTACTAGTTATGGACTCGTAGGTCTGTGGTGAACTACTGACACATCATCATGAGGGCAGCAAGGTTGATGAAGAGGCACTCCGTGATCGATCCCTCCTCCGACAGGGTGCCGGAACGGAGCTCCAGATGGCCTCGTGATGGAACAGAGACAATTGGTGGCGGAAAAAGGGTTTCGGGACTGCCTTTAGGGTTTTCAGAAGATAAGAGAATTTATAGGCCAAAGAGGGACATCGGGAGGTGCCCTAGGGGGCCACCACATATCAGGGCACGCCTGGGGGGCGTGCCCTGATATGTGGTGGGGCCCTCGTGTGCCTCCCGGCTTCCTTCCGAAGCTTCTAGGTCTTCATATAGTCCAGAAAAAATCATCAAAAAGTTTCATGGCAATTGGACTTCGTTTGGTACAGTAAACCTGCAAAGGCAAAACACGTAGAAAACAACAACTGACACTGGGCATTGGGTCAATAGGTTTGTACTCAAAATTATAATAAATTGGTAAATAATGACCCAAAAAGTATCCTAGAATGATAATATATCAGCATGGAACAATAAAAAATTATAGATACGTTGGAGACGTATCACGATCCGAGGAGAAAACGGAGTAACGGGAGAGGGAGGGCTGCCACCGGGGCGTGGGAATTGGTGTGCTCAGCCTCTCCCTCTCCCCCACTATATATAGGAGGCAAGGGGGAGGGTTGGGTCGCAGCCCTAGCCCCTCCTCCAAGGAGGGGGCGTGGGCCTACGGAGGTTTCCTCCCTCCCGAAGGCACCTAGGAGGGTGCCTTCCCCTTTAGGACTCTTCCTCCTCCACCTCTCCTTGGCGCATGGGCCTCTTGGGGCTGGTTCCCCTGGCCCATATGGGCCAAGACGCACCCCCTTCAGCCCATGTGGGGCCCCGGGGCAGGTGGACCCCCGGACACCTTTCGGCACTCCCAGTACAATACCGATAATGCCCGAAAATTTTCCGGCGACCAAAACAGGACTTTCTATATATAAATTTTTACCTCCGGACCATTCTGGAGCTCCTCGTGACGACCGGGATCACATCCGGGACTCCGAACAACATTCGATCACCAACGCACATAGCCCAATACTACTCTAGCGTCACCGAACGTTAAGCGTGCGGACCATACGGGTTCGAGAATCGTGTAGACATGACCGAGACACCTCTCCTGTCAATAAACAATAGCGGGACCTGGATGCCCATATTGGTTCCTATATATTCCACGAAGATCATTATCGGTCGAACCACGATGTCAAGGATTCAATCAATCCCGTATGCAGTTCCCTTTGTCCAGCGGTATGTTACTTGCCCGATATTCGATCGTCAGTACCTCCATACCTAGTTCAATCTCATTACCGGAAAGTCTCTTTACTTGTTCCGTTACACAAGATCCTGTGACTAACTCCTTAGTCACATTGCTTGCAAGCTTCTTGTGATTTTGTATTACCGAGAGGGCCCAGAGATACCTCTTCGTCATACGGAGTGACAAATCCCAGTCTTGTTTCATGCCAACCCAACAGATACCCTCGGAGATACCTGTAGAGTACCTTTATGATCACCGAGTTATGAAGTGACGTTTGATACACACAAGGCATTCCTCCGGTGTCAGGGAGTTGCATGATCTCATGGTCATAGGAATAGATACTTGACATGAAGAAAGCAGTAGCAATGAACTAATACGATCAAATGCTATGCTTACGGTTGGGTCTTGTCCATCACATCATTCTCCTAATGATGTGATCTTGTTATCACATGACAACTCATGTCTATGGTAAGAAAACCTGGACCATCTTTGATTAACGAGCTAGTCTAGTAGAGGCTCACTAGGGACACGGTGTTGTCTATGTATCCACACATGTATCTAAGTTTCCGATAAATACAATTCTAGCATGGATAATAAACGATTATCATGAACAAGGAAATATGATAATAACCACTTCATTATTGCCTCTAGGGCATATTTCCAACACCTATCTGAACATGTAACGGGACATTCTAATGCATGCTAGACCTGTTCTCTAATGAAACAACTAGACCACCATGTTTGATAGGTGAAAAAAGGGTTTTTACATGGTAGCATATTAAAGGCAAAGCATATCAAAAAATATGTTTTCTTTAGTTTATCCAAAAATGAGTTGTAGGTTAGGTGGTTAGCTCTCTTCGTTGGTACCAAAGATCAAATCCCATTGCAAATGGTATTTTTTGACCGAAAATTAGGAACGCGTGTGACGGTTGTAACTTACGAACACGGAAATAAGGGAGGTGTGGTCGGATGCGCGTGATAAAATTGGGAAGGTCTTGCGGACGTGCTGGCAAACTAACGAGCATGGAAATCGGGAGGGCATGACTAGTGCGCCTGATCAGGATCGGACGACACGAGATGTGTTCGGTAGTTTAGCGAAATCGACATGGTGTGCCAGATACATTAGCCGTTTATATTATGTTTGCATGTTAGTGTTACTTGTGATGAGGGCATTGAAATAAGACCAATCATATGAAACGTGGTCAAAGTTGGTGAAACTTGATATTACAACAAATTTTAATATTGGCAACTTGGCAAAAAAATAGTGTCTAAATGTATTCAAAATTGGTCTTATTCGAAAGTACTCGTTGCAAAGACAAGGAATATGCGAACAAAACTTAATTTGGACTTTCGATGTAAAAGATATCATAGATTCAAGTTTTAATATGAAAATAGAAAAGCATTTGAGGCTGGGGGAGGGTGACGCATGAAACTCTCACAAAAGCTCAGATGCATGGACCCCACTCAAATGATTATGTGTTAATGTCATATCTAGTTCATCAATCCTGAAGCAAATGGATGACCGCATGCATGCATGCCCCTGGACGCATGTGCCCCTCGGAGTTTTCACATACATTAGGGGGCTTCGAGAAGGTTTAGTCGTTCGGTTTATGATATAGGTAGAGATCATTTATTAGTGCTGCAATTTGATAGGCACAATCTCCTATGTAATCTTTGTGATATGCATGCCGTGTAACTGATCCGTATGTGTAACTTGGGATAAGCCCCCAACTATAAACATGCAAGCACCCCCCTCCCCGCGTCTCCAAAAGGGTAAAACCGTTCCCGCAATTTTAACATGGTATACAAAACCTCCCTCTTCTATCTCAGCTAGCTCTCCGACATCCAACCCATGCTCCAGCCATGTCATCCTCCTTCGACGCTCCCCGTCATAGCCTCATTGGTTAAGTCACGGAGATCCTTACATGCATCGACTACATTGTATGGCGCGCACAGGTGACGCTATGGCTTACCCGCACCGAGGATAAGGACATGAAAGAAGGGGTTGCACCCAATCCTCTCAACCTGATTTGGGTAAGGGACGATCAATTTGTACTCGCAGATTTTTTCAACTAATTTCTCCAAGAAGGTCCATGTTTAGGTAATTTTGATTGCCAAGGCACATGTGAGGGAGTCCTGGATTAAGGGGTCCCGGGGCTGCCGGCCTATCTCCCATAGGCCGGACTAATGGGCCGCTTTATGGTTACTACGTGAAGGCTGAACTATCCAATAACTTCGTACTCAAGAAGGAAACCTCCGGTGACTTGGTGTGTCCTCCAAGACAAGGTAGCCGGAGCGGCATGTTTATTCCTCGATGTAACCGACCATATGTAACCCTAGGAACCCCTGGTGTCTATATAAACCAGAGAGTTTTAGTCCGTACAGACATCAACAGAACCATCATCTAGGGTTTAGCTCATCACATCTCGTGGTATATCGACTCTGTAATCGTCATACACCCAATCAATTTAATCAAGCAGGACGTAGGGTTTTACCTCCTCGGAGGGGGGGACCGAACCTGTGTAAACACCGTGTCTATGTTCCCTGTTCCCCATTGATCCAAGATGCACTGCTTGGGACCCCTACCCGAGATCCGCCGGTTTTGACACCGACATTGGTGCTTTCATTGAGAGTTCCGCTTTTGGATCGCCAAAGGATCGATGGCTCACTTAATTGTCAGCAATGGCATCCACACCAGGGGCGCATTCGTCCCCAACCAACTCTTCACATCAGGCAGCATCGTGCTTCACGACGACGTGGCCGATCGCCCTGACCATGTCAATAGCTATGCCCCGGGACGGAAGATCAGGTTTGGCAGCCTAGAGTATGCCGCCGATGCCCGTGGCGATCTGTTCCTTGTCAGGTTCACGGTATCACCCGATGAGCCCGGAAACTCCAATGCCTTAACTTCAGGCCTCCTCCTCGACCCTGTTCCCGGGTCGACCCTTGTCTCGGATCCGTCTTTGAGCTCGGATCCGACGATTGCATCTGGAAACTTGGGCTCGACCCTTACCCTGGACTCAACTTTAAGCTCGGGTCTGACCATCGCGTCCATAGACCGGGGCTTAACGTTGGCTGTGTACGCTCCCCGTGCTCACGCGCTGGAACTCAACTCTGGAAAACTCCAGAATTCTAGGCCGGCCGATCTCTCGCTATTGAAAGAGACGCTGGCCCGAATTCACGCAATGAACATTATGTGTGATCCGTTCTCGACCCCTGTTCGGATTGGTCTTGAGGCCGACTACGAGGAATTTTACGTAACACCCACCACCCACTTAATAGCCACCATCGAAGATTTAAACGATGTGCTGGACTATGCCTCTGAAGAGGCACAGGACATGGAAGAAGATGCCGACGCTAATGGCCCTCCTATCACGGGACGTTGGACAGCCACCTCGACCTACGACGTTTACATGGTGGATACCCCCAACGACGCTGGGGAGAATGGCGATGGCATACCCAAGGAGAGCGGCAGTAACCCCGGCGTGGTACCTCTCAAGTGACGACGCCAGAGCAAACGACCCCAGGGGTGCAAAGGAAAGGAAAGCAACACGGGCACCGAAGAGGGCGACACCCCGGATAACGTAGAGGACCCCGAGCACCCCACTGCTCCCGAACACTCGGAGGGGCCCGAGGGTCGCAACCTCGAGGACCTCAATGACTCCGAAGATAGCAATTACCTCCCTCCTGTCGAAGAGGAGGTTAATCTCGGAGACGAGGATTTTCTCATCCCTGAGGACCCGCTGGAGCAAGAGCGGTTTAAACGGTAGCTTATAGCCACCGCCCGCAACTTGAAGATGAAACAAAAGGAGATCAGAGCCGAACAAGAAACCATCAACAACAGATGGGGGAAAGTCCTAGCAGCCGAAGAAGGGTACGGCGATGAGCAGCGGGATCAAAACAAAAGCTACCCGCACCAGCATTTGCTACCAGAATTCGACGACGAGGCCTTTGAGCCCATACCCCCAAGACGAACTCAGGGCGACCAGCCAGACCGCCCTCCTCGAGGACGGGATAGGACGGCTGAAGAAGCCGAATATCAGCCCGAATACCCCCTTAGGAGAAGAAAACAAGCAATACAGCCGGACAACCCAGAAGACCTACGTCACAACTTGACCAACAGAGCAGGTCGCACAAGATCCATCAATGGATGTAAAGGGTACACCCCCACTAGATGGGATGAGTACCAAGCCTAGCTCGACCAACGCGACAGAGCTCGGGAACAGCACCGGGACCGGATGACGTCCGACCTCCGACGAGACGTAGCTCGAGTTCGGAGCGTCTCTCACCCAATGTGCTTCACGGACGAGGTCATGCAACATCAATTCCCTAAAGGGTTTAAACCCGTAAATATCGAACAATACGACAGGACTACATACCCGTCCATGTGGATTGAAGAGTTCCTTCTCCACATTGATATGGCTCGAGGAGATGACCTCCACGCCATAAAATACTTGACACTAAAGCTCAAAGGGACAGCACGACATTGGTTGAACAGCCTCCCCGAAAACTCCATCAGGAGCTGGGAAGAGCTCAAGGATGCTTTCCAAGCTAATTTTCAAGGCACTTACGTCCGACCCCCAAACGTCGATGACTTGAGCGACATCGTTCAGCGGTCAAGCGAATCAGCTCGGTAATTTTGGAACCGATTCTAGACCAAGAAAAACCAAATCGTCGACTGTTCGGACGACCGAGGCAATAGCCACCTTCAGGAATAACATCCGTGATGAGTGGTTAGCTCGACAACTCGGCCAAGATAAGACGGGATCAATGTCGGCCCTCACCTCACTTATGACCCGCTTTTGCGCGGGCGAGGACAGTTGGCTGGCTTGTCGTAGCAACACTCCCGGAGACCTAGGTACTTCCGAAGCCCGGGATGGCAATGGGAAACCACGGTGCAACAAAAACAAGTGTCGACACAACAGCGGCAATGCCGAAGATACGACAGTCAATACCGAATTCAACAATTAAAAATCAGGTCCACGGAAGAAACCCCCTGAAGGGAATAGGGACAGACCCACCCAGCTAGAAAAAATCATGGATAGGCCCTGCCAGATCCACGGCACCCAAGACAAGCCTGCCACCCATACCAACCGTAACTGTTGGGTGATTAATCAGGCAGGCAAACTCGCAACCGAAGAGCAAGGTAAGGGCCCCCGCAGCGAGGACGATGAAGAGCCTCGCAGGCCAAATAATGGAGGCCAGAAGCAATTCCCTCCCAAGGTAAAAAACTATGAACATGATTTATGTCATGCAAATACCCAAGAAGGATAGGAAGCATGCACGCCGGGACGTCTATGCCATAGATCATGTAGCCCCGAAATTTAACCCATGGCCGGCATGCCCGATCACCTTCGACCGCACTGACCACCGGACCAGTATTCGTCATGGAGGGTCAGCGGCCTTGGTACTGGACCCGATAATAGATGGGTACCACCTAACAAGAGTCCTTATGGACGGAGGCAGTAGCCTCAACCTGATTTATGAAGATACAGTGAAGAAAATGGGCATCGATCCTTCAAGGATCAAACCCAGTAATACCACCTTTAAAGGAATATTCCCAGGTGTCGAGGTCCGCTGTTCGGGCACCATAACCTTAGAAGTAGTGTTTGGCTCACCCGACAACTTCCGCAGCGAGGACTTGATCTTTGACATCGTCCCTTTCCACAGCGGATATCACGCACTCCTCGGCCGTACAACATTCGCTCGCTTTAACGTCGTCTCGCATTATGCGTATCTCAAGCTCAAGATGCCTGGTCCTAGGGACATCATCACAATCAATGGTAACATGGAGCGCTCACACCGGATGGAGGAACACACAGCGGCTCTGGATGCCGAGGTTCAACTCGGCAATGAAACGCCAAACTCCAGATCCAATGTCATGGCACGAAAGGTAAGCAAACGAGCCCGAGCCCTATTTCAGCTCTTAGAACCTTTTCCCGCTCCACGCAAATAGGAATACGCCACCCACAGCACGGCTCAGTTACGCGCATGGTACGTCCCTCGAAGACACAATTTCGTGCTTAAAATACCATGAGCAGGTGTGGGGACCCTCCACCCCGACGGCCAAGTGTTCGGCTTGACCGCACTATGGCCAATCACGTCTTCGGACAGCAGTAGGTACCATTCAAGGCCTACCCAGGATCAAGCTAACACATCACAACGACTTCTCAAGACCCCTTCTTCAAGGTCCGACCGCCGACCACTAGCTCCGCTAAAGGAGTACCACCCCCCCTCGGAAGCAAAGGTGCAGACGTGCAGCAGGGCACAGTAGGGATGTCAAAACCACTAAATAAAGGCCCTATATCAACCTTTCCTCTGTGAATTTATCTTTAAAATAAAATATTTGTAACAGTTGCTCTGGCAACTCGGATTGTACGGTTAGACGTCATGAGTTCTTTGGGAATAAAAGACCATTTTTTACGGTCCAGTTGCAGTTATTAATATTGCATCTTTTTTCTTTTCCTCTCACTCTCTGACGCCGAAGCAAGCTCGTTCGACATATATATTCCTAGACACGGCCGGCTCATAGACCAGGGGCTTACCTATAATGCTCTCCTTAAGAATCATTCCAGCAGTACTTTTTCTTTTACAAAGTGCTCAGCGTCTCGCATATTGCATTATATGAATCGGTCCCGAATTATGTCTTGGGTCAAAAGTTGGGTTGCCCGGCTCCCGTATTTACCCTCTTACGTTCCGCATGTTCGGCTAGGAGGGTAAAGGGAGAACCACTGCAATTGTATTTCCAGCTCGTCTGGTCAAGTACCTTAGTGGAGAAAGCCAAAAATTGACTGTCATAATAAGCGCGGACTGGTCAGCGACCCGATGACAAGTGTCAAACTAAAAATCGTTGGAGGTTAGGCCGTTTCATACGAAGGGCTTGTACTTGTACAAACCAAGTGATTATGGTTTCAACCTCGGCAAACCCGAACATCACTCAACACTAGGGGCTAGTTACTAACCCCGGCAGTCAAGCTCCTACGGCAAAGTAAAAGCGTTAAAGCCACATGGTCCGATTGCCTCATTTCCTTCATGCACTACCGCCTCCGGGCAGTGATACGTTGGCTAAGGGTTATAATGCGGAGGTCGAAACACCTCTCGTAGCATCTACAAGGGGGCTGAAGCCGACGACTGGCAACTTTTAATTCAAAACAGCCACAAAGGAGTCAAAATAAAATCACACAAAGCATGATATACCATGCATAGCAACTGCATCATAAATCAAAAATAGTTTAACTATTACATGACAGTACATTCACTCATAGATTACATCTTTCGAGCACTGGGCCTCTATCGCCCGAGCACCATCTATTACAATGGAAAAATAGTGCTCGGAGCGCCTATGCTCCTTACCAGGAGGCGGGGGTCCGGTGGCCATCTTGACGGGCTTAATCTTTGGCCAGTGCATCATCATTTTGGCAAAGACCATCCGAGCTGCTTCGATGCAACCCGACTGCTTCAGGATGTCGATCTGGGGCGCAGCATCACGAAGCCTCTGCACTAAGCCAAAATAACTGCTAGGCAGCGGCTCCGCAGGCCACAGCCTGATGATGATGTCCTTCATGGCCAGCTCCGCCATCCGATGCAGCTCCATCAACTGCTTCATTTGATCGGAAAGGAGGAGAAGTTGCTTGGGGGCTTGAAACTGCGCCCAAAATAGCCGCTGATCCACCTCCCCGTCCCGGATGGCATAGTGCCTTGCGACATCAGCCACACTCTTCGGAATATCAGTAAAGGCGCCTGAAGAACGCCGCAATCGTGTGAACAACAAGAACCTTTTACCAAAGGAACATTGCAGTAAGTACAGCTTACCATCCGCGATCAGCTTGACTTCGCGGAGCTCTTTCCGACAGCTTTGCACTTCCTTCCGCGCTTCTTGCACAACAGACGTAACCGAGGTCAGCTAGGAGGCCTGCTCCTTATTCTTCTGCTCAAGGGCCTCACAATTAGTGATGGCATCCTTGAGCTCTTGCTGCACTTCGGCCACCCTGGCCTCGTGCTTTTCACTGGCCATCTTCGCTGATGACAATTCGGCGGCTGCTTGTTCGGCCGCCACCCTCTGCTCTTCGGCCTCTTGCCTTGCCTTCTTCAGCTCGGCCTTGAGACTCTCGACCTTCGCGGCGACAGCTACAGTCGTAATAAGCAACCCATGGTTAGGGATAAAAACCCGAATACCTCGCATACCAAGAAAAGCCTATGGTATTACAATAAGCACAGTCCGGCCGTACCTTGCGCTTCATCAAATCGCTTGTTGAGACGGTCGAGCTCCTCATCGAAACTTTGGAGCTTCGGATTCATTTCGGCAAGCTCCATGGCACTGGCAGCTACCGCCGAAGACGAGGCCTGCATGAAAACTTATGTGTGAGACTCCCGAGTCATCGGATTTTAGACCCTCTGCTAGGTATTTCTTCCAATCGTGTCAGAGTCTCGGGAGCTACGATTCACTTTTCATACTATTGGTAGTTTTGAACTATGTTGACCCCCGCTCGAGTTCTTTCAAACTCAACCAGGGCTCGGGGGCTGCTACGTACAAGGATTACTTAAATCCATAAAGTAAATTCTCTTTGAAAAAAGGATATTACATTATTTACCTTGAAGCCCGTCAAGAGGCTTCCAAAAGTCTCCTTTAGTCCGCTGTCAACGGACTGGATATTTTGTAGAACCACACCCAGGAGAGTGCGGTGTTCTTCAGTAATGGATGGGCCATTCAAAGCCTCCTCCATCACGGTCAGCCACCCGGTCCTTCCCGGTTCCGCCGCATGTGGGGCCTGTGGCGACACCTCGGCTCCCCCTTTGGTGGAGTCCGGAGCAGACGGCTCCTGGACAGTCTCCTGAGCTGTCTTTGGTGGGAGCTCGGATTGACTGGGCTCTCCATCTTTGTTCGCCAGAAGAGAATCCTCCTCCTGGTCTTCGGTGACCAAGGTGTTAACCTCGGCCGTGACGTCATCACCCACGCCCCCCGTGTTCGGCCCGGGCGGGGTCCTTCGTGACAGCACCTCCGTGGCCTCGTCGGCAACCGGGAGAGGCGTGGTGCGCGACGCCATCCCACTCTCCGCTAGCTCGGCGGGCGGAGAGTCCCCCTCCGAGGCTTGGCCGATGGGAAGCTCGCGGGGTGGGCTACATTATACAAAACGTTCAGGTGGTAAATCAACCTCAATATGGTTGAACTAGAGGGTTTATCGGATTCGTACCTTTTGGTTGGGGGCTTAACCCTGGGGGTCCTTCGAGGAACCCTTACAAAAGTGTCGGACTCCTTGGAGGAGTCCGAGCTGTCATCGGCTAGGGTCACCTTGGCCCTGCATGGCTTCTTCGGGGCAGGAGGAGGTAGACCCTCCTCGGCACCCTCTGATGGTTTCCTTTTCCTTGACCGGGGGGAATCACCATCCTCCCCGTCCTCTTCCTGCTGCTCCTCGTGAGTAGAGGAGGCACGGGTCTCCCTGGACTTAGTGTCCGGGGGTTCTCATGATCGGAGGCCCTTTCGGGTCTCCCTTTTCTCGCCGTTCTTCTTCTTCTCTTTTTTTCTCTGGCGCCTGGAACGGCGCCTGACCAAAATATATGCCAGTAATGCCGACCTGAGGCCCTCAAGCAGCGGGGTAGGGCCGTCGATTTGCATGGCTTTCTTTAGCCAGCCCTGCAAACATGGGGAAAAAGAGTCAAGATCCTTGATTAAAACAGCGCCGCCCAGACACAAGAACGAAGTTTTACGGTACCTGATGAGAGGGGTGCACGGCGTCTAGACCGATGTCCTCCTCCTCGACCGTCCAGTCCTTCTGGGGTTTGAACATCACCTTCCACAATTTCTCGTGGGTAGTGCGGAAGAGATGGACCACAGTGGCCTGGTCCGTGGGTTCGTAGGACCACATTGGAGCAACCCTGTCTTGACAAGACAGGAGACGGCAGACGAGCATGATTTGGATCACGTTGGTTAGCTCGATCTTCTCCTCCGCCATCTGGGAGAGGTGCTTCTGCAACGCTTTCACCTCTTCCACTGACTCCCAGTCAAGTCCCTTCCTGACCCATGACACCAACCTGGTGGGAGGTCCGGATCTGAATTCGGGAGAGGCTGCCCAATCCTCACTGCGTGGCTCAGTGATATAAAACCATTCTCTTTGCCAGATTTTTATGGTGTCTATGAAGGTTCCTTCCGGACATCCAACACAGGGAAGCTTGCTAATTACCACGCCCCCGCAATCGGTGTCCTCGCCATTGGGTTGGACCCATAGAAAGGCCTCGCAGACGATTATGAAGGCCGAGATGTGCAGGAAAGAGTTCGGGGGAAGATCATGAAAATCTAACCCGTAGAAAAACATCAATCCCCTCACAAAGAGATGGAGCGGGAAGCCAAGTCCCCGGATGAAGTGGGGGACGACTACCAACCTCTCGCTTGGCCTAGGCGTGGCGATGGTTGGCCCTTCTCGGGAGCACGGTGAGTGATGTTGGCTTAAATGTAGTCGGCGCACTTTAGCTCCTCGATGTCGCTGTTGGTGACACAGGAGGCCTCCCACTTGCCCTTGGAGCCGGAGCCGGACATGGACGAGCTTGGGATGTGTTTTGGAAGGGTGGAGGAAGGACTAGATATACGTGCTTGAGCTCTGGAGGATGGGAACGCAATGGCTGTGGAGGATCTGGAAGCGTGAGGAGGCTTTGATGGCTGTTCCCCTCTTATAAGCCACTGAAATACCAAGAGCCCCTCCGTTGCGCCGCAGACCTCGCTGCTTCCCGATAAAATCGTGTAGTTATGCGAGCGTGGTATAGCCCAAATCTTAAACTGTATCCCTTAAACAATGGGGCACGATCTCCATATTGATGGAATGTGTCAGTGAAAAACTGCCTCGAACCGCGAATCGAGTTTCCATAACTGGTCAGTGCTCTTGATCAGTCGCGACTCTTTGCCAAAAGGTTGTCAGGCAAAGGTACCGTTCACACTCGGGCTATTGGCCTTCGAGGCTGAATTATGTACACAGTTCGGAAATCATGAAGTCCTCGGTGTCTGAACTATAGTTCACCGAACAAGAGAAGAACTCGCCCCGCAAGCCGGATACCGTAGAGGCAAGGAGCATCTAGGCATCGTGAAGACCGACATTGGAGGCTAGTTCGGGGGCTACTGAGGGAGTCCTGGACTAAGGGGTCCCCGGGATGTCGGCCTATCTCCCATAGGACGGACTAATGGGTCGCTTTATGGTTACTACGCGAAGGCCGAACTATCCAATAACTTCATACTCAAGAAGGAAACTTCTGGTGACTTGGTGTGTCCTCCAAGACAAGGTAGCCGGATCGGCATGTTTATTCCTCGGTGTAACCGACCATATGTAACCCTAGGAACCCCTGGTTTCTATATAAACAAAAGGGTTTTAGTCCATAGAGACATCGACAGAACCATCATCTAGGGTTTAGCTCATCACATCTCGTGGTAGATCGGCTTTCTAATCGTCATACACCCAATCAATACAATCAAGCAGGACGTAAGGTTTTCCCTCCTCGAGAGGGCCTAAACCTGGGTAAACACCGTGTCTACGTTCCCTGTTCCCCATTGATCCAAGATCCACATCTCGGGACCCCCTACCAGAGATCCGCCGGTTTTGACACCGACAACATGACCTCTAGACTACACTGTCAAGCATGTTATCGTGGTTGTCTTGTTTTCGTGTCAACATCATCCGCATGGTCCTTGCTAATGCGCAGAAGGGGATACAGTCGGTGGAAACATACTTCTCCCAAGTGTGTTTGCTTGCTAATGAGCTCACTGCCACGAAAAACCCCTCGCCTCCTACATGTGGTCTAGTACAACCTTGACGTGGAGTAACAGCAACTCGTCTCCACCCTTGATACTTGCACTGAAGTCATCACCCTCGATGAACTCGTATTCCAGAGGAGCAATGTTGACCAGCATGTCATGCTCTTCCATTGTTTGAGCTCCAACAACAGCTTAAAGTCCTCCGCCAATGTCGTTGCTCGTGGTAGAGGTGATTATTTTCACTACCCGATCAGTCATGGAACAAGGGCAAGAGCAGCAGCAACAGAAGTAATAGCTATAGGGGAACATGCTATGGAAAAAAAATCGCATACAACCAAATCCCAGTAACTCTATGCAAGTACATGTAACGATCATCTCATCAATGATGAACATATTGAAAGTGGAGGAAGAAGAGTTGGTGATGCTCACCAATTTGTTGCTGCTAGGTTACACCTCCCAGCCGCGAGAATTTCTCTAGGAAATATGCAATCTAGTGTGGAAGTGTATGACACCTTCGAGGTATCCATGTGTAGAGATCTAGAGGTACTGCGGCACTTTGTGAACCAACACGAAGAACTACAGAGAAAACTAGAGAGAAGGGCGGCCTACCGTCAAGATCAATCTATACAAGAAGAGAGAGTGTGCATGGAAGAGGGTTGACCCCATGGCTTTTGTGTGCCTCTAAGGCCCCCACCTAATATTGGGGGAGGTATGGGTAGTCAACTTGGGGAGGAGGCCCAACTAGGTCCGGCCGACCTGGGAGGTGGAGTCCTTTCAGGACTCCCTTGCATGTGGCTTGTCTCCAAGTAACCCTACGGCTGGTCGATGATGACCCAAAAAGTATAGGGGATCCATCATAGTACTTTTGACAAGTAAGAGTGTAGAACACAACGAGGAGCATAAGGAAATGACAAGTGGTTTTCAACAAGGTATTCTCTGCAACTGCTATAATTAGTGACAATATATAGTTTTGTAGCAAGATAATTCGTAACAAGTAACAATTGTAACAAGAGTGTAGCAAGGTGGCCCAATCCCTTTTATAGCAAATGACAAACCGGATGTACTTCTTATAGTGAGCAAAGTGTTCTCGAGGACACATGGGAATTACCGTCTAGTCAAGTTCATCACGTTTAGTTGATTCGCGTTCATTACTTTGATAATTTGATATGTGGGTAGACCGGTGCTAGGGTGTTGTTCTTACTTGAACAAAAAAACTCTCTTATGATTACCCCCTCTCGCAAGCATCCGCAACTATGAAAGAATAATTAAGATAAATCTAAACATATGGATCCAAATCAGCCACTTACGGAATAAATGAATAAACTAGGGTTTAAGCTTCTGTCATTATCGTAACCCATCATCTACTTATTACCCCCAATGCCTTCCCTTAGGCCCAAAGATGGTGAAAGTGTCATGTAGTCGACGTTCACATGACACCAATAGAGGAAGAACAACATACATATCATCAAAATATTGAACGAATACCAACTTCACATGATTTACTTTAACAAGACTTCTCCCAAGCCTTCAAGAATTAAAGTAACTACTCACAAATCATGTTCATGTTCAAGATTGGAGATATATTGAATATGCTTAAGGATTTGAACATATAATCTTCCATCAAATAAACCAACTAGCATCACTACAAGATGTAATCAACACTACTAGTAACCCACACGAACCAATCTGAGGTTTTGGGACAAAGTTTGAATACAAGAGATGAAATAGGGTTTGAGATGAGATGGTGCTGGTGAAGATGTTGATGAATATTGATCCTCACACGATGGAGGAAGCATTGGTGATGTCGATGGCTTCGATTTCCCCCTCTAGGAGGGAAGTATACCCGACGGAATCGCTCTGTCGAAGAGCAAAAGTGCTCCTGCCCAGGTTTCGCCTCGAGACGGCGGTGCTTCATCCTGAAAGTCCTCCTCTTATTTATTTTCTAGGTCAAAAGAACTCATATAGCCAAAGCGGGACACCGAAGGCTTGCTGTGGCCCCACAAGGCAACAGGGTTTGCCCTGGGCGGGAGGTGGCCGCGCCCTGTTGTCTTGTGGACATCAGGTGGGCCCCCTCCAGTAGTTCTTTGTTCCTTTATTTTTTATATATTCAATAAAAAATCTCTGTGAAATTTCACATCATTTGGAGCTCCATAGAATAGCTATATCTGTTGTAGCTCTTTTACATCCAGAATTCCAGCTACCGGTAATTTCCCTCTCCATGTAAATCTTGCGAATTAAGAGATAAAAGGCATCCAAATTGCATCATAAAGTGAAATAATGACCAAAAACATTATAAATAGTGGTAGGAAAACATGATGCAAAATGGACGTATCAGTCGGCTTGGGCCCTTCAAGCACCTTGCCACCAATTCCAGCAGTGGTGCTGCTCACTAGGGACCCTCCCGAATATTCCAGAAGGTTTTGGACCCTTCAAAAGCTTCTAGAAGATTCCGTGCCTTCCAAGACCTCTCAGAACACTTATGGGATCATTTGGAAAACTTTCGAAGCCCATTCTCTCATTCTCCATTATCTCCCCAGTTCTCCTACATACCGCTGGTTATTAAACGTGTGACCCTACAGGTTCGATAACATCTAGACATGTCCGAAAAAACTTACGTTCAATCATGGTTGGCAGGATCTTGACACCCATAATATCTTCACATATCAA
Source organism: Elymus sibiricus (assembly GCA_039707655.1). Taxonomy (NCBI): domain Eukaryota; kingdom Viridiplantae; phylum Streptophyta; class Magnoliopsida; order Poales; family Poaceae; genus Elymus; species Elymus sibiricus. Next base: position 370,517,603 of record CM077673.1, on the reverse strand, counting down.
AAAAGATCTTTATCGAGCAACATTTAGTTATCACATACAATACTGAAAGGACATTTCCTTTCCTAAGTTTTACGGTGTTGATGACAATGCAATTTGGAGAATAACCGTGTGCTTGAGCTACACAGGCATATTAAAATGTCACAAAATGGTTAGGTATCCCGCTGGAAGGAAAAGATCGAACATGGCATTTCCAATGGGTTAGTTATTTAATTGTAGGAAATCCGTACTATTAAGAGGGGCTTCTTGCATCTTACTCTGAGTGAATCTTCTTTCTTTTAGCAGTATTTCTACCAATCCTATAAAAAATCAGCATTGAATAGTGACATTACTATTTGGCAGTATTCAATGCCGATTTTGTTATTTGCATAGCTCACATCTACTATATCTAAATAGCTAGCCCCCACTACTAGGAAATCTCTTGCTTCTTCATGAGCCACATCATTCAAATTATTTCGGCCTTTGGATATACTAGGTTAGTCTACAATAGCCATTGGATCTACACATTAAGAACCAGCAAGGCTTGCTTGCATATGGATGTATTAAATAAAACATCATCCTCTTAACATCCCATATTTTTTAAAGATTTTTTAAAAACTTTAAAACATATTTTCACACGGTGTTTCATCAGTTTCCAACGAATGTTAGTTTTTGTATAATATTCTCTCTATAATAAAGATGTACTCGATGTGCATGAGAATATTGTTGGCGAGCAGGCATAAGATCAAACTCAATCCCCGTACACTAAGTAAGTTGCGTCTCTCTCCGAGAGACCCTTACTTTGTCATAGTGAATTCATAAAACAAGTTAGAAATGTGACACCTATATGTGGATCCAAGCGCAACATGCCTCTTAGTTATGCATAATTGCACATTGAATTAACCGATTGGTTTGGTTTGGTTTGGTTTTCCCAAGTCCAAATATCTTGTGGATCAAGTGGAAGCCTGCTTCAAACTTGCATCTAACTGGATAGCTAGCCTACGAACAGAGCAGCTAGCTCATGGTCTAGTTTGGAGTTGTTCTGTTCCGAGCCTCCGATGGACTCGTCGCCATCTAGGCTATAAAATTAGAGCATCTACAACCGGACCCCTTATATCCGTCTCAAACGCCCAGGTAGGCCGTCCGATCAGTGATTGGTCATGAAATTTCGATCCAGACGGGCTTCTTAAACGGGCCTCAAATGCCCGGGCTTACCGGCACCCCTCATATCCAGTCCAAATATGAGGCGGATATGGGGGTCCGGGCGCACCCGGGCATGCCCGTCATGTCGGACCAGACAACCCGACCCCACCGCAAATTGCATCAAATATTGCAAACCTTTCCTCCTCCTTCCATCGTCTTTCAACTTTTCCCGCGCTCGAGCCCTTCTCGCCCGCCACCCTTGCTCCCCATCCTCACCACCGGTCCCGATATGCCACCGTAGATGTCTTCCAGCCCGTCCTCGACCGCCGTGACAGAGACGCAGCCTGCCTAGTCTGTTGGCGTCCCTTCCTCCGCTCCGTCTTGTAAGGTGGAGAACGTCGCTCGAAAGATGTGGCATCGCCAGCAACGAGAGAGGGAGGCGGCGGCGGTGGCGCACGGAGGTGCGGACATACTCGAGGATTTGTCTCCCCCGCCACGCCCGGCACCCCGCACCCCGTCCATCTGAGCACCGATGCTGATGTGGTTTACACCGTCCGACACCCTTGGGACAATGGAGAATTCAACGGCCAGCTCGGCCATTTCGGATAGCTTTCCGCCCAAACATATACCGACGGTCGACGAAGTTGACTCGCCGTAGCTCGTCCGGGAGCAGATGAGCACGGGTACCGGCGGCGCCCGGGCTACACTCGACATTTTCGACGGAATGACAGAACAAGACCAGGTACGTTTTGTTTGCTCCTGTCCGATCAAATGTTCAATATTTTGCATAGACCACTAGTTCGCACATGATGAATGATTGCAAACCATGATCATCTAGGAGGCGTACTTGTCAAGCATGATCAATGACAATGAAAATCCGACTGAAATGGAGTATGAATTGGAGGCCACCACCGCATTTGAAGTTGGGACAACATCTGATCCCAATCCGAGCAAAAAGAAGAAGAAGAGCAAGACGATGAAGGCAAGAGGTCCGACTTTCTCAAGATTTGAGGACATCTTGTTGGTAAAAGTTTGGTTGGCCATAACAATGGATCCATTATGCGACACCGAGCAAAAGGGGAACACGTATTCGGGGAAGATTTTGAAGGAGTATGACGAACAAAAGGAGTATGTGGAGCCGCATCCTATCGTGACCACCCGCAATATGGCATCTCTCCAACATCGATGGAGGATCATTCAAGGGGAAGTGAATAAGTACGTCGGCTACTACGCAGAAGTGACCAAACACCCACAAAGTGGGATGGGAGTGGCAACTCACGTAAGCTCAATTGCCTCATCTTGTTGTCATTTGAATATGCTTCTTGTGTTTGCATTCTTGTGCTCATACGTATGTTGTTTGCTAGATGACGGTGGCGACCACTTTGTATCACGAGGTGGAGAAGAAGCCGTTTGCCTTTAGCCATTGTTGTATCATATTGAATGGCAAGCCAAAGTGGACACAAGCTGTGGCCAATCTCAAGGCCGGCAAAAAGAAGAATGATGGCTCAAGCTACCACCAATCCATTGGGTTGGACGGTGAAGAGGATGATGTTGTCGTCACGAATGAAAAGGACATCGTGCCAAAGGATAACCTACAAGTCATGGGAAACCAGTGGGAGAAGGCATGGATAGCCCATGATGCCGTGGCTACAAAAAACAGGCATTTTTCGGTGAGGGAGAACAAGAAGGAGGAGAGGTATAAGCTCATGTTGGATCCGCAAAAGGAGAGGATGGATTGTTACTGTGCGAGGGTGGAGAAGAAGCTGGAAATTGAGAGGGAGAGGATAGAGTTTGAGAAGCAAGAGGCGCCGATCAAATGGGAACTCGAGAAGGCCAAGACATTTGAAGAGATTGAGCTCGAGAAGGAAAGGTTGCCACTCACACGGGACGCGGAGGATGTCAAGATCATGTTGGCGGATGACACCCATATGGCTGAGCATGCAAATAAGTGGCTTGCGGAGAAGAAGAAGGAGATCAACGACCGTAGGGCGCAGGAGGCGGCGAGGGTGGTTGCGGCAGCAGATCATGCGGCCTGGATGCAGGCGGAGCAGGATGAGCAGACAACATGGATGGCCGCGTCCGACCAGTGATCCAACAAGCATCCCTTCTCGCTCGGACATTGATTTCATTTTGACATGTCCAGTTTCTTGAACTATGATTTGATTTGATTTGTTTCGAACTGTTGAATTCGGACAATTTGTATCGGATGATCGACGTGCATGAAGTGCATGGATTTGAGGATTGACATATGAGGGGCCGACGGATGCTGTCCACGAAGGCGTCCGGACGCGCCCGCAGACATATACGGGTCGGATTTGCCAAGTTGGGTTATAGACGCTCTTATGCATTTTAACGGACTTTGTGTACAGTGTTTATCTCTTTACTAGGTAGCTACTGTTTAGGTTGCCGGTTGATGACCCACAAGTATAGGGGATTTATCGTAGTCCTTTCGATAAGTAAGAGTGTCAAACCCAATGAGGAGCAGAAGGAAATGACGAGTGGTTTTCAGTAAGGTATTCTCTGTAAGCACTGAAATTATCGGTAACAGATAGTTTTGTGATAAGATAATTCGTAACGGAAAGCAAGTAACAAATGTAGCAAAGGTGCAGCAAGGTGGCCCAATCTTTTTTGTAGCAAAGGACAAGCCTGGACAAACTCTTATATAAAGCAAAGCGCTCCCGAGGACACATGGGAATTTCTGTCAAGCTAGTTTTCATCATGCTCATATGATTCGCGTTCGTTACTTTGATAATTTGATATGTGGGTGGACCGCTGCTTGGGTGCTGCCCTTACTTGGACAAACCTCCCACTTATGATTAACCTCTCTCGCAAGCATCTGCAACTACGAAAGAAGAATTAAGATAAATCTAACCATAGCATGAAACATATGGATCCAAATCAGCCCCTTACGAAGCAACGCATAAAGTAGGGTTTAAGCTTCTGTCACTCTAGAAACCCATCATCTACTTATTACTTCCCAATGCCTTCCCCTAGGCCCAAATAATGGTGAAGTGTCATGTAGTCGACGTTCACATAACACCACTAGAGGAGAGACAACATACATGTCATCAAAATATCGAACGAATACCAAATTCACATGATTACTTATAACAAGACATATCCCATGTCCTCAGGAACAAACGTAACTACTCACAAAGCATATTCATGTTCATAATCAGAGGAGTATTAATTATCATTAAGGATCTAAACATATGATCTTCCACCAAGTAAACCAACTAGCATCAACTACAAGGAGTTATCAACACTACTTGCAACCCAAAGGTACCAATCTGAGGTTTTGAGACAAAGATCGGATACAAGAGATGAACTAGGGTTTGGAGAGGAGATGGTGCTGGTGAAGATGTTGATGGAGATTGACCCCCTCTCGATGAGAGGATCGTTGGTGATGACGATGGCTTCGATTTCCCCCTTCGGGAGGGAAGTTTCCCCGGCAGAACAGCTCCGTCGGAGCCCTAGATTGCTTCTGCCCAGGTTCCGCCTCGAGACGGCGGCGCTTCGTACCGAAAGCTCTCTTATGATTTTTTTTCCAGGTCAAAACCCTCCATATAGCAGAAGATGGGCACCGGAAGGCTGCCAGGGGCCCCACAAGCCACAGGGGTGTGCCCTGGGGGGTAGGGCACGCCCCCCAGGCTTGTGGCCTCCTGGTGGGTCCCCTCTGGTATTTCTTTCGCCCAATATTTTTTATATAGTCCAAAATAATTCTCCGTAACTTTTCAGGACTTTTGGAGTTGTGCATAATAGGTCTCTCATATTTGTTCCTTTTCCAGTCCAGAATTCCAGCTGCCGGCATTCTCCCTCTTCATGTAAACCTTGTAAAATAAGAGAGAAAAGGCATAAGTATTGTACCATAATGTGTAATAACAGCCCATAATGCAATAAATATCAATATAAAAGCATGATGCAAAATGGACGTATCAACTCCCCCAAGCTTAGACCTCGCTTGTCCTCAAGCGAAAGCCGAAATCGATAAATATGTCCACATGTTTAGAGATAGAGGTGTCGATAAAATAAAATACGGACATGAAGGCATCATGATCATCTTTAGAACAACAACATATATTGACATATAATTTCTTATGCTAAAGTAACAATTCTTTCACAAGGTAAAGTATGAATCAAGAACTCTATTGAGAACCAACAAACTATGATCTCAGTCATTGAAGCAATTGCAATTTATCATAACATCGGAAAGAGACAATATAAGAGCTTATAAAGCAAATCCACATACTCAATCATCTTTTAGTCTTTCATAATTGCTAACACTCACGCGGTACTTATGAGGCCAAAGCTTCAATTGGACACAGAGAAAGATAGGGGCTTATAGTTTTGCCTCCCAACTATTTACCTCAAGGGTAATGTCAACAGAAATAACTCATGATCACCCACATCCGAGTGGATATATTTGTCTAGATCATTCCCCAACACATGACGCTTGCCAAGAGAGAAAGGCGAAATAAAGGAAGTGGTGAGGATCACCACGACTCTTGCTTAAAGGTAAGTACTAGAAAGTAAAAGTAACAGATAGGCCCTTCGCAGAGGGAAGCAGAGGTTGTCATGCGCCTTTATAGTTTGATGCGCAATCCCTTAATGCAAAAGAACGTCACTTTATATTGCCGCTTGTGATAAAGAACTTTATTATGCAGTCTGTCGCTTTTATTTCTTCCATATCACAAGTTCGTATAAAGTTTATTTTCCTCACACTAATAGATCATACATATTTAGAGAGCAATTTTTATTGCTTGCAGCGATGACAACTTACTTGAAGGATCTTACTCAATCCATAGGTAGGTATGGTGGACTCTCATGGCAAAACTGGGTTAAGGGTGTTTGGATGCATAAGTAGTATATCTACTTGGTGCGGAAGTTTTGGCTGATATGGGGTGGAAGCAAGCGTCACATGTTAAAGGATCTATAACCATATAACTTCTATTCGGAAATAAGCAAACATAACCCATTATGTTGGCTTCCTTGTCCAACATCAACTTCTTAGCATATAATATTTTAATGAGTGCTCACAATCATAAAAGATGTCCAAGATAATATATTTATATGTGAACCTCTCTTTCTTTATTACTTCCTTTTAATTGCATCAATGACCAATCGCTATGTTTTTCAACTCACAACAAATTTCAATCGACATACTACTTATATGTGAAGTCATCACTTCCCATAAGATCATCATATATACTCTTTGCTTTTATTCTATACTTCTTTCTATTTCTTTTTCTCAAGATCATAGCAAGCAAGCAAATCCCTCAACTCAAAACTACTTTTTCTTATATAACTCTCGGACTCAATTACATAGGGGGAACATAAAGCAAAACTCGAAACTAGATCACACTAAAAACTTTATTCTACGAAATCAAGATATAACCAAAAGGATCGAACTGAGAAAAACGATGAAAGTAAAAGATATGATGGTGATACGATACCGGGGCATCTCCCCCGGGCTTGGCACAAGCCAAGGGGAGTACCCATACACATGTGTTTAGTTGTCTTTCTTCAGAGGTGGTGATGATGGAGAAGGATCTTTAAGCTTGTTCAGTTTCCTCTTAAGCATAAAATTCTGTTCCCTCAGATCGTCAACCTCCTGCTCGATCTTCAATATCCTTTGACATAATTCTTGCTTGCTCTCCTGCAGAAAACGAGATGGGATAAATAGAGCCTTGGGTTCTCTCCTTGTGTTTGCAGGCTCGATTTCCTGAACTCCATGTGCATATCTCCTGGTTGAGGTAGGGGAATGTCTTCTTCATCCGAGCTTTCTTCCTCATACTTGCCTTCTTGTTCCTCCTCCGACAACAATCCATAAGGATCTAAGTCCCCATAGAGCTTGGGATTGGCAAGATAATGCGATACATAGCTCTTCCCATCGGACTCTTGCGAAGACATCTTGCTCTAAATCTGCTGCAGAAACAGCTCAAAACGAAAACAGGAAGTATTGTCGTGATACGAAGGTCCAAACCTTCGGGAGATTATATAATGATTTTTTACTGACCTAAAGGAGTATACCACAAGAAAACGGAGTCCGGAGGGTACACGGGGTGGCCAGAAGCCACAGGGGCGCGCGCCCCTGGCTTGTCGCCTCCTCGTGCACTTTTCGGACTATTTTAAATTTTCCTAATTTTTTTAAATATTCCAAAATGGAGAAAAAATTCTATTGGAAAAGTTTTGGAGTCGGTTTGCTTATCGTACCACATACCTATTCCTTTTCGGAGTCTGAAACGTTCTGGTAGGTCTCCCTAATGTACTCCTCCGGCGTTATGGTATTGATAATATTGGTTTCAACATTTATGGGAGTACCTGAGATATAATGTTTGATTCTTTGCCCGTTTACCACCTTCGGATTTGTGCCTTCGGCGTTGTTGATCTTGATGGCACCGGAACGATATACTTCCTCGATAATGTAAGGCCCTTCGCATTTAGAGAGAAGTTTTCCTGCAAAAAATCTTAAACGAGAATTTTATAGCAAGACATGGTCACCTACATTGAATTCACGCTTTTGTATCCTTTTATCATGCCATCTCTTAACTTTTTCTTTAAACAACTTGGCATTCTCATAGGCCTGGGTTCTCCATTCATCAAGTGAGCTAATGTCAAATAACCTCTTCTCACCAGCAAGTTTGAAATCATAGTTGAGCTCTTTGATTGCCCAATAAGCTTTATGTTCTAGTTCTAGAGGTAAGTGACATGCTTTACCATAAACCATTTTATACGGAGACATACCCATAGGGTTTTTGTAAGCAGTTCTATAAGCCCATAATGCATCATCAAGTTTCTTAGACCAATTCTTTCTAGATCTATTAACAGTATTTTGCAAGATCAATTTAATTTCTCTATTGCTTAATTCTACTTGACCACTAGACTGAGGATGATCTGGAGATGCAATTCTATGATTAACATCATACTTAGCAAGAAATTTACGGAAAGCACCATGAATAAAGTGTGAACCACCATCAGTCATTAAATATCTAGGGACTCCAAATCTAGGGAAAATAACTTCTTTAAGCATTTTAATAGAAGTGTTATGATCAGCACTACTAGTTGGAATAGCTTCTACCCATTTAGTAACATAATCAACAACAACTAGAATATGAGTATACCCGTTGGACTTCGGAAAAGGTCCCATATAATCAAAACCCCAAACATCAAATGGTTCAATAACAAGTGAGTAATTCATAGGCATTTCCTGACGTCTACTAATATTACCAATTCTTTGACATTCATCACAAGACAAGACAAACTTACGAGCATCCTTGAAGAGAGTAGGCCAATAAAAACCAGATTGTAATACCTTGTGTGCAGTTCTATCTCCAGCGTGGTGTCCTCCGTAGGCCTCGGAGTGACACTTGTGTAGGATCTGTTCCTGTTCATGCTCAGGTACACAACGTCTAATAACACCATCTACTCCTTCTTTATAAAGGTGTGGATCATCCCAAAAGTAATGTCTTAAATCATAGAAGAACTTTTTCTTTTGTTGGTATGTGAAACTAGGCGGTATAAATTTAGCAACAATGTAATTAGCATAATCAGCATACCATGGAGCATTACGTGAAGCATTTATGATAGCTAATTGTTCATCAGGAAAGCTATCATCAATAGGTAGTGGGTCATCAAGAACATTTTCTAACCTAGACAAGTTGTCTGCTACGGGGTTCTCAACTCCCTTTCTATCAATAATATGCAAATCAAATTCTTGTAGCAGATGAACCCATCTAATAAGTCTAGGTTTAGCATCTTTCTTTTCCATAAGATATTTAATAGCAGCATGATCAGTGTGAACTGTTACTTTGGAATCAACAATATAAGGTCTGAACTTATCACATGCAAACACAACAACTAAAAATTCAGTGGTAGCATAGTTTCTTTGAGCAGTGTCTAGAGTTTTACTAGCATAATGGATAACATTTAATTTCTTATCAACTCTTTGTCCTAGAACAGCACCAACGGCATAATCACTAGCATCACACATAATTTCAAAGGGTAGGTTCCAATCAAGTGGTTGAACAACAGGTGCAGTGATCAAGGCTTTCTTAAGAATTTCAAATGCTTCTACACAATCATCATCAAAAACGAATGGAACATCTTTTTGCAAAAGATTAGTGAGAGGCCTAGAAATCTTAGAGAAGTCTTTAATAAACCTCCTATAGAAGCCAGCATGACCAAGGAAACTTCTTATACCTCTGATATCCGTAGGACACGGCATTTTTTCAATAGCATCAACTCTAGCTTTATCAACTTCAATACCTCTTTCGGAGATTTTGTGCCCCAAGACAATACCTTCATTAACCATAAAGTCGCACTTCTCCTAATTCAAGACTAGATTAGTTTCTTCACGTCTCTGCAAAACTCGATCAAGGTTGCTCAAGCAATCATCAAAAGAAGTTCCGTAAACAGAGAAATCATCCATGAAAACCTCAACAATCTTTTCACAAAAGTCAGAGAATATAGCAGTCATACATCTTTGAAAGGTAGCAGGTGCATTGCATAAACCAAAAGGCATACGTCTATAAGCAAAGGTACCGAAAGGGCAAGTAAAAGTGGTCTTCTCTTGGTCCTCTTTTGACACAGGTATTTGAGAGAAGCCAGAATAACCATCTAGAAAGCAAAAGTGTGTGTGTTTGGATAGTCTTTCTAACATTTTATCAATAAAAGGTAGAGGGTAATGATCTTTCCTAGTAGCTTTATTTAATTTCCTATAATCAATTACCATTCTATATCCTGTAACAATTCTTTGCGGGATCAATTCATTTTTATCATTAGGAACAACGGTAATACCTCCCTTCTTTGGGACACAATGAACGGGACTAACCTATCTACTATCAGCAATAGGATAAATTATACCTGCCTCCAGAAGCTTTAATATTTCATTTCTTACCACTTCTTTCATTTTAGGATTTAACCATCGTTGGTGATCAACAACTGGATTAGCATCAGGCTCCATATTAATTTTATGCTGACATAGAGTGGGACTAATGCCTTTAAGAATATCAAGAGTATATCCAATAGCAGCACGGTGCTTCTTCAGAGTTTTCAATAATCTCTTTTCTTCATGCTCTGAAAGGTTGGCACTAATAATAACAAGATATATCTTCTTTTCATCAAGATAGGCATATTTCAGAGTATCCGGTAATTGTTTAAGCTCAAACACGGGATCACCCTTGGGTGGAGGAGGATCCCCAAGTATTTGAACAGGCAGGTTGTGTTTCAAAATAGGATGCTGATCAAAGAAAATCTTATCTATTTCATTCCTTTCATTCATATGCATATCGTTTTCATGGTCAAGCAAATATTGTTCTAAGGGATCAGTAGGAGGCACAGCAATAGAAGCAAGACCAATAATTTCATCCTTACTAGGCAATTCTTTATCATGAGGTTGTCTACGAAATTTAGAGAAATTAAACTCATGGGACACATCCCCAAAACTTACAGTAACAGTTTCTTTCTCACAATCTATCTTAGCATTAACAGTATTCAAGAAAGGTCTACCAAATATAATGGGACAAAAATCATCTTGTGGGGAACCAAGAACAAGAAAATCAGTAGGATATTTTATATTCCCACACAAGACTTCAACATCTCTAACAATCCCAACTGGTGCTATAGTATCTCTATTAGCAAGCTTAATGGTAACATCAATTTCTTCTAATTCAGCTGGTGCAATATCATTCATTATTTCTTGATATAAGGTAAAGGGAATTGCACTCACACTAGCACCCACATCACATAAGCCATGATAAGAATGATCTCCTATTTTGACAGAAACAACAGGTGAAAGGACGTGGACGTCGCCTAGAGGGGGGGTGAATTGGCGCTTTAAAATAATTACGGTTTAGGCTTGAACAAATGCAGAATAAAACTATCGTTTAATTAGTAAAGCACAAAACCTAAAATAACTAGGCTCACCTATGTGCACCAACAACCTATGCTAAGCAAGATAGACAACTAAGTGATAGCAAGATATATAACAAGAAACAATATGGCTATCACAAAGTAAAGTGCATAAGTAAAGGGCTCGGGTAAGAGATAACCGAGGCACGTGGAGACGACGATGTATCCCGAAGTTCACACCCTTGCGGATGCTAATCTCCGTTTGGAGTGGTGTGGAGGCACAATGCTCCCCAAGAAGCCACTAGGGCCACCGTAATCTCCTCACGCCCTCGCACAATGCAAGATGCCGTGATTCCACTAAGGGACCCTTGAGGGCGGTCACCGAACCCGTACAAACAAGGTTGGGGCAAACTCCACAACTTAATTGGAGGCTCCCAACAACACCACGAAGCTTCACCACAATGGATTGTGGCTCCGAGGTGACCTCAAATGCTCGGGGCAATCTCCACAACCTAATTGGAGACCCCGAAGCTTGCCCGGAGCTTTGCACCACAATGATTGAGCTCCAAGGCACCACCAACCATCTAGGGTGCCAAAGCACCCAAGAGGAACAAGCTCAAGGGTGCTCAAACACCCAAGAGTAATAAGCTTCTCAAACTTCACTTCCACGTATCACCATGGAGAACTCAAACCTATGCACCAAATGCAATGGCAAGGGCACACGGAGTGCCCAAGTCCTTCTCTCTCAAATCCCACCAAAGCAACTAATGCTATGGAAGAAAATGAGAGGAAGAACGAAAGAAGAACACGAAGAACTCCAAGATCTAGATCCAAGGGGTTCCCCTCACTTAGAGGAGAAAGTGATTGGTGGAAACGTGGATCTAGATCTCCTCTCTCTTTTCCCTCAAGAACTAGCAAGAATCATTGGAGGGATTTAGAGTTAGCAAGCTCGAAGAAGGTCAACAATGGGGGAAGAACACGAGCTCAAGAGATAAGGTTCAATGGGGAAGAAGACCCCCTTTTATAGGTGGGGAAAAATCCAACCGTTATCCTCATAGCCCGCACAGAGCGGTACTACCACTCCAAGGAGCGGTACTACTGCTAGGACGGTAGTAGCCATATGAAACACTACTGCAACGTGGCAATAGGGTGGTAGTACTGCCGGAGCGGTACTGCCGCCTGCCCTCGCGGTACTACCACGGGGGTAGTATTCAACGGCCACTCAGGTGCAGCACACGGCAGAAGACACCGTGAGGCAGCGGTACTACCGCTCGGGGTAGCGGTACTACCGCGCGTCCACGGATGTAAAAAATTACTTCCGGGCTACATCCGCTGGAGCTAGCTTCGAGAAAATATCTGGCACGGTAGTACCGGAAGTAATTTGCGGAACTACCGCCCGAGGGGCGGAAGTAAAAAAATTACTTCCGTGCAACTACCGTAGGTGCACGCTACAGGTGCTAGGGATAGCGGTACTACCGCTCCTTGGAGTGGTACAACCGCTGGCACCTTGCGGTACTACCGCTCCGAGGAGCGGTACTACCGCTAGCCACTGTACTGCAGCACCTTGCTGCCTTCAACTACTCAGCTAGGAAAACGGAAGGATACAATAAAACCAGAACTGCCATAACTTCTGCAAATGAGCTCCGAATTGAGCAAACACAAGCTTGTTGGATAGATAACGACAAATACTATCCAATAGCTAGGGGAGGTATGCCTAAGATATAGAGATGTGAAACCTCTATGAATGAAGAACCGGCAAAACCTCCAACATCGAAAACATCATAGAAGAAGCAGGTGAACTCCGTTTTCGATGAACTCGAGCTTGTCATGAAGATGACCATAAGCTCTAAAATTCACAGAGAGAAACACCAAACAAGAACCAATAAAGATGATGCAAGGATGCAATGGTTTGAGCTCTCTACGAACGATACGATCAAGCTACTCACTTGAGAGCCCCCCTTGATAGTACGGCTATCGATCCTATAACCCGGTCTCCAAACTATCACCATGAGACCGGTAAAATAGAAAACCTATCAAGGGCAAACCTTTGCCTTGCACGAAGTCCACTTGAGCTAGATGATGACGATCTTGACTCCCTCAAGATGGACCACCTTTCTTGATTGCGTTAGCTCGATGAAGGCTAGTTGGTTGCTCCCCCATACTCCACTATGGGTGAGTCACTCTTCGGCACACCTTCACAAGTCCATTGTCACCACAAAGGACGGCAAGCTTCAAGCATGATTTCTTCGTGATGGTCCTCTTGAACTTGCACAATACAACCTTGATTTGATGTCATCCTCCATGGGTTGTATGTGATCTTGCTCTTGACGCAAGCCCATGGAAGCAAACCTAACCCCACATAGAACTCTCACAAAGACCATGGGTTAGTACACAAAGTGCAATGGACAATGCTTACCAAACCGTGAGATCACTTGGTCCCACTTGGTGTATCTACTACGCTTTGTGTGAAATATTCTCTCTTCATAAAGATGATGTCTTGAAGATACACATGAATGTTCACACAATCTTCTTCTTCAAGACATGCTAGCAATAAGCTCAACACTCACTAGACCAATCTTTGGATAGATCCTTGGATACCACCTTGGTCAACACATAAACTCCTTGAAACCAACAAATGGACTTCAAGAAAAGCCTATGGACAAATCCTACGAATATAACTCAACACAACCATTAGTCCATAGAGATTGTCATCAATTACCAAAACCAAACATGGGGGTACCGCATGTTCTTTCAACAGGCATGCCAACAATAGGTCTATGTTTATCTTTAGTATCAGGTCTAGCAATTCTAGCAGCTTCATCACAGAAATGAATAACATGCCCATCAATATTATCAACCAAGAGATCTTTAACCATAGCAATATTAGGTTCAACTTTGATTTGTTCAGGGGGTGTAGGTGTTCTAGTACAACTCTTACGAACCACAGTTGAAGCTTTAGCATGTTCCTTTATTCTGACAGGGAAAGGTGGTTTCTCAATATAAGCAGTAGGAATAACAGGATCAACAATATAAATAATAGTTTCTTCTTCAACTTTAATAGGTTCAACTAGTTTCACTTCAATGGGAGGATGATATTTAAACCACTTCTCCTTAGGGAGATCAACATGAGCAGCAAAAGATTCATAGAAAGAAGCTACTATCTCAGGGTCAAGTCCATATTTAGTGCTAAATTCACGAAAACCATCGGTGTCTATAAAGGATTTAACACAATCAAACTTACGGTTTATACCTGACTCCTTACCTTCGTCGAGTTCCCAATCTTCAGAGTTGCGTTTAATTCTTTCCAATAAGTCCCATTTGAATTCAATATCTTTCTTCATAAAGGAACCAGTACAAGAAGTATCGAGCATGGATTGATCATTACGAGAAAGCCGAGCATAAAAATTCTGAATAATAATTTCTCTTGAGAGCTCATGGTTGGGGCATGAATATAACATTGACTTAAGCCTCCTCCAAGCTTGAGCGATACTTTCTCCTTCACGAGGCCAAAAATTATAAATATAATTCCAATCACGATGAACCAGATGCATAGGATAAAACTTCTGATGAAATTCCAATTTCAATCGGTTGTAGTTCCATGATCCAATATCATCACATAGTCTATACCATGTCAATGCCTTCTCCTTCAAATATAAAGGAAAGACCATCTTCTTGACATCATCCTCGGGCAAACCTGCAAGCTTAAATAATCCACAAACTTCATCCACATAGATTAGATGCAAATCAGGAGGTAGTGTTTCATCTCCTGCATAAGGATTAGCTAGCAGTTTATCTATCATACCCGAAGGAATTTCATAATAAATATTTTCAGTAGGTTCAGTAGGTTGAGGAGCAACTCTTTGTGCTTCCGGTCGAGGTGAAGATACCCCGAACAAGCCCCTCAAAGGATTATTTTCCATAGTAACAAGTGACAGTAAATTTCAGCACACTATATAAATTTTTCCTTACCAAATTGCACTCACCAAAGGCGCTTCACTCCCCGGCAACGGCGCCAGAAAACAATCTTGATGACCCACAAGTATAGGGGATCTATCGTAGTCCTTTCGATAAGTAAGAGTGTCGAACCCAACGAGGAGCAGAAGGAAATGACAAGTGGTTTTCAGTAAGGTATTCTCTGCAAGCACTGAAATTATCGGTAACAGATAGTTTTGTGATAGGATAATTCGTAATGGATAGCAAGTAACAAATGTAGCAAAGGTGCAGCAAGGTGGCCCAATCCTTTTTGTAGCAAAGGACAAGCCTGGACAAACTCTTATATAAAGCAAAGCGCTCCCGAGGACACATGGGAATTTTTGTCAAGCTAGTTTTCATCATGCTCATATGATTCGCGTTCGTTACTTTGATAATTTGATATGTGGGCGGACCGGTGCTTGGGTGCTTCCCTTACTTGGACAAACCTCCCACTTATGATTAACCTCTCTCGCAAGCATCCGCAACTACGAAAGAAGAATTAAGATAAATCTAACCATAGCATGAAACATATGGATCCAAATCAGCCCCTTACGAAGCAACGCATAAACTAGGGTTTAAGCTTCTGTCACTCTAGCAACCCATCATGTACTTAGTACTTCCCAATGCCTTCCCCTAGGCCCAAATAATGGTGAAGTGTCATGTAGTCGACGTTCACATAACACCACTAGAGGAGAGACAACATACATCTCATCAAAATATCGAACGAATACCAAATTCACATGATTACTTATAACAAGACTTATCCCATGTCCTCAGGAACAAACGTAACTACTCACAAAGCATATTCATGTTCATAATCAGAGGAGTATTAATTATCATTAAGGATCTGAACATATGATCTTCCACCAAGTAAACCAACTAGAATCAACTACAAGGAGTAATCAACACTACTAGCAACCCACAGATACCAATCTGGGGTTTTGAGACAAAGATCGGATACAAGTGATGAACTAGGGTTTGGAGAGGAGATGGTGCTGGTGAATATGTTTATGGAGATTGACCCCCTCTTGATGAGAGGATCGTTGGTGATGACGATGGCTTCGATTTCCCCCTCCGGGAGGGAAGTTTCCCCGGCAGAACAGCTCCGCCGGAGCCCTAGATTGCTTCTGCCCAGGTTCCGCCTCGAGACAGCGGCGCTTCGTCCCGAAAGCTCTCTTATGATTTTTTTCAGGTCAAAACCCTCCATATAGCAGAAGATGGGCACCGAAGGGCTGCCAGGGGGCCCACAAGCCACCGGGGCGCGCCCTGGGTGGTAGGGCGCGTCCCCCAGGATTGTGGCCTTCTGGTGGGTCCCCTCTGGTATTTCTTTCGCCCAATATTTTTTATATATTCCAAAATAATTCTCCGTAACTTTTCAGGACTTTTGGAGTTGTGCAGAATAGGTCTCTCATATTTGCTCCTTTTCCAGTCCAGAATTCCAGCTGCCGGCATTCTCCCTCTTCATGTAAACCTTGTAAAATAAGAGAGAAAAGGCATAAGTATTGTACCATAATGTGTAATAACAGCCCATAATGCAATAAATATCAATATAAAAGCATGATGCGAAACGGACGTATCACCGGTTCATGAATGATGGGAGGCATGGTCGGCCGCAACCCGCAAGTGGGCTCGTGTCGACTCAGATATTCCTATCGGAACAGCTGGTCGCCTCCACCTCCGTCGGCGTTGGCGTCGGCGTCACGTACGGGTGACAAAAATACATTGTCGGATATTGGCATCTACAGCATGGACGGTACTTGCGGAGGACACGTAGTGGTCCAGCAAAGGAGTGAGCTCAGTGCTCGGGCGCGCTAGCCGGCTAGCCGGCCATTTTGCAGTTTCGATTATCACCCATCGGACTGGCGACATCGCGGAAAGCGCACTCGCGTGGTAGGGGAGCTCGTCCAATGCACGGGGTAGGTCGTCGAACACCAGACCCTCGCAGCAACAAAACAACTGCACATTGAAATCCACCTGATCAACACAAATATGATGTTTTCCATAACAAAATTGGAAAACATATGACCTAACACATAATTTACAAAACTATGACCCCGTCGGCCTCTGGAAGGACGAAGAGCACCTTTTCGGTCAACAGGAGGCTGAAGAGGTGTCGGGGGTCCGGGGTCGGGGGTCAGTGGCGTCGGGGGCGGCGTATTAACAGTTGCGCGGAGTGTCGTGCCAGGGTGTTCGGGTGTCGTGTCTGGGTGTCGTGTCTGAGTGTCGGGGTGTCATGTCGGGGCGTCGTGTCGGGGTGTCTGGGTGTCTGGGCGTCGTGTCTGTGTGTCGGGGTGTCGTGTCGGGGTGTCGGGGTTCTTGACGGGGCGTCGTGTCGGGGTGTCGTTTTCTTCTTCCTCCTCTTCTTCTTTTTTCCCTCTTCTTCCTTTTCTTCTTCTTCTTCCTCTTCTTCTTCTTCTTCTTCTTCTTCTTCTTCTTCTCTTCTTCTTCTCTTCTTCTTCATATTCTTATTCTTCTTCTTCTTTTCCTTTTTCCTCTTCTTCTTCTCCTCTTCTCCTCTTTTTCTTCTTCTTTTCCTTTTTCCTCTTCTCCTTCTCCTCCTCTCCTCTTTCTTCTTCTTCTTCTTCTTCTCTTCTTTTTCTTCTTCTTTTCCTTTTTCCTCTTCTCCTTCTCCTCCTCTCCTCTTTCTTCTTCTTCTTCTTCTTCTTCTTCTTCTTCTTCTTCTTCTTCTTCTTCTTCTTCTTCTTCTTCTTCTTCTTCTTCTTCTTCTTCTTCTTCTTCTTCTTTTCTTCTAGTTTTTTCTTTTCTTCTTTTCTTCTAAGTTTTTTCTTTTCTATCTAAGTTTTTTCTAACCTAGTAAACTAACTAACTAACTAACTAAAAAATAAACTAACTATCTAATTTAACAGAAAAAACAGAAAATAAACTAACTATCTAATTTCTTCTAAGTTTTTTCTAACCTAGTAAACTAAATAACTAACTAACTAAAAAAACAGGAAAAAACAAAAAAATGTGATGGGGGGGGGCGGCCAGGCACTCACCGGAGTTGGGTGGGGACGGCCGAGGTGGCGGGGGCGGCCGGGGCAGCGGGGCGAGGAGGGACCCGCGGGGAGGGGGAGCCGCGGGGAGGGGGCGGCGCCGGGAGCCGACGACGGGAGGGGGCGGCTCGGGGAGGGGCGGCGCGGGGGAGCCGCCAAGGGGAGGGGGCGGCGTAGGGAGGGGGGCATTGCGGTGGTGGGGGGCGGCGCAGGGAGGGTGGCGACGCGGTGGTGGAGGCGCCACAGGGAGGGGGCCGGTGCTGGGGAGCCGCCGAGGGGAGGGGGCGGCTCGGGGAGGGGGGCGGCTCGGGGGAGCCGCCGAGGGGAGGGGGCGGCGCGGGGAGGGGGGCGTTGCGGTGGTGGGGGGCGTTGCGGTGGTGGGGGCGGCACAGGTAGGGGGCGGCACGGTGGTGGGGGGCGGCGCAGGGAGGGGGGCGGTGATGGGGAGAGAGAGTGGATCGAGATGCGGGGGGAGAGTGAGGGTGGTGGAGGGGGGATCTGGCCGTTATGGGGGCATCCTCTTTGCCGTCTGGCAAAGACGGGAGAGAGTGAGGGGGGTGGGGATCCGCCGTGGCCGTTAGGGGGGCATCCTCTTTGCCGTCTGCTAGCGGATGGCAAAGAGGCGCGAGGCAGACGGCAAAGAGGTTCCCGACGGCAACGAGGCTGTCCTCTGAACCCACGGTGCAGTGGGGCCCACCCGAGACCGTTGCCGTCTGCCTGCCCCATCTTTGCCGGCGGCTAGCAGACGGCAAAGAGTAGGCTGATGGCAAACGGAACCTTTGCCGTCTGCCTTACCTTTGCCGTCTGTTTTCGGCAAGCTGATGGCAAAGGCCTTCTTTGCCGTCTGCCAGCAAACGGCAAAGACATGGTAGACGACAAATGATCTGATTCCAGTAGTGGATGTCAATGCAAGGAGTAGGGATTTCCATGCAAATGAAGCTAAGTGGGGTGTGCATCCAACTTGCTTGCTCATGAAGACCTCGGGCATTTGAGGAAGCCCGTCATTGGAATATACAGGCCAAGTTTGAAATAATGAATAGGTAATTCCCACTAGCATATGAAAGTGATATATCATGAGACTCTCTACATGAGGAACATGGTGCCACTTTGAGGCATAAGTGTGGTAAAGGATAGTAGCAAAGTCCCTTCTCTCATTTTTTTCATTTTTTTGAATGGATGGTGGGCTCATTTGGCCTCCCCCATCTTTATTTTCGTCAGGAGTCTCATCTCGACTTATGGGAGAATCAACGTCTCCATCATTCTTTCCTCACTGGGACAATGCTCTAACAATGATGATTATCACACTTTTATTTACTTACAACTCAACATGGAGAACTGATATGAAGATATGACTCTGTATGAATGCCTCTGGTAGTGTACCAGGATGTGCAATGATCTAGCGTGACATGTATCAAAAACATTATGAAGGTGTGTCGTCGTTTTCTCACGACAGATGCCATAGGGTGGCTTATCGAGTGTGGTTGGGGCCGAAGGACGCCGACGGGCTCCGGGAGCGGGATTAGACGACAAGGTGGCTTTGCCACAAATACCATGTCAGTTCTATATGATCATGCAAAGCAATATGACGATGAACGAACTAGTCGTGTGAAGTGACGATGGAATTTGCATTGCAATATATCTCGGAATGGCTATGGAAATGCCATGATAGGTAGGCATGGTGGCTGTTTTGAGGAAGATATAATAAGGCTTATGTGCAACAAAGCGTATCATGTCACGGGGTTTGGATGCACCGGCGAAAGTTGCACCGATCCTCGAGGTGAGAACGGGCTATGCACGGTACCGAAGAGGCTAGCAAATTATGAAAAGGTGAGATTGCTTATGTCCATGGTTTCAAATTAGTCATAAAGAACTCATATACTTATTGCAAAGTTTTATTAGTTTATAAAAAATCAAAGTACTAATCGCATGGCCCGAGGGAAGAGGTTGGTAGGAGTTAAACATCGCGCGCTTCCGACCCGAAACAACACTAGGATTTCAACGAGGAATAGAAATGCTCACACATCATCACCATGCCTCTTTAATTTTTAGATTAAAAAAAGGTCAACCCCTGTTAATATCGACACTTCTACGGTTTAACAATTATGAACTCACACCTATTTCATATTACTACATCAATATCATTAACCCACAATTTCTTTATATGTGCTACATGATGGTCTTGATTATCACTCTTTGAATACCTAATATTCTTTGGACTAGTCTGTATGACCATGCCAATTACCGTCACTATTTATTCACTCTCAAACAAATATAAGTGAAGAACGAGAGTGAAATCATTTCTTTAAAATCTACACGCCACCGTGCTCAAAAAGATATAAGTGAAGTACTAGAGCAACTGCTAAGCTCAAAAGATATAAGTGAAGCACATAGAGTATTCTAACAAATTATGATGAAGGTGTGTCTCTCTTAAATAGGTGTGTCAGCAAACAATGATTGTGGCAAACAGAAAGTAAAAGCAAACAAAAGCAAACGACGCTCCAAGCAAAACTCGTATCATGTGACGAATAAAAATATAGCTTCAAGTGACATACCGATGGATTTGAGACGAAAGAGGGGATGCCTTCCGGGGCATCCCCAAGCTTAGACGCTTGAGTATCCTTTAAAATATTACCTTGCGGTGCCTTGGGCATCCCCAAGCTTAGGCTCTTCCTACTCCTTATTCCTTTGTCCATCAAGATAGCACCTAAAACTTGAAAACTTCAATTACACAAAACTCAACAAAACCACGTGAGATCCATTAGTATAAGAAACATATTGCATACTTTAAGTACTGTAGTAAATTGATTCCATAAATTCATAATAGATACTGTATTCTAACTTCTCCATGGCTTATACCCCCCGATACAATCCATAGTTTAATCAAAATAAGCAACTATGCAAGCAAAAACAGAATCTGTCTAAAACAGAACATTCTGTAGAAATCTGTAGAGAGTCTATACTTATGTAACTCTAAAAATTATGATATTTTAAGATAACCTCGAACATTTGTATATAAACTCTGTGTAAAAATTTCAGATCATTATCACTCTCCAGCAAAAAATGAAAATTCCTGTACTGCAGTCAAACATTTCTGTTTTATTTCAGCATCGATTCTACTCATCTTGTGCGTCATCCCAAAGGCTTTACTTGTCACAAACACTAATTTAAACACAAAAAAATAATAATTACAGAGGCAATAATCATGTTATTAAAAATAAACAGAAACTTCAAAGCAAAATTTTAAAGATAACTATTGGGTTGCCTCCCAACAAGCGCTATTGTTTTATGCCCCTAGCTAGGCATAATGCATAGTTTCAAGTATTGTAATCTTTGACATTCCACCCATAAGTAGCTCTCATAATTGATTCAGAAGGTGGTTTAATTATTTTTCTTGGGAAGTGTTCCATCCCTTTCTTTAATGCGAATTGTTACCTTATGTTCCCCTCTTTCATGTCAATGATTGCACCTATAGTTCGTAAGAAAGGCCTTCCAAGTTTTATGGGGCAAGAAGGATTGCAATCAATATCAAGCACAATAAAATCTACAGGAACATAATTTATATTTGCAATAATAAGCACATCATTAATTCTACCTAAAGGTTTCTTGATGGTAGAATCCGCAAGATGCAAGTTGAGAGAACAATCATCAATATTAGTGAGACCAAGCACATCGCAGAGAGTTTTAGGAATAGTTGAAACACTAGCACCAAGGTCACACAAAGCATTACATTAATATTTATTGATCTTTATTTTGATAGTAGGTTCCCACTCATCATGCAATTTTCTAGGAATAGAAACTTCAAGCTCAAGTTTCTCATCATACGCTTTTATCATAGCTTCTACTATATGTTCGGTAAAAGCTTTGTTTTGTTCATAAGCATTGGGTGAGCTAATAACGGATTGCAACAAGGAAATACATTCTACTAAAGAGAAATTATCATAATTAAAGTCCTTGTAATCCAAAATAGTGGGAACATCACTAGTTAAAGTTTTGACCTCTGCAAACCCACATTTTTCAGTTTGAGCATTAAAATCATCACCCTCCAAGCAAACGGGACACTCCTCTACTAAAGTTGACTCATCTCCTGTCCCTTTATCATTTATATTCAGAGAGGTAAATAAAGATTCAATAGGAGAAACACCAATCATTTTAATATCTTCATCATGATTCCGGATGGGTAAAGATTCTGGCTTAGCGGCCATCCTATTAAATAGAGTGGTTTGCTTATCGGAGATCTTTCCTAAAAACTCTTCGGTTTGAGCAAATTGTGATTGGAGATTTGATACTTCCTTATTAACCTCATCAAGTTGCTTACTAATAGAGTCAAGTAGCATTGAATGTTCCATAATTTCAGAGGCGAAGGATCCATTATGCTCATATTGTGAAGTCATGAAAGTTTTCATAGAATTCTCCATTTCCGACATTCTTTGATAAAAAGAGATATTGTGGAATTTACCTTGAGACATGGTGACCGAGCAAGCAAAGTAACAAGCAAAACAAGCAAACTAGCAAGCGAAAAAATAAACTAGTAACAAACAAAGGTAAATATTTCTGTATTTTTTATTTTTATGTGACAAGCTAAATATAAGAAAAAATAAAAAGAAGAACAAGTGAATGAAAATTTGTGTGAAGTTACTTGGTAGTTGATGGTGATATTCCCCGGCAACGGCGCCAGAAATCCTTCCTGATACTTGTGATTTGCGTTGGGTTTTCCGTGAAGAGGAATGGGTAATTGCAGCAAAAAGCGGATAAGTATTTCCCTCAGTTCTGAACAAGGTTTATCGAACCAATAGGAATATAAATCCTTAACCGTCTTCAGCGGCTACACACAAATGAACAAACAACTTGCACCCAACGCGGGCAAGAGGGTTGTCAATCCCCTTGATCTCGTTATTTGCAAGCAAATGAGTTGTGTAGATAATTGTTGATAAATATAAATTGCAAAATAAATAAAAAGTAAATAAAGGCAGCAAGGTAAATATAGCGTTTGCGAATATATAAGTGAATAGACTCGGGGGCCATAGTGTTCCCTAGCGACATCGATCACGGAGTGCCTCTTCATCAACCTTGCTGCCCTCATGATGATGTGTCAGTAGTTCACCACAGGCCTACGAGTCCATAACTAGTACCTAGATGGAAACCTCTCTCTCTTATGATCTTCAATACAATGATCATTACACCTTTGCTTTGATCTATCCGATGTAATCCTATTGTGCGGTGTGTTTTATGGGATCCGATAAATTGTGGGTTTATGTTCAGATTATTCATGAAAAGTATTTGAGATGCCTCTGAATTATATTATCTCTCACGTGCATGATCATTATAGCTTCGTACTGCTCTCCAATCTATTGATATGCTTTGGCCAAGTAGATTGATATTTCATCGGTGGGAGTGGTGCGTTGTGGTAGGTTCAACCTGGTGAGTTTATATATCCCAGTGACAAAGTAGGGGACAAGATGCGTCTTTGTGTTGTTGCTACTAAGGATAAAAATGATGGGGTTCATTCATATTGTTTGAGTTTACTTTGTCTACATCATGTCATCATTCTCCAAGCATTACTCTGTTTTACTTAATACTCTAGATGCATGTTGGATAGCGGTCGATGAGTGGAGTAATAGTAATAGGTGCAGGCAGGAGTCGGCCTATTTGCTTATGGACGTGATGCCTATATATACATAATCATTGTTGTGAACATCGCATAACTATCCTCTTTTCTATCAATTGCCCAACAGTAATTTGTTTACCCACCATATGCTGCCTACATGAGAGACCCCCCCCTCAGGCAGGGTGCCGGAACGGAGCTCCAGATGGCCTCGCGATGGAACAGAGACAATTGGCAGCGGAAAAAGGGTTTCGGGACTGCCTTTAGTGTTTTCAGAATATAAGAGAATTTATAGGCCAAAGAGGGACATCGGGAGGTGCCCTAGTGGGCCACCACATATCAGGGCGCGCCCTGATGTGTGGTGGGGCCCTCGTGTGCCTTCCGGCTTCCTTCCGAAGCTTCTAGGTCTTCATATAGTCCAGAAAAAATCATCAAAAAGTTTCATGACAATTGGACTTCGTTTGGTACAGTAAACCTGCAAAGGCAAAAACACGTAGAAAACAACAACTGACACTGGGCACTGGGTCAATAGGTTTGTGCTCAAAAGTATAATAAATTGGTAAATAATGACCCAAAAAGTATCCTAGAATGATAATATATCAGCATGGAACAATCAAAAATTATAGATACGTTGGAGACGTATCACGATCCGAGGAGAAAACGGAGTAACGGGAGAGGGAGGGCTGCCACCGGGGCGTGGGAATTGGTGTGCTCAGCCTCTCCCTCTCCCCCACTATATATAGGAGGCAAGGGGGAGGGTTGGGTCGCAGACCTAGCACCTCCTCCAAGGAGGGGGCGTGGGCCTAGGGAGGTTTCCTCCCTCCCGAAGGCACCTAGGAGGGTGCTTTCCCCCTTTAGGACTCTTCCTCCTCCACCTCTCCTTGGCGCATCGGCCTCTTGGGGAAGGTTCCCCTGGCCCATATAGGCCAAGACACACCCCCTTCAGCCCATGTGGGGCCCCGGGGCAGGTGGACCCCCCCGGTGGACCCCCGGACCCCTTTCGGCACTCCCAGTACAATACCGATAATGCCCGAAAATTTTCCGGGGACCAAAACCGGACATTCTATATATAAATTTTTACCTCCAGACCATTCCGGAGCTCCTCGTGACGTCCGGGATCTCATCCGGGACTCCGAACAACATTCGATCACCAACGCACATAGCCCAATATTACTCTAGCGTCACCGAACGTTAAGCGTGCGGACCCTACGGGTTCGAGAATCGTGTAGACATGACCGAGACACCTCTCCTGTCAATAAACAATAGCGGGAACTGGATTCCCATATTGGTTCCTACATATTCCACGAAGATCTTTATCGGTCGAACCACGATGTTAAGGATTCAATCAATCCCGTATGCTGTTCCCTTTGTCCAGCGGTATGCTACTTGCCCGATATTCGATCGTCGGTACCTCCATACCTAGTTCAATCTCGTTACCGGAAAGTCTCTTTACTCGTTCCGTAACACAAGATCCCGTGACTATCTCCTTAGTCACATTGCTTGCAAGCTTCTTGTGATGTTGTATTACCGAGAGGGCCCAGAGATACCTCTCCATCATACAGAGTGACAAATCCCAGTCTCGATCGATGCCAACCCAACAGATACCCTCGGAGATACCTGTAGAGTACCTTTATGATCACCCAGTTATGAAGTGACGTTTGATACACACAAGGCATTCCTCCGGTGTCAGGGAGTTGCATGATCTCATGGTCATAGGAATAGATACTTGACATGAAGAAAGCAGTAGCAATAAACTAATACGATCAAATGCTATGCTTACGGTTGGGTCTTTTCCATCACATCATTCTCCTAATGATGTGATCCTGTTATCAAATGACAACTCATGTCTATGGTAAGAAAACCTGGACCATCTCTGATTAACGAGCTAGTCTAGTAGAGGCTCACTAGGGACACGGTGTTGTCTATGTATCCACACATGTATCTGAGTTTCCGATCAATACAATTCTAGCATGGATAATAAACGATTATCATGAACAAGGAAATATGATAATAACCACTTTATTATTGCCTCTAGGGCATATTTCCAACACCTATCTGAACATGTAACGGGACATTCTAATGCATGCTAGACCTGTTCTCTAATGAAACAAATAGACCACCATGTTTGATAGGTGGAAAAAGGGTTTTAACGTGGCAGCATATTAAAGGCAAAGCATATCAAAAAATATGTTTTCTTTAGTTTATCCAAAAATGAGTTGTAGGTTAGGTGGTTATCTCTCTTCGTTGGTACCAAAGATCAAATCCCATTGCAAATGGTATTTTTTGACCGAAAATCAGGAATGCGTGTGACGGCTGTAACTTACGAACACGGAAATCAGGGAGGTGTGGTCGGATGCGCGTGATAAAATTGGGAAGGTCTTGGGGACGTGCTGGCAAACTAACGAGCATGGAAATCAGGAGGGCATGACTGGTGCGCCTGATCAGGATCGGACGACACCAGATGTGTTCGGTAGTTTAGCGAAATCGACATGGTGTGCCAGATACATTAGCCGTTTATATTATGTTTGCATGTTAGTGTTACTTGTGATGAGGGCATTGAAATAAGACCAATCATATGAAACTTGGTCAAAGTTGGTGAAACTTGATATTACAACAAATTTTAATATTGGCAACTTGGCAAAAAATTATTGTCTAAATGTATTCAAAATTGGTCTTATTCGAAAGTACTCGTTGCAAAGACAAGGAATATGCGAACAAAACTTAATTTGGACTTTCGATGTAAAAGATATCATAGATTCAAGTTTTAAGATGAAAATAGAAAAGCATTTGAGGTTGGGGGAGGGTGACGCATGAAACTCTCACAAAAGCTCACATGCATGGACCCCACTCAAATGATTAAGTGTTAATGTCATATCTAGTTTATCAATCCTGAAGCAAATAGATGACCGCATGCATGCATGCCCCTAGACGCGTGTGCCCCTCGGAGTTTTCACATACATTAGGGGGCTTCCAGAAGGTTTAGTCGTTCGGTTTACGCTATAGGTAGAGATCATTTATTAGTGTTGCAATTTGATAGGCACAATCTCCTATGTAAGCTTTGTGCTATGCTTGTCTTGTAACTGATCCGTATGTGTATCTTGGCTTAAGCCCCCGAGTATAAACATGCAAGCACCCCCCTCCCCGCGTCTCCAAAAGGATAAAACCGTTCCCGCAATTTTAACATGGTATACAAAGCCTCCCTCTTCTATCTCAGCTAGCTCTCCGACATCCAACCCATGCTCCAGCCATGTCATCCTCCTTCGACGCTCCCCGTCATAGCCTCATTGGTTAAGTCACGGAGATCCTTACGTGCATCGACTACATTCTATGGCGTGCACAGGTGACGCTACGGCTTACCCGCACCTAGGATAAGGACATGAAAGAAGGGGTTGCACCCAATCCTCTCAACCTGATTTGGGTAAGGGACGATCAATTTGTACTCGCGGATTTTTTCAACTAATTTCTCCAAGAAGGTCCATGTTTAGGTAATTTTGATTGCCAAGGCTCATGTGAGGGAGTCCTGGATTAAGGGGTCCCGGGGCTGCTGGCCTATCTCCCATAGGCCGGACTAATGGGCCGCTTTATGGTTACTACGTGAAGGCCGAACTATCCAATAACTTCGTACTCAAGAAGGAAACCTCCGGTGACTTGGTGTGTCCTCCAAGACAAGGTAGCCGGAGCGGCATGTTTATTCCTCGATGTAACCGACCATATGTAACCCTAGGAACCCCTAGTGTCTATATAAACCAGAGAGTTTTAGTCCGTAGAGACATCAACAGAACCATCATCTAGGGTTTAGCTCATCAGATCTCGTGGAAGATCGACTCTATAATCGTCATACACCCAATCAATTTAATCAAGCAGGACGTAGGGTTTTACCTCCTCGGGGGGGACCGAACCTGGGTAAAGACCGTGTCTATGTTCCCTGTTCCCCATTGATCCAAGATGCACAGCTTGGGACCCCCTACCCGAGAACCGCCAGTTTTGACACCGACATTGGTGCTTTCATTGAGAGTTCCACTTTTGGATCGCCAAAGGATCGATGGCTCACTTAATTGTCAGCAATGGCATCCACACCAGGGGCGCATTCGTCCCCAACCAACTCTTCGCATCAGGCAGCATCGTGCTTCACGACGACGTGGCCGATCGCCCTGACCATTTCAATAGCTTTGCCCCGGGACGGAAGATCAGGTTTGGCAGCCTAGAGTATGCCGCCGATACCCGTGGCGATCTGTTCCTTGTCGGGTTCACGGTATCACCCGATTAGCCCAGAAACTCCAATGCCTTAACTTCAGGCCTCCTCCTCGACCCTGTTCCCGGGTTGACCCTTGTCCCGGATCCGTCTTTGAGCTCAGATCCGACGACTGCATCTGGAAACTTGGGCTCGACCCTTACCCTGGACTCAACTTTAAGCTCGGGTCTGACCATCGCGTCCAAAGACTGGGGCTTAACCTTGGCTGTGTACGCTCCCTGTGCTCACGCGTCGGAACTCAACTCTAGAATTCTAGGCCGGCCGATCTCTCGCTATTGAAAGAGACGCTGGCCCGAATTCACGCAATGAACATTATGCGTGATCCGTCCTCAACCCCTATTCGGATTGGTCTTGAGGCCGACTATGAGGAATTTTACGTAACACCCACCACCTACTTAACAGCCACCATCGAAGATTTAACCGATGTGCTGGACTATGCCTCTGAAGAGGCAGAGGACATGGAAGAATATGCCGACGCCAATGGCCCTCCTATCACGGGACGTTGGACAGCCACCTCCACCTACGACGTTTACATGGTGGATACCCCCAACGACACTAGGGAGAATGGCGATGGCATACCCAAGGAGAGCGGCAGTAACCCCGGCGAGGTACCTCCCAAGCGCTGACGCCAGCGCAAACGACCCAAGGGGCGCAAAGGAAAGGAAAGAAACACGGGCACCGAAGAGGGCGACACCCCGGATAACGTAGAGGACCCCTAGCACCCCACTGCTCCCGAACACTCGGAGGGGCGCGAGGTCACAACCTCGAGGACCTCAATGACTCCGAAGATAGCAATTACCTCCCTCATGTCGAAGAGGAGGTTAGTCTCGGAGATGAGGATTTTCTCATCCCTGAGGACCCGCTGGAGCAAGAGCGGTTTAAACGGTAGCTTATAGCCACCGCCCGCAGCTTGAAGATGAAACAAAAGCAGATCAAAGCCGAACAAGAAACCCTCAACAACAGATGGACGAAAGTCCTAGTATCCGAAGAAGGGTACGGCGATGAGCGGCGGGATCAAAACAAAAGCTACCCGCACTGGCATTTGCTACCAGAATTCGACGACGAGGCCTTTGAGCCCACACCCCCCAGACGAACTCAGGGCGACCAGCCAGACCGCCCTCCTCGAGGACGGGATAGGACGGCTGAAGAAGCCGAATATCAGCCCGAATACCCCCTTAGGAGAAGAAAAGAAGCAATACAGCCGGACAACCCAGAAGACCTACGTCACAACTTGACCAACAGAGCAGGTCGCACAAGATCCATCAATGGATGTGAAGGGTACACCCCCACTAGATGGCATGAGTACCAAGCCTGGCTCGACCAACGCGACAGAGCTCGGGAACAGCACCGGGACCGGATGACGGCCGACCTCCGGAGCGACGTAGCTCGAGTCCGGAACGTCTCTCACCCAATGTGCTTCACGGACGAGGTCATGCAACATCAATTCCCCAAAAGGTTTAAACCCGTAAATATTGAACAATACGACAGGACTACATACCCGGCCATGTGGATTGAAGAGTTCCTTCTCCACATTTATATGGCTCGAGGAGACGACCTCCACGCCATAAAATACTTGCCACTAAAGCTCAAAGGGCCAGCACGACATTGGTTGAACAGCCTCCCCGAAAACTCCATCAGGAGCTGGGAAGAGCTCGAGGATGCTTTCCGAGCTAACTTTCAAGGCACTTACGTCCGACCCCCAGACGCCGATGAGTTGAGCCACATCGTTCAGCGGTCAAGCGAATCATCTCGGTAATTTTGGAACCGATTCTAGACCAAGAAAAACCAAATCGTCGACTGTTCGGACGATCGAGGCAATAGCTACCTTCAGGAATAACATCTGTGATGAGTGGTTAGCTCGACAACTCGGCCAAGATAAGACGGGATCAATGTCGGCCCTCACCTCACTTATGACCCGCTTTTGCGCGGGCGAGGACACTTGGCTGGCTCGTCGTAGCAACACTCCCGGAGACCTAGGAACTTCCGAAGCCCGGGATGGCAATGGGAAAATACGCTGCAACAAAAACAAGCGTCGACATAACAGCGGCGATGCCGAAGATACGACAGTCAATACCGAATTCAACAATTCAAAATCAGGTCCACGGAAGAAACCCCTTGAAGGGAATAGGGACAGACCCACCCAGTTGGAAAAATGCATGGATAGGCCCTGCCAGATCCACGACACCCAAGGCAAGCCTGCCACCCATACCAACCGTAACTATTGGGTGATTAAACAGGCAGGCAAACTCGCAACCGAAGAGCAAGGCAAGGGTCCCCACAGCGAGGACGATGAAGAGCCTCGCAGGCCAAATAATGGAGGCCAGAAGCAATTCCCTCCCAAGGTAAAAAACTGTGAACATGATTTATGTCACGCACATACCCAAGAAGGATAGGAAGCGTGCACGCCGGGACGTCTACGCCATAGATCATGTAGCCCCGAAATTTAACCCATGGCCGGCATGCCCGATCACCTTCGACCGCACTGACCACCCGACCAGTATTCGTCCTGGAGGGTCAGCGGCCTTGGTACTAGACCCCATAATAGATGGGTACCACCTAACAAGAGTCCTTATGGACGGAGGCGGTACCCTCAACCTAATTTATGAAGATACAGTGAAGAAAACGGGCATCGATACTTCAAGGATCAAACCCAGTAATATCACCTTTAAAGGAATATTCCCAGGTGTCGAGGCCCGCCGTTCGGACACCATAACCTTAGAAGTAGTGTTCGGCTCACCCGACAACTTCCGCAGTGAGGACTTGATCTTTGACATCGTCCCTTTCCATAGCGGATATCACGCACTCCTCGGCCATACAACGTTCGCTCGCTTTAACGACGTCCCGCATTATGCGTATCTCAAGCTCAAGATGCCTGGTCCCAGGGACATCATCACAGTCAATGGTAACATGGATCACTCACACCGGACAGAGGAACACACGGCGGCTCTGGATGCCGAGGTTCAACTCGGCAACGAAACGCCAAACTCCAGATCCACCATCATGGCACGAAAGGTAAGCAAACGAGCCCGAGCCCTATTTCAGCTCTCAGAACCTTTTCCCGCTCCACACAAATAGGAATACGCCACCCACAGCACGGCTCAGTTACCCACACGGTACGTCCCTCGAAGACACAATTTCGTGCTTAAAATACCATGGGCAGCTGTGGGGACCCTCCACCCCGACGGCCAAGTGTTCGGCTTGACCGCACTATGGCCAATCACGTCTTTGGACAGCAGTAGGTGCCATTCAAGGCCTACCCAGGATCAAGCTAACACATCACGACGACTTCTCAAGACCCCATCTTCAAGGTCCGACCGCCGACCACTAGCTCCGCTAAAGGATTACCCCCCCCCCCTCGGAAGCAAAGCTGCAGACGTGCAGCAGGGCACAGTAGGGATGTCAAAACCACTAAATAAAGGCCCTGTATCAACCTTTCCTCTGTGAATTTATCTTTAAAATAAAATATTTGTAACAGTTGCTCTGGCAACTCGGATTGTACGGTTAGACGTCATGAGTTCTTTGGGAATAAAAGACCATTTTTTACGGTCCAGTTGCAGTTATTAATATTGCATCTTTTTTCTTTTCCTCTCCCTCTCTGACGCCGAAGCAAGCTCGTTCGACATATATATTCCTAGACACGGCCGGCTCATAGACCAGGGGCTTACCTATAATGCTCTCCTTAAGAATCATTCCAGCAGTACTTTTTCTTTTACAAAGTGCTCAGCGTCTCGCATATTGCATTATATGAATCGGTCCCGAATTATGTCTTGGGTCAAAAGTTGGGTTGCCCGGCTCCCGTGTTTACCCTCTTACGTTCCGCATGTTCGGATAGGAGGGTAAAGGGAGAACCACTGCATTTGTATTTCCAGCTCGTCTGGTCAAGTACCTTAGTGGAGAAAGCCAAAAACTGACTGTCATAATAAGCGCGGACTGGTCAGCGACCCGATGACAAGTGTCAAACTAAAAATCATTGGAGGTTAGGCCGTTTCATACGAAGGGCTTGTACTTGTACAAACCAAGTGATTATGGTTTCCAACTCGGCAAACCCGAACATCACTCAACACTGGGGGCTAGTTACTAACCCCCGCAGTCAAGCTCCTATGGCAAAGTAAAAGCGTTAAAGCCACATGGTCCGATTGCCTCATTTCCTTCATGCACTACCGCCTCCGGGCAGTGAGACTTCGGCTAAGGGTTATAATGCGGAGGTCGAAACACCTCTCGTAGCATCTACAAGGGGGCTGAAGCCGACGACTGGCAACTTTTAATTCAAAACAGCCACAAAGGAGTCAAAATAAAATCACACAAAGCATGATATACCATGCATAGCAACTGCATCATAAATCAAAAATAGTTTAACTATTACATGACAGTACGTTCACTCATAGATTACATCTTTCGAGCACTGGGCCTCTATCGCCCGAGAACCATCTATTACAATGGAAAAATAGTGCTCGGAGCGCCTATGCTCCTTACCAGGAGGCGGGGGTCCGGTGGCCATCTTGACGGTCTTAATCTTCGGCCAGTGCATCATCATTTTGGCAAAGACCATCCGAGCTCCTTCGATGCAACCCGACCGCTTCAGGACGTCGATCTGGGGCACAACATCACGAAGCCTCTGCACTAAGCCAAAATAACTGCTAGGCAGCGGCTCCACAGGCCACAGCCTGATGATGATGTCCTTCATGGCCAGCTCCGCCATCCGATGCAGCTCCATCAACTGCTTCATTTGATCGTAAAGGAGGAGAAGTTGCTTGCGGGCTTGAAACTGCGCCCAATATAGTCGTTGATCCACCTCCCCGTCCCGGATGGCATAGTGCCTTGCGACATCAGGCACACTCTTCGGAAGATCAGTAAAGGTGCCTGAAGAACGCCGCAATCGTGTGAAAAACAAGAACCTTTTACGAAAGGAACATTGCAGTAAGTACGGCCGCCACCCTCTGCTCTTCGGCCTCTTGCCTTGCCTTCTTCAGCTCAGCCTTGAGACTCTCGACCTTCGCGGCGATAGCTACAGTCGTAATAAGCAACCCATGGTTAGGGATAAAAACCCGAATACCTCGCATACCAAGAAAAGCCTATGGTTACAATAAGCACAGTCCGGCCGTACCTTGCACTTCATCAAACCGCTTGTTGAGACAGTCGAGCTCCTCATCGAAACTTTGGAGCTTCAGATTCATTTCGGCAAGCTCCATGGCATTGGAAGATGCCACCGAAGACAAGGCCTACATGAAAACTTATGTGTGAAACTCCCGAGTCATCGGATTTTAGACCCTCTGCCAGGTATTTCTTCCAATCCTGTCAAAGTCTCGGGAGCTACGATTCACTTTTCATACTATTAGTGGTTTTGAACTATGTTGACCCCCGCTCGAGTTCTTTCGAACTCAACCAGGGCTCGGGGGCTGCTACGTACAAGGATTACTTCAATCCATAAAGTAAATTCTCTTTGAAAAAAGGATATAACATTATTTACCTTGAAGCCCATCAAGAGGCTTCCGAAAGCCTCCTTCAGTCCGCTATTAACGGACTGAATATTTTGTAGAACCGCACCCAGGAGAGTGCGGTGTTCTTCAGTAATGGAGGGGCCATTCAAATCCTCCTCCATCACGGTCAGCCACCCGGTCCTTTCTGGTTCCGCGGCATGTGGGGCCTGTGGCGACACCACGGCTCCCCCTTTGGTGGAGTCCGGAGCAGACGGCTCCTGGACAGTCTCCGGAGCTGTCTTTCGTGGGAGCTCGGATTGACTGGGCTCTCCATCTTTGTTCGCCAGAAGAGAATCCTCCTCCTGGTCTTCGGTGACCAAGGTGTTAACCTCGGCCGTGACGTCGTCACCCACGCCCCCCATGTTCGGCCCGGGCAGGGTCCTTCGTGACAGCACCTCCGTGGCCTCGTCGGCAACCGGGGGAGGCATGGTGCGCGGCGCCATCCCACTCTCCGCTAGCTCGGCGGGGGGAGAGTCCCCCTCCGAGGCTTGGCCGATGGGAAGCTCGCGGGGTGGGCTACATTATACAAAACATTCAGGTGGTTAATCAACCTCAATATGGTTGAACTAGAGGGTTTATAGGATTCGTACCTTTTGGTTGGGGGCTTAACCCTGGGGGTCCTTCGGGGAACCCTTCCAAAAGTGTCGGACTCCTTGGAGGAGTCCGAGCTGTCATCGGCCAGGGTCACCTTGGCCCTGCATGGCTTCTTTGGGGTAGGAAGAGGTAGACCCTCCTCGGCACCCTCTAATGCTTTCCTTTTCCTTGACCGGGGGGAATCACCCACCTCCCCGTCCTCTTCCTGCTACTCCTCATGAGTAGAGGAGGCATGGGTCTCCCCGGACTTAGTGTCCGGGGGTTCTCATGATCGGAGGCCCTTTCGGGTCTCCCTCTTCTCGCCGTTCTTCTTCTTCTCTTTTTTCTCTGGTGCCTGGTACGGCGCCTCGACCAAAATATCTGCCAGTAAGGCCGACCTGAGGCCCTCAGGCAGTGGGGCAGGGCCGTCGATTTGCATGGCTTTCTTTAGCCAGCCCTGCAAACATGGGGAAGAAAGAGTCAAGATCCTTGATTAAAACAGCGCCGCTGATAACCCACAAGTATAGGGGATCTGTTGTAGCCTTTCTCGATAAGTAAGAGTGTCGAACCCAACAAGGAGCTAAAGGTAGAACAAATATTCCCTCAAGTTCTATCGACCACCGATACAACTCTACGCACGCTTAACGTTCGCTTTACCTAGAACAAGTATGAAACTAGAAGTACTTTGTAGGTGTAACGGGATAGGTTTGCAAGATAAAAAAGAACACGTAAATAAAATCTAGGGGCTGCTTAGATAAATAAACAACTAAGTTAGTCTTAGTAGAGAGCTTTTTGTCACAAGAAAGTTATTTGTCCCTAGGCAATCGATAACTAGACCGGTAATCATTATTGCAATTTTATATGAGGGAGAGGCATAAGCTAACATAATTTCTCTACTTGGATCATATGCACTTATGATTGGAACTCTAGCAAGCATCCGCAACTACTAAAGTTTATTAAGGTAAAAGCCAACCATAGCATTATAAGGTATCAAATCCTCTTTATTCCCATACGCAAACAACCTACTTACTCGGATCTGTGCTTCTGTCACTCACGCCACCCACCATAAGCGAATCATGAACATATTGCAAACCCTACAGCGGGGATCCCTCACTCTTGCGCAACACGGAGAGCACCATAGGACAGCACCAATAATAAAACATGCAACTCAAACCAACTATGATCATCAATCAACCCATAGGACAAAACGGATCTACTCAAACATCATAGGATAGCCATACATCATTGGGAAATAATATATAGCGTTGAGCACCATGTTTAAGTAGAGATTACAGCGGAGAGAAGGGGTGTTACACCGCTGCATAGAGGGGGAGAGAGTTGGTGATGACGGCGGCGAAATTGTTGGTGTAGATCGTCGTCACGATGATGGCCCCGGCGGCGTTCCGGTGCCACCGGGAGAGAGGGGGAGAGAGCCCCCCTCCTTCTTCTTCTTCCTTGACCTCCCCCCCTAGATTGGAGGAGGGTTTCCCCTCTGGTCCTTGGCTTCCATGGCGGTGGAGGGGCGGGAGCCCTCCGAGATTGGATCTCTCTCTCTCTCTCTCTGTTTCCTTCTGTTTCTGCGTTCTCAGATTCTGGCCTTTCACCGTTTCTTAAATTCCCGGAGATCCGTAACTCCGATTGGGCTAAAAAATTTACACGATTTTTATCCGGATATTAGCTTTCTTGCGGCGAAAGAAGGGCACCAACCGCCTTAAGGGGTGACCACAAGCCACCCTGGAGCGGCCTACCCCCCAGGGCGCGCCCCCTGGCTTGTGGGCCCCTCGGGCGCCGCCTTCTGTTGATTCCACTTCCCAAAATTCACATATATTCCAAAAAAAATCTCCGTAAGTTTTAACCCGTTTGGACTTCGGTTGATATGGATTTTCTGTGAAACAAAAAACATGCAACAAACAGGAACTGGCACTGGGCACTGGATCAATATGTTAGTCCCAAAAATAGTATAAAAAGTTGCCAAAAGTATATGAAAGTTGTAAAATATTGGCATGAAACAATCAAAAATTATAGATACGATGGAGACGTATCAGTATCCCCAAGCTTAATTCCTGCTCGTCCTCGAGTAGGTAAATGATAAAAAAGATAATTTTTGATGTGGAATGCTACCTTGCATAATCTTGATCATATAATCTAATCATGGCATGAATATTAAGACACGAGTGATTCAAAACAATAGTCTATCATTTGACATTAAGAAAATAATACTTCAAGCATACTAATAAAGCAATCATGTCTTCTCAAAATATCATGGCTAAAAGAAAGTTATCCCTACAAAATCATATAGTCTGGCTATGCTCCATCTTCATCACACAAAGTATTAAATCATGTACAACCCCGGTTTTAGCCAAGCAATTGTTTCATACTCTAGTATTCTCAAACTTTTTCAACTTTCACGCAATACATGAGCGTGAGCCATGGATATAGCAGTATAGGTGGAATAGAATATGGTGGTTGTGGAGAAGACAAAAAGAAGGAGATAGTCTCACATCAACTAGGCGTATCAACGAGGTATGGAGATGCCCATCAATAGATATCAATGTGAGTGAGTAGGGATTGCCATGCAATGGATCCACTAGAGCTATAAGTGTATGAAAGCTGAAAAAGAAACTAAGTGGGTGTGCATCCAACTCGCTTGCTCACGAAGACCTAGGGCAATTTGAGGAAGCCCATCATTGGAATATAGAAGCCAAGTTCTATAATGAAAAATTCCCACTAGTATATGAAAGTGACAATATAGGAGACTCTCTATCATGAAGATCATGGTGCTACTTTGAAGCACAAGTGTGGAAAAAGGAATAGTAGCATTGCCCCTTCTCTCTTTTCTCTCATTTTTTTTGTTTTTTTTGGTGGGCTTCTTTGGCCTCTCTTTTTTTATTTGGGCTTCAAAAAACAGACAAGCCATGAAAACATCATGCTAGCTATCTTACGATCATGCAAAGCAATATGACAATGATGGTGCATGTCATAATGAACGGAACGGTGGAAGTTGCATGGCAATATATCTCGGAATGGCTATGGAAATGCCATAATAGGTAGGTATGGTGGCTGTTTTGAGGAAGGTATATGGTGGTTGTTTTGAGGAAGGTGGGTTTAATGCACCGGCGAAAGTTGCGCGGTACTAGAGAGGCTAGCAAAGGTGGAAGGGTGAGAGTGCGTATAATCCATGGACTCAACATTAGTCATAAAGAACTCACATACTTATTGCAAAAATTTATTAGTCATCGAAACAAGGTACTACACGCATGCTCCTAGGGGAAAGGTTGGTAGGAGTTAACCATCGCGTGCTCCCGACCTCCACACAAAGGATGACAATCAATAAATAAATCATCCTCCGACTTCTTCACATAACGGTTCACCATACATGCATGCTACGGGAATCACAAACTTTAACACAAATATTTCTACCAATCCACAATTACTCACTAGCATGTCTCTAGTATCACCATCTTTATATCGTAAAACTATTGCAAGGAATCAAACATATCATATTCAGTGATCTACAAGTTTTATGTAGGATTTTATGACAAACCATGTGAATGACCAACTCCTGTTAACTCTCTAAATAGATATAAGTGAAGCATGAGAGTTTAATTCTTTCTACAAAAGATATGCCCACGCTCTAACAAATATAAGTGAAGCAAAAGAGCATTCTACAAATGGCGGTTTTCTATGTGTAGAGAAACAGGCAATCCAAACTTCAAATGATATAAGTGAAGCGCATGAGGCATTCTATAAAGCCATACTCAAAAGATATAAGTGAGGTGCAAAGAGCCTTCTATAAATCAACCAAGGACTTTCTCATACCAGAATGGTGCATTATTAAAAGAAAACTAAAAAGCACACGACGCTCCAAGATTTACGCATATCATGTGACGAATAAAAATATAGCTCCAAGTAAAATTACCGATGGTTGTTAGAAGAAAGAGGGGATGCCTTCCGGGGTATCCCCAAGGTTAGTTTCTTGGGAGTCCTTGAATATTACCTTGGGGTGCCTCGGGCATCCCCAAGCTTAGTCTCTTTCCACTCCTTATTCCTTCATCCATCGTGATCTTACCCAAAACTTGAAAACTTCAATCACACAAAACTTAACAAAACCCTCGTGAGATCCGTTAGTAATAATAAAGCAAATTACAACTTTAAGTACTGTTGCCAACCAATTCATATTTTGTTTTTGCATTTTATCCACTGTAATATAACTTTTCCATGGCTTATACCACCGATACAATCGATAGTTTCATCAAAACGAGCAAAACAATGCATCAAAAACAGAATCTGTCAAAAACAGGACAGTCTGTAGTAATCTGAACATTCACCATACTTCTGTAACTCTAAAAATTCTGAAAAATTAGGAAAAAAAAAATTCCTAGCAGTACTGTGTAAAAATTTCAGAAACTTTTGACATTCCAGTAAAAAATGTAAATTCACGCACTACAGCCAAAGTTTCTGTTTTTGCACTGCACACACCAAACAAGCAATCTAATCATCCTAAAGGCAAATATTGGCACATTATTTTTATAATACAATGGATTTATACAAGGGGATAATTATTTTTGTTGAAATTTTTCTGTAATTAAGATTCACAAGGTTTTCATGGGCATGAACAAAGTTCAAGGCTAGCTCCCACTTTCACAATGCTCGTCCCTCTCACTTTCACTTTTGTTTTTGAAAAAGTTTTAGGTTCCCCTCTTTATTTTTTTGTTTTTGAATTATATAAAAGACAAAACTTATATGCAGACTAAAAAGGACCGAAGGGAGTATATGTTTACTGTGTGCATAACAAGTAAGATATGACTAGGTGATAGACGAAGAGGATCCAGTGATAAATTCGCGTTCGATGGATGACTCCTGCGAGTTCACAAAAAAGTGGCAGTTCCTTCATGTTGTAGAGTATCTTGGCTGGAGTACAACTTTTAAAGAGGGGCACATTTGGAGAGTAGGTGATGAGATGATACTTGAATACGGACTAATGCTATGAGAAAAGTTATTATGCCAAGAGGAACAAACATTCTTACAAAATTAAATGACCTGGTTCATCCTGTCACGGGGAGTGGGGCAATAGTTTTTCGGCTAACTGATGCAAACAAAGGTATGCAAGTTCCAATAGCAAGAACGAGCATGGAAGACTTTGTGGCTTGGAATTACACAAAGACGGGAATGTTCACAGTAAAATCTGCA
This sequence comes from Elymus sibiricus, assembly GCA_039707655.1. Classification (NCBI taxonomy): domain Eukaryota; kingdom Viridiplantae; phylum Streptophyta; class Magnoliopsida; order Poales; family Poaceae; genus Elymus; species Elymus sibiricus. The sequence goes on along the minus strand of CM077673.1, from coordinate 370,478,573 downwards.
TATCATACACAATGGAACCACCCGTCCTTGCAGTGGAATATTGTTGTAAGCTCGGGGGTCAGCGTATAATGATGTACGTCGGAAATTTTGATAACATGATACTGCTTCAGAAGTGGAAAATTTTGGGTGGATGACTGTGCATGGACTTCTACCTTGCTTATAGATCGTAGGAGATAGACATGTTGTACATGCTAGTGGATGCCTCGTATGTCACCAAGATCACGAGGCTATTACGCACATGATCTTCAAATGTGCACTGCGAAGGAGATCTAGCGACACCTAGATTATCATGGATCATGGAGGAAGCTGCTAGAGTAGACAAATCGGGCTTCGTAGCACTCCATAGCATCAAATGTTGTACGACGTGTCCCTGCTATGCCCGGGATTGGCCTGGCCGTGCTCGTTCATATAGGTGCATGGTAGATCCGATGGGAGAGGAGGCAATTAGTCCATGGTCCAAACTCCTAGTTGAGCTGTCATCTCGATGATCATTTGTTTTGAACTACAAGTGATCATGGAAAAGGAATACAAAGCAACGGGTTGGATGGACGTGCCCTAGAGAAGGAATGGTTAAGTTGAATGTTGATTCGAGTTATGTTGAGGAAAAAGAGGCTGGAGTTGTGGGCGAGGATGATCCACGACCAATGAGGGAACTTTACTGCAGTATCATGCAGGAAGATATCATTTCTTCAAGACGCGACAGAGACCCAAGCATTGCGAGATGGACTATTACTGACACGCTGCTAGGGTTGTACCCAAATTGTTGTGCAATCAAATTGCCTCCGGAGCATTGGGTCCATGCACATGGGAGGGGTCTTGGCTACTTCTTCAGCAACTATTAGTCTGGACCATAAAATTTCATCAATGTTGTTTGCAGTGATATCTTATGAACATTGTCAAAGGGATGCCAACCAAGTCGCTCACAAGCTATCTAAAACATCATCTAACAACGACATTTCATGTAATCGGGGGTGATGAGAGATTCTTCATTTACTAGTAAACGATGTAATGATTCTGGACCCCCAGTAGCCAGTGAGCATTTCCTGGGTAGGATGGTATTTGCGAAGGTTTTGTTATAGCAAGTTCTTTAAACACACATCACAATTTCTTCGAAAACAGATGGCAAATTCTGGCAAACAAAGTATTTGTTTCGAAAATTGTCGTGTTCGCTTGAAGAAGTTGCCATACCGCTGACACATAAACCGCCGAGAAAAGCATTCGTTTTGCCATGGTCATCCATCAAACGTTCGCTAAATAACATTATCCATGATTTTGAGAAGCAATAAAGTTAACCGCCCGGATGCATGGCACTCCCACAAGAAAAGAAAAACACGTCTAGAAATACTCTTGTCCGGGTACGAGCATGTTCCATATCAATTGTCAGGTGGTGGCGATGGGCGCGGCATCCGCCTTCATGGCCTTGAACCGTGGCTCCTTGGACTCGAACTATGGCTATGCCTTTGGTGCATGTCTGGTGGAACGTCATGGTCCTCACTCAGGGCCACAGGAGGAAAGCTATCGCCACCACACTCATGCTTGTCGTGTGGGCGCTATGGAACGCGAGGGTTTTTCGCAGCAGATCGACGTTTCCTTCATTGTCTTCGCACATGTTAGGGACAACGCCGGACTGTGGGTCACCGCCGATGCCAAGCATTTCGGTTCTATGATGCCGCGGGAGTAGGCTGGCCGTGCATGAGTGCATTTGTTGAGGAGTAATGCCCTCGTCTTCTTCTTCTTTATTAACGAGGCAAATATTTTACCTCCATTGCGAAAGAAAAAAAGTTAACCAGCCGGATGCATGGCACTCACACAAGAAAAGAAAACACACGCCTAAAAATACTCTTGTCCGGGTCCGGGCGCGTACGAGCACGTTCCTGATCAGTTATCACGCGGTGGCCATGGGCGCGGCATCCACCTTCATGGCCTTGAACCGTGGCTCCTTGGCCTCGAACTTGTGGCGCACGTACAGGTTCATGTAGTCCTCGAACACGAACCTCGGGTACACGGCGGTGCCCTCCTCGCCCTCCTTCCTCCCAACGGCGTCGGCAGCGCCCACAAGCGCCGGCGCAGGGAAGATGACGGCGTCGGCGCCGGGGTTGTAGAATGAGGCGATGGACATGCGGTTGCCGTCGGGGCGGGTAAGCACGCGGTGCATGACGCTCTTGTACCGCCCGTTAGTGATCACCTCCAGCTGGTCGCCGATGTTGACGACGACGGCGTGGCGCATGGGCGGCACGTCCACCCAGGCCCCGTCTTTCAGGAGCTGGAGCCCGCTGACCTGATCGTCCTGGAACAGCAGGATCACGCCACCGGCGTCGGTGTGCGCGCGGAGGCCGTCCACCAGGTCCGGCCGCGGGCACGGCGGGTAGCTGCTCACCTTGGTGCCGAACGTCGGTCCCTTGGAGCCGGCGAAGGCCCGCTTCAGGTAGCCCTGCTTCAGGCCCAGGTTCTGGCACAGCAGGTCCAGCACTTTCTCCGCCAGCTTCTCGATCTCGGACGCGAACTCCTTCATCACTTGCCTGCAACGACGACACGGAAAAGGCTGCTTTTGTTAACAAGTGTCACTTGCTAAAAAAAGTGATTCCAGTCGTAGTGGTTACTACTGTACTTAATTAGGATTAATTCTGATGTGCGCAAGCAATCTTATCACCAGGTGATATCCTGGCAGCAGTACCATAGCTGCTGGATATTTTTTTTAGCTGCATGCTGCGCCAGGAATGACTTTTTGTACAAAACGAAATATTCGGTCCGCAGGCCCAATAATAGGCTGCTTCGTCAGCAAAAAGCACACTAGAGTTGAATCTGCGACTAACACTAGTTAATTTCTGTCGAAGCTGGTGCTATCCGTTGGTATCTTATGTTATTAGTTAGTGATGATCTAAGTAGCAGTAGTTAATTAATTAAGTAATCAAGGCGTACGTGCGTACCTGTAGTGGTTGTCGAGGTCGGGCAGGTCGGCGAGGTTGGAGGCGGGGAGGTGGCGGACGAAGAAGGTGCTCTCCCAGTCCACGTCCTTCACGTCGGCGCCCTTCTCGCCGGCCTCCAGCGTCCGCGCCGCGAACTCCTTGAACTGCTCCTCCCGGCACGCCGCGTAGTGCGCCTTGCTCACCCGCTCCACCTCGTCCATCAGCTCGTGCGAGATGCCATGGTTCAGCAGCTGCAACCAGAGTCAATACGGTTAATCATGTCAAGAATCGCCTGCTTTCTAGAAATCATACATATATCATGAAGAGAATCATCAAACACTACGTCCATAAGAGAATTCTGTGTGTGTGTGTGTGGGGGGGGGGGGGGGGGGGGGGGCAGTGGCACCTCGAAGAAGCCCCAGTTCTCGCAGGCGTCGCGGATGACCTCCATGGCCGCGCCCCTCTCCTCGGTCTCCAGCTTCTCCATGTTGATCACAGGGAAGCTCAAGGAGGCGGCAGCAGCATTAGCTGGAATTGCCATCGCTCTCGATCTGATCACTCTCGATATCTGTATGTATGTGTGTGTGCGCGCGCTGGACTGCTGGTTAGCTGAAGGCTGAAGCAGAGAGTGTGTGCGCGCTCTGAGGCCGGTGTGGAGTGCCCAATTTATAGGCGCGCAAGAGAGAAGGACGGATGGTACCTAACTGCAATGACCTAGCCAGGACGTAGGAGATTACGACACACTTAATTAGTTAATTACTTTGGTCAATCAATATAGAATAGGGAACAAAGCAGTCTGGACGTGCAGAACAACAGGGACGAAAGCAACCGAGATATGCCCCAGTTAGCTGAGCGGATCAACGTGCGCGCCGCAACTTCGTGTAGCTTACCTGATGTCTCCAAGACATACTCTACGTACGAACTAAGTTGTCTCCAAGAATATCGCTTCTTGCTAATCAATATGCCCTGATGGAGACAGGAGCAGTATGATAACTACTACTAGCTGATAGGCCGATAGTCTTACGTTGCCCAATAATGTCCACTATTCTATGTACCTAACCTAAGTAGTGTTGATGAAGTCTATGAAGTACGAATGGAGTTGTCTCTTACTTTACAGGTTGATAATGACAGAGATTAGGCCTAGTACACCTGACCCATAGTGGAGTTGTGCTGTCAACAAATAAATGGAACTCCTCCAACATCGACCGATCACTTTGAGTGCTGCTGTCCGGGGACACCGGTCGATCGTATCTGAAACATGGCACGTAACGCGATCTATCCATGGATGGATGAGCAGCTAGAGCCTAGAGCGAGAGCTAGTAACTTCCAGCGCTTACCCGATGTCTGTCCCACTCAGCAACAGCCAGCAGCAGTAGCTAAAATAGCATGTAGGATCAAATCAGAGCCACAAAGGCAATCGATCGGTTTTCGCAATGCCCGTGTCGTCCCCCCGCGGACGACCCGGGCGAAGCCCTAGCCGCCAGAAAACCTCCCCCCTAGATCTCCCCCTCCCCTTGCCGCCGCCGGCAGGCGCCGACGGGCAAAGCCCGCGCGGCCATGGCGGCGGCGGGGCCTTTCTCGTTTTCCCTCTGGTGAGGTCTGAGCTGCGCGGGGTCGCTCGGCTGAGGAGAGGCGTGGGGGCGCGGCGAGCCGGTGCCGGCGGGCGTGACGGGCGCGGCGAGCCGGTGCCGACGGGCGCGACGGGCGCGGCGAGCTGGCGCAGTGGTGCACGGCGGGCGCGGCGAGCCGGTGACGGCGGGCGCATCTGGCGCAGCGGGCGCGGACGCCACGGCGAGATGGCGCAGCGGGCGCGGCGGGGCGCGGCCCGTGCGACAGGCGGGTCCAGTGGCGGCGCGGCCGCGCGCATCGCCGGTGTGGGTAGCTGCGGGAGGACGCGGACTCGCGGACTTCCCTGGTGAGCGGTCCCCGGCTTGGTGCGGCCGGATCTGGCAGGCCATTAACGGCCGGATCTGGCGCCCTGGCGGCTGGGGCCCGGAGGCGGCTCGGTCAGCGACTGGCTTCCAGCGGGTGCGAGGTGGCTCCACATCGGGATTGCGGACTGTGGTGGCGTGGTCTTGGCAGGGCCTTCGGGTTGCTATGGCACGTCGACACCGGCGGTGCTCCGGCTAGTTCTATGAGGTGCAGCAAGTGGCGCCTGCTGCTCCGGTCTGGTGGTGCTGTGTTGGAGACGTAGTCCCCGGCATAGTGCTCGGTTCCCCGACGAAAATCATGCTCAACCTCGGTCTGAGCGGATGGCGAATGATGCCCTCGGGTGTGATTTTCCTTGTTGGAGGCGCCATCGAAGGGGGCCGACACCTCTCCTTGCTCCATGTTCTTGCCTCCCGGTGAAAACCGTATGCAATGGTGGCACCCGTGGTGTCATTACTTCGTTGGAAGCATTGCTTTGGAGCCAAATTTGGTGATGGAGCACTTGGTTGGTGGTGGTGCGGTGGTTTTGGAGCGGGCAACGTTTTGGAGTGCGTGGAGTCCTTGGTGGTGCTTCCGTTTGGAGCAGGTTGTTTGGTCGACGATGAGAGCAGCAGGAGCATCCTTCACATGCAAGTAGCGGCGGGCGAGCTATGTCGGCTAGGCTCGTGGGATCGGCGCGACATAGGTTTTCGCTCTTTCGGACCTATCGTTCCTCCCCGGTGTCCTTGAGGTTTGCGGATATGCTCGTGGCAGCCCGGTATAATACGACAATTGTCGGTGTGCACTCTCGTAGCAGCGAAGGCGCTCGGGTGCCCGACCGGGTGTGTTGTGGGGTTTTCGCCTTCCGGCGTCTTGTATGTCCTGTGGTGCTTTAGGTCTAGTCTAGCTAGACATTGCTATGGTTTTTGCCTGGTTTCCCGCAATAAACTGAGCAGTCCGTTTTTCTTTCTTCTTTTTTGGCACTCGCCTTTATGCGGTGCATTCCTCCTTTGGGGGTGTTCTTGTAATGCCTTCTTCTGATCAATGAATTTGGCAGCTCTCCTGCCAACATTCCAAAAAAAAAGCATGTAGATCACTTATTGTCCAGATTCCTGTGTGCCGGTCGACTTAAAGGGGGAATGGGAGCGGAAATCCCTTTTGGAGCTCGGCCTCCAGTGAGGCCTCCAAATTCAAATTTGAAATTTCATCGAAATTCATATTTTTACATTTCAAAAAATTCTGAAAAAAAATACTGATATACATGAAGACATAACACACATGTGTGTAAATTTTCAGTTCAAAATACATTGAAATGAGGGCTATGCAAAAAAGACAAATCTGGGGCTGTTTAACACGTGATACTATTCATCCTCCCAGGCCGTGAATTTGTCTTTTTTGTACAGGTCGCAAGTCAAGGTATTTCATCATGAATTTTTACACACATGTGGGTTACATCCTTACATACACGCATTTTTTTTTTCAAAATTTTTTGAACCATAAAAATTTTAATTTGAATTTTTCAAAAATAAAAGCCTCCATGGAGCTCGGCCTCCAAAACGCCTCTCTCGAATGGGAGCACCAGTTGCTGCACTCCTGTACGCATCAAAGCTGCATGGTGCTTTGCAGCTGGACCACTAGACCCCGGCCATGTCTCAGATCGACCCATCGATGGACCTGGTCTTTTCGTCATCCCTGGTCTCATCTCCCTTCTCCCTAGAGTAACCTTTCCTTTCTCCTTTCGCCCTCATGGTAGGGCCTGGTTAAAGTTCCCTTCTCCAGTCATCAGGACCATGACATTGTCCTAAAACTTATCTCGAGCAGTTCAAAAGAATAGCGGGTGGAGGAAAAAACAAGGATCGACCTCTACTCATCACCGGGATACCCACCACGAGCACATGGCTCTGGCAACTCTCGTGGGAGTGTGTTTGCTCTATGTCCAAATTTGCCATGCGAAAATTTAGCTACTCCCTCTGTGAGCAGGGACAATTAATTTAGATCAGAGGAAGTAGCTATTATCTCAAAAGAAAAACTAGCTAAAACTTGGTTAAGGTTTAGTTTGCGACAAGTTGCTAACAGTGGCTAAAAATGAGAACTAGAGTTTCTTAACTCCACGTTGTCCACACGTTAAGAAACAAGATTTGTAGCTGGAAGGGACGAGGGCACACATATTTGTGCCAGCCGATTGCTTTGTAATTGGCAAATTTGAGTGGTCCCATGTGTTTAGGCTTAATTGGTGTAAAGAGGATCCACGCATGCAGCTTTTGGCAGAGAGTGCATGACTCATTCATCCCACCTTCCCGTACTCTTTATTTTGATTTGTAATTTTAATCAATTATATCTTTTAAACGGAAGTCTAATATATGTATTTGGACTACGATAACTGCTACCAGTGTGACTGTTAGCAAAGCGACCAAACAACCCTCCTCCCTTCGATCCCAATCACCTCCCGAACGACCCACCTCCTTTCAATAGAACTTCCGTTGCACATCACACATGCCCGCCCAAAAAACCTACTTCCCCATAGGTCACGCGTGCCCCACCCCAAGCAAACAACCGCTTCTCCATGTCTCCCGCACGATAAAAATAATAATTTGCTTGTGTGCGATTCAAACCAACCGACCCCCTTGCACCAAACACACCACCACAACCAACTCATGCCCCAAGGATTTGCTGCTCAACTAAACAAAACTAACCTGTTGACCCTCTTTTCTTACATTTGTGTTATTACAGAAAGTTACCATAATTTTCTCCAGATCAAAGTACCACCGTATCTGTACCCAATTTATCAGGCCCGCACTATGTAAATTAGCATGTTATTTACATAGAAGTTATCGGGAGTGTGTTTCAACAACACCCGACCCCCCTTTAATAGTTACCATTGTGTTTTGTACATAAGTTATCAGGTCCTCAATGCATAAAGTACCAATGCTATTTACGTAGAAGTTACTGGGTATGTATTCAACAATTTCCTTCCCGATGGTCAAAGTTACCATGGTGTCTGTATCTCAGTTATAGGTCTGCGACGCGTATGGTACTATGCTATTTACACATAAGTTACCAAGTATCTTAAAAAAATCCCAATGGTCAAAGTTTCCACAGTGTTTGTACCTAGCTTATCAGGCATGCACTGTGTATGTTATCGTGCTATTTACACATAGATTTTTTTGGGGGGGGGGGGGGGGGGTCTTTTCAACAATTTTCTTCCCAATGATCAAGGTTACCACGGTGTTTTCACCTAAGCTATCATGTCTCTGGTGCATATAATATATAAGGGCATCTCCAATGGCAACCCGCAAATTTCCTTCTGCGTCCGTCCGCGGACAGGGGGTGACCAGTCCGCTGACACGGATGTGCGAGAACAATATCCAACCGTAGTCGTATATATTTTGACAACAACTCAAACCAACCGGACGAAATTCATGCAAACACGACCGGATTTCATGCAAACACAACTGATTTCATATAAACACGACGGATTTCATTACATTTACATCAGTATAATTAATACCTAATCTAAATTGTCGATGGCGACCGTTCCCCATGTCCGGCCATGAACCCCGAGAACTGAAGTTTCGCCTTCTCCAGCTCCTCCTTCGAAGACCCGGCAAGCGCAAATGTTGTAGGGTAACGCAGTAGAAAACAAAAAATTTCCGACCTACGCACCAGCCCAGGACCACTATGGAGACTGCATACAAGGTTTGATCTTTTTCGTTACCGACTCGTAGCGCAGCGGAAGTAGAGTCGATGACGAACGGCGGTGCAGATCCCCGCAGCTAGGATTTTACAACCTCCCAACCGCGAGGATGTATACCCTCATCTGCCCCGCGGACAGCCCTCCGGGAGGCGGTCGCACAGTCCCTCGGACGGTGTCGCGGACAGCCCTTCGGGAGGACCTCCGAAACTCGGACGGTCACACGGACAGCCCTTCGGGAGGCACTCTCGAACTAAGACCGAAACTACGATCTCTCTACAGAGTTGCACACATACGGTATCATCTATCCAGCAGGGCTTCGCCGTCCAGAACTAGTTCCCACCGGAACCCAGACAGCCTTTCGGCACTACGAAACTATTTCGTGGGAGGGAGAGAGAATGCCAGATCATGCATGGCTTGTGTGAGAGAGTTGGAGTGGAGTTGGAGAGCACCTCTCCTCCTCCTTATATAGTGGTGGAAGGGGTGGAGGGGGCTGAAAATTCAGCCCACTAAACATGGGGAAAACATGTTCCCACAAAACAAGGAGAACATGTTCCCACCAAACAAGGGAAAAACATGTTCCCTTGTCCATGGTGCTCCAACATGGGGCCCCACCACCTCCCAACACTTCCCACCAATTGTGGAGGCTGCCCCCCACCATGCCCCCCCCCCCCCAACACCTTTTGTCCAGCCACAAGGGGCTGCCCCCCCAAGGGGAGGCGCCCCAAAACAGCCCCCACGCTTCGTGGGATCTTGTCCCCTCACGCTGGGACAAGATGTTTTCCGTGACTATTACTTCTGAAAAATTCCGGAAGGTCCCAGAACATTTCCAGCACCCTCTAAAATTATCTGGACGTGCTCCGGAACATTTCCGGTATGGTGGTTTAATTTAAAACCATCTTCGTTTACCCGCTAAACAATTCCGGCAGCTCCGAAAACTTTTTTCGGTTTTTTCTCCAAAAAAATTCTAGAAATTACCAGACCAATCTGGCAACCTCCAAAACATTCCCGGTGCTTGCCGAAACCTTTTTGGGTCAATGGTTTTATCCGAAACAACTTTTCGGTTTTACCGAAACTTTTTCGGTGTTCTCTCCGGAACTTTTCCGTTGTCTCCGAAACTATTCCAGTGACTTTCTCTCGGACTCCTTGTCTAGTATTCAGCAGATAGATGACCCTTAAGCGTGTGACCCTATAGGTTCGGTGAAGTATAGACATGACCGGAACACTTTCCGATCAATGATCAGCATCGGAGCCGTGGACACCCATATTGACCCCTATACCCACACGAATAAATATTCGAGTGAACCTCCAGTTGCCGTGTGCTATTCCTGTTGCTTCGCGATATGTTACAATACCCGAGGTGAGATTTATCGGCATCCCTGTGGATCAACAACCTTGTCCACTATGCCAGTTACCTCGTTACCGGTATTGTTCTCTTTTCTCGTTTCCGTGTTCCGGCATCCCTGTGATCAAATCACAAAGTGTCTGGCCAGACGATGATGGATACCGTAACACCGAGAGGGCCCGAGAATATCTCTCCACCGTCGGAGGAGCAAATCCCAATCTTGAGCTATCAAGTTACTTGACACACTTTTCCATGAACCCGTAAGCCGCCGTAATAGCCACCCATTTACGGATGACGTTTAACAAACCCCAAAGTTCATGAAGCAAGCATGAAGAAACTCGATACTCTCATGGTCTAAGGAATCATGCAAACGTTAACCATCTCTGTGTTATAAACCATTAACTTATGACGAATGTATCTCATAGCATAACATCAATTTGGGTCGATTCAACACAAGTGTTCTACCAACAATTGTGCCCTCAAAATTGCCGGCATAGTCATGCCCATGATCAGGAAAACAGGATCATCATGCAATACTTGAGCCAGTCATAGAGGCTTGACTAGGAATACATTTTACCGTTTATTATCCCACACGTGCACATGAGTTTCCCTCCAAGCCTCGTTTTATTTGTAGACTCGAGAATCATTGCAGTTATAGCATGGAACATAAACATAATTATGAACAGGGAGATAATCAATAACATTTATTATTGCCTCTAGGGCATATCTCCTACAGACTCCCACTTGCACTAGAGTCAATAATCTAGTCAATGCTAATGCACTTTACACCTATGGCATACTGGTGTAAAATATGCTTCGCATGTGGTATAGCCTGATGTCCAACGGATCTGACAACTTCAGCTCCGCGTGTAACTTTGCATATCCTCGCGTTTTCACGCTTTCACAAAATTCATATTTTGTGTGGACTTGGCTTTGCATATGTGTGAATCATTGGTCGAAACCTGATTCCTCAGACTGAGCTATGGAGCAACTATCTGCTATAGTGTCCCATAGACCAAAGCCTTCTTGGAACCATACTAAGTTCATGAATGAACTATATGATTCAACAACTTCTTTGTCGCTTCTCAAGCGTCAACATACTTAGCCTTTGTTATAGAATTCGCCACAGTATCTTGTTTGGAACAATTTCCAACTACCGTGCCACCATATTGTGTATCACACAAAACCCTCAATTTAAATCGAAAATCGCATGGAGCATTGATGAAGACTGTATCGATGTAACCTTTTACAACGAACTCTTCATGATCTCTGTTTGCGAGAAAACATGTCATCAGTACTGCTCTAGTACTCAATGACATCTTTCACTGTTGTCCCATGATCAGTACTTTGATCACTATGGTATCTATACTCGCAACAACTTTGGAGTATTGGACATATCTGGTTGGTTTTACATACCATGGAATACATGATTAATCCAAACACAAGAGTGTGTGGAATCTCCATCATGTATTTTACTCATCAGTGTTTTGGGACACCGAGTCTTGCAAAAACTCTTTCCATGTGACTTCGGCAAGAATCACTCATTGGCGTTTTAAATGCTAAAAAGTTTTAGCATCTTGTCAATATGTATTCATTGCTTAGCCCCATTTAGGTAAATCTATCTCCATAGATCATCATGCCTAATATTGAGGCCATTTTAGCCTAAGCACTTCATCGAAAAACTATTTTCAAATGAAGTCCTAATTCGTGTCAAGAAATTTATTTCCAATTAACAATGTGTCAAGTACACACGGTTTTTAGAAATATTATTATGCTCCCACTTACTTTCTTGAATCACAAGCATCTTCGATACCCATTTGATGAAGTCAAACTCTTTTGACCATTTCATCAAAAACGAAGATTCCAACTCCACTTTGCTCTCTTCTGTCCATCGCTGGAACTTTGAAGATTGCATACTTACTAGCATCCTCTGGATCGACAAATTACTTTGGACTGTATCACATACAAGTCCTAGGTTTCATTCCCATCAGATGGAAATCCTTTTGTCATCCATGTTTCATATCTCATGATTGAAATATGTATTAATTGCTAGTTCAACCCGAACCGACTTCAAGCATCGCTACGGTGAGACAATCTCATCGTAGTCAACTCTTTGAACTTGTTTTTGCAACAAGTCGAGCTTTATGGATAAAACATTTTTATCCGTATCAGTTTTTAGTTCCATAAATATTCGTTAGACTCTAAGCCTTCCGAAAGGTGTATCAAGATTTTAATCTTGAAACATTGATATGGAAACTATCTCAGATTGTATTGGCATTTAGCCAATTCCGGAGTCAGGGCCCATCATCGCTTCCTTGTGTATCGTAGGTATACTGTTGTCTAACAACAATATCTCGTTTGCGCACCTGATAGGTTTGCACGAGCTTTGCCTACGTGGTTCAGCTGCAAGTTCGACTGAAGTCCATACATTTTATTGTAGAGACTTCCGTATCAGTCGTAGTAGGAAACTCCGGAATCACTTCCAAGGTTTCTTTCCTTTGATCTGATGACGAAGATACTGGTTATCTCGTCGAGTTGCACTGTCCTCCCACTCACCTTTTGAAAGAACTATTATCTTCAAAAAGCATACCGTTCTTTGTGGCAAACCTATTTGCCTCGGTATAGTGGTGGGGGAATACCCAATGACTTGGGATAATCTACAAAGTAGCACTTGTCTGATTTGGAATAGGTTTGTAACCTTTTACACAAGCCCCATATTCCAAATGTTAAGAAAAGATATAACATGGTTGGGCGTACCATACCATGACGTCATTTCAACAGCCCCGATGGAGCTCTTTTCAGTGTAAAAGCCGCAGTCTCTAAAGCATCACTTTAAAAGGGATAATGGCAAATTTATTTATGTCATCTTTGATCTTACCATGTCATAAATGGTTCGATTACATCTACACGGACTCTCCACTTGTAGTGGTGTTTCGGGAGGTGCAAGTTATGAAACCCCTTTCACAACTCATCAGACATCCGCTAAACTTGTAACTCAAATATTCCTTTCTGCAATCGAATTGTAGAAACATAATTTTCTTGTTACAATATTTTCTTCTTCGTATCGAAAACCTTTCGAATGATTTCAAAAAATCCAGACTTACGTCTCATCAAGTAAATATCCATATATCTACTTGAGTCATTTCTGAAGATAGATAAATCCACTACTTGCAACAACATTTATTGGACTACACACATCATAATGTATGATCACCAATATGTTCTTTGCTCGTTCCTTATGGCCTGTGAACGGTATTTCAGTCACTTCACTTTTCAGAGGAAAGTTGCAAGTGTCAGATGATTCAAAATCAAACGACTTCAAAATCCATCATAATGGAATTTTCCATGCGGGTTTCTCCAATGTGACCAAATGCAGTGCCACACTTGTGTGGTATTTTTTTAGTCTTGCGACATTTAGCGTCAGTGTTATGGATGTAACATATTACCATCAATATTCATAGCATACATCCCATCCTGTATGGAAGCATGGCCCTTCATGTTATTCATAACACCGAACATCAAAAGTTCTCTTATGAATAACCTTCTTGCAAAATACCTTATGCAAAGGGCTAGAGTGTATGAAACTCTAAATGAATTATGAAAGTAAATACAGAGGTAATGTATTAATATCAATATTCATAACATACATCTCATTCATAATGAAAGTATGGCCCTTATGTTATTCATAACATCGAACATCAAAAGTTCTCTTATGAATAACCTTCTTGCAAGATACTTTATGCAATGGGCAAGAGTGTAAAACTCTAAAATGAATTATGAAAGTAAATACATAGGGAATACACTAATGGAAGGTATAGTAACATTTACTATGTTCCCTGTGTGTATCTAAACCTCATTCCTGGCTAGTCTTTCAGGCCATAGTAGTTCTTACATCGAGTTGCAACAGAATGCAATCGAGCGGGTATCTTTGTGATTAACTCACAATACCCAAGAATTAGTGATTAACATGTTTAACCATAATTTTCAAGAACTATATCTTTGACCAGCCTTTTATACATCAAAAAACTTGTATGACATTCATACATGAGCTGGATATTCCAGTCTTCTTTCCTTTTGCCTTTATACTTCTAACAGTTTAACTTTCAGTATTTCTCCTACTCTCAGAAGAAGCACCCAACTTAAGAGTGGCGTTAGCCCCGGACTTCCTAGGCGTGAAAGTCTTACTAACACCCTTCGGACACTTCCTTTCTCTTTAAGTTGTTGTTTTATTCACCTTTCATCATATGACAGGCGTTCTCCTGGATCCCTCTCTTATCAGTCTTAAGCATAGTAAACTCCTTTACTAATAGTTTGCAAACAAACATTGCTTTGGATATCTCATATCTTTTAGCCTTTGTCTATCTCTGAAAATAATTTCCAGATTCCATGAATATCACATAACTATCCAAACTTTCGAAGTTCGGGTCTCATGGAAGCAAACATATTGTATTTGACTGAAAAGGAATTCTAGCTTTTGGATCGAAGGACGAGAGTCACATGATCCATAGCATTAGCGGGAGAATACCAAAAGCATGCGATAGGACAAAGTCCTTCTCGGCACTCTTGAGGACAATCCTCACATTACGTTACCAACCGTAAAGTTTTAACCAGATATTTAACAGCTATTCAATTTTAACAGGGAAGGTGGAAACGCGAGCCATTATTCTACAACTATTATGCAAACCACACTTAGACAGTGTTCAAAATTAATTGCACTGAGAATTAAACAAGTTAATTCTATAGTGCGCTCCCACTCAAATCAATATCTCTCATAATTGATTGTGAGTGATTCAAGACCCGCATATCCATTCAACGTCACGGTTCGAGATGAACACCCATGGCGTGAAACAATCGGTAGGCAAACTTGCCGATCACATCTCTATGCGATTCTTGTTCATCTTTCGATGCGTGTGTTCCGAGCTCATGACTTTCATGCCTGAACGTCAAGACAACCAAGTGATCTCGCTGCGAGGTCTCAACTCACCCGCCTCACACATCCCTAATCGTTCGCACCCATGGAGATCATGCAATGCCCCGAAAAGTTAGGTGCCGTGACGGTGCTACACTTGGGAGAACACTAACTACTTGATATTTCAGTGAGAGATCACCCTAATAAAAAGCGACTACTGCGCAATCAAGAAGGGTGCATCATAAGGGATAAACATCTCAGGCAATTCATAATAGCATGATATGGTATAGCCCTTTCTGACGGAGAAGTCTTTCATTTCTTCGTCTCCGGCATTCGCGTCGGTGTTCACCTTCGCGAAGATTGCCACCACCTTGTCGATGCACAAGATAATATTGCTATCTCTATAGCTAATAAAATAAGTGCATTACATAAGGTTGACACGCAGGTCATTAAAGTGCAATCATATGGCTCCAGCCATCATGCCGAATCATGACACGCAGGTCATGTAAATCAATTTACATCATATAGCCATCTCATACATAATCAAATTATTATGAACACTGCTATACCACATCACATGCACATGCAAACCATCCTGCAAAACCAAGTTAGACGCCTCTAATCGGTTCATGCGAAATTTTATTTTACGTGGCTTCTAAGGTTTCGAAACAAATCGAAGCTACCAACGTCCATCATCAAGCATGATAATCCAAGTGGCTAGATTAACATTGCGGGGTGTATGAAACACGAGATAATAAAATCTCGAGCCCCATACTGAACTTCGTCATACGCGTGACCCCCGTGCAGATCACATCTGCATTGCCCTTTCATCTGCGAATTTCATCTTTCTTTTGACTATGGCGGAACCCAAAGAACTGATAGCACTTCCTTGATCAATCAGGATCGCGGATTGCCAGAACTTTGTGAAATTCCACCATGCTGTCTCGAGATTGAGCAAACGCAAATTTCAGGGAAGCAACAAGAACATCGGGTAACAGACTTCTTCTGCTACCCGCATAAATAATTTTCAGCAATAGATCTCATCTACTCCAAAATTATATTATGCAACACCCATACATCTCTATGTATTCTAGATCGCAACCTGCATCTACGCATAGCACGGCTCTTGATGCCACTGTAGGGTAACGCAGTAGAAAACAAAAAAATTCCGACCTACGCACCAGCCCAGGACCACTATGGAGACTGCATACAAGGTTTGATCTTTTTCGTTACCGACTCGTAGCGCAGCGGAAGTAGAGTCGATGACGAACGGCGGTGCAGATCCCCGCAGCTAGGATTTTACAACCTCCCAACCGCGAGGATGTATACCCTCATCTGCCCCGCGGACAGCCCTCCGGGAGGCGGTCGCACAGTCCCCCGGACGGTGTCGCGGACAGCCCTTCGGGAGGACCTCCGAAACTCGGACGGTCACACGGACAGCCCTTCGGGAGGCACTCTCGAACTAAGACCGAAACTACGATCTCTCTACAGAGTTGCACACATACGGTATCATCTATTCAGCAGGGCTTCGCCGTCCAGAACTAGTTCCCACCGGAACCCAGACAGCCTTTCGGCACTACGAAACTATTTCGTGGGAGGGAGAGAGAATGCCAGATCATGCATGGCTTGTGTGAGAGAGTTGGAGTGGAGTTGGAGAGCACCTCTCCTCCTCCTTATATAGTGGTGGAAGGGGTGGAGGGGGCTGAAAATTCAGCCCACTAAACATGGGGAAAACATGTTCCCACAAAACAAGGAGAACATGTTCCCACCAAACAAGGGAAAAACATGTTCCCTTGTCCATGGTGCTCCAACATGGGGCCCCACCACCTCCCAACACTTCCCACCAATTGTGGAGGCTGCCCCCCACCATGGGCCCCCCCCAACACCTTTTGTCCAGCCACAAGGGGCTGCCCCCCCAAGGGGAGGCGCCCCAAAACAGCCCCCACGCTTCGTGGGATCTTGTCCCCTCACGCTGGGACAAGATGTTTTCCGTGACTATTACTTCTGAAAAATTCCGGAAGGTCCCAGAACATTTCCAGCACCCTCTAAAATTATCTGGACGTGCTCCGGAACATTTCCGGTATGGTGGTTTAATTTAAAACCATCTTCATTTACCCGCTAAACAATTCCGGCAGCTCCGAAAACTTTTTTCGGTTTTTTCTCCAGAAAAATTCTAGAAATTACCAGACTAATCTGGCAACCTCCAAAACATTCCCGGTGCTTGCCGAAACCTTTTTGGATCAATGGTTTTATCCGAAACAACTTTTCGGTTTTACCGAAACTTTTTCGGTGTTCTCTCCGGAACTTTTCCGTTGTCTCCGAAACTATTCCAGTGACTTTCTCTCGGACTCCTTGTCTAGTATTCAGCAGATAGATGACCCTTAAGCGTGTGACCCTATAGGTTCGGTGAAGTATAGACATGACCGGAACACTTTCCGATCAATGATCAGCATCGGAGCCGTGGACACCCATATTGACCCCTATACCCACACGAATAAATATTCGAGTGAACCTCCAGTTGCCGTGTGCTATTCCTGTTGCTTCGCGATATGTTACAATACCCGAGGTGAGATTTATCGGCATCCCTGTGGATCAACAACCTTGTCCACTATGCCAGTTACCTCGTTACCGGTATTGTTCTCTTTTCTCGTTTCCGTGTTCCGGCATCCCTGTGATCAAATCACAAAGTGTCTGGCCAGACGATGATGGATACCGTAACACCGAGAGGGCCCGAGAATATCTCTCCACCGTCGGAGGAGCAAATCCCAATCTTGAGCTATCAAGTTACTTGACACACTTTTCCATGAACCCGTAAGCCGCCGTAATAGCCACCCATTTACGGATGACGTTTAACAAACCCCAAAGTTCATGAAGCAAGCATGAAGAAACTCGATACTCTCATGGTCTAAGGAATCATGCAAACGTTAACCATCTCTGTGTTATAAACCATTAACTTATGACGAATGTATCTCATAGCATAACATCAATTTGGGTCGATTCAACACAAGTGTTCTACCAACAATTGTGCCCTCAAAATTGCCGGCATAGTCATGCCCATGATCAGGAAAACAGGATCATCATGCAATACTTGAGCCAGTCATAGAGGCTTGACTAGGAATACATTTTACCGTTTATTATCCCACACGTGCACATGAGTTTCCCTCCAAGCCTCGTTTTATTTGTAGACTCGAGAATCATTGCAGTTATAGCATGGAACATAAACATAATTATGAACAGGGAGATAATCAATAACATTTATTATTGCCTCTAGGGAATATCTCCTACAAATGTCCACCTTCATGTCACCGCCAAGCGATTAATCTGCCGACGTTGTTCAGCCCACCAAGCTTGGCATCGACGGGAGGGGAGGAGCGGTGGACTTCCTGGGACCAGAGTAGCGGCGACCTCTTATGCACTACTCTTCGTCGCTAAAAGCGGTGCCTGCGGACGCGCCGACTTCATTGGGCGCGACCTCGATGTTATCCTCCTCGTCGTCGTCGGTCTCGCTGAATAGCGGCACGCCCTCCTCCTTGTCGTCCTCCTTGGACATGGCCGTCACC
This sequence comes from Elymus sibiricus, assembly GCA_039707655.1. NCBI lineage: Eukaryota > Viridiplantae > Streptophyta > Magnoliopsida > Poales > Poaceae > Elymus > Elymus sibiricus. The sequence continues at coordinate 370,460,254 of CM077673.1, read as the reverse complement.
TCTGCCACGCTGCGTGTACCGCCAACGGGCGAGGAGAATCTGAAAGCACATTTGCTCCCTTGGCGGTTTTGGTAATTAATAACAACATATATCTCATTGGACTCATGTTTCCACTAAGTATATTTCAGGAAAAGTTCAATGATGGGATGGCTATAGATTGTGAGGAGACCCCAAGATGCAAGTAATGGAATTGGCAAAGCTTCAAGCAAGGAGACTCTACATTTTACTTTGTGAGAAATCACTTTGAGTCCATAGGAAAGCCAATACTATTAAAAGGGGGTGAGGTAATGTTGGTGAACAAATTGCTCCACGTGCACAAGTGCTAGCCACCAAAAACACCCACAAGCTCTCCCACAAAATACTCTGTCTAAACCCTACCATACAAAATCGGTGCCACCAAGTTTCCCACTCGGCCCTACCGATTTTCCATCTCACACAGAACCCTAGCTAAACCCTAACTTCTCGGTAGAACCAAGTACTAAATCGGTGCAACCGAGTTTCGGTGATCAACTTTCGGATGACCAAGTTTATAAAATCGGAATTTCCGAGTTTTATGGATCGGTCTCACCGAGTTTGGAATCTGCCCTCGGCCACTTATATCGGTACTACCGAGAATCATATATCGGTCTCACCGAGATTCCTAAAGTTGCCACATTTTGAACAAATCGGTACGACCGAGTTTTACTTCGGTTTCACCGAGTTGGTCAATAATGGTGTAACGGTTGGATTTTTGGAGATGCCTATATATACCCCTCCACCACATCCCACTCGCAAGAAAAGCACTCAGAACAGTTCCCCACTTCCCATATCCAAATTTCTGAGAGAGAACCACCTACCCTTGTGTTGAGATCAAGATCATCCACTCCAACCATATGGATCTTGATTTCTAGCCTCCCCAAGTTGCTTTTCATCCAATCAATCTCTTCTACCAAGCCAAATATGTGAGAGAGTGATTGAGTGTTGAGGAGTCTATCATCTTGAAGCACAAGAGCAAGGAGTTCATCATCACTATCAAGCCTATTACCTTTTAGAGGGTGGTGCCTCCTAGATTGGTTAGGTGTTGCTTGGGAGCCTCCTACTTCGTGTTGTGGAGTTGAACCAAGAAGTTTGTACGGGCAAGGAGATCGCCTACTTCGTGAAGATCTACCCATAGTGAGGCTAGTCCTTCGTGGACGGAAGCCGTTATGGAATAGTCAAGGTTGCTACTTCGTGGACCCTTATGGGTGGAGCCCTCCATGGACTCTCGCGACCACTACCCTTCATGGGTTGAAGACTCCATAAACGTGGATGTACGATAGCGCCACCTATCGGAACCACGGGAAAAATCTTTGTGTCTACAATTGCGTTTGATCTTCTAACCCTACCCTCTACTACATGTGCTTGTCTTCACTTTCCGCTGCTATACTCTTAGACATGCATGTGTAGGTTGTGCTTGACTTGCTATCATTGCTAAAATTTGCCCACGACTAATATTGGGAAAAGGTAGAATTTTTATTTGGTCAAGCAGTCTAATCACCCCCCCCCCCTCTAGACATACTTTCGATCCTACAGAATCTCGCGGGCGGAGCGGTAGGACTCCAGGAGCATCTCCTGCTCTGCCAGGTCCACGTTGGCGCGACTGCCTTGCCGGCGACGAGCTGCTCCTCCGCCTGCAGGTTCTCCTGGAGGAGGTGGTGGTTGTAGGTGGCGTCGGTCCGTGCCTCCTAGAACTGCTCCTCCCGCTCCTCCCGCACCATGTCCATGTAATGGGCATGAGCCTCCCCGATGTTCATGGTGCAGTGCACCGGCGAGGGAGGCTCGACGGAGGAGGAGGGTGGCGCGGAGGAGGAGGAAGAGGGTAGCGTCGGGTCATCGTCGGCGGCGGCCTTCATTGAGGCGTCGACGTCCTCCGGTTGCTTGCCGGCCCGCCAGCGGGCAGCAATGCGACCATCTCCTTCTACTGCTCTGGCGTCAGCCCGTCCCAAAGAGCTTTGGCGGGGGAGGAATCCATGGTGAGAGAGGGATCGGAGGCTGATGACTACGGCTATGGACGGGGAAGCGGTTTATATAACAATGGTGGGCGACACATATGGACGGTCAGGTGGCGTCGGAGGAGACGCCTCCGCAACCGCATGCGATGAATGTTGGTGGTAGACGGACATAAGGGTGGCCTTCGTTTCATTTGAACGCGCAGTTTTCGCCTGCACCGGGAAGCGGCGGGGGCAACCCTCTCTCGGCCGGCGCCGCTTCAATGCCGGCGCCAGTGAGGGGTCGTGTCCGCTCTAGCCGGGCATGAATGCGGGCACTGACGCTTTGGAGCGGTGCTGACCGTTTCGCGTGGGCAGGGGGGGGTTTGGTGGGCCAGGGCGGTCAGAATCGGGCGAAGTAGCGGTCCGGACTCCCGCAAACCTCCCCCACGTCTGTCTTCGGTTTGCAGGAGAAATTGCATCCGGACCGCTCCGCGGACCATAAGACCGTGTTGGATGGCTTCCATGCTCCGGACGGTTGCGGAAGGTTTGCGGGTCCGCCTTGGAGATGCCCTAACCATGCCACTGACATAGAATTTACTATGTGGTATACAAAAGTTTTCATGTTGGCGGTGTGTAAGTTATCATGGTGATGATGGAGAATTTACCACGGACAAAATTTGTATCGATTCATGGGTTATACAATATGTAAAGCAAGTCTGTTCAGGAGCTAACAAACTCTCTACAAAACTGTTAGGTTCAATGGACCAGGACCTAATGCATGCTAGACCTGTTCTCTAATGAAACAGCTAGGCCACCATATTTGATAATTGGAAAAAATGTTTTTTATGTGGCAGCATATTAAAGGCAAAGCATCTCAAAAAAATGTATTTTCTATAGTTTATTAAAAAATGTGTTGTAGGTGAGGTGGTTAGGTCTCTTTGTTGGTTACCTGGAGACCAAAGATCAAGTCCCATGGCACAAGGTATTTTTTGATTGAAAATCAGGAAGGCGCGCGACGAATGTAACTTATGATCAAGAAAATCGGGGAGGCGTGGGCCGATGTGTGCGATAAAATCGGGGAGGTCTTGGGGACGTGTGGGGAAACTAACGAGTAAGGAAATCTGGAGGGCGTGATCAGGATCGGACGGCGCCGGATGTGTTTGGCAGTTTGGCGAAATCCATCTGGTGTGCCAGATACATTATTCGTTTATATTTTCTTTGCATATTCATGTTACTTGTGACGAGGGCATTGAATAAGACCATTTTTAATATGTATTTTTTTGCTAATTCTCAACCACTGAAACTTAAAAGAAATGAACGAATAAGTAAGTTCCATCATTGAAACTTGAAACCATTAGACAAGTTTAAACCTTCAACAAGTTTAAAAATCAGCAAGTTACTAGAAATCAAATGAAACTTGGTCAAAGTTGGCGAAACTTGACGACAAGTTTTAATATTGGGAACTTGGCAAGTTTGTGAAATTGTGTCTAAATGTATTCAAAATTGGTCTTATTCGAAAGTATTTATTGCATAGAACACGAATATGCGAACACAACTTAATTTGGTCTTTCGATTTAAAAGATACCATAGATTTAAGTTTTAAGATGAAAAATGGAAAAGCATTTGAGGTTAGGGGAGGGTGACGCATGCAAATATGTCAAAAGCTCACATGCAAGGACCCATTGAAATGGTTAAGAGTTAATGTCATATCTAGTCCATCAATCTTGATGCAAATGGATGACCGCATGCATCCATGCCCGAGGACATGCGAGCCCTCGGAGTTTTCACATACGTTAGGGGGCTTCCAGAAGGTTTAGTCGTTTGGTTTACTCTATAGGTAGAGATCATTAATTATTGTCGTAATTTGCTAGGCATAATCTCCTATGTTAGCTTTGTGCTATGCACGCCTTGTAACTGAAGTGTATGTGTATCTTGGGACAGGCCCCTGACTTTCTAAAAGGTAAAATGGTTCCCAAAATTTTAACTTGGTATACAAAGCGCCCCTCTTCCATCTCATCTATCTCTCTGACATCCAACCCACCAGCCATGTCATCCTCCTCCGACTCTCCCCAACATAGCCTCAATGGTCAAGTCACGGATAAGTTTACCTGCACCGACTACATCCTCTGGCACGCACAGGTGGCACTACATCCTACCTGCATCAAGGATAAGGACGTCAAAGAAGAGGTTGCACCTAATCCACTCAACCTGTTTTGGGTCAGGGAAGATCAATATGTACTTGCGGATTTGTTGAATAATGTCTCCAAGAAGGTCCCTATTCAGGTGATTTTGATCCCCATGGCACATGATCTTCGGACTGCACTGTCGAGCATGTTCTTGTAGCAGTCTCGTTTTGCGTCAACAACATGTGCAGAGCCCTTGCTAATGCGCATAAGGGTACAAGGTCGATGGCAACATATTTCTTCCAAGTGTGCACGCTTGATAATGAGCTCACGGCCACGAGAAAACGCTCACTGCCGACGGGTAGTCTAGTACAACCTCGACAACCTTGACATGGATTTGATGTTCGTCTCCGCCCTTGATGCCTGCACTGAAGTCAGCACCCTTGATAAACTCATCTCCTAGAGGAGCAACTTTGATCAGTATGTCATGCTCTTCCATGGTATGGGCTCCAACAACGGCTTAAATACCTCCACCAATGTCGCTGCTCGTGGTGGTGGTGATTCAATTCACTACCCGATCTGTCATGGAACAAGGGCAAGAGCAGCAACGACAGAAATAATAGCTATACGGAACATGCTACGCAACAAATGAAAAATAGACGCACAAAACAATCCCAAGAACACTATGCTGGTACAAGTAAAGAACATCTCATGCCCGATGACGTATCGGAAGTAGAGGAAGAAGAGTCGGTGATGCTCACCAATTCGTGCAGCTAGGTTACACCTCCCAGCCGCAAGAATTTCTCTCGGGCGATCTACAAATCTAGTGTGGAAGTGTATGACACCTCTGAGGTATCCACGTGTATTGATCTAGAGGTGCTGTAGTCCCTCGTGAACCAACACGAAGAACTACAGAGAAAACTAGAGAGAATGGTAGCCTAGTGACCTACTGTCAAGATCAATCTAGACCGGGAGAGTGTGTGCATGGAAGAGGGTCGACCCCAAGGCTTTTGTGTGCTCTCTATGCCTCACACCTAATATTGGGGGAGGCATGGGTAGTCGACTTGGGGAGCAGGACCAACTTGGGTCGGCCGACCTAGGAGGTGGAGTCCTCTTAGGACTCCCTCGCGTGTGGCTTGCCCCCAAGAAAACCTAGGGCTGGTCGGCTTGGGCCCTTCAGGCACCTGCTCCCCTACTCCAGCTGTGGTGCTGCTCACTAGGGAGCCTCCCGGATATTTGAGAAGGTTCTAGAAAAGTATGAAACTCGCACTAGTAAACGTGGGCAAGTTGCTTATCTTAGCTGGCCCTCCTTTGTTTGAATTATAGCCCTTCCTTGGGGATTTACTATCCAAAGTAAATCTTTCCAGTTTCAAATGCTACTATTTCTTCTTTATATATCTGAGATTATCATACGGAAACCAACATTCGAAGAAAGCTACATCGAAATCACATTTAAAAGTTTTGAAAAAATCTGGAAAAAATACGGGATGTTAAAAGAGTGATGCTTTATTGCCACACAAATTTTTAAATTGAAACACATTATGAGATGTGAGCTATGAAAAAAAAACAAATTCAGCCCTGGATAGTAATATTACCGGTCAGCACTATTCAATGCTGATTTTGTTATTTTCAGAACTCACATTCTATAAAGTGCTTGAACTTGAAATTTCGCATGGCAATAGAACATCACCCTCTTAACATTCCGTATTTTATTGAGATTTTTTCAAAACTTTAAATAATATGTTTCGCATGATTTTTTATCGGTTTCCACCGAATGTTGGTTTCTGTACAATATTCTCTCTATACTAAAAGATATACTCGATGTGCACAATAATATTATTGGCCGGCAGGCATCAGATCTAACCCAATCCTCGTGCACTACAGGGAAAAAAAATTCGACGAAATTTCCGAAATTTCTCGAAATTTCGCTCATTTCGAGGGTCCTCGAAATATTTGTCTTTCGTTTAAATTATTTCGGTATTTTCAAATTGAACTTATAAGAAACTTATGGAATCGACCTATATCGCATTCCTTTGCTTAGCATAGCGGTAGGCGTTTGTTGTTCCTCACTTTAGTGGCTACTACGGTTCGAATCCCAGTCGCACTCATCTTTCTTTTTTTAGTACTTTACTATTCCTGCTGTGCGAAAATTTGGCAAAAATATGTAGGGCACTGGGATTCGAACCTGGATCAACAAAGACTGTAGTAGTGGACGAACCATTGCGATAGATAAGTTCTTATGTAAAATTGTTGCTAAAACATTACTTATTCAGTACATTAAGTTCGAATTTATCCAAATTTAATTAAAAATTTCGTTAATTTGCTCGAAATGGTTTTCGAAATTTACGAAATTTCGGAAATTTCGGTGCTTTCGAGGATGAGCGAAATTTTGTTGGTTTCGAAAGTCGAAACCTTGGTGCACTACGCAAGTTGCGTTTCTCTCCGAGAGACCCTTACTTTGTCGTAGTGAATTTGTAAAACAAGTTAGAAATGGACATCTATATGTGGATGCAAGCACATCGCAGCCGCATATACAACTTTAGAATGTTCTTAGCAACGTGCCTCTTAGTTATGCGCAATTGCACATTGAATTAACCGATTAGTTTGGTTTTCATGCGCCCAAATATCTTGTGGATCAATTGGAATCCTTCTTCAAACTTGCATCTAGCTGGATAGCTAGCCTACGAACAAGAGCAGCTAGCTCATGCCGGTCTAGTTTGGAGTTGTTCCGTTCCGAGGCTCCGGTCGACCCGTCGCCATCTAGGCTATCAAGTTATGCATTTTAATGAACTTTTTGTGCAGTGTTTATCTCTTTGCTAGGTAGCTACTGTTTAGCTTGCCGGTTCATGAATGATGGGAGGCATGGCCGGCCGCAACCTGCAAGTGGGCTCGTGTCGCCTCAGATCCGCCCATTGGAACAGCTGGTCGCCTCCACCGTCGCGTCGGCGTCGCCGTCACGTACGGGTGACAAAAATACATCGCCGGATATTGGCATCTACACCATGCACGGTACTTGCAGAGGACAAGTAGTGGTCCAGCAAAGGAGTGAGCTCGGTGCTCGGGCAAGCTAGCCGGCCAGCCGGCCGCTTTGCAATTTGGACTATCTATCTAGTGGGGGCATCGGGGTGGCGACGTTGAGGAAAGCGCACTCGAGTGCGTGTCCGTCCACTACTCGTCAGCGGCCGGCCGAAGAGACTTGCATGGCCTCTGGCCGGTAAAAGTTGTGCACGCGTGCATGACCATTTTATATTGGCCGATCGAATTTCTCCCGAATCCGCTTATTTGGAAGCGAGCCCTGACACAATTTTCACTAGGCTCATCTGCAAGCTTCACTGGGCTCTAGATATATCGACACTAGCTATCCTAGCTAGAGGCACGCAACTTCGTCGTAGCTGTACGTCGTGTCAACCTGCTGGTGGCCACATTCGAACCCAGGCGTGAGCTGTGTGTGTGTCTTCGCCTTCAGTGCGCCCAATATATTCTTCAACCAGCCAATAGATACTACTTTTTTTTTTTTGAGAAGCAGCCAATAGATACTTTTAATTTGCGGGAAATCATGAGAGCTTTATTCAAACAAAGGAGCTCTTGCGATCATCCGCCAAGAGACTCGTGACCAGGAACGGGGTTTAGTGTCCAGCCAACTCTCGGTCACCATGAGCGAGCATGCCCGCTTCGCGCATAGGTGAGCCAAAAGATTAGCTGTCCTACTTACATGTTGAATAACAAAAGAATTAAACGACAACATATTCGCGCATAGGTGAGTCGGAAGATTAGCCAATAGATACTTGTGCTGCCAGATGGTCCAAAACCATATTCGATTCCTACGTACCTACGCCTTTCAGCTGCATGCAGGCCAAGTATAAGCACGTGAGATTTCTGGGATTGTGATCTATATATTTCTAGGTACATATGCTTTCCAGGAAAAACTTTTGCAAACGGCCGGGAATCCAAATCTGCTGCCGGCCTCCTTCCCAGACAGCGCACACAAACCTTAATCGGCCAACCTAACTTAAACGAATTTCATCTCCTCTTTCTATAACAGATCGCTTTACAAAAGCAGAATGCTACCGCTAGCCGCGATTCCCTCCAGTTAAGATTGTTCCTCTTGTGAACAAACCCGGCAGCTTCGTCTAGTATTTGTTAGCTGTGTGGCAAATGCGTGTATGGCAGTGGTCGAATAACTTCGCCTTCTTTCCTCGGTTTCAAAAATATGAAAAAACTTTGCTTTCTTGCAGACGCATGCAAATAATACTCCTTCTGTTTCTAAATATAAGTCTTTTTAAAGATTCCACTGTTGGACGACATACGGATGTATATAGACATATTTTAGAATGTAGATTCACTCATTTTGCTCCGTATGTAGTTTTCTATTAAAATGTCTATAAAGACTTATATTTAGGAACGGAGGAAGTATTTGCATATGTGCTCCTGTTAACTTCTTGGCGGGAAATCCTGGTAGGGATTGAAAACATAATTAAATATGTGATGAGAACATTGGCTTTTGCACCAGTAGACATATGAGTAAACACATTCGTAACAAATGATTGGTTGGACGGCTCAGGGGTTACTTTTTTTTTCGAAAAGGAGGAATGCCCCGACCTCTGCATCAGAAAGATGCATGCGGCCCATGGGTCACATGCATTAGTATACTCGACATATACTTGCTTTGGCCGCGCAAATCTCTTCAACATTTCCCATACACACCTGCAACTTTTAAGCCGAGCGGTGAATTCGAATATAAATTTGTGGCAATTGTAACTTCATGATTTTTTATCCAATCAAACGATATAGATATAGAATACACCCTCCGTTTCTAAATATAAGATGTCCAGGAATGGAGATAGTATATCTGTGAGCAGTCTCATCATCTTATCCCTGCACCAGCCAGCCTAACTTTCTCGGCATCTTCTTTTTTTGGGAACTCAATCATCGCTTCCATACCACTATCATTCCATCCTCCGGGAAAACTGGAAGAGAGACGGCCGAGGAAAGAAGAGCACTATACTACTTTTTGAGGGCGGATCTGCGGCCCATGCGCTCTGGAGAAGATACGAGAGCAGGGACACTACGCAGCAATGGCTCTACCACGTACTGTAGCCTAGCATGTGGTCGCGCACTGCAGCCCTCACACGAACACACCCAGTCGCCATGTGCCATGCAGATGCATGCAGGAGAGTCGGCGACCCCGTGGTCCAAGTACATGAACACACCCATGCATGATGGAGTGAGATTACGGTGGTACGGATATGATCGATACAGTGTCATTTTGTCACGGACACAGAGTATTGTGGTGTTCATGTGCATGACGGGCGGCCATGCCTGCATATAATATCATGCACGCCTTGTGCACGTTTAACTGATCTTAGTATTTCAAGTTGAAACGTGAAACTAGGTACGGTCGAATAAACCATAAACGAAAATGTTTTATTGGACCATGGTTCAGCCGAACCTACGCTGGACACCATTGATTTCTGGACATTGTTCATGTGGATTGATGCATGTTTGATTAAAAAATGCATGACAGGAGATGTTTTGCATGTTAAACAATGCATGTCATGAAGTGTTGGATGGAATTGACATGCATGGCGCGAATCCACATGTAGGAGGATGTTGAATCGTACGGCGTGGAACATAGATTCGTCTAAACCATGGTTCTAAATCACGCCTCTCAAACCACAAAAACACAGGGATTATTCTCTTTTGGAGACACAAGGATTTAGAGCATCTACAAACGCGATCGGCAAATCCGATCCCTCAAACACCCGCGGACGCGCCTGCAGACGGTAACCGAGCATGCTTCAAATTTTGCAATTTGCAACCATGTATCCTATTTTCAAAACATCAGATACATGCAAGGACATGCACGTCGATCATCAGGGCTTTGTTGGGCCGACGGGACACAACTTCGGTCATCATCCCCTTTGTGAAGCATATGGATTGTGACTCTTTTTGAATCACAAGATAAAAATCTCTGTCACTATAGTAGGCCATCAACCGATCAACGTATACATATGACATGACTTGACACTTGATGAAAAATCATCAGTTGATGAATGCAATCTAGTGTCAAGCTCCCTCATACATACAGCGAGAATTGATCGACCTACTAAAAATAGAGAAGCTTGTAGCTGTCCGACGGCGCGGCAATTTAAGTCGGTCCGCTTCCGGCTGGCGCGGCGAGGTGGGACTAAAATTTGGCTCGACTAGCTCCCGGACGTCAACGGTCTTCTCGCCAAGTCGCTAGTAAGTGGGACCCTGCGGGCTAGGCGGGCGCGCCCGGGCGCCTCCATATCCACCCCATATTTTGGGTGGATATGAGGGGTGCCGGTCAGTCCGGACGTTTGAGACCGGTTAAGAGGCCCAGCAGGGTCGAAATTTCGTGCTCGGCCAGTGACCGGAAGGCCTGCCCGGACGTTTAAAGAGGGTACGAGAGATCCGGTTGTAGATGCTCTTACTTCGGCGGAAATAGAAAACACATGCCACCGCGTTCCAAAAATGGGGTGCCTTTTGTATTGTGCATATACTTACCGTGTGTATAACAAGTAAGATATGACTTGGTAATAGACAGGAGCATCCAGTGATCAATGATCGCGTTCGATGGATGACTCTTGTACGAGTTCACAAAAAAGTGAGAGTTCCTTCATGTTGTAGGGTATCTTAGCTGGAGTGTAATTTTTTAAGAACGGGTGTCTCAAACCCGTCTCAAACGCTCCCGGATGGACGGCGCAGTGATGACTGGTCAAAAAACGAGATCCAGACGGACGCCTTAAACCAGCCTCAAACGCCTGGGCTGACCGGCACCACTTATATCTAGCCTAAATATGAGGCGGATATGGAAAGGCTCGGGCGCGTCCGCAACGTCGGACCCGACACACGTTGGTCCACCCGATCCCACATATATTCGTCCCGGTCCTCTTCCCTGACCAAACCCTAGCCACTTCACTCCATTCCGCCACCCAAGCTTCCGTCCAGGGATCTTCGGTCTTCTTCGCCATATTGGGCAGCGGATCCGAGTCCTACACCTCCAGATCTGTCCATCATGAGCTCATCTCACGTGGCCCCGACGAGGAGATGACCGTCCGTCTTGCGCTCCGTCGCTTCCAGGAGGAGGCCGCCCGACGGCAGCGCTTGGACAACTTCCGTCTGGAATCCATTGAGTCCGCACAAATGGCGCATGGATCCTCCGGTACGAATGCCATTGCTGCCTCACAAGAGGCGGCGCGGTCTGTCTGGCGTTCGAACACGGTGAAGGACGCCTAACACCTCCATTGGCGCACCGAGCTGGAGGACGCATCATGGGCGTCCTCCGACGCAAACATGGCGTGGTGTGCCCGCAGTGCAACGCAGCGGGCGCGGGTGGCAGCGGTGGACGTTGGCAAGGCGGAGTCGCATTCTCCGGCGCCCTGTATTGTGCACCAGTTTGAGCACCGCAACCGCGTCATTGTGGACGTCTGTTCCTTTCAAGACATATCCATCATCAATCTCAAGTCCACCGGCACCGTGCGGGTTGCGGGCTCCGACGAGGAAGAGTAGGGCATGTGAGACGGTGGCGCCTCAAGTCCCGTGAGCCAGCTCATGTCCCATGTCCTAGTGTACCTCACCGGCGACCGGACCAACACTCTGGGTAGTGCAGCCGGCCACCGGACATGAGAACTATGGAGTCAGATGAGCTTCCCTTAAAGATCGATTTACGTTGCATGTACTACTATGGATTTAAGATTTCTAATTTGTGATATCGGGTTGTAGAATGAATTATTTAAGGCTTGACCGATCACGGTTGACAGACGCGCCCGGCCTCGTCCGCAGGCGTTTGAGATATCGGACTAGAACTGACACGCTACTAGGGTTGTACCCAAATCGTTGTGCAATCCGATTGCCTGCAAGGCATTGAGTCCATGCACATGAGAGGGGTCTTGGCTACTTCTTTAGCAACTATTAGTCAGGACTCTGGACCATAAAATCTTATCAATGGATTTTGCAGTGATACCTTATGAACACTGCCAAACGTATGCCAACCAAGTCATGCACAAGCTATCTGAAACGTCATTTAACAACGACATTTCATGTAACCGGGGCAATGAGAGATTCTTCATTTAGTAGTAAATGATGTAATTATTTTGGACTGCAATAGTCAAATGGCATTTCCTAGGTAGCATGGTATTTGCGAACGTTTGTTATGATAAGTTCTTCAAACACACATGACAGTTTCTTCGAAAACAGATGTCAAATTCAGGCAAACAAAATATTTGTTTTGAAAATTGTCGTGTTCGCTTGAAGAAGTTGCCATACAGCTAACACATAAATTGCCGAGAAAAGCATTCGTTTTGTCATGGTCATCCATGGAATTACATTATCCATGATTTTGGGAAGCAATAAAGTTAACCGGCCGGATGCATGGCCACTGGCGGAGGCAGTGTGTAGTCACGGTGGGCCGTGGCCTACCCAGAATATTGTGAATTTTTTTTACATCATGTAGTAATTTTGTGAAGCCCGCTAGCGAACAGGCTTACAGGCCCATCTGAGGAGCAGAGTCGCTGAGCCCGTGCGGTAACGAAGGTCGCGCAGATCGCATCGAGACAAACCCCTCGGCCCCTCCCGTCGCCGCAGATGCATCGCTAGGTCGCCCGGTTCTGCCAGCCGTCGCCGCCGCCACTCCACGCCCCCACCCTCGCCGTCCGCCGTCCATGGTCGCCGGCGAGCCCTTCCCGTCGCCGCCACTGCCTCCCCTCGCCGGTCCCCTCCCCTCGTTGCGTGGTCGGCCAGCCGCCGCCGCCGCCGCCACGCCACGGTCCCCTCCCCTCGCCGGTCCCCTCCCCTCGCCGTCCGCCGTCCATGGTCGCCGGCGAGCACCTCCCGTTGCCGCTACGTCCTGTTGCCCCTCCCCTCGCCGCTCCCCTCCCCTCGTCGCGTGGTCGGCCAGCCGCTGCCACCACGCCGGACGCAGCCGCCAGCCCGCCACCACGCCGGACGGCGCCTACCACCGTCGCCGTCGGCCGTCGGCTCCAAGCCGGCCCCAAGGTGAGCTCCTGGACAGCCAAGTTAATTCATCTCTTTCCTGTTTCCTGCAAAAATTCATTTGTGGACAGCCAAGTTAATTCATCTTGTTCAATTGACATGATGCATATTAATTTTGATAAAACGAAATTGCACAACAGATCATGAAGAGGAATGGTGCCACTGCCATTATGGACCTTTTTCGAGTACATGAAGAGAAAGTGAGGAAGATTGCGGAGGCAACGCCAAGTCCTGCATCACCCCAACAGCCAAGTCCTGCATCACCCCAACAGCCAAGTCCTTCAGTCCATTCCGATACAGACATGGATTCAACCATTGAGATCGACATTGAAATTGAAGAGGCAATGCCAAGTCCTCCATCACCCCAACATACAAGTGCACTTGTCTTTTCAGGTGATCCAGGAAAAAGAACTCCCATTTCAGAGTATGCTTATAATGATCAAGATAGTATTCGAAGAAGATATATTGCAAAAACTGCATGCCAACCATATGCACATGCTTTTCAAGTCAGGAAGATCTATGGTAAAAATCGACACTTTAGTTTTGTTTGGTTTGAAAAGTATAGTTGGCTAGAATATAGTGTCTCAAAGGAAGCAGCATATTGCTTTGTGTGCTATTTGTTCAAAGGGAAAACTAACGGGGGTCCTAAGGGTGATGCCTTTGTTAAAACTGGTTGGAGAAATTGGAACAAACCCGATGCACTGGACAAACATGTGGGTGGTATTGGTAGCATTCACAACCAAGCTCAAGAGAAGTACAATTTATTTGTGACACCTCAAACATCAATTGATAATATCATTGTGAAGGTGTCTAAAGAGGATCTACGTCTTTACAAGGTTAGGCTAACTTATTCACTAAGATGCTTGAGGTTTCTTTTGAACCAAGGATTGGCATTTCGTGGACATGATGAGAGTGAAGAATCTAGCAATAGGGGAAACTTTCTTGAACTGCTAAAATGGCTTTCGGAAAATGATGAAGAAGTTGATAAGATTGTTTTGCACAATGCTCCTGGAAACTGCATCTTGACTAGTCCAACGATACAAAAACAAATTATTGAATGTTGTGCCGTGCTAACTACAAAACAAATTATTGAAGATCTTGGCGATGATCACTATGCAATCCTAGCTGACGAGTCTAGTGATGCATCTCACAAAGAGGAACTTGCTATTTGCATACATTATGTTGATAAAGTTGGAAAGGGGTGTGAGAGGTTTCTTGGAGTTGTTCGTGTTGCCAACACAACTTCCTTGTCACTTAAAGCTGCAATTGAATCTTTGCTTACCGATCATCATTTGACTCTTACTCAAATACGTGGGCAATATGACGGGGCTAGCAACATGAAATGGGAGATTAAATGGTTGAAAACATTGATAATGAAAGAGTCGCCCTCTGATTATTACATTCATTGCTTTGCACATCAACTTCAATTGGTTCTTATTGCAGTGGCAAAGGGAAACGAACCATGTAAATGGTTTTTTGACCATGTTTCTTACTTGCTCAATATTATTGGAGTTTCTTGCAAGCGTCATGACATGCTTCGAGATGTTAGAGCTCAAAAGGTTTTGGAAGCACTTGAAATGGGTGAAATTGAAAGTGGGAGTGGGTTAAATCAAGAGATGGGATTAGCTAGACCCGGTGATACTCGGTGGGGTTCTCATTTTCGAACCATTTTGCACATTGTTTCCATGTACCCCACAATACTAGAAGTACTTGATACTATTGGAAAAGATCCTTCACAAAGGGGTGAGTGGACAAGAATACGTGCAGTGACTTTTGCCTTAGAGTTATATGACTTTGTTTTCAATCTTCATGTGATGCTTGTTATTCTTGGCCACTCTAATGAGTTGTCTCAGTCATTGCAAAAGAGAGATCAATATATTGTTAATGTAATGGCACTTGTTAGTTTGGCAAAGAATAAAATGCGACATATGAGGTCTCATGGATAGAAATAATTTCTTGCAAAGGTAACATTGTTTTGCAACAAACATGACATTCAAGTTCATACATCGGAGGATAGTTATGTGCCTTATGGAAGATCACCTCGGTATTATGAAGTGCAAACAAATGATGATCGTTATATAAGAGAAGTATATCTTGGTATCCTTGATCAAATCATTCAAGAGCTTGACAATAGGTTTGACGAGGTTAATATGGAGTTGTTGATTTGCATGTCTGCTTTGAACCCCGCCAATTCATTTGCTTCTTATGATGCACTCAAGCTAATGAAACTTGCTGAATTCTACCCCCAGGATATATCAAGCATGGATTTGGTAAGGCTTGAATTCCAACTTGCTACTTTTATTGATGATATGAGACAAGATGCTAGGTTCAGATCTGTGCGTACTATTGGTGAACTCTCTGTTATGCTTGTTGGTACAAACAAACATGTTCTCTATGATTTGGTCTACATGCTTATCAAATTGGTATTGATCTTGCCGGTGGCCACAACGAGTGTTGAAAGAGTATTCTCGGTAATGAATCTAGTGAAAAATAAGTTGAGAAATAGTATGAGTGATGATCTGCTGAACAATTGCTTAGTGACATTCATTGAACGAGATGTGTTCTTGAAGGTAAGCGAGAAAGACATAGTTGAAGCTTTCATGGCAAAGGAACGACGGAGAGTTACTTAGTGTAGTAGTTTGCTACATATTTGTATCCATGTAAGACTTTGTATTTGCAACGTTGCAAATTTGGAATATGTGGGAACTATAATGTTGTCTGACTTGGTTGAGCTATATGTATTGTATTTTTGCAACTATTGTATGACACTTGGATTATGTAGATTTTTTTTTAGATGTGCACACCCTCCATTTCATTCCTGGCTCCGCCACTGTGCATGGCACTCCCACAAGAAAAGAAAACACACGCCTAAAAGTACTTTGTCCGGGTCCGGGTGTGTACGAGCACGTTGTTATCACGCGGTGGCGATGGGCGCGGCATCCACCTTCATGGCCTTGAACCGTGGCTCCTTGGCCTCGAACTTGTGGCGCACGTACAGGTTCATGTAGTCCTCGAACACGAAGCTCGGGTACACGGCGGTGCCTTCCTGGCCCTCGTTCCTCCCAGCGGCGTCGGCAGCGCCCACAAGCGCCGGTGCCGGGAAGATGACGGCGTCGGCGCCGGGGTTGTAGAATGAGGCGATGGACATGCGGTTGCCGTCGGGGCGGGTGAGCACGCGGTGCATCACGCTCTTGTACCGCCCGTTGGTGATCACCTCCAGCTGGTCGCCGATGTTGACGACGACGGCGTGGCGCATGGGCGGCACGTCCACCCAGGCCCCGTCTTTCAGGAGCTGGAGCCCGCTGACCTGATCGTCCTGGAACAGCAGGATCACGCCACCGGCGTCGGTGTGCGCACGGAGGCCGTCCACCAGGTCCGGCCGCAGGCACGGCGGGTAGCTGCTCACCTTGGTGCCGAACGTCGGTCCCTTGGAGCCGGCGAAGGCCCGCTTTAGGTAGCCCTGCTCCAGGCCCAGGTTCTGGCACAGCAGGTCCAGCACCTTCTCCGCCAGCTTCTCGATCTCGGACGCGAACTCCTTCATCACTTGCCTGCAACGACGACACGGAAAAGGCTGCTTTTGTTAACAAGTGTCACTTGCTAAAAAAAGTGATTCCAGTCGTAGTGGTTAACACTGTACTTAATTAGGATTAATTCTGATGTGCGCAAGCAATCTTATCTCCTGTTTTTTGAGCTGCTGTGTCAGGAATGACTTTGTAACAGTTCAAAATGTTCGGTAGGCTGCCTCGTCAGCAAAAAGCCGAGCAGAAGTCTCAAATTTTCAAACTAGAGTTGAATCCTCGGGGCCTCGGCAGTTCGTGCGTGCCTGCGGACGTACGTGCGTACCTGTAGCGGTGGTCGAGGTCGGGCAGGTCGGCGAGGTTGGAGGCGGGGAGGTGGCGGACGAAGAAGGTGCTCTCCCAATCCACGTCCTTCACGTCGGCGCCCTTCTCGCCGGCCTCCAGCGTCCTCGCCGCGAACTCCTTGAACTTGTCCTCTCGGCACGTCGCGTAGTGCGCCTTGCTCACCCGCTCCACCTCGTCCATCAGCTCGTGCGAGATGCCATGGTTCAGCAGCTGTGCGCACGGTCAGTTAATCATGTCAGGAATCTTACTTATGCCTGATTTCTACAAAATCAGTCCACTATAATTCTGCTATAGGAATTGTATATAGTATGTGTGGCAGTGGCACCTCGAAGAAGCCCCAGTTCTCGCAGGCGTCGCGGATGACCTCCATGGCCGCGCCCCTCTCCTCTGTCTCCAGCTTCTCCATGTTGATCAACGGGAAGCTCAACGAGGCGGCAGCAGCATTAGCAGGAATTGCCATCGCTCTTGATCTGATCTCTCCCTTTCTCTCTCTCTCGCACTCCCGCAATCTATATATGTGTTTGTGCTGCTGCTGGTTTGCTGAAGCAGAGGGTGAGTGTGCGCTCTGAGGCCGGTGCGGAGTACCCAATTTATAGGCGCGCGAGAGACGGAAATCAAGTTCGGCTTTTGAGAGCATATGCTCCTCCGCATCAAAAATGTTTTTTAAATGTCAAGAAAAATTGAAAAATAAAATAGATGGGTTCATTATCGTACTCAAATGATGTCTCGAAATTTTTAGGGAAAAAACTTCAGCATTTTGGCGTGTAAAAAAATGTTGCTAAATCTTATGCGACTAATTTCTACTTCTAAAGAGGGAGTTGGTAGCCTGGTACGCCGGTTTATTTTTGTCTGGTTTTTTTTTTTTCTGTCTAAGCTCGCACGACCCCCTCCCATTGGTTTTTCTCACTTGCATTAAAAATTCAAATTCCATTAAAAGGGT
Organism: Elymus sibiricus; assembly: GCA_039707655.1. NCBI lineage: Eukaryota > Viridiplantae > Streptophyta > Magnoliopsida > Poales > Poaceae > Elymus > Elymus sibiricus. The sequence continues at coordinate 370,442,364 of CM077673.1, read as the reverse complement.
GATCTTGTTTCACTTGCTTTGGCAGGTGCTGATTCAATTCAATCATGTAAATAATCGGTAATTAAGAATTCAGAAGTCGCACTATATATGCGAAAGAGACATAAGATTGTTCTCGATAACCTTCCAAAACAAAATAAGATATTCCTCATAAAAAATCTTTAATTGCACGCTATGCCATTTATTATTATCATTATCTCTGCTATTTATTGACAATCACAAATTTCCTAATACAAAAAAAATAACATATGTTTTTCTCTTATAGGCGTACGCATTCGCGCGCCCCTGCGAAGGGACGCTCTGTGTGACACCATAGAGGACGCCCTGGCCGGGCCTGACGCCAGCGTGATGTTCAAGAATGCCAGGGCATGGATTACGGCGTCGAGGACGGCCGTGGCGGAAGGTGAGTCGTCGGACCACCACGTACAGGCGTTCGTGGGCGCGGTCATATTATATTTCCTAACGCACATACAGAGAGCCAGACAGGCTAGACATGCTACATTCAATAAATTCGTTAAGGGAATGTGGTCTACAATACTCGGTAGTCGTCGTGGTCGTTCGTAGCAGCCATTTCATGCGAAAATATTTTGGAAATCGAGCGCTCAATCAATTTCGAAATCAAATCATCAATAGAACCAATTAACTAGATAGTTAGTTACGTATGCAATTAATTAGGTCCATCTAAATAGGAAGTTTTTTCGCATCGAATCAATTTGGAAATCAAATCATTAATGCAATTAATTAATAGGTAGACAGTTAGTTATGCCTACAGATATTTAGAAGTAGAGATTTTTTTTCTCAATTAGACAAATAATTAATTGATTTGGTTAGGCATGCAGCGAATTAGGTTGGCACTTAATTAGTTGTGTACTTCATTAATCATGCAAGCAGTTAATTGCGTTGAATCATTTTGAAAGCGCTTGTGGGTAGGAACAATCAACAAGCTCTCAGCGACATGGCCAAGCATCGCTTGCCAACATGGATAACGGCCACCATACGCTCGCGATATGGACGACTTGGCGTTCACCAAGATGGATGACGATCATGCTCTACAGGATGTCCACACCCTGACGGTTGTCAAAACGTTCACGGAGAAGGACAACACGACACAACATTGGCCAGGTGGTTTATGCTATAGTAGAAAGAAAGAGTGTTCCAAAAATAAAAAGTAAGAAAGAACTAAAGCAAGCAAGTGGTCCACGGTGTTGGAGAAGGAAAGAGTGTTCCAAAAAATAAAAAAGAAAAAGAAAAAAAGAGTATTATAGAAAATAAGTAATAACAAGAACTACAACTAGCAAGGAAGAAGGAAGAAGAAGATGAGGTGTCACTGACGAACACACTGATGTTGATGTGGTGCTGATTGACACCAACGAAATGGGTTGCTGAAGAGGCTAGAACTAGAAGATGTAGAAAAAGACGAGGAATATAAGAGCGACAATTATCCCTTGTAGCAATGAATGGTATGTGGGCTGGATGTTCAGCTTATTGGTAACTAGGAACACCTTTAAGTTGCCACTCGCCTCCAACGTAAGTTGAATCGACCTTTGAGAATGATCTCTATAGTTAGTTGTTTTGTGTCAATAGTATGTGTTAGTTTAACTCACTTTATTATATTCTAAATATTAAAAAATTACCTTCTTGCAATGCACGACGAAAGATGAGGTGGGCGTCATATGGTTTTAAAGGAGGTGAGTCCAACCAGAAATGTCTCGCTACGGCGCAAAACCAAGCGGGAAGGGGATGGTCCGGGAGAAAAAAGAAAGGGTGCGTCGTGGGATAGGGTTTTTGTGTTGAGCTAGAGTGTTGGAGATAACATGGCAAATTGTCCGTGGTGTTCTGCTAATACTTGATTAAGTCCCAGCCCATGCTATATTCGTGAGATCTTGCATGAAGATTTGTGGAAAATTTACTTTTTGGTATTTTCTATTTGTTTTTTATCTGTTATACCACGTGATTGAGACTTGGTTAAGTCTCACTCAACAGAGATCTAGCCACACTAAAAAAACATCATACGTCAAATGATACATCCAAATGTTACACTTTATTTTTTTAACGACGGACCACTGCTATGCCGTTTCGCTTAAAAATTATGAAGCACGCTTGTTACACTAACAAAAACATCTCTACAGAAAATCAGAATTTTAAAATTTCTTTTACTATTTGCTTTAATTTGTTGTTCATCAAAGAACATATGCATATCATAGCCAGAACGACCATCCTCGAGAGAGAAGGCTATGGTCTGCCAGCGTGGCTTCGAAACCGGCGAGCCTCGAAAGTTGCGTTCTTTCCGGCTCACTTGGCTCATTGGCTCCTCGGCATATCCGCACCACCACCACCACCCTGCGGTTCCTTGGTTGGCCATCCATCCCGACGCATCTTCGTCACCGGTATGCCCCGGGAACTGCGTCCCCTTCCAGCTCCTTTGGCCCACCGACGCCCATGTTGCTTCAGTCCCGGTGAGCCGGATTTGCGCTCCTTCCAGATCCTGGCTTGTCCGGGCATACGTCACCGTCCCATCCCCGCCGCCTCTCATTCCGTGCAGTCACGCATCATCGCCTTCTTCCGGAGTTCGCGCGCCCAGTGATGCACGGTGCCTCCTTCGACATCGTGCGTGGCTCCCCTTCCCGCGGTCGCAGCACCGGCCTACGTCTGACAACCTCCTCTTCGACTCGTGTTCCGACGGCTTGGGATTGCTTGGAACTGGCCAGGGCAAAAGCCATGCGTCTTATGCTGGCAGGGGCGACACCCGTGGGTGTCGTCCCCTTCCTGGAGGCGCTACCATGGCTGCTCCGTGTCCCTCTTCGAGCAAGAGGGGAAACTCTAGCTCCGGGTTTCCGGATCGAACGACGACGGCGTCTCGGTGTCGTTCTCCTTCATAAAGGCGTTGTCTTGGCTGCTCGTGGCGTCCTCGGTGCTGCCTTCAGCGTTTCGGTCGTCTAGTTGTTGATTGGTTTGCTTCTCTGGTCGGCGAGTTTAGCCGTGTTCTTTGTTTGGGTCGAGCATCTTCTGTCTCTCTGCTTCGGGCATCATGTTCACGCCCCCTGCATTCGTGTCATGTATTGTACCACCTCGTATACTCATTCTAACTTCTTTTTATCAATGCAATGATACGCAAGCTTTGCGTATTCGTTAAGAAAAAAAGGCTATGACCTAGCCGGGACATACGTGATACGACACAGCTTAATTAGTTACTAGCAAATGAGCTCGTGCGTTGCAACGGGTGAAGAAAACACTCACTAATCTAATAACCATGAGTCCATAGGTCCATGTCCTTTGTTTCATCACATGGCATCCCATATGTGTTTATATTTATCCTTCTTCCCATTCCCGTCGACGCTGGCCTTAGTGTTCACACCATCACAACACGTTTGAATGTTGTCAATCTTAAGACGTCTCCCTCTCGGCGTAGGATGATAAATCTATTTTTTCTGCGAGTTTTTGACGAGGCGTGCATTCGTGTTATAGATATTATTTTTGTTCTCCATCCTGGTTTTGCTGAAGTGTTCATTTTCAATTCGGATCGGCACCGGTATGAAGGAAATACTGATCATGCGCTATTGATTAAGGTTTCATCGTACATAGCATTTTTTAAATGGTTAACAATTAAAATAATATCATATTCAGATTCTACATATTTTTCTAATCAAATTTCATATATAACAAGTTAAATTTGAAGTTAGGATTTAAAAGATATATTTTTAAAAAAAAAATCACTTATTATGTACTGCGTGTTGATTACCAGAAAGTTCAGAGGGTTTATAAAAAATAATACGACAGACCAAGAATACCTATTTTTTTATTAATAGATATAGATAGATAACAACTTTGGTCAGTATGGAATATGGAACAAAGTTGTCGGACGTACAAGTCGGGACCAAGGCAAGTTAGCTAGTCGGATCAGCGTGCGCGCGCGCCGCAACTTCGTGTAGGCTACCTGATCGACATTCACATAACTAAGTTGTCTCCAAGAATATCGCTTCTTGCTAATCAATATATGCCCTGACGGAGACGCTGCAGTATGATAAGTATACTAGCTATCTATAACATGACAGGCTGATGGTCTACGTTGGCAACTATTCTATAGTGCCTAACCTATGACGTACGGACGGACTTGTCTCCCTTACTTTATAGGTTGATAATGACAAGATTAGGCACAGTGCACCTGACGCACGCCACATATAGTGGAGTTTTACTGTCAACAAATATATGGTACTCCTCCAACATCGACCGGTACTCCTCCAACATCGACCGATCACTTGCAATAGTAGAAAACAGACCTTTTGTACCGGTTCGTAAGGGCCTTTAGTGCCGGTTCTCCAAGCGGCACTAAAGGGTGGGGACTAAAGGCCCGCCCTTTAGTCCCGGTTCAACACGGCCCGGCACTAAAAGCTCACCACGTGGCACCTGCCGGCGCCGTGGGCTGGGGGACCAACCGGGACTAAAAGTATTTAATTCTTTTAATGTTGGTTTATTTTTCCTTTTAATCCTTTAGGGATTTATGAATTAATTATGGTTTATTTTTCCTTTTAATTTTGTGTTTTCCATTTAATTATTTTTCATTTCAAACATATATTACGCTACTACATACTGTACACGTTGTGCATATATATATAAATAGAATTTCTCGTAGAACCGATCATATATATATATATCATCGAATTTCTCGTACGACGACCATTCACATATATATATATATATATATATATATATATATATATATATATATATATATATATATATATATATATATATATATAAAATTTAGTATATACAATTTCTCCTACAATTTGCGGATCATTACATATGCAGGCATTACTGCTTGATCTTGTAATGGTATTCTCCTTTGGGATCTATGACCTGGTCGACCAGAAATCCAGCTATTTCCTCTTGAATTGCTCGTACGCGAGCCGTTGGTAGGAGCTGGCCCCGCATCTCCGTCAGCTATAAGAAGATGATCAAGATGAATATATTAGTTGTGTGTATATATATATTAGCTAGATCATGATAAAAATATTATGGATAGTGTTCTGGCAAACGTACCCAAAGATTTCTTTCGTTTCTGCTCCTTTTAGACGTGATCATGCGAATGTTCTCGCAAACGTAGTATGCACATAAACTATTCCCCTGCTCCTGCCTCATGCACTTTACGAGAATAAAATTTAATCAGGTAATAATTAATCAAGCATGATAATGGTATTGAAACTAGAATTAAAGAGATGCACAGACGTAGCTAGCTAGTACTACTTAATTACCTTGGGTCGCACCCATGTCAGCTTTTGTTCCCAGTCGCCTGGGACCAGTTAGACGAACTTGGCCCAAGCCCTGTCCGCCGGCAAAGAAAATGAATAAAGGAGTTATTAACTAGTTGATATCGGGAAATGAAGTAAAGAGGCCGACATAGTGCGATAATGATTGAAATTACCTGTCGACCATCCCCCTCACGGTTGCGTATTCGGATGGATTCTTATATAGTGAGTCCAGTACTTCAACTTTTTCCTTGTCAACTTCAATGATTAACAAGATCCAGTGGTAACTGCATGCGCACACGTTTTGTATAATTAAGCGGGCATGTGCATAACTCATCAACTACACTTATTAACATCTAGTAAGCAAAAAATAGAATTTGTAGTACAAGATATAGTAACACTCACCCGAAGTTGTAAGGAAGTAGTATTTCTGGTTGGGTGTTTAGTTGCTTCAAAAACTCTAGCAGGAATTTCTCTGTGTCTTTTCTCGAATATTCATCTTCCCATATCGCCTGATTAACCGTATTTGGGTCAATGAACCCAATGCCATAGCGTCCAGCTTTTTTCATTTCATACATCTTCATTCTGCATAATACCACAGAAAAGAATATAGTGAGGATAATTACAGGTAATGAACGAGAGCACAACTAGCTAGCTAGAGACTTAAATTACAGAAAAAAATCACTTACAAACAATAGCAACTGACGATAGATTTGTCGAGTGCGTCTTGATTGAATAACTGAAACAACTCTGAATAATGAATCCACAAATCTTTTTTATGGAAGTAATGCTTTCTCTTGACTTTCACCATGAGGGACTCTTGATTGGTATTTGCTGTTTCTTGCATGTACCACATATGCAAATTGTACAATCTCGTTGGTAGAAGCTTGACATCGTCAGGCTTGACCAGAGGTTTGCCGCGGACATATTGGTATTTTACTTCCTCCTCTGTAATCCCGGGGATTTCCTCAAGGCCTAGGAGTTGTTCAACGGTGACACCGGCCTCTTTAGCCTGCCTTTTATGATCGTCGGTTATTACCAGCCGATCGGCGGTACTCACAGGTGTTTGTACAATGAGCGGGGGGATCGATTGCACTGCCTGTTCTCCCAGCTGGGGAACAGTTTTCCCGCTTTTTTTGCCAACTGCTTGGCTCGAGCTCGAGCTCGACTCCTTTTGTCCTGCAAATTATGACTTCTTGATAGACCGCACATAGTCGGAGTCCTTCTGATTGTCAGTCGGTCGAGCCATATCAATAAAGTGTTGTGAGACATGCTCATGTACTTTCTCCTTTGGCGACGGGGGCGGTTTCGGTCCAAAATGGGCCTTCACTTTGGTATCCACTACGACGTCGAGTTCCTCCTCAGTCAGGTGGTAAGGCAACTTCGGAAGAGGCTTGAGGTTTGGACCATATTTGAATTTCTTGCCTGTTGTACCGCTAGCCGTCGTAGCTGCGGCCTCTCTCTTCCGCTGTTGCTTAGGCGACGGAGCACGCAGAGTCGGCCGAGACGGCAGACGCGGTGCCGGACTTGGAGGAGGAGTCGGCTGACGCCGTGCCGGACTTGGAGGAGGAGTCGGCTGACGCGGTGCCGGACTTGGAGGAGGAGGAATTGGCTGATGCCATGCCGAACTTGGAGGAGGAGTCGGCTGACGCGGTGCCAGACTTGGAGGAGGAGGAGTCGACTGACGAGGCGGCGGATTTGGAGGAGGAGGAGTCGGTGGCCTTGGAAAGACGATGCAATCCTTTTTCCATAGAATGATACGATGTATGGCCTCTCCCAGTGTTCTCTCCTCGTCACCTCCAAGAATGTGAAGTTGTAGCTCGTGATATCCTGACATCACTTCATCAACCCCGACACGAGCATAGCCAGCTGGAATGGGATTGCAATGGAAGGTTGCTTCAGGGGGATTTGCTAAAGCATAGCTGTAAGAGCACATTTCTCCATGTGTGGTTTTGGGTAATTGATGACAATCCCTATGGACTAATGGTTGCCTTAAGTTATATTCGAAGGATTTGTCCATAGGCACTTCTTGAAGTCCATTTGTTGGTTTCAAGGAGTTTATATGGTGACCAAGGTGGTATTCAAGGTTTTATCCAAAGATTGGTCATAGAGAAGATAAGATACAAGGTTGATCAAGACTAAGTCAAAGAGTGAATCAAGTTGATCAACACACAAAGCGTACAAGATGTACCGAGAGGGATCAAGTGATCCCATGGTATGGTAAGCATTGTCCATTACGCTTTGTGTACTAACCCATGTTCCCTGTGAGTGTTCTTTGTGGGGTTAGGTATGTTTCCATGGGAGAGCATCAATAGGTATGTTTGACCTTGATAGGGCTTTCTATTTTACCAGTCTCATAGTGGTAGTTGGGAGACTGGGTTATAGGATAGATAGCCGTACTATCAAGGGGGGCTCTCAAGTGAGTAGCTTGATCGCATCGTTCGTTGAGAGCTCAAACCATTGCATTCTTGGCATCATCATCTTTCTTGGTTCTTGGTTGGTTTTTCTCTTTGAGGTTTCTTGAGCTTATGGTCAGCTTCATGACAAGCTCAAGTTCATCGAAAACGGAGTCCATATGCATCTTCTATGATGTTTTCAATGTTGGAGTTTTTGCCGGTTCTTCATTGATAGAGGTTTCACATCTCTATACCATTGGCATTTTTATATTCCCTCTTCTTAGGAAAACCAGTCGCTGTTGGATAGCTCTTGTCATCCTGAATCCAACAAGCTTGAGTTTGCTCAATTCGGAGCCTGTATGCGAAAGTTTTGGCAGTTTCAGTACCAGGGCAGTTTTTCTCTGAACTAGCGGTAGTACCGCTTGGTACCACGGTAGTACCGCTCCGGCGGTACTTCCGCTATGTACTACCACTGCTACTACCGCTTATATTTTCCTTCTGGTGCCCACGGGGGCCTCTGGCCATTTTCGGCGGAAGTACCGCTCCCCTAGAGCGGTACTACCGTTTCAGGCGGAAGTACCGCTCCAGCGGTACTGCCGCCCTGAGGTTCCGTGGCTACCTCCGCCTAAGTGTTTCTTCTGGCTTCTTGGGATTATTTGAGCGGAAGTACCGCTCCCTCCAGAGCGGTACTACTGCTCTATTGTTCCAGGACGGGTATAAGCGGAAGTACCGCTCCCCTGAGCCTACTACCGCTTGTGTGCGGGCTGTGGGGGTAACGGTTGGATTTTCCCCCACCTATAAAAGGGGGTCTTCTTCCCCATTGCTCCCCAACTCTCTAGCTCGTGTTCTTCCCCCATTGTTAACCTTCTTCGAGCTTGCTAACTCCCAATCCCTCCAATGATTCTTGCTAGTTCTTGAGGGAAAAGAGACAGGAGATCTAGATCCACATTTCCACCAATCACTTTCTCCTCTTTGTGAGGGGAACCCCTTGGATCTTGATCTTGGAGTTCTTCGTGTTCTTCTTCGTTCTTCCTCTCATTTCCTCCATAACATTTGTTGTTTTGGTGGGATTTGGGAGAGAAGGACTTGGGCACTCCGTGTGCCCTTGCCATTGCATTTGGTGCATAGGCTTGAGTTCTCCACAGTGATACGTGGAAGTGAGAAGTTGAGAAGCTTATTACTCTTGGGTGTTTGAGCACCCTAGAGCTTGTTCCTCTTGGGTGCCTTGGCACCCTAGACGGTTGGTGGTGCCTCGGAGCTCAATCATTGTGGTGTAAAGCTCCGGGCAAGCGTCGGGGTCTCCAATTAGGTTGTGGAGATTGCCCCGAGCAATTTGTACGGGTACTGGTGAACCGCCCCCAAGGGTTGCCAAAGTGTATGGGTACCGGTGACCGCCCCCAAGGGTTGCCATTTGTACGGGTTCGGTGACCGCCCTCAAGGGTCCCTTAGTGGAATCTCGGCATCTTGCATTGTGCGAGGGCGTGAGGAGATTACGGTGGCCCTAGTGGCTTCTTGGGGAGCATTGTGCCTCCACACCGCTCCGAACGGAGATTAGCATCCGCAAGGGTGTGAACTTCGGGATACATCATCGTCTCCTCGTGCCTCGGTTATCTCTTACCCAAGCCCTTTACTTATGCACTTTACTTTGTGATAGCCATATTGTTTGTTGCTATATATCTTGCTATCACTTAGTTGTTTATCTTGCTTAGCATAAGTTGTTGGTGCACATAGGTGAGCCTAGTTGTTTTAGGTTTTGTGCTTGACATATTAAACGTTAGTTTTATTCCGCATTTGTTCAAGCCTAAACCGTAATTATTTTAAAGTGCCTATTCACCCCCCCCCCCTCTAGGCGACATCCACGTCCTTTCAATAGCCGTCCGCCACCTTCATGGATAAGTTCTTCACTTTCATGTGTAGCTCACAGTTAGTCCTGTCTTTGATATCATCCACAGGGTAGCTAGCTAGAAGTGCATCATCGATATCGGCCGGGGCGGAACCCACGCTGCTTCTCGGCATAGATGGGATGGTGCTATCCAATGCTGGATCGATCTGCTCATGCTGCCGCTGAGACACCCTTTCCTGGCTGAGTGAGTTGATCTGCTCCTGCTGCCGCCTGAAAGCGCGTTCCAACTCCAGGTGCTTTGATTCTAGGCCTTCAAGGCGGAGTGCTTCCTCCTTCTTCTTCTGCTCCTCCTGCTTCTTCTTTCTCGCACGGCTTCTGTAGTCGTCGTTCCAATCCGCAAACCCCTCCCACGACGGAACAACGCCTTTGCCTCGTGTTCTTCCCGGGTGTTCAGGACTCTTCAGGGCGCGCGTAAGCTCATCGTTCTCTCTGTTGGGCGTGAACACCCCCGTTCGAGCTTCTTCTATTGCAATAAGTATTTCGTCTGTCGCTTCTTTAAGACTTGCCTTCACCATAACCAGCCCTGTCTCTGGGTCCAACTTCCCCCCATGCGCATAAAACCATGTCCTGCACCTGGGGGGCCATGTCAATGTAACTGGAGTGACCCCTGCACTAATCATCTCTTGCTCAGATTGATCCCACTTAGGCAGGGCCACCTGGTAGCCACCTGGCCCCAGAGTATGGTGCCACTTCTTTTTCGCAGCATTAATCTTGTTTTTTCTCGACCGTTCCTTAGCTTCTTCCGATTACTTGAACTTCACGAAAGCGTCGCAGTGATCTTTTGCCTTCACCAGTGCTCCCGTGAATTCTTGAGTCTTCTTTTTTGATTTGACGTACTTAGTCCATGCATTTTTCTTGAAGGTGTTGAATGCGATCGCCATCTTTTTAATCGCATAGTTTCTGACTTTCTTTAGATCTGCATCTGTCAAATTATCTGGTAGGGTGAAATGTTCCATGAGCGATGTCCAAAGCACATCTTTTGCTCTTTCGTCGACAAAAGTAACTCCTGCTCGATCTCCCTTTGCTGCCTTTTTCCATTCTTGAACAGAGATCGGGATTTGGTCCCTGACAATAACTCCGCATTGATTCTTGAACTTGGTCGCATTTTTCCTAGGTTCAAGTGGTTCGCCATTTGATGTTTTGATGGAATCGATGTTGAACTTTACGCCATGATCCAACTTTCTGGCCGGGCCTCGAACTGCCCTGTCGCTTGTAGAAGATTTGCTCGATCCGGAGGCCTAAAAGAAGAAAGATCGATTCGTTAATACATACAAATCAATTAAGACATGTAATGATCACCGGATGGCTTATATTATAAATATACCTTGCCGGTCTTTGTTATTTGAAGAACATTTTCTTCGTCAACATCGTTGTCGTCGCCTTCATCTATTCGTTTGTCTTCATCAAATATCATACAACCCTCACCGGAATTGTTCAGATATTGCGAGCGTCATCATCTTCAGGTTCATGCTCTGGGCTCGGGGAGCGTATGATGTCGAACAGAGCCTCTTCTCCTTCTCTGCCGGTATTGTCCATAGCTTTTATTTAACTAATCCAGAAGAAAGATAAAACAATTTAGTACTCAAATTAGAATGCATGCAATCAATAAGAAAAAACTGAATCATAGTACATAATATGCATCTCGAATAATTCATATAATATGCATCATCGAATATAATCTCGAATAAATCGCCTCGAATATTATCGAATATAATCTCGAATACATCTCGTGTATTATCACTAGCTAATACAGATCGAATATTATCGAAGAATCTAGTTCACTCGCGGTTCCTGAGGCGCGGGCGGTGGACACCCAAAGAGAAGGAACCATCACAGGATCATAGCACGGTCGAGATCCCTGAAGAACCTGCCAGGTATTGGAGAACCTGACGTCCAACGCATCCATGTAGCGACGGACGTGCTCGTCCTCCTCCCTGACACGGCGACGTACCACCTCCGACGGGGCCGGCTGCCTCCGCACCGAAAGTGGCCCACGCGAACGCCACCAAAGAAGCTCCGGGTCGACGATGGGACCCGGGGCCGGGTTCCTCACCAAGCTGCGCGCCCCTGAAGGTAGCACCTCCCAGTGCCAGCCCGGCGGAGCCCAGTCCCGAACGTTGCCCCTCTGAAGCAGGACGTCGTCGCAAACGAGTCGACGACGAGGATGCGGGCCGAGCATCGTTGACTCCGAGAAGAAATTCTATGCAAATTTAACATTTTTTAAATGCTTGATTGTGATTTCTTATATACGAGGAACCTTCAGAATCATAACGGATTCTCTTATCCTTTAAGGGATTTAACAAAATGGCGCCATTGTGGATGTGCAGAAAATGGTCCATATTTTTCCTAATATCATCTACCCTTCTATATGTCACGTTGTCTAGCTAGTGTCAAAGGAAGAAAACCATGGCTTCATCATTAGCCGGAAGTAACAGGCGCATGATGGTACGAAGCTGTCCAAAGTTGTTTTGGAACGAAGTCCCGGATAGGATAATTAGCTTTTTGGTACGAAGTTCAGCAAGAGCCTTCAGAATATCGCTATTTGGAAGGCCTTTTTGCTGAACTTCGTACCAAAAAAGCTAATTGTTCTATCAAGAACTCCGTTCCAAAACAACTTTGAAAAGCTTCGTACCATCATGCGCCTGTTACTTCCGGCTAATGATGAAGCCATGGTTTTCTTGAATCCTTTGACACTAGCTAGACAAAACATGACATCTAGAAGGGTAGATGCATGAGATCAGAAAAAAATTGGATCAACTTGTGCACATCCATAATGGGGGCATTCCTAAATAACTTAAAGGACTAAGAGAATCTAACATTCATCTAACATTTCTATAACTAAAAGTATAAAAAACTAACATTTCATCTAACATTTCATCTAAAAGTATAAAAACTGTCAAAATTCCTCAAATGTCAAATTCCTCAAAAAATTTATACATACATTATACTAATTAATTCCTCAAATGTCAAAATTCCTCAACTTTTTCTATACATCTAATCATCTAGTGAAAAAAAATGTCAAAATTCTTCTGAAAAATGTCAAAATTGCTATACATAAATACTAAAAGATACAAAAATACATATAAATCATCTAACTTAAGAAAATGTGTGTGTGTGTGTGTGTTCATGCATGTGTGTGTGTGGGGGGGCTCGGGGAGGGGCGGCCATGGTGGCAGGGGGCGAGGGAGAGGGGGGAGAGGGAGGAAAGGAGCTCACAGCGGGCGACGGCGAGGCGAGTCGGGGGCGGCGACGGCGTCGGGGCAGGCGGCGCAGCGAGGAGCTCGGGGAGGAGCGGGTGTGGGCGGCGTCGGGGATCGGCGAGGAGGGCGTGTCCGGCGTCGGGGATCGGCGAGGAGGCACGGGCGGCCGGCGGCGGGGGCGGCGACGAGCTCCGGCGTCGGGGGAGGCGAGACGGCGTCTGGGCAAGCGCGTACGGCGGCAGCCTGGCGGCGTGGTTGAAGAAGCAGAGAACGAACTATGAAAAAATTTCAAGTGTTGTATATATATGCGGAGACCTTTAGTCGCGGTTGGTGGCTCCAACCGCGACTAAAGGTAGCCTTTAGTCGCGGTTGGAGCCACCAACCGCGACTAAAGGTATTTTTTGCCAGGCGAAGCAGCGGGAAGCGTAGACCTTTAGTCGCGGTTGCAGCCACCAACCGCGACTAAAGGTCTCGTGCTGCCACTGCCGCGGTGTAGAAAGTTTAGTCCCACCTCGCCCAGCGAAGGGCAGCCGCACTGGTTTATAAGCCCCGATGTGGCTGCTCCGTCAAGCTCCTCTCTAAGTAGGCCGATGTGGGCCTATTGAACCTGTGCATCCCTGTTGGGCCTACTGGGCCTGGTGAGCCTGCGGTTGGGGCCCAGTAGGCGGGCTTTTTTTACTTTTCAGTTTTTTTAATTTCTGTTTTATTTATTTTCTTTTGTTTCTGAGTTTTTTTTGTTTTATTTAGAGTTAATGAGTGAATCTTTTTGCGTTAGGTCAAAAAAATTATAAACTTTCGTTTAGTGGCAGTAGTTTTCAAATTTGAATAGTTTAAATTCAAATTATTTGAAATTTGTGTGAATCACTAGTTTGTGAATAACTTTACTTTAAAAATAGATTTTGCAGTGATTCTTTTTTCTGCTGTTTAATATTAGCGTGTTTTATCATTATATTCAATTTGGTAATTCTTAGGTTATTTAAAAAATGAAATGCCTTTGTAACAGACGAGTTTTCGTCTGAAACCCTTATACTTCGAAATAGATTGTTCATTTTGTACACGAAGTGCATCCAGTTTTTGCCGTAACCCTCTCAACTTTTTAGCACATGCTATGTGGGTGAAATGATGATACCATGCCAACTTTCAACCTTTTCAGAGTTCATTTGTAGTGTTTTTCAATTTCAGGGTCATTTAGCTCAAAAAAATCAGTAAATGCATGAAAAATAGCAAATGAAGTCAGAAAGGGTTGAAAATTGATGGCGTGGCTTCGAATGGTGCATACTGAACACACAAAAAGTCTGGAGTTGAAATAAGTTTAAAAAAATGAAATGCCTTTGTAACTGACGAGTTTTCGTCTGAAACCCTGATACTTCGAAAGAGATTGTCCATTTTGTACACGAAGTGCATCCAGTTTTTGCCGTAACCCTCTCAACTTTTTAGCACATGCTATGTGGGTGAAATGATGATACCATGCCAACTTTCAACCTTTTCAGAGTTCATTTGTAGTGCTTTTCAATTTCAGGGTCATTTAGCTCAAAAAAATCAGTAAATGCATGAAAAATAGCAAATGAAGTCAGAAAGGGTTGAAAATTGATGGCGTGGGTTCGAATGGTGCATACTGAACACACAAAAAGTCTGGAGTTGAAATAAGTTTAAGAAAATGAAATGCCTTAGTAACAGACGAGTTTTCGTCTGAAACCCTGATACTTCGAAAGAGATTGTCTATTTTGTACACGAAGTGCATCCAGTTTTTGCCGTAACCGTCTCAACTTTTTAGCACATGCTATGTGGGTGAAATGATGATACCATGCCAACTTTCAACCTTTTCAGAGTTCATTTGTAGTGCATTTCAATTTCAGGGTCATTTAGCTCAAAAAATCAGTAAATGCATGAAAAATAGCAAATGAAGTCAGAAAGGGTTGAAAATTGATGACGTGGCTTTGGACATAATATTTTGACGCGTTTCAAATGCCAAAACACATAAGTACACTACTATTACAAAGATTCCCTCCGGTTTGTCCGAAGTGGGACTTTCCAGATATATAAGTCCGGAAACTAACTAGAGAAGCCGGTCACATCCCAGAATGGGATCTTTGGGTATAAAACTTTTTCTTCGCGTGTGTCCCTTTGCGTCGTAACCATGGACAATCTTCATCGTTTAACTTGATGCTCGGGTCCACATTCACTCTGAAGGGAGCAATTTCATGAAACTTTTCATAATCTTCTGACATGTTTGTCTTGTCCTCCACTCCCACGATGTTTCTTTTCCCTGAAAGAACTATGTGGCGCTTTGGCTCATCGTATGATGTATTCGCTTCCTTATCTTTTCTTTTTCTCGGCTTGGTAGACATGTCCTTCACATAGAAAACCTGCGCCACATCATTGGCTAGGACGAATGGTTCGTCTGCGTACCCAAGATTGTTGAGATCCACTGTTGTCATTCCGTACTGTGGGTCTTCCTTTACCCCACCTCCTGTCAGATTGACCCATTTGCACCGAAACAAAGGGACCTTCAAACCAAGTCCATCGTCAAGTTCCCATATCTCCTCTATGTAAGCATAATATGTGTCCTTTGGCCTATTGGTGTTTGCTGCATCAAAGCGGACACCACTGTTTTGGTTGGCGCTCTTTTTATCTTGGGCGATCGTGTAAAATGTATTCCCATTTATCTCATACCCTTTGAAAGTCAATATAGTCGAAGATGGTAACTTGGACAGCAAGTACAAGTCATCTGTAACAGTGTCGTCATGCATGAGACGTGTCTGCAACCAACCGGCGAAAGTCACCGTTTGTTCATGTGTAATCAAGTCGTCAGACTGCTCCGGGTGTTTGGAGCGTAGAATATTCTTGTGTTGCTCGAGATACGGAGCCACCAAGGCGGAACTTTGTAGAACTGTGTAGTGTTCTTGCGCCGAAGAATGCCCGTCCCGGCATATTACTGGATTCTTTCCTAGCGTGCCTTTTCCACCCAGTCTGCCCTCATGCCGCGATTCAGGAACACCGATCGGCTTAATGTCAGGAATAAAGTCAACACAAAACTCAATGACCTCCTCTGTTTCATGGCCCTTGGAGATGCTTCCTTATGGCCTAGCATGATTATGAACATATTTCTTTAAGACTCCCATGAACCTCTCAAAGGGGAACATATTGTGTAGAAATACAGGACCCAAAATGGCAATCTCCTCGACTAGGTGAACTAGGACGTGCGTCATGATATTGAAGAAGGATGGTGAGAACACCAACTCGAAACTGACAAGACAATGCACCAAATCATTCTCTAACCTTGGTAGGATTTCTGGACCGATTACCTTCTGAGAGATTGCATTGAGGAATGCACATAGCTTCACAATGGCTAATTGAACGTTTTCCAGTAGAAGCCCCCTCAATGTAACCGGAAGAAGCAGTTGCGTCATAATCACGTGGCAGTCATGAGACTTTAGGTTCTGGAACTTTTTCTCTGCCATATTTATTATTCCCTTTATATTCGACGAGAAGCCAGACGGGACCTTCATACTGAGCAGGCATTCGAAGAAGATTTCCTTCTCTTCTTTGGTAAGAGCGTAGCTGGCATGACCCTGAAACTGCTTTGGATCCATGCCATCTTCTCCGTGCATACGTTGCTGGTCCTCCCGTGCCTCCGGTGTATCTTTTGTCTTCCCATACACGCCCAAGAAGCCTAGCAGGTTCACGCAAAGATTCTTCATCACGTGCATCACGTCGATTGCAGAGCGGACCTCTAGGTCTTTCCAATAGGGTAGGTCTCAAAATATAGATTTCTTCTTCCACATGGGTGCGCCGGGACCCTTTCCAAAGATTACTTTTAAATCCTTGACCATATCAAGTATATCATCACCAGTACGGTGGCGGGTCCTGCCAGCTACGCTCTTACCAAAGCAGAGAAGGGAATCTTTTTTGAATGCCTGCTCAGTATGAAGGTCCCGTGTGGCTTCTCGTCGAATAAAGGGAATAATAAATATGCCAGAGAAAAAATTCCAGAACCTAAAGTCTCATGACTGCCACGTGATCATGACGCAATTGCTACCGGTTGCATTGAGGGGGCTTCTACCAGAAAATGTTCGATTAGCCATTGTGAAGCTATGTGCATTCCTCAATGCAATTTCTCAGAAGGTAATCGATCCGGAAATCCTACCAAGGTTACAAAATGATTTGGTCCAATGTCTTGTCAGTTTTGAGTTGGTGTTCCCACCATCCTTCTTCAATATTATGACGCACGTCCTAGTTCACCTAGTCGAAGAGATTGCCATTCTGGGTCCTATATTTCTACACAATATGTTCCCCTTTGAGAGGTTCATGGGAGTCTTAAAGAAATATGTTCATAACCGTGCTAGGCCAGAAGGAAGCATCTCCAAGGGCCATGAAACAGTGGAGGTTATTGAGTTTTGTGTTGACTTTATTCCTGACCTTAAGTCGATTGGTGTTCCTCAATCGCGGCATGAGGGGAGACTGCGTGGAAAAGGCACGCTTGGACCAAAATCAATAATATGTAGGGACGGGCATTCTTGGGCGCAAGCACACTACACAGTTCTACAAAATTCTACCTTGGTGACCCCGTATATCGAGAAACACATGGATATTATACGCTCCAAGAACCCGGAGCAGTCTGACCCCTGGATTAAATGTACACACATTGCGGCTTTCGGCGGTTGGTTGCAAACACATCTCATGAATGACGACATTGTTGAAGATGAGATGTACTTGTTGGCCAAGAGACCATCTTTGACTGTATTGACTTTCCAAGGATACGAGATAAATGGGAATACATTTTACACAATCGCCCAAGATAAAAAGAGCACCAACCAAAACAGTGGTGTCCGTTTTGACGATGCAACAAACACCAATAGGGAAAAGGACACATATTATGGTTACATAGAGGAGATATGGGAACTTGACTATGGACGTGATTTGAAGGTCCCTTTGTTCCGGTGCAAATGGGTCAATCTGACTGGAGGAGGGGTAATGGTAGACCCGCAGTACGGAATGACAACAGTGGATCTCAACAATGTTGGGTACACAGAGGAACCATTCGTCCTAGCCAATGATGTGGCGCAGGTTTTCTATGTGAAGGACATGTCTACCAAACCGGGAAAAAAGATAAGAAAGCGGATACATCATACGATGAGCCAAAGCGCCACATAGTTCTTTCAGGGAAAAGAAACATCGTGGGAGTGGAGGACAAGACAGACATGTCAAAAGATTGTGAAAAGTTTGATGAAATTCCTCCCTTTACAGTGAAGACTGACCCAAGCATCCTGTTAAATGATGAAGATTGTCCATGGTTACGGCGCAATAAGCAAGGGACACACGAGAAGAAAAAGTTTTATACCCCAAAATCCCACTCTGGGATGTGATTGGCTTCACCGTCATCACTTTTCTTCTCTAGTGAGTAGCTGAGATGGTCCAGTTTGTACATGAAGTGCATCCAGTTTTTGCCGTAACCCTCTCAACTTTTTAGCACATGCTATGTGGGTGAAATGATGATACCATGCCAAGTTTCAACCTTTTTAGAGTTCATTCGTAGTGCTTTTTAATTTCAGGGTCGTTTAGCTCAAAAAAATCATTAAATGCATGAAAAATAGCAAATGAAGTTAGAAAGGGTTAAAATTTGAAGGTATGGCTTAGAATGGTGCATATTGAATGCACAAAAAGTCTAGAGTTGAAATAAGTTTAAAAAAATGAAATGCCTTTGTAACAGATGAGTTTTCGTCTGAAACCCTCATACTTCGAAGGAGATGGTCCAGTTTGTACACGAAGTGCATCTAGTTTTTGATGTAACCCTCTCAACTTTTTACCACATGCTATGTGGGTGAAATGATGATACCATGCCAAGTTTCAACCTTTTTTTAGTTCATTTGTAGTGCTTTTTAATTTCAGGGTCATTTAGCTCAAAAAAATCATTAAATGCATGAAAAATAGCAAATGAAGTTAGAAAGGGTTGAAATTTGACGATGTGGCTTAGAATGGTGCATATTGAATGCACAAAAAGTCTGGAGTTGAAATAAGTTAAAAAAAATGAAATGCCTTTGTAACAGATGAGTTTTCGTCCAAAACCCTCATACTTCGAAGGAGATGGTCCAGTTTGTACATGAAGTGCACCCAGTTTTTGCCGTAACTCTCTCAACTTTTTAGCACATGTTATGTGGGTGAAATGATGATACCATGCCAAGTTTCAACATTTTCAGAGTTCATTTGTAGTGATTTTGATTAAAACAAATGAAGGTATAAAACTAAAAGAGTTAAACAGAATCTGGTTTTGATTAAAACGCCTATTTAAACTATCCTAAAAATTCCCAAATTTAACATAATGATAAAACATACTAATATTAAACAACAGCAAAAACAATCACTTAAAAATCTATTTTTAAACTAAAGTTATTCACAAACTAGTGATTCACACAAATTTCAAAAGAATTCAAATTTAAACTATTTAAATTTGAAAAGTACTGACACTAACAGAAATTTTGTAATTGTTTTGACCTAAAGCAAAAAGATTCATTCAAAAACTACAAATATTCTAACAGTTATTCCAAATCTAAAAACAGAAATTAGAAAAACAAAACAAAACAAAACAAAAAAGAGCAAATACACCTTTAGTCCCGGCTGGAGCCACCAACCGGGACTAAAGGTCCCTTCCCGCGTGGAATTTGGGCCGCCGAAAAGGAGACCTTTAGTCCCGGTTGTTGTTACCAACCGGGACTAAAGATGGACCTTTAGTCCCGGTTGGTAGCACCAACCGGGACTAAAGGTATTGGGGGTATTTAACCCCCCTTCTCCTTCCTCTCCTCATTTTCTCCCCCGACGCCGAACACCACACTAACCCCTCTTCCTCCGCGCGCGCGCCCGCCTCGACCCCCGGCCGCCCGCTCCTCCAAGCATCGCCGCGGCCCGAGCCCGCACCGGCGCCGCTCCTCCCCGCCTCTGGCGTCCTCCTCCGTCTTCGGCGCTCCTCCGTCTCCGGCTCTCCTCCGTCTCCGGCGCCGCTCCTACAAAAAAGTATGCTAATTTGTGTATGCTAATTAGATGCTAATTGGCCAAATTTGTGTATGCTACAGTTATTCCAAATTTGTGTTCATCAGCAAAAAGAATCAAATTTGCGTATGCTAATTAGATGCATGTTAAATTAGATGCATATATGTGTATGCTAATTGATCAAATTTGTATATGCTAATTGACCAAATTTCCGTGATTATAAAAAAGGATGTTTGTGGTAAAATTGCTTTGGAAATAACCAACACTCGCAAGTAACAAAATTCTGTCTTACCAGATAGAACGCGCGGTTAAATTTTGCTTAGAAGTAATCTTTGATGTTTGATTCTCATTTTATTTTTCATTGTGTGATGCAAGGTGTTAGATAAAATGCATATGTGTATGTTAGATACAATGCATGTTATATTGTTGCATTGATGTATGTTTTATATTGATGTATGTTTTATATTAGATAAAATGCCTCTCCTCCTCGAATTTTGTTCATTTTTTAGATGTATAGATGCATGTTTAAATGTTTAGATGTTGCTGATTTGCTAATTGAGATATTGCATATAAAGCATCTTGCGTAGCCGTCGAATCGATTGCATAGCGTAGCTGTCGAGTCGATGATGCCCGGCCCGCATCCTCGTCGTCGATTCGGCGGCGACAACCTGCTTGAGAGGCGCAATGTCCGGGACTGGGCTCCGCCGGGCTGGCACTGGGAGGTGCTACCTTCCGGGGCGCGCAACTTGGTTAGGAATTAGGCTCCCGTCGTCGACACGGAGGTTCTTTGGTGGCGGTCGCGTGGGACGTCGCCATGTCAGGGAGGAGGACGAGCACCTCCGTCGCTACATGGCTGCGTTGGCCGCCAGGTTCTCCAATACCTAGCAGGTTCTTCAGGGATCTCACCCGAGCTATGATCCTGTGATGGTTCCTTCTCTTTGGGTGTCCACCGCCTGCACCGCGAGACGTCAACTGGATCTGTATTAGTGATATTATATAATTAATAATATTCGAAATGTATTAGTGATAATATTCGATGATGTATTAGTGATATTATATGATAATAATATATATGATCATATTGTTGCATTGCCTTGTGTTGATTGCACATCTCCGGTTTTGCTTATTGAATGCATTCTAATTGTTTTATATTTGTTCTGGGTTAGTTAAGCTATGGACGGTATAGACAGAGACCATGATCAAGAGAATGTCATGTACAACATGATACGCTCCGGAAACGAAGAGAATGAAGAAGTAGATGATGGCTCATAATATCGTAACCCATCCAATGAGAGAATTGAGGAAGAACAACCAAGAGACGAAGGGGAACCAGCTGACAATGATGGCGAAGAAATTTTTCTCCAATTAAGAAAGTCCGACGAGGTATTAATTTGGCCTCTGGTGATCATCAGATGTATTAATTGATTTATATATATATATATATATATTAACAAATCTTTCTTCTTTTAGCCCTTCGGATCGAGCAAATCTTCTACAAGGGTAGTACGAGGCCCGGCCAAAAAGTTGCAAGCTGGCATAAAGTACAACATCGATCAAATCAGAGCAGATGGCGAACCGATTGCTCCTAAAAAGAATGCGGACAAATTTATACATCAATGTGGAGTTATTGTTAGGGACCAAATCCCAATCACCGTTCAAGAATGGAATCAGCCAAAAGATCTCGGAGTTCCTTTTGTCAACGAAAGAGCAAAAAATCTGCTTTGGGAGATTCTCATGAAACATTTCACCCTACTAGAGGGTCTCACAGATCTCCAACGGGAGAAAGTTAAGAAGTGTGCTCTTAAGAAGATGGCCACACAATTCCAGACTTGCAAGAAAAGATTATGGAACAAGTACGTGAAAGGAGGAAAGAAGACTCCAGAATTCAAAGGAGAACTAGTGAAGTTAAAAGATGATAGGGACAAATTTGCGGAGTTCAGGGAATCAGAAGCAGCTAAGGAACGGTCGAGAGTAAACAAGATAAATGCTGAGAAAAAATCGTTGCACCATCATCTGGGGCCAGGTGGCTACAAGTCTGGGTTTCCTAAGTGGGATGAATCCGAGAGAAAGATGATTGTTGCAGGGGTCACTCCAAAAATAGTGGGTTGGCCCGACAGGTGTAGGACTTGGTTTTATGTGCATGGGGAAAGTTGGACCCAAAGACAGGGGAGATTATTGAACAGTCAAGTCTTAAAGAAGCATGTGATGCTTTACTTGATGCAATAGAAGCTGCTCGAACGGGTGCGTTCCGGCCTGAGAGAGAGAACGATGAGCTTACACTCGCCCTCAAGAATCCTGAACACCCGGGACAAACACGAGGCAAAGGCCTTGTTCCGTGGCTTGAGGGGTTTGCGGATTGGAACGACAGTTACAGAAGCCGTGCAAGAAAGAAGAAGCATGAACTAGACCGGATTCAAATGGTAGAATCAAAGAACGCGGACATGGAACGCAAATACATGGTGCAGCAGGAGCAAATCAAGAAACTTAGCCAGCAAAGTGCGTCTCAGTGGCAGGAGCAACCAGATCCAGCATTGGATGGTACCATTCCATCATCTATGCCGAAAAGCAGCGTGGGTTCCACGGGGGTCCCGACCGATGATGCACTGCTGGCTCACTACCCCGTGGATGATATCCAAGAGTCGACAGTTTGTGAGCTACACATGAAACTGAAGAACATATCCATGAAGGTGGCGGACGACATTGCTTTACCGAATGCACCTGAAGCACTCCTCCACGGCAATCCGATTCCACCTGGCTATGCTCGTGTCGGGGTGGATGTAGTTCTGTCAGGATATGAATCACTAGATCTTGACTACCTTGGAGGTCAAGGGGAGCAGACACTGGGAGAAGCCATACGTGGTATCATTGTATGGAAAAAGGAATGCATCGTGTTTCCAAACTCGGTGCCAAGGCCACCGACTCCTCCTCCAAGTCCGCCGCGTCAGCAGACTCCTACCCACCTCGAGACGGAGCACAGGGCAAGTCCACCATATCGATCTCCGCCGCGTCAGCCGAATCCATCCCACCCCGAGACGGAGCCTAGCGCGAGTCCGCGATATCGATCTCCGCCGACTCCAAAGCGGAAGAGAGCACAAAAGAAGAAACCCGAGCCTCCTGTCAAAAAGAAGTTAGCTTACGAGAAGACTGACAAGGAAACTGATGAACAAGTGGCTATCGAATTGCAGGCCCATTTTGGACCGAAACCGCCCCCGCCGCCAAAGGAGAAAATACCTGAGAAAGTCGTACAACACTTTTTGGATGCAGCTAAACCGGCGGAGAAAAGGCCGCTATCAGACTATGAACGCTCTATTAGCAAGTCCTATCATAAACAAAAAAACAGAAGTCGAGCGATAGCAGTAAATGCGGGAAAACGGTTCCCCGGCTCGGAGAACAGGCAGTGCAATCGATCACCCCGCTCAAGGTTTGTACCGATAAGGTGGTAATAACCGACGCTGATAGAGAGAAGGCTAGAGGGATCGGTATCACTATTTAACAACTCCTAGGGATCGAGGAATTCCCACCGACGGATCCGAAGGAACTAGCATGGAAATATGTCCCCAGGAACCCTCTGGTGAGTCCTGACGAGGAGAAGCTTCTATCAACGCAAATGCACAACTTGCATGACTGGTACATGAGAGAAGTAAAGCGCGGGCGACAGAGCCTCATGGTGAAAGTCAAGCGAGAGCATTACATCCATGAAAAAGATTTGTGGATTGAAAATGAAGAATTTTTTCAGTTATTCAATCAAGCCGCACTCGACAAATCTCTCGTCAGTTGCTATTGTCTGTAAGTGATTTCTTTCTGTAATTTAAGTCTCTAGCTCAGCTCGTTCATTGCCTGTAATATAATTATCCTCACTATATTCTTTTGTGTGGTATTATGCAGAATGAAGATTTTTGAATTGAAAAGAGATGGAGTCTATGGCATTGGGTTCATTGACCCAAATACCGTTAATGAAAATGTGTTAACTACTTACGCTAAAGACACAGAGAAAACCTAGCTAAAGTTTTTGAAGGCCCTAAATACCAAACCAGAAATACTTTTACCTTACAACTTCAGGTGAGTGTTACTGTCTTGTACTACAAATTCTCTTTTTGCTTATATATATATATTTGATGTTAAGTGTAGTTGATGAGTTATGCATGCCCGCTTATACAAATCGTGTCCGCGACTTCCACTGGATCCTGCTAATCATTAAAATTGATGATGGAACTGTTGAAGTACTAGACTCGCTACGTAAAGACCCTGAAGAATACAGAAGCCTGTATTCGATGCTCGACAGGTAATTTCAATCATTAACGCACTATGTCGGCCTCTTTAGTTCGTTTCCTGATATCAAGTAATTAATAACTCCTTTATTCATTTTCTTTGTCGGGCAGGGTTTGGAAAAAGTTCATCAAAGAGGTTAGAGGTGAATGGAAACCAGAGCTGAAATGACGAAAGTCCAAGGTATTTAAGTAGTATTAGCTACGTCCGCGCATCTCTTTAATTATAGTTTCAATACCATTATCATGCTTGATTATTATCTGATTGAATTATATTCTCGTAAAGTGCATGAGGCAGGAACAGGGGACTAATTTATGTGCATACTACGTTTGCGAGAACATTCGCTTTAAGACCGAAAGGACCAAACTACAAGAGATCTTTGGGTACGTAAACACCATTCACATTTTTTTTATCATGACCTAATATATATATACACACAACTAACATATTCATATTGATCTCTTTCTTTAAAGATGACGAGATGCGGGATAAGCTCCTACCAAAGGACCGCATACGAGCAAATCAAGAGGAAATGGCGGGATTTTTGCTTGAGCAGGTCATATATCCCGACGGAGAATACCATTACACCTAATGCTTGCAAGTAATGATCTGCAAATTGTAGGAGAAATTGTATATAACAAATTGTACATATGTATATGCATGGTCGTACGAGAAATTCTATGATATATGATTGGTTCTACGAGAAATTCTATTATATATGCATAACGTGTACAATATGTAGTAGCGTAAAATATGTTTGAAATGAAGGAATTAAATGGAAAACACAAAATGAAAAGGAAAAATAGACAATAAAACCTAAACCCATAAACCCCCAAGCCCCTAAATCTATAGTCCCGGTTGGTGTTACCAACCGGGACTAAAGGTCCCCATCCCCCGGCACGCGCTGCCGACCACGTGGCATGGATTTAGTCCCGGGTCGTAGCCAACCGGGACTAAAGGCTTGGAGCATTTAGTCTCCAAGCGGGACTAAAGAGACTTCCCAACCGGGACTAATGCCCTGTTTTTGTAACAGCCCGAGACCGACGCTCCAGAAGATTCCCCTTCATTTCCATTCTCGTCGTGTGATTCGGTTGTTTGTCGCATTCGTCATCGCATCATTCGCATCATCCGCATTGCATCGGCACTCCGTTGCCGTCATCTTTCAAAACTTGCACCCGTTCGTAGTTGCCGGCTCTCTCCGTTCGTGTCCTCGACCGTTTCGAGACCAACCACACACGCAAGCACTCGCGGCATCGATAATATACTGTTTTTAAAAGCGGGTATAAAATATTCTCGGATTGGGTCGGAAGTTGGCGAGCGGTGTTGATTTATTGTTGGTAGACCGGCTGCCAAATTTCGTCGAATTCAGAGGTCGTTTGATACCCCATCGGTTGACTGTAGCGACACCGTCATCGGTTTAATTATCGGACGTTTTTTGGTATTTCAAAAACATGTCACGGGCCTCACATCTTCCCTCTCGTCCCAACCTACCCTCTCTAACACAGCCCACCAGCCCACCATCACCTAACCCTAAGCCCCCTCCGTCCGGAGCCTCCGATCGTGATCGTACGGTCCGGAAACGGAGCAAAAACAGCTAACCCTAGCCCCCTTCTATAAATAGACCCCCTACCTGCCTAATTTGGAACCCTAGCCCTCCTCAATTTCCGTGCGCAGCCCCTCCACCCACGCCACTTGGCGTCGCCAGCCGCAGCCTCTCCTCCCACCTCCCGCGGCCCTGGAGGCCCAGATTGGGCCCGCCGAGCCCATCCGGATCCGCCGCCACCGCCCAGGAGAGCCCGAGCTCCCCACGTTGCCAGCCCCGCCACCAGTGCCCGTGTGCCCACCGGAGCCCCGCTGCCCCACCGGCCACCGAGCCGTCGCCGGCGACCACCGCAGGCCGGACCCCGCACCTTCCCTCTCGTCCCTCTGCTCCTTCTCCCGCTCTAACCTCTTTGCTCCCTCTCTGTCTTCGCGCAGGAGCAACCATGGAGCTCGCCCAAGCCCTTGTCCCTTGCCGCGCCCGGATCCGGCGGGGAACTGCCAGATCCGGAGGAGAGCCGCCGCCGTGACCCGTTCCCGCCTCTGTCGGCCGTCCCCGCTCGCCTCGTCGGAGTAAGCAGCCCCGCCGCCCTGCAACTGCTCCAGATCGGCCCCTCCTGCATCGTGCGCAGGGACGGGGACGACAGATCGAGCCCCCGCTCGCTCGCATCGGGCTGACTGGGCCAGCGCCACGAACCGCCTGCCCCACTCAATGCTTGGGCCGGCCTCCCGCAGTGCCAAGGCCCAGCAGAAGGCCTGCCTCGCCCGGCCCATCCGGTCTCGGCCCAGCTCGCGCAGGCCCTCTGGTGAGCGCTCCAGCGCTATATTGCGCCCGCGTATGCCTTGTATTATCTTGCGCTCAATTCCGATTCGGCCCAGTTTAGCAGATTTGGCCCGATAGTGTTTTTTTTCCTGCTGCGAATTTGTCTAATTAACAGGACATGCATAATTTCAGTAAATGTCACATTTTTTGAATGCTGATAAATAAATAACCGTGCATCGCATGTAATAACGATATATATGTAAAATGTTGAGAATTTCGTGTAGATTCTCAATTTCCAACTCTCACATGTATTAAAAATGTTTAACTTGCTGTTATCATGTATTTGCATAATTACCATGCTAAAACGGTTTTTTATCATAACTAAATAACCGTAGCTCCAATGTGAATGCTCCACATATGTAACTTGACTAGAAAAATGTGTAGAATCACATGGTTCACTTTATTTTCATGTTTAATAAATATAAAATATGCTTAGGACAGATCCGTACCAAATCCTTATTATGCACATGGGGTCGTTTCGGGAATGTTATATGTTGCTTCCGGCCTCATTTAGAATGCCTAGTTGATGTAGTTGTTCATGCTTCACCTCTTGCTAGGTTAAAGAACATTTAAAATGATTGTTTGGTTAAACAACATTAACCGCATTTCTCATAATATGGAGAGTTATTATTCCGTTATATGTATGTTCTCCTTCTCCATTTAATATTGCGTAATTTCTTCTTCAACCTATGCCATGACCACCCATTTTAAACAACATATAATATTGATGAGTACCTAAACGAGAGGAATTAAATATTTGAATGTGGAGTTGCGCCAATATGCATATTGAGCTTCACTTAATGTGGAGTAATTGTTTGTTGTGATTTCCATGCCTTGCATATTTAAAAACCGGACATGCATCATATTGTTTGCGCATCATACCATGCATATGTTGTGGTGTTTATCGCGTGTTGATTGTTGTTTTCGGATTGCTTCTTCTCGATAGATTTCTGAAGCGTTCTGAGTGTGAGGATTCGTTCGAATACGTTGGCTCATCTTCTTCATGGATTCGTTCTTCTTCCAAGCGGGATCTCAGGCAAGATGACCATTTCCCTGGATACCGTTACTATCATTGCCATGCTAGATGTCCCGTTTCTATCGCTTGTCTCGCTACCGACCACTTGTTTGTCAAGCCTCCCAAATGCCATGATAAGCCTCTAAACCCTCCACATCCCAGCAAACCATTGTTTGGCTATGTTACCGCTTGCTCAGCCCTTCTTATAGCGTTGCTAGTTGCAGGTGCAAATTGGTTCCATGTGCCAACATGGATGTTTTGAGATATCACAATATTACTGATATTAATTTAATGCACATATATACTTGGTAAAGGGTGGAAGGCTTGGCCTTTTGCTCGGTGTTTTGTTCCACTCTTGCCGCCCTAGTTACTTGTGAACCGGTGTTATGTTCCATATTGAGCGCTCCTAACATGCTCGGGGTTGATTTTCGTTTTAGGATAAAACTTGTCTGGCAAGGCCCAATATTGGTACTACATTTGCTCAACTTAATAATACTGAACACCGTTAGTAATGCATAGGGAGTTAGCGCTACCCGTGGATTAATCAACATAATACAGGGGGGGCGTGCTGATGGTGTTGGTCCCAAACGGGCAGACTGCGGGGCCATCGCGGGGAAACTCGAGGTTTGGTTTGACTCGTAGTGTGATACGTCTCCATCGTATCTACTTTTCCAAACTCTTTTGCCCTTGTTTTGGACTCTAATTTGCATGATTTGAATGGAACTAAACCGGACTGATGCTGTTTTCAGCAGAATTGCCTTGGTGCTATTTTTGTGCAGAAATAAAAGTTCTCGGATTGACCTGAAAATTTACGGAGAATATTTTTGGAATTAATAAAAAATACTGGCGAAAGAATCAACCAGAGGGGGTCCACCCATTGGCCACAAGCCAGGGGGCGCCCCCCCTAGGGCGCGCCAAGGTGGCTTGTGGGCCCCCTGCAACTCCTCCGACCTCAACTCCAACTCCATATAACCCTATTCAGGGAGAAAAAAATCAAGGAGAAGAGTTCATCGCGTTTCACGATACGGAGCCGCCGCCACCTCCTGTTCTTCCTCGGGAGGGCAGATCTGGGGTCCCTTTTGGGCTCCGGAGAGGGGAAATCGACGCCGTCGTCATCACCAACCATCTTTCATCACCAATTTCATGATGCTCTCCGTCGTTTGTGAGTAATCCCATTGTAGGCTTGCTGGACGGTAATGGGTTGGATGAGATTTACCATGTAATCGAGTTAGTTTTGTTAGGGTTCGATCCCTAGTATCCACTATGTTCTGAGATTGATGTTGCTATGACTTTGCTATGCTTAATGCTTGTCACTAGGGCCCGAGTGCCATGATTTCAGATCTGAACCTATTATGTTTTCATGAATATATATGTGTTCTTGATCCTATCTTGCAAGTTGTAGACACCTATTACGAGTTATGATCCGCATCCCCCAGGGTGACAATAACTGGGATTCTTTCCGGTGATTACCGTAGTTTGAGGAGTTCATGTATTCACTAAGTGCTAATGCTTTGGTACGTTTCTCTATTAAAAGGAGGCCTTAATATCCCTTAGTTTCCATTAGGACCCCGCTGCCACGGGAGGGTAGGACAAAAGCTGTCATGCAAGTTCTTTTCCATAAGCACATATGACTATATATGGAATACATGCCTACATTATATTGATGAATTGGAGTTAGTTCTGTGTCACCCTATGTTATAACCGTTGCATGATGAATGTCATCCGACATCATTATCCATCACTGATCCATTGCCTACGAGCTTTTCATATATTGATCTTTGCTAAAGTTACTTTTCCGTTGCCACTGTTACGATTGCTACAAAACAGCTACTGTTACTTTTGCTACCGTTACCGTTACTTCCATACTACTTTGCTACTAAATACTTTGCTGCAGATATTAAGTCTTTCAGGTGTGGTTGAATTGACAACTCAGCTGCTAATACTCGAGAATATTCTTTGGCTCCCCTTGTGTCGAATCAATAAATTTGGGTTGAATACTCTACCCTCGAAAACTGTTGCGATCCCCTATACTTGTGGGTTATCATAGTGTGACCCATCCGGTCATGTCCTGAGAACGAGATACGCGGCTCCTATTGGGTTTGTCGACACGTCGGGCGGCCTTGCTGGATTTGTTTTACCTTTCTCGAACGTCTTGTTCGCGGGATTTCGACGACACTTCGGGCTATCTCGAAGTTGAGATTTTCCATCGGGATTCCGCGAATACTACGGGTGATTCCGCGGTTGAGGAATTCCAACGCGGCGTGGGGTTAGTTTGTGATGGATGAGTTGGAGCACCCCTGCAGGGTTAAATCTTTCGGAAAGCCGTGCCCGCGGTTACGTGGCAACTTGGAAACTTTGTTTAACACCCGGTCATAGCAAACTTGAAGTAAACTCAAATAAAATACACCAACCGTGTGCGTAACTGTGACTGTCTCTTCTCGTGATTTCTGAACCGAGAGAGAACACGATGGCGTTATGTTTGTTCTTAAGTAGGTGTTCGTGATCTCTTAGAGATCATTACTAGTTCATGTCCGTTTATGCGACGATCATCCCCCTTTATTCTTGTACTCGTAAGTTAGCCACTCAAATAAATGCTTAGTGCTTGCTGCAGCCTCACCATTAACCATACCTCACCCATTAAGCTTAAATAGTCTTGATACCCTTGGAAATGAGATTGCTGAGTCCCTGTGGCTCACAGATTACTACAACAACAGTTGCAGGTACAGGTAATGTGATGCTTTGACGTGAGAGCGATGCTTGTTTGATTTGGAGTTCTTCTTCTTCTTCATCATCGATCTAGGATGGGTTCCAGGCCGGTAGCCTGGGATAGCAAGGATGGATGTCATTTTATCGTTTGTTTTCATCCGTAGTCGGACCCTGTTCTTCTGAATGATGATTGTATATGTTGTTGTATTGATGTGATCTTGCTTTAGCT
Organism: Elymus sibiricus; assembly: GCA_039707655.1. Taxonomy (NCBI): domain Eukaryota; kingdom Viridiplantae; phylum Streptophyta; class Magnoliopsida; order Poales; family Poaceae; genus Elymus; species Elymus sibiricus. The sequence continues at coordinate 370,412,060 of CM077673.1, read as the reverse complement.
TGTGGCGAGTGTAAGCCAATTCCATATACTCATCTCTTTTTTACATGTACTTGTAATGATATCCATTCTTGCGAAACGACGAGATGCGCTTCTATCCCTGTCGAGGCCCTCGTGCCAAAATAAGGATAGGACCGCATCTTGGGCGTTACAAGTTGGTATCAGAGCCAGGTTCCGACCTAGGAGCCCCCTTGATTGATCGAACTTTGCCGAGTCGAGTCTAGTGAAAAAAATATTTTGAATCTAGTTATATATCGGAGAGTAGGATTCTTTTTACTCCTCTTCTATGCTCTGGTGAGGAATCCTGATGTAGGAATTTTAATTCTATCCCTCTTCTCACTCAATTGTTTTTGGATCACGTGGGTATTTTGGAAGCTCTATGATGTCGATGTGACCGGAATTCTGTTCTTGGTGCCTCCCATAGGTATGGATTGGACCCGGGGAGTTGAGCTCCAGGGGATTCTTGACACATCGCTATCAATCAGTTTCCTTAGTATCTCAGGACGCGGATGTTCGAAATTGCTTCAATACTATTCGTGGTGCGAAGAGTGTGGCGGCACCCAGTACTGGGGAGCGGGATCACATGTACTGCCATGTTTAGTATCGTTATGATTACGAGGGTCTGAGGTAGATGAATTTCCGAGACCTCTGGTTGTGTGTTGACGGATGTGATACATTGGAGAGTAGTATTACTGCTAGGAGTTGAGTGATGCATTTTACTCCGTGTATCCGTGGACCCGATTGCATAACCAAAGATTTCGGAAGTTCTCATGTGGGAATTCAAGTAGTTACCTAGGATTATCTTCCAACAAATGCATGATGTGAGGTTGCGGTTCGACATCTAGTGGTTCGTTTGTTCACGGTCTTTTTTACAGAGGACAGTCTCGGTATGCTTCGTCAAGCCTTGTAGTTCGCTACGCCTAGGGAGCATATTCGAGCGTCATTTCAATATGACAATCTGATGTACGATCGAGCCCATGCGAGCCTTACCACGAAAATATCGGACGAAATCTCTGTCATGAGTTTGTTTCCGGCTTGTTTCAGAAGCCTCATCCTTTGTTTTGTTGGAATATAGTAATTCGAGTTGCTTCGATGTCAAACGTTGATTTCATATCTTCCTAAGCATTGTTCTCATATTTCTATGGGAATGCTAATCCTTCTGATCGACCGGAGCTATCATGAAATTCTTTCCTAACCGGTGTGTTTCTCATCAAGTTAATTCAATCCTCTCCAATATTTGCAAGATCTATCCTCTTATTTCTTTCCGGAGTTCGTTTCATCCGTCCTAAGTTTTCTTTGTTTTTCCCCACCCTCCCGCCCTTTTCTTCAATGAGTAAATTCTCATCCAAGTGTCTTTTCTATTCATGTCATGCTTCTGCTATATTTTCTTCCGTATTGTATCTGGTGATTCATTGTGAAGGTTCTCAGGAGTTTCAATGTCATCATTCTTTATTCTTATTTCTTCTCCGGTGGATTCAATTCAAGCTTTCGGTTCTCATCATATCCTTTTCATTCTCTAAATGCTCTCCCATGTTGGAAATTCTTAGGCAAACCTCTCTTGTTTATTCATCTCTCTTTCTTCTATCCGGAGTGGCAAGATATCTCAGAAGACTTTCATTCCCATTCATATCCTCTTAAATTATTTCAAGGCTCTCACCTTATCAATTTTTTGTTTGTACCGTTGCAATCTCTCTTTTCTAATCTATTGTTTCAACGGTGGTTTCCTTCGAGTGGGCCCATAACCCACAGGTGTTGACACCCGATTTTGGCACGATACAAAACGCAATAAAGATGGCCTCAAATGAAAACGTTCTCAAAGTGAGAAAGTTCCGTATCGTCAAAAGGAGAAACTTTGATATTTGGGCCATAGCCATCCGATCTCATCTCTAAGGCCGAAGTTGTGTTCGAAGTACTGAGATTTTGTATCCAGAACACTATTCAGCTGATTACGCCCTCAAGATGATCTCATATGAGAAAACTTTCTACATGAATTTTCTTCGTCTCGTCGAATCGGTCGATTTTCATATAAAAATCGTCTCAATCCGAGTTCGTATGCCAAATTTAGAGCTATCTGAATGCAGCCATGTCAAGAGGCGAAATAAGACGCGGGAGACCAGACACGTCTTGGCGAGTGTCTGATGCAATGCGTGAGCAATTAGCCATTCAAGATGGCCTCTAATGGAAAAACGTTCAACATGAAAGTTGTTCGTAACGTCGAAACGGTCAACTTTGCTTTTGGGCACATTTTCATCCGAGGTCGTTTACTGCCACAAAAAAGACCTGCAAGGTACAGCCAGAAAGCTTGCCGGGATGGAAACCTTGCCGGGGAAACCTTGCCGGGGTGAAACCTTGCCGGGGTGTGAAAGCTTGCCGGGATGGAAACCTTGCCGGGGTGAAGCTTGCTGGGGTGGAAAGCTTGCCGGGGTGGAAACTGTCAAATCCGACCAGAAGCTGAAGATGGGCTCAAATAATTATCTAGATGGCCTCGGATGAAAAAGTGTTCAACATGAAAGTTGTTCATAACGTCGAAACGGTCGACTTTGCTTTTGGAGTCATCATCATCCGACATAGTATACAACCTGCAGAGACGCTACAGGAGTCAGACGGTCCAGTCAGCTACATAACTGAGTCCGACTCGAAATTAAAGATGACCCCGTGGAGTATTCAAGATGGCCTTATTTGGAAAAGTGATCAACATACGGATTATTGGCCTTGTCGAGGCGCACAAAATTCGTGTTTGAACCATCTCCATCGGAGGTCATGTGCAGATTCCACGGCCCACGCAAGGAGCAAGACAGAAGATTGGACCAGATTCGGGCTGAATCCGAGCGGGGCCAGAACTAGGACTCTAGGACGTGAATTGATGTAATTTTCTTGTAAGGAAAGCCTAGATGAATCCTTTGCTTGTACGGGAAGTCCAGCCGCCTCTTATATATGTTGGGGGTGACGGCCGATTGAAAAAAAACAGACAATCGAACAAACACATCTACTACTTTTTCGTGTTCATCTATCTCCTACCCTTGTATCTTTCTTCTCATTCTTCGTTCATTCTGCTCTTGAAGGCCAGCGATCCACGAGGCCCTAGGTGCGATCAGGTCGACCTAGGGCAGCCCATAGCCGCCGCATGCCCTGACGGGGTCCCTCCCGGGCGTGTGGGGTTTCGGGTCTACAAAAGCGTCTGCCGGCTGTCCTGCGTATCGCACTGCCGGTCGGACCTCCTTCGACGTGAGCTGCGGTGCATCACCCCCGGCGTCGAGGGTACACGGTGACGTGTTCGTGTGTCAACACAATTTTTTGGCGACTCCGCTGGGGACGAAGCAAACGGTCTCCAGCCCGTTCTTGCTACGAGGAGCGCATCAAGAGGTGGCAATCTACGAAGCTGACATGTATCATCAATCTTTTTACGTGGATGCAAATAGCCCTTGCGTCGGTGTGGGCAGGCATACTTTATCGGCTAGTTCTGGTTATCTCCCATATAGCTTTGAACAGAAGCCGATTCAGGACCACCCTACCTACACACGGCAAGCATGTCCGAGTTCTAATGCATCGGCTGCCCCAGATTATAGGCCGATGAATAACATTGAGTACTCGGTTAATCAACATGGGACACTTCATAGGCTAGAGGATGTCTCACGGTTTTATCCATCGGCTGCTGACTCGGAATTCATGAGGTCATCCCTAAGCAGGCCGATGGGTGAGAGAATCGGCTTAGCTTCCACAAGCTGTTTAGCCGGTCACTCCCAGCCGACTTATAATACGCCTTATGTGACCACTGAATCGGCAACTCATGCGACTGACGATATTCGCAATTCGGCTTACCTTCAGGGTGATGGCAGGATTAGTGAAGATTCCGCAGGAGCACATAGACCGGATTATAATACTATGGCGTACCATACCTTCTTTGCACAAGTGCAAAATTCCGAGTTACAATACCCTGCACAAGTGCAAAATTCCGAGTTACAATGCCCTGCACAAATGCAAAATTTCGGCAACACCTCATTGCCGAAAGAATCTACAAATATTATGGAGCAATCCCTTCCAGAAGCTCACGTGGCTGCACTAAAAAAGAGTTTAGCTCAAAATAAAATTATTAGTGCTCTTTGTCTTGAACAACATGATAAGGGGATGGTTCCTGATTATGAGGCAATAAGAGCTAGGGTTTTGCAAGAAGATGATGTGTTGCCAATTGACCAAATTGGCGAGAGGAAATATGGTTCAACAACAGTGCATACGTCTTCACCTATCATTGGAGCATGTCATACACCCCCTATACAATTGCAAAATTTCGGCAACATTAATTCATTGCCGAAAGATCCTAAAAGCATTAGGGGGAAAGCCGATCCAAGCAGGGACGAATTTAAAGGAAAATATGTGGCCCGAGTGGACAAGATCCAGCCAAAGCTCACACGGAATTGCGTCAACAATTTTATCACACCGACTCTTGAGGAGTTACCAACAGAATATCGACACGCTTATGAAGCACTCAAGAAAAAGCGTGAGGAGGAAGATTTGCAAGAATACTTCAAGTCCCTTCCTCTATGCAGCAACCATGTTGGTTCCTCTGCGTTGTTGAGGCAAGATAAAACAGAAGCTTTGCAAGCTGAACAACAAAAAATGATTCACTCGGTTAATACGGTTGATTCGGTTGAAACCGAGTCAAATATGACTAAGTCGTCCACAGCCGAGTCAAACGGTTCCTTTAAAGCCAAGACAATGATGGATTCGGTTGAAACCGGATTGAGCACCGAGACGGCCAAGGTCGAGTGCATAGAGTCAATATCGAGTGCGTCGAGCCAGCCAAGGCCGAGTGCATTAACTCATTCGAGTGAATCACCGGCTAATGTCAAGTGCATCGAGCCAGTTATTGTCGAGTGTACCAAAACAGATGATGCAAGCTTCACCGAGCAAAGGATCGACAAACGCAGCAAATTGGCCGTGCTCGATTTTTCTGGATGTGAGGGAGCTTACATGCTTCCCTATGAGTTTAGTGCTAAAGAAATTGGTGAGCATCAAGAACAAAGTGATATGGCTGAACACAGTTCGGTTAACGATGAACATCAAGAACAAGAACATGCAGCCAAGCAAAGTTTAGCTGACAAAGAGCGTTCGAGTGGAATCTATTCGGGTAATCCGAGTGACGAGGCACGAAATCCAGAAGAAGAAGATGAGGCATTGGAGGATCATCTTGGGGTGGAGCAAGACATTGTTCCACATATACGATCATCATATTCCACCAACCTTGTCACAAAGGTACGTCTAGCAGATAATTTACTCGCTTTCCGATTCGGTCAAAAATATATCATTGATGCATCCATTAGCAAGATCGTAATTAACTTGGAAAGACCAATCAAGATGAGTAACTTGTTTGTTAGAAATAGTCCTGTCACTAATCATGCTAGTCAACATATTGTACCATTCATAGAGGCTGCAAGTGATAGATCATCGCAACCAAAGCTTTTCCCATTATGCCGACTGAAAATTATGTTCATATGGGTAGCTTTGCTTGTTTCATGCTTGGCTAACATTTTGTATCAAATGAGACGTATATTCTGTAATTACTTTGGATGCAGAAACATAAAGCCAGGTCCAAAGTCCTTCGGGATAGCCGATTCCAGAGCATCAGAAAAGGAGGACGAAAATCGATGCGTAGTCGAGTCGGATGACGCTAAGCTGGCACCACTCGGTTGGTTTGCTCCAGAGCTGGTATCACAATATCGGTTAATGGACGAGCAGTGTACTTTCACTCCGGGCATAAGTGATCACATCGTCGGTGCGTCGCCAACTAATCCTATTATTATAATTGATCACGATGTCGAGCCATCAAGACAAGAGCAAATGCAATGTTCGTTTGAACAGGATGTCAAAGACAATAATGTGATTCATCAAGCCACACAATCGGCCAACACAGGACGATTGGAGCTCGTTGAGGCACAAGCATACGGCCAGTCGACTCAGATTGGTCGCGATGGCGATCAAGCATTGACTCGGCTACCTGAAGCCGGCTCATCCAAAGACGGACAAGTATACGCTAATGATGATGGGATCAAGTCTTCGAGCGAGGCAATCATTCGAAAGTGCATCAGCAACAACACTGATGACGAGAATTCCATCAAAGCTGCAACTGACACATTTAGCACTCGGGGGCAACAAGAAAATTCAAAGACCAAGGCACACACAACCAAAGAAAGAAAAGGCCGCGGTAAGCACAAAGGTAAAAAGCCGAAAGTCACTTTCGCGCAGTTATTGGAAAAATATCAGAAGTTAAGTGAGGAGAAGAGTGCTTATCGGCCGAGTGAAACAAAAGCATCGAAGTCACCCCCAAAGCATAAATCTGAAGACCGGGATTGGCGAAAGGAGAGGTCGAACAAGCCAACACCATATCCTCCTTTTGGGCCACCAACTCCTATGTCATGGACACCTCACCACGCTGACTATTATTGATATCAATCACGGGATAGGTATAAATCAAGGGCACATCGTCCATCATATTCTAAACCACCTCACCAAAATTATGCAGCTCCGAGAGGATCATTGTTTGTTCAACAATCACATGTTAGAGACCGACTCAACCAAAAAGAATCGGTCCGGAGCTCGGCAAAAAATATGGGCGCGGTCAAGCAAGTTTACTGAGTGAAAAAGGATGGTCACAAGTGTGCTGTTTCAGATCCGACTCCGGATGTAAAAAAGCCAACCGAGTCTATGTTGGTTACTAAGGAAAAGGAAGTGAAGCCAGTAACTTTCAAGGACCCAATCACCGAGTTTGGACGGGCCAAGCCAGAGGTGCCCAAAGCCAGGAAAGAATTGCTAGTGCATAAAAGAAAATCACAGTCGGGATGCTCACTCGGCTTATCACATTGGCAAGAGAAGAAGCTGAAGCGGCTCAGAGCCAAAGAGTTAGAAAAGAGGAACATGGTATGGGTTCCCAAGGGATGCCGTCGAGGCGAGAATGATGTGTCTACTCTTGTTGTGAAGCCGGCAGGAGTAAGGGAGGACAAGCGTGAAGCCGGTAGGCAAAAACAACGATTTCAATGCCACTATACGAGACTCCAAACGGCGCATCATCCATGTTCTGCAACCGTCCCATCAGAGTTTGTGCCCAACAATATATCCCCAGCTGAAATATCTGATTTATTTCGGCTATTCACACTTTGGTGGACGGATTCCCATGCTCCTTTGAGATGAGAATGCATGGCTGATATTTTCATATCGCCCTGAGAATTCATTGTATTGGCAAAGTGGGGCATCTGGTTAACGGTGTTCATCATGTTTATCTTGTACTCCTATAGCCGATGCTCAGTGTTTGCCAATACCAGCAAGGCTGACTTAATTACTGATTCGGCCACTGATCAAGGGTTTAGTGCATAAAAGCTCTGACTCATGATGATAGTTATCTGCATGATCCATGTTAGGAGACAGACGATGTTCGGCGGAGGCTTGATGGTGTACTTTGGTCAACAATGAGTTGAGTCACCGAACAGTTGTCGGTATTCCTTTGAGGTGCATGGTTATAATTGCTCAGCAAGACGGCTTGGCGATGTATCATCGAGCGGTTCTAATATCCCCAAGGAGTACCTGGACAAAGTAAGGTTAGATTTGACATGAGAAATTTATGTGGAGGCCTTTGTGACATCCAATGGTTGTTCTCAGACGACTATCATCCAAAGAAGTTCTACTCAAGCAGCAACAAGCCCGAGCAGATGGCCGATAACAATTATCGTCCTCAGCATACACAGCCAATGGAGTGTTGACATCGTGCTTAAACAATACCCGAGGCAAAGTATTTTCTGGCACGCAAGCTCTGCCAGAAAACAGGGGGCATGTGTTGACACCCGATTTTGGCACGATACAAAACGCAATAAAGATGGCCTCAAATGAAAAAGTTCTCAAAGTGAGAAAGTTCTGTATCGTCAAAAGGAGAAACTTTGATATTTGGACCATAGCCATCCGATCTCATCTCTAAGGCCGAAGTTGTGTTCGAAGTACTGGGATTTTGTATCCAGAACACTATTCGGCTGATTACGCCCTCAAGAAGATCTCATATGAGAAAGCTTTCTACATGAATTGTCTTCGTCTCATTGAATCGGTCGATTTTCATATAAAAATCGTCTCAATCCAAGTTCGTATGCAAAAGTTAGAGCTATCTGAATGCAGCCATGTCAAGAGGCGAAATAAGACGCGGGAGACCAGACACGTCTTGGCGAGTGTCAGATGCAATGCGTGAGCAATTATCCATTCAAGATGGCTTTGAATCGAAAAACGTTCAACATGAAAGTTGTTCGTAACGTCGAAACGGTCAACTTTGATTTTGGGCACATTTTCATTCGAGGTCGTTTACTACCACAAAAAAGACCTGCAAGGTACAGCTAGAAAGCTTGCCGGGATGGAAACCTTGCCGGGGAAATCTTGCCGGGGTGAAACCTTGCCGGGGTGTGAAAGCTTGCCGGGATGGAAACCTTGCCGGGGTGAAGCTTGCCGGGGTGGAAAGCTTGCCGGGAAAAGCTTCCCGGGGTGGAAACTGTCAAATCCGACCAGAAGCTGAAGATGGGCTCAAATAATTATCTAGATGGCCTCGGATGAAAAAGTGTACAACATGAAAGTTGTTCGTAACGTCGAAACGGTCGACTTTGCTTTTGGAGTCATCATCATCCGACATAGTATACGACCTGCAGAGACGCTACAAGAGTCGGACGGTCCAGTCAGCTACATAACCGAGTCCGACTCGAAATTAAAGATGACCCCGTGGAGTATTCAAGATGGCCTTATTTGGAAAAGTGATCAACATACGGATTCTTGGCCTCGTCGAAGCGCACAAAATTCGTGTTTGAACCATCTCCATCGGAGGTCATGTGCAGATTCCACGGCCCACGCAAGGAGCAAGACAGAAGATTGGACCAGATTCGGGCTGAATCCGAGCGGGACCAGAACTAGGACTCTAGGACGTGAATTGATGTAATTTTCTTGTAAGGAAAGCCTAGATGAATCCTTTGCTTATACGGGAAGTCCAGCCGCCTCTTATATATGTTGGGGGTGACGGCCGATTAAAAAAAAACACACAATCGAACAAACACATCTACTACTTTTTCGTGTTCATCTATCTCCTACCCTTGTATCTTTCTTCTCGTTCTTCGTTCGTTCTTCTCTTGAAGGCCAGCGATCCACGAGGTCCTAGGGGTGATCAGGTCGACCTAGGGCAGCCCATAGCCGCCGCGCGCCCTGACGGGATCCCTCCCGGGCGTGTAGGGTTTCGGGTCTACAAAAGCGTCTGCCGGCTGTCCTGCGTATCGCGCTGCCGGTCGGACCTCCTTCGACGTGAGCTGCGGTGCATCACCCCCGGCGTCGAGGGTACACGGTGACGTGTTCGTCACCCGATTTTGGCACGATACAAAATGCAATAAAGATGGCCTCAAATGAAAAAGTTCTCAAAGTGAGAAAGTTCCGTATTGTCAAAAGGAGAAACTTTGATATTTGGGCCATAGCCATCCGATCTCATCTCTAAGTTGTGTTCGAAGTACTGGGATTTTGTATCCAGAACACTGTTCGGCTGATTACGCCCTCAAGATGATCTCATATGAGAAAACTTTCTACATGAATTTTCTTCGTCTCGTCGAATCGGTCGATTTTCATATAAAAATCGTCTCAATCCGAGTTTGTATGCAAAAGTTAGAGCTATCTGAATGCAGCCATGTCAAGAGGCGAAATAAGACGCGGGAGACCAGACACGTCTTGGCTAGTGTCTGATGCAATGCGTGAGCAATTAGCCATTCAAGATGGCCTCGAATCGAAAAACGTTCAAAATAAAAGTTGTTCGTAACGTCGAAACGGTCAACTTTGCTTTTGGGCACATTTTCATCCGAGGTCGTTTACTGCCACAAAAAAGACCTGCAAGGTACAGCCAGAAAGCTTGCCGGGATGGAAACCTTGCCGGGGAAATCTTGCCGGGGTGAAACCTTGCCGGGATGGAAACCTTGCCGGGGAAATCTTGCCGGGGTGAAACCTTGCCGGGGTGTGAAAGCTTGCCGGGATGGAAACCTTGCCGGGGTGAAGCTTGCCGGGGTGGAAAGCTTGCCGGGGTGGAAACTGTCAAATCCGACCAGAAGCTGAAGATGGGCTCAAATAATTATCTAGATGGCCTCGGATGAAAAAGTGTTCAACATGAAAGCTGTTCGTAACGACGAAACGGTCGACTTTGCTTTTGGAGTCATCATCATCCGACATAGTATACGACCTGCAGAGACGCTACAAGAGTCGGACGGTCCAGTCAGCTACATAACCGAGTCCGACTCAAAATTAAAGATGACCCCGTGGAGTATTCAAGATGGCCTTATTTGGAAAAGTGATCAACATACGGATTATTAGCCTCGTCGAAGCGCACAAAATTCGTGTTTTAACCATCTCCAGCGGAGGTCATGTGCAGATTCCACGGCCCACGCAAGGAGCAAGACAGAAGATTGGACCAGATTCGGGCTGAATCCGAGCGGGACCAGAACTAGGACTCTAGGACGTGAATTGATGTAATTTTCTTGTAAGGAAAGCCTAGATGAATCCTTTGCTTGTACGGGAAGTCCAGCCGCCTCTTATATATGTTGGGGGTGACGGCCGATTGAAAAAAAACACATAATCGAACAAACACATCTACTACTTTTTCGTGTTCTTCTATCTCCTACCCTTGTATCTTTCTTCTCGTTCTTCGTTCGTTCTTCCCTTGAAGGCCAGTGATCCACGAGGCCCTAGGGGTGATCAGGTCGACCTAGGGCAGCCCATAGCCGCCGCGCGCCCTGACGGGGTCCCTCCCGGGCGTGTGGGGTTTCAGGTCTACAAAAGCGTCTATCGGCTGTCCTGCGTATCGCGCTGCCGGTCGGACCTCCTTCGACGTGAGCTGCGGTGCATCACCCCCGGCGTCGAGGGTACACGGTGACGTGTTCGTGTGTCAATAATAGGTTTTTCCCAGGATCTTACCTGGCTCTTTTAATCTGTTCTGGAGATCTCAAGTTCTTTCCAAATATGACGTAAGAATGAATTCCATCAGTCATATTCCTTCTCCAAGATCGTTTCAAATTAATTATTTCATCATTGGCTCAACCTTTCCTCGTCCATTGTTCCGGAGTGTCTGAGTAATTCTTGGTGGTGTTTCTCGTCAGCATTCTCAGCTTTGAAGATCGAAGGAGAGTTTCTCTTAAATCTTGGTCCGTCCTCGCGGAGATTCATGGTTTCAGCTTGTTGCTATCCTCTCTAATTGTTTTCGATCATGAGTAATTCTTTCCATATCTATCCGGAGCATTTCTGAGTTGTTCCATTTTTCGATCCTCCAAAGGCCATCATTTCAGAAGATTTCTTCGTTCTCAGCTTTCAGCTTTCATTCTCAAATTCTTCTCAATTGATGTCTCTTCGTTCGTCTCTCAATTATTTCGGCGCGTTGTTCAAGTTTTCTCCTAGGCGGATCATGATCTCTTCATTCTCATGTATTTCCATTCATTCGTAGTGTCCTCATTCATTTGCAATTCTTACCGGTGTTTCGTTCAGGAATTCTTCAAGTTTTTGCTCTCATCAATCTTCAATCTTTTCAAGAAGAATAAGTGGTATGCCAATCCGTTGCTTGTCATCAGTTTAACTTGATGAAGGATAAGCATAACATTTTTTTTGTGATTTCAATCCTTCTTCCGGTGTTGTTCATGATATCAATTCTCGATTCTAAGTTGTTCATCTTTTCTTTCCGAAGCTCCAAGTTTTCTCAAATATCTCTTCTCGAAGCTTCATCTAAATCTTTGCAAGGCCTTAATCCTATTTTTTTGCAACCTTCAATTCTTTTCTATCATCCTTTCATTCCGGAGTTCTTCTGAAGGTTCTTCATGTTGGTTCTTCAAGGATTTAATTCATTCTTGAAGTGTTTTTCAATATTCTTGTGGTAGTGCCTCAAGTATTCTTTGTCTTGCAATTCAAGTGCAATTCATTCTCCCTTATCTTTTGAGATGGTGTTATAGCATTCTTGTTTCATGAAGAGTCTTGAAGAATATTTGTCAAGAATGAGATATGTAGACCCATCATTTATTTCTTGGAGCTATCTTGGATAGGATTTCACCTAAAGCATTTCTTAAGGATTGTTGCTATTTGTGGTGCTTATCAATGATCCAAGTATTCTCTTATCTGAGGGACTCCGGGATTAAGGGGTCCTCGGATTGCCGACTTATTTCTCATAGGCCGGGCTCATGGGCCGCTCGCTGAGGATGGGATTGATCGAAGGCCTCGTTGCTATGGAGGAAACCTCAGGAGTCGTGGCGTGTCTTTCAAGATTAAGATAGTAGATTAGACATGTTTTTTCCCTCCGGTGGGCAACCGACCATGTGTAACCCTAATGGCCCTTGGCGCCTATATAAGCCAAAGGGTTTTAGATTGTAGGACAGATAAACTCATCTAGGGTTTTAGCTAGTCGATCTCGAGGTAGATCAACTCTGTAACCTTCATACCATCAATATAATCAAGCAGGATGTAGGGTTTTACCTCCATAGGAGGGCCCGAACCTGGGTAAACATTGTCTCCTTCGTCTCCTTGTTACCATCGATCCTAGACTCACAGCCCGGGACCCCCTACCCGAGATCCGCCGGTTTTGACACTGACATTGGTGCTTTCATTGAGAGTTCCGCTATGATCACCAAAGGAATCGATGGCCCACCTTGTCACAAGCAACGAGATCTTTAGCCAGGATGTCCCCATTTCTGGTCAGATCTTCGCTGGCGGCGACGTCTTGTCGCACGCCGACCCGACTGACCATCTCGGCCAGATCGGAAGCTTCTTCCACGATCAAGAAATCAGGTTCGGAACCTTAGAGTTCGTCGCTGATTCACGGGGAGAACTTGTTTGGCTGGAGCCCTCAGCTCTCATGGAGGAGCCCGCAGATCCCGACGCCTCGACGCCGGGAGCGCCGGGCCCCACCTCTGGGGCGGCCTGTACCCCCGGGCTGTCTAGAATGCCCAACCCAGTCGTTGTGCCCGGACCCGCCGTGGCCGAACGTAACCTGGACTCGCTGTCAAGCAACTCCAGAACCACGACCTTGCGGATTGACCCCGCGCGCTTCGGCAACACGCGGCCTACCGACGCCTCGTCCTTAAACGAACTATTCGATCGGATTCAAACCATGGACATGACCGACGATCAGACGGCGGTCTACGACCGGATCGGGCTTAAACCCGACGATAGGGAGATTCGCACCCCCTCGATCACTCACCTAGTTGGCACCGTTGAGTGTCCGGCTGGAGGATCGTCCCCCCAACTACTGGAATTAAGGACGGTCTATATCCCTATTTCCAATCATCAGGACCCCGTCTGTAACCCGGATTCTGGAATTCGTTCCGGAAATAGTTCGGGATCGATCCCCGATTTAGCACTCAACTTGAACCCTGTGATTCCGGACTCACATCGTGGCGCGGAACTGAAAATTTTCCCACCCACCACCCAAGTCGAGCATTCAAGCACCAGAGGAGAGTCCAAGTCTTCGGACTTACGGGATGTCAAACAACTACCAGGAGAGTCGGTTCATCATTTTTGGGCTAGACTCCTCCTCATTAGAGATAGAGTACCAGGCACTAGTGACCAGGAGATAATGGCAACCTTCAGTCGCAATTGTCACGACGAAGGGATCCTCAATGCCCTATCCCGTCGACACATCCGCGGCTTCACTGAGCTATCGGACCTGGTACAAAAATATTGTGCCATGGAGAGCACCTGGCAGGCCGAACGGTTACTTCCGTTACCAGAATTTACCGAACACCCTAGAGGAGATCGGAAAAAGCGGATACCTTCGAAGCGGCTAGCCGAACACGAGCCCGCCGAAAAGAGAAATAGACCCCCCCCCACGGGGGCCAGAACTGTCCTTGACGGAATATTGGACAAGCCATGCCCTATACATTCTGTATTGCTGAACACAAGCCCGACTCACAGCCTTAGAGCTTGCTGGGTCGTCAGGCAGGTCGCAAAAAGCGGAGAGGACAACCTCGAGGCACTGCCGCCGAACAGGCGCTCCACAACGCCGCCAGAATACAATGCTGAAGTCCTGACGATCTACGAAACGTTCCCCTCCAGGAACAGGAGGAAAAGAGCTCTTAGAGAACTCGAACAGGTCTACCATGTGGCGGCAACAAGTTCATGGGCAGACATACCAATCACCTTTGGAGACACTGACCGACCAACCATCCGTCCCGGTCAAACACCGGCCGCACTGGTCCTAAACCCCATCATCAATAGTTTCAGGCTACAGAAGGTGCTAATGGATGGTGGCAGTGGTTTAAACCTCATCTACGAAGACACCCTGGAAAAAATGCAGTTCGACCGATCTCGCATCGAGCACAGCAACACAACCTTCCGGGGGATCATCCCGAGGAAAGAGGCGCGTTGTTCAGGACGTATCACCCTGGACGTAGTGTTCGGCACGCCTGAAAACTACCGATCTAAAGAACTTCTCTTCCGTATCGTGCCCTTCCCCAGTGGCTACCACGCCCTGTTGGGGCATGATGCCTTCACAAAATTCCAGGCTATACCCCATTACGGGTATATGAAGCTTAAGATGCCAGGACCAAACGGGGTAATCACAGTCGCCAGTGATCCGAATATAGCCCTTCGAGCTGAGAACAAAACAGCAGCGCTCGCCCTCGAGGCACTAGCTGAGACCTTTTTTGCAGAGGAATTGACCGCACTCCGGTCAACAGTGGACAAGGACGATGTGATCCTTAGCAAAAGGCCCAAACCCACGTCCTTTAAACCTGCAAAAGAAATTGTTAAATTTCAGGTACACCCAACGGACCTTATTAAGACAACTTCCATCGAAGCTCAGCTGGACCCCATGGTGGACAAGGCGCTGCGAGCATTCTTACGAGAAAACTGGGACATCTTCGCCTGGCACCCTTCCGATATGCCAGGAATCCCACGACGGCTGGCAGAACATAGCCTGAATATAATCCCAGGGTCCAAACCCGTCAAACAGACTCTACACCACTTTTTCGAGCCTAAACGACAAGCTATGGGTGAAGAACTAGCCAAATTGCTAGAAGCCGGATTCATACGGGAGATCAAACACCCCGAATGGTTGGCAAACCTGGTGATGGTACCGAAGAAAGACAAATCCTGGCGGCTGTGTGTCGACTTCAAAGACCTTAACAAGGCCTGCCCTAAGGACCCTTTCCCCCTACCACGCATAGACCAGATTATTGATGCCACAGCCGGGCACGACTCACTGTGCTTCCTCGACGCTTACTCTCGATACCATCAGATCAAAATGAAGTATTCCGATCAAGCTGCAACCGCATTCATCACCCCCTACGGGCCATTCTGCTTCAACACAATGCCTTTCGGGCTAAAAAACGCTAGGGCTACATACCAGCGCATGATCCAGACTTGTCTCGAAAAACAGGTCGGTAAAACAGTCGAGGCATACGTGGACGACGTGGTCATTAAAACCAAACACGTCAGCCAGCTGATCGACGACCTAAGGCAAACCTTTGCCAGCTTACGCGAGTATGATATATGACTCAATCCGGAGAAATGTGTCTTCGGAGTTCTCGCTGGTAAAATGCTCGGATTCATTGTTTCCCATAGAGGAATATAAGCGAATCCGGCAAAGATCCGCGCCCTATCGGAACTTGCAATTCCCACAGAGCTAAATCATGTCCAAAAGTTGGTGGGTTGTGTGGCGGCATTAAGCCGCTTTATTTCTGGTCTTGGTGAAAAGGCTCTACCGCTCTATAGGCTGCTGAAACGGACCAACAATTTCGAATGGACCGATGAAGCAGCTGCTGCGTTGGAAGAATTTAAAACACTGCTGGCAAGCAACCCCATACATATAGGCCACCAACCAAGTGGTTAGCGTAGTGCTCGTCGTCGAACGAGAGGAGGAGGGTCACAAATTCCGGATACAGAAGCCGGTCTACTATGTGTCAGAAGTGCTAACGCAATGCAAGTCCAGATACCCGCACTACCAGAAGATAGCCTATACAGTATTTATGGCATCACAGAAACTAAGACACTACTTTCAAGAGTGTTCAGTCACGGTGTCATCCGAAGTACCCCTGAACGACATAATCAATAAAAGGGACGCCACCGGCCGCATAGCCAAATGGGCCATTGAACTCCTTCCTTTCGAAATCGCCTATAAGCCACGACGAGCTATTAAATCTCAGGTGTTGGCAGATTTCCTCGCTGAATGGACAGAGGCCGAGCTCCCCATGGAATACAGTACATACTCCCATTGGACGATGTACTTCGACGGATCCAAAACACTGGCCGAACTGGGGGCTGGAGTTATTCTCACATCTCCCACAGGCGACAACATCCGATACGTGTTGCAAATCATGTATGCCAATTCCAACAATGCAGCCGAGTACGAAGCACTTTTGCACGGTCTTCGGATGGCAGCTTCCATGGGTATACAACGGCTGGAGGTACGGGGAGACTCCAACTTGGCCATCTCTCAAATCAACGACGAATTCGACGCCAAAAACCCGAAGATGGCGGCATATAGAAACGCCGTCCTTAAAATATCCGCACGGTTCGAGGGGCTGGAATTCCATCATGTCGCTTGAGACAACAACCAGGCCGCAGACTTACTGGCCCGCATGGGGGCCAAATGCAACTCTGTCCCAAAAAACACTTTCCTTGAACGGCTCTTCAAGCCATCGGTGGTTTGGCAGGACGACAATAAGGGCGCCGGATCCATCAGCGCGGAAGAGGTTGTTCCCCCTATAAATGAACCAGACGACCAAATCATCGGCGGCTCCGTAATGGACGAAACGCCTTCGGCTCATGAGGTCATGGCAGTAATTGCACCATGGACCGAGCCCTTCCTCGCTTACCTTCTTCGCCAAGAACTCCCCGACGATCAAACAAAAGCGAGACGCATAATTCGGCGATCCAAGGCTTATAAAGTTCACGAGGGTGAGTTATACAAGAAAAGCACCACCGGAGTACTCCAGCGGTGCATATCTGAGGAAGAAGGAAGGCAGCTCTTGGCCGAAATCCACGCAGGAATGGGCGGCCATCATGCCGCGGCAAGGGCCCTAGTAAGCCAAGCCTTTCGGGCTGGTTTCTTCTGGCCCACCGCTCGAGCGGACGCCCAGTCACTTGTCCAGCATTGCGTGGGATGTCAACTCTTTGCAAACCAAAGTCACATGCCCCCAACAGCTCTGCAGACTATTCCGATTACCTAGCCTTTTGCGGTCTGGGGGCTGGATATGGTCGGACCACTTAAAGGGGGGACCAAGAAGAATAAATATCTACTGGTCATGGTGGACAAGTTCACCAAATGGATCGAAGCAAAGCCTATCAAATCAGCCAAGTCCGGACCAGTAATCGACTTCATATCCGGCGTGGTACACCGTTACGGCGTCCCGCATAGTATAATAATGGACAATGGATCCAACTTCACCGCCCAGGAGGTAAAGGACTGGTGCGCAAAAATGGGCATTAAGCTCGATTACGCATCGGTGTATCACCCGCAGACCAATGGACAAGTCGAACGGGCCAATGGCCTCATCATGAGTGGTATTAAACCATGTTTGGTCCGATCTCTTCATGAGTCCGACTGCCATTGGGTAGAAGAGCTTGACTCCATTCTGTGGGGCCTGCGTACCACCCCGAATCGTTCAACGGGATACACACCGTTTTTCATGGTCTACGGGGCAGAAGCAGTCCTTCCTTGTGATATTATTCATGATGCAGCTAGGGTGCGCATGTACGAAGAAAAGGAGGCCGAGTTGGATCTGCAGGATGACTTGGACGCCTTAGAAGGAGAATGCGACATAGCTTGGGCTCGCTCTACTTTTTATCAACAGCAGGCCCGGCGTTACCAAAGCAGGGAGGTCAGGGCAAAAGTGTACAATGTGGGTGAACTCGTCTTACAGCTCCTCGAGAAGCAAAAGCATAAGCTCAATCCCAAATGGGAGGGCCCCTTCATAATCGACGAAGTACTCACAGAAGGGGCTTATCGTCTTCGAAGCCCGCCAGATAACCGCCTCGAACCACACCCATGGAACGCAGCTCGTCTTCGGCATTTTTACGGCTAGACCGGTGTCGTCGTACTTTTTACCCTCCTTTTTCTTTTCTTTCTTTTTCATTTTTCTTCCCTTCCACCTTGACGTTTGGCAGGTTCGGATTTTTCCTCTCCCCAAGTCTATGTTCGCCTAAACCGAGCTCGTGTTAAGTCTTTCGGCATACATCCTCAAATGTTAGACCCGAATAAAACACCTGGGGGCTTCTTCCCGAAGCCGATGATTATATATTTTAAGCATCTATGCACATTTCATGTGTATGCATGTTTCCCTTGTCGATTTTCAAGCCATTATATGCATCAATTCGAACTAAGATTTTTGCCAAGCTGGGTTGCCTCGCTCCTGTGTTTACCCTCTACGTTCCCGATTGTTTGGCTAGAGGTTAAAGGGAGCACCTCTGCGATTGCTACGACCGGTTTATCCGGATACGTACCTCAGACGGGTGAAGCCAAAAGCTAGCTATCCTTAGTAGAAAATTGGTCGGCTACGACGGAAGCAACAAATAAAATTATGGTTGTTATTACCATTACACGGGCATCTTTTCTCAAAAAGGCCATTAGTCGCATACTAGCAGTATGCGGCCTTACTATCTACGATTTACGTAGCAACCTAAAGGAAGGCACCGATAGAGGTACTATTTTCTTTGGAAGATGTTTCTTACGCTAAGCAGTAATATAACATATCTCCCTATGCACCTTCTGTCTATTCGTACCAAATGGCCGGATTGCCTGGTTCCTCGAAAGAATTCCCTCTTATCAAGGGATATTTTTTACGGAACACTCCCAAGCTCTTAGCACGGGAGGTCGAAGCCGATGGCCGGTTAAGACAAAGTTTACAACACAGACGGGGCAATTTTTTGATTTAAAGTACATAGTTACATAGAATCACACATCTGGCTACCGGTCAAGATTGTCTATTAAGGCATCCAGGGAGCAGTCTTCCTGCGAGAGACGAGCAGCAGGCATCACTTGGTCGTACACCAAGTGAAGCGGCACTTCTTGCCCATCAGGCCCTGCTGGCCCAACCCGAGCCATATGCTCGGGGTTAAGACCGGTATAGCGGGTCTTGATCATCGCCCATGCCTCTCGTGCTCCCTCCTGGCAGGCCGATGTCTTCCATAGCTCGAACCGACTCCGGGCTTCCTTGAACCGATCGGCTAGTTCGGTCATCCCTTCCGGAGGCTTCTCAGCAGGCCATAGCGCTTTTATCATGCTCCTCATAGCCTTCCAAGCCCGCTCATGCACGGCGGACAGTTCCTTCAGAAGGCTCCCCTGGTAGGAGCCGATCTCTTCTTCAGGCCGCCCGGTTAGGAGACCTATACATGAGACAAGGCATGTCCATTACACTTCATGTAGGAGAGATACCCTTCGACGTTATAATCACACTTACTGAACATGCCCCTCTGTAATTTCAGGTTCTCCTCTTGGGTCTTGGCCAATTGAGTCTTTAAACTCTCAATGTCTTCGGCCTGCTGCTTGTTTTCCGCCTGGAGGCGTTTCTTCTCCTCCAGGTTTCGTTGCAACGAAAGGCAGCCGGCCTCATACTGGGACTCGGCGTACCTCTGAGATTCTCTAGCTGCATCTAAATCTTTTTGCAATTGCCCTATAGATTCAGCTGCTAAAAAGTACCCTCGCGTCAGCATGGGATTATATACTAAGATCAGCAGAATAGATATACTCACCATGCGCCTCCCGGGTAAACTTCTTCACTTGTTCAAGTTCGGCCTTCACAGCTTGCACCTGTGTTCGGCTCGCTTCCAATTCATTGGCCAATTGCTCGTTCTGCTGCCTTGAGGCCTGCATCATCCATAAAACAATATGCGGATCCTTAACTCGGTCGTCCCGACCAATTCAAGGCTCGGGGGCTACTGGGTTTACATATATGTCCGGATTCTTAAAATCAATCACTCACCTTCAGGATGGATGATATCAGTTTCACGGCTTCCCCGAGCCCAGCTCGGGCAGCTCCGATGTGTGCGTCTGCCGAGCATAGAGCATTGAACTCTTGTTCGGAAAATGCCGGGTGGCGCAGGGTTTCTCGCCGCCGCCGGTGGTTCATCGCGCTCTCTACTTCAGATTTAGTGACTGATAGCACGTCCCCGGAGTCTTCAGGGGCCTGATTGACCACAGGGGCCTCCGCGGCAGGTTCAGCATGAGCAGAAGATCTTGATTCATGAGTATTGCCGGGCATCCCAGCAACGTCCTCGGCAGAAGATGGTTGTAGTCGCTTCCTGAGTATTTCGACATAAGATCTTCTGTAAGATCCTATCGATCAAAATAACAATAGATTAAGTGGCCGAACGAAGTGCCTTTTGGCTGAACGAGTGTTCGGCGCCGTCTCCACGACCGGCTCACATGAAGAACTCCTGTTGGTGCCTGGTCCGGGCATTGTTGCTGTAGCCGACGTTCGTCGCGAGGACCGACGACGCTTGGGAGTGGAAACCGGCATATTTGGGTTGACGGAGGGTGCTTGTCTTTTATGGGAAGAATTTTTCTTCTTGCCTGTAGTGGAGGAAGGGAGTGATCCGGGGTGATCGGCTATAATAGCCACCTTGGATCGATCAAGGCCTTCTTGGTAAAAGACCCCGTCTTCATACTCCATTGACAGCTCCGGGTCTTCATGGAATCCTGGATCGTCATCACGAGAGTAGTTCTCTGGTTGGGGGGCCGAACAGTTGACTGTCTCGACAAAGCTCCTCCATTCCTGTTTGTGCAGATCGAAAGCTTTGGTCAAAAAGGGCAAATAAAAAACCCGAACTCATGTTGCAAAGTCGAAAGGCTTACCCATTCGATGGGGTTGTAACTCGAGTAGCCCTCCTTAGCCAGAAGCCGAACGAAATCTTCTTTTTCTCCTTTGTACAGGTCGGCAAGTGCGGCTTCCAATGCCGCTTGGTTGGCAGGCCCCAGCCGTCGGGAGCGAGTGGTGTCACTTGTTCCGTTGTAACGCCACAAAGGATGTATCCTTTGCTGAAGAGGCTGGACACATCGGGTGATGGCGGCAGCCATCACGTCAATCATGGTCAGCTTGTGATGAGCTAGTATCCTTATGTGGGCGGCCAAGCGTTGAACTTTAGCTCCGTCCTCTTGGGATGAACTCTTCGGTCGCCAATTGTACCTTTTCTTCAAAGGGGCGTCGGAGTATTCGGGCAAACCCCTCCGAGCTGGATCGAATAGGGGGACGTCCTCAATATAGAACCATTCCGAAGACCATTCTTCGGACTCCTTCGGTGTCCCTACTGGATACCTTGTCCCGGCTATACGGCATTCTTCGGCTCCTCCAACTTCCCGAATTGTCTCACCCCGACTTCAGGGGACGAGGCAGAAGTACTTCCTCCATAATTCAAAGTGCGCCTCGCAGCCCAGGAACATTTCGCAAAGGGCAACAAAGCCGGAAATATGCAGAATAGATCCGGGGGTAAGGTGATGGAGCTGGATCCCATAGAACTCGAGTAATCCCCTCAGGAAAGGATGAATGGGGAACCCTAGGCCCCGTAAGAGGAAAGGCACGAAGCATACCCGCTCACCCTTGTTAGGATTGGGGAAGTTCTCTGCGAAGGCTTCGTTCTTGAAAGAAGTCAAACCGGCGCGGGTAGCCGCCAGATCGAAGGAGGGAAGATACCCTTGGGTCTCGAGGTCACGCAGCCGAAGGAGGGATACAGAGCAACTTGCCCAATCCCCGGGATGAGAGCCGTAAGGACGCGAGGAAGAGTTGGGGGCGCTCGCCATGTTTTTTTGGTGATCTCTCGCTTGAAGTTTTTTCTAACGGGGAAGAAGAGGAAGATGTGACCCAGACCACGATTTGACTTGTTTAAATAAGTGGTGCCTCCCTTACGGGAGGGGCAGTTTTGTAAAAAGCTATCAGGCCGCTCGTCTCCCCTCGGCGCACAAGGATCAAGAAGCGCTGAAGGTTACTACAGTGGGTCCCGCAAATTCTCAATGTTTGAGAATTCTCCGATGACGGGATGGTTGCCGAGCAAGAAGGGATAGAGGGACTCGCCTCGCAAGCCGAAGACTTCAACACGCAAGATTGTTCGGATATACCTCGGCATTGGAGGCTAGTCCGGGGGCTACCGAGGGAGTCCGGGATTAAGGGGTCCTCGGACTGCCGACTTATTTCTCATAGGCCAGGCTCATGGGCCACTCGCTGAGGATGGGATTGATTGAAGGCCTCGTCGCTATGGAGAAACCTCAGGAGTCGTGGCATGTCTTTCAAGATTAAGATGGTAGATTAGACATGTTTTTTTCCTCCGGTGGGAAACCGACCATGTCTAACCCTAATGGCCCTTGGCGCCTATATAAGCCAAAGGGTTTTAGATTGTAGGACAGAGAAACACATCTAGGGTTTTAGCTAGTCGATCTCGAGGTAGATCAACTCTGTAACCTTCATACCATCAATATAATCAAGCAGGACGTAGGGTTTTACCTCCATAGGAGGGCCCGAACCTGGGTAAACATCGTCTCCTTCGTCTCCTTGTTACCATCGATCCTAGACTCACATCCCGGGACCCCCTACCTGAGATCCACCGGTTTTGACACCGACATTATCCTCTCGGTGAAAGAAGTTTTGCATATCGCGTTGCTCCCAAGCAATCAATTGTTTGATCTAGTGGCCGGTTATCACCTAAATTTTTTGAGATGAATTCCATAAGCCCACATCAAGCTTTTTCTTTTCGTTGTTGATTTTCCAACAACTCCGTTCTATCTCTTCTTGCATAGATGCTTTTCAAATTCAATTGTGGTGGAAGTATCATTTTCTTCTCCGTTCTTTTCCTTCCATCGATCTAGCTTCTATTCTTGTTCCGGAGGCATTGTGATGTTGCTCTCTTCAACCATCATCTCGTTTTGTCAAAATCATGTTCCTTCCCTGCTATCCATTTAACCGGAGTGTTGTGCACTTGTTTTAAGTTCTTTCCATCTCATCAAGTTTTGACTCTCTTTTCTACCGAAGTGCTGCCCAAATTTCTTGTGAATTCTTGCTTGTTCCTCATGTCATTCTTCATCTCTTTTCAACCTTTATGTTTCATTGGTTTCACTCGTTTGTCACAGAAGCAACTAAGTTTTACCCCTTCCTATCGTCTTACTCTTCCCCTTCTCATTCTAAGATCTCGGGGCAAGATCTCTTGTAAGTGGAGGAGAGTTGTAATAGCCCAAGACCGACGCTCCAGAAGATTCCCCTTTATTTCCATTCTCGTCGTGTGATTCGGTTGTTTGTCGCATTCGTCACCGCATCATTCGCATCATCTGCATTGCATCGACACTCCGTTGCCATCATCTTTCAAAACTTGCATCCGTTCGTAGTTGCCGGCTCTCTCCGTTCGTGTCGTCGACCGTTTCGAGACCAACCACACACGCACGCGCCCGCGGCATCGAAAATATTTTGTTTTTAAAAGCGTGTATAAAATATTCTTGGATTGGGTCGTAAGTTGGCGAGCGGTCTTGGTTTATTGTTGGTAGACCGCCTGCCAAATTTCGTCGCATTCAGAGGTCATTTGATACCCCATCGGTCGAGTGTAGCGGCACCGTCATCGGTTTAATTATCGGACGTTTTTTGGTATTTCAAAAACATCTCATGGGCCTCACATTGATGTCTACAATGCAACTTTATTCTTGTAGACTTTTTTGGGCCTCCAAGCGCAGAGTTTTGTAGGACAGTAGCAATTTTCCCTCAAGTGGATGACCTAAGGTTTATCAATCCGTGGGAGGTGTGGGATGAAGATGGTCTCTCTCAAACAACCCTGCAATCAAATACAAGAAATCTCTTGTGTCCCCAACACACCCAATAAAATGGCAAATTGTATAGGTGCACTAGTTCGGCAAAGAGATGGTGATACAAGTGCAATATGGATGGTAGATATAGGGTTTTGTAATTTGAAAATATAAAAACAGCAAGGTAGCAAGTAACAAAAGTGAGCACAAACGGTATTGGAATGCTTGAAAACAAGGCCTAGGGTCCGTACTTTCGCTAGTGCAATCTCTCAACAATGCTAATATAATTGGATCACATAACCATCCCTCAATGTGCAACGAAGAATCACTCCAAAGTTCTTATCTAGCGGAGAACATAAGAAGAAATTGTTTGTAGGGTACGAAACCACCTTAAATCTATCCTTTCCGATAGATCTATCGAAGAGTTCGTACTAAAATAACACCAAGTTATCCTTTCCGATCAATCTATCTAGAGTTCGTACTAGAATAACACCATATGATATGCATCAACCAACTCTAATGTCACCTAGATACTCCAATGTCACCACAAGTATCCATGAGTTAATTATACGATGCGCATCAAACAATTTCAGATTCATAATACTCAATCCAACACAAAGAACCTCAAAGAGTACCCCAAGATTTCTATCGGAGAAAGTAGGACAAGAATTGACGTGGCTTGGACTATGTCGGTATTTGCCCAAAGAGGAAGGGATGATGCAGCACAGCGACGGTAAGTATTTCCCTCAGTTATGAAACAAAAGTTATCGAACTAGTAGGAGGATCACCACCACCCAATAAGCAACACCTGCACACAAACAACAAATACTTGCAACCCGACGTGAAAGAGAGGTTGTCAATCTCTCTATGGTAAATAGATAGATTAGGTAGTGATACATAGGAGAGATAGATCTCTCAAGAACACTAATAAAAAGAGTAAATATGCAGCAATATGTTTTTGGGTTTTTGGTTTTGTAGATCTGAAAACAAAGATTGCAAAAAACGTAGATCGGAAAGCAATATGATAGGAAAAGTAGACCCGGGGGCCGTAGGGTTCACTAGTGGCTTCTCTCATGAGTATAGCGCATGGTGGGTGAACAAATTACTATTGGGAAATTAATAGAAAATCGAATATTCATGACGATATCCAAGGCGATGACCATTATATAGGCATCACGTCCAAGATAGATAGACCGACTCCTGCCTGCATCTACCTCTATTACTCCACACATCAACCGCTATCCAGGATGCATCTAGTGTATTAAGTTCATGGAAAAACGGAGTAATGCAATAAGAACGATGACATGATGTAGACAAGATCTATTCATGTAGGAATAGACCCCATCTTGTTATCCTTAATAGCAACGATACATGCATGTCTTGCTGCCCCTTCTGTCACTGGGAAAGAACACCGCAAGATCGAACCCATCACAACGCACCTCTTCCCATGGCAAGAAAAAATCGATCTAGTCGGCCTAATTAAACCAAAGATTCGAAGAAGAAATATGAGGCTATAAGTAATCATGCATATAAGAGATCAAAGAAGACTCAAATAATATTCATGCATAGAAACTGATCATGAACTCAAAATTCATCGGATCCCAACAAACACACCGCAAAAGTTTACATCAAATAGATCTCCAAGAGACCATTGTATTGAGAATCATAAGAGAGAGAAAAGAAGCCATCTAGCTACTGCCTACGGACCCGAAGGTCTATGGTGGACTACTCACGCATCATCGGAGAGGCACCTATGAGGAAGATGAACCCCTCCGTGATGGTGTTTAGATTGGATCTCGCGATTCTGGAACTTGCGGCGGCTGGAATTGTGTTTCGTCGACTCCTCTAGGGTTTTTGGATTTTCTGGGAATTTATAGGCACGATAGTCGGTTGAGGGGGTGCCCGAGGTGCCCAGCACCGACCAGGCCGCGCCAGGGGGCCTCTGGCGCGCCCTGGTGGGGGCTGGCCACCCTGGGGCCCCTCTTCTGGTGTTCTTTGGCCCATCTAGTTTCTTCTGGTCCGTACAAAATCCACAAAAATCCCCGCAGCGTTTTATCTCCGTTTGGTACTGATTTTCTGCGAAGTAAAAAACAAGCAAAAATAGCAACTGGCACTTTGGCACTATGTCAACAGGTTAGTCCCAAAAAATGATATAAAGTTGTAATAAAATGATTCTAAAACATCCAAGAATGATAATATAACAGCATGGAACAAGCAAAAATTATAGATACGTTGGAGACGTATCAGCATCCCCAAGCTTAATTCCTACTCGTCCTCGAGTAGGTAAATGATAAAAACAGAATTTTTGATGTGGAATGCTGCCTAACATGTTCATCATATACTTTTCTTCTTTGTATAGCATGGACATTTGGACTTGTAAATGATTCAAAGCAATAGTCTAGTTTTAACATAATGACTTCAATACTCAAGCATGTCAATAAGCAACCATGTCTTTCAAAATATCAACACTAAAGAAAGTTATCCCTAGCCCATCATGCTCAATCATTGATCCATTCATGAAACACACTCAAATATTAGCTATGCCCAATGCTCAAGTACGATCATAGTGCCCCCTCGTTGGTGCTTATAAGAGAAGATGGAGACTCAAAGCAAGAAATAAAAATTGCATAAAGTAAATAGATAGGCCCTTCGCAGAGGGAAGTAGGGATTTGTAGAGGTGCCAGAGCTCAAGGTTTTAAATTGAGAGAGAAAAATATTCTGGGTGGCATGCTTTTCCTGTCAACAAAAACGACAAAGTAGCTCACAATACTTTCCATCCTAGATATATCATAGGCGGTTCCCAAACAGAAAATAAAGTTTATTCCTTTTTCCACCAAACTTTCACTTTCCATGGCGGGCCGTATCCACGATTGCCTTCCATACCAACACTTTCCAAGGAATTTATTATTTGACAACATAAAGTAAATATTTTTTTTGTTTTTCATTTCGGGAATGGGCATCCCTATTACCGCCGCACTCTCGTGCAATGACAAGTGAATAAACACTCATCTTGAGAATAACACATCTAGCATGGAAAAATATTGGACACCCCCCACCGTTTCATGAGCGATACGGGCACACAAAAGATAAAAATTATGTTGAAAATTTAGAGATGGCACATACAAATTTGCTTGGAACTGCATGGAAATACCGCATATAGGTAGCTATGGTGGACTCATAAGGAAAAACTTGGTTTAAGGATTTTGGATGCACAAGTAGTATTTCTACTTAGTACAAATGAAGGGTAGCAAATAGATTGGGAAGCAACCAAACCAAGAAACGAAAAATTACATAAGTGACCATTGAACATAACTAACACCGAATCATGCACCATAAGTAGGATATAACTTCATTGCATAACTATTGACTTTCGTGCATGCATAGGGAATCACAAACCTTAACACCAATATTCCTACTAAGCATAATTACTCATTAACATGACTCACATATTACTATCATCATATTTCAAAACTATTACAAGGAATCAAGTTTAATTTGTCCAATGACCTTCATGAATTTTTTTATTATATCATCCTTGGATATCTATCACTTTGGGACTAGTTTCATATATTGCCATTGCTTTTTGGCAAGCTCAAACAAATTTAAGTGAAGCACATGAGCATAAGGATTTCATCTCTCAAAAAGGTATAAGTGAAGCATGAGAGGATTTCTTCAAAATTTTACTAACTCTCAAATTAATCTAAGTGAAGCATGAGAGTATTTCTACAAAAGTTTCCAAGCACACCGTGCTCAAAAAGATATAAGTGAAGCACTAGAGCAATTCTATAGCTCAAAAAGTTTAAGTGAAGCACATAGAGCAATTCTAAAAAATCGTAACATGATTTTGGCTTTCTCAAATAGGTGTGTACAGCGAGGATACAAAGGGAAAACGAACAAACAAAGCAAGCAAAGATACAAGACGCTCCAAGCAAAACACATGATATGTGACGAATAAAAATATAGCTCCAACTAAAATACCGATGGTCGTTAGAAGAAAGAGGGGATGCCACTCGAGGCATCCCCAAGCTTAGTTGCTTGTTAGTATTTGTATATATCTTGGGGGTGCGGTAGCATACCCAAGCTTAGGCTTTTGCTACTCCTTATTCCTTCATCCATCGTGATCTCACCCAAAACTTGAAAACTTCAATCACACAAAACTCAACAAAATCTTCGTGAGATCCGTTAGTATAAGAAAGCAAATCACTACTTTAGGTACTGTTGTAAACCCATTCAAATTTTATAATTGCATTATACCTACTATATTTTAACTTTACCATGGTTTATACCTCCAAATACAAACCATAGATTTATCAAAACAAGCACACAATGCAACAAAAACAGAATCTGTCTCAAACATAACAGTCTGTAGTAATATGTACCATACCCATACTTCCGTAACACTAAACATTCTGAAAAATTTAGGACAACGTAAGGAATTTGTATAGCAACAATGTGTTAAAGTTTCAGCTCAAGATCACGTTCCAGCAAAAAAAATCATATACTGGACGCAAAGTTTCTGTTTCAGATTCAGCATCACTTCTACTCATCCTGTGAATCATCCTAACGGTTCTACTTGGCACAAACACTAAATAAACAATAAAAACACAATCATAACATATACATAATTGTTTCAACACTCAAAAACAGAAAGGAAAAAGCGAAAATTTATTTATTCATTTGGTTGCCTCCCAACAAGCACTATAGTTTTACGCCCCTAGCTAGGCATATTGGATAGATTCAAGTATTGTCATCTTTGGTTTTGGATCCATAGGATGCCCTCATGATTGATTCATATGGTGGCTTAATTCTTGTTCTAGGGAAGTGTTCCATACCCTTTCTCAAGGGAAATTGAAAACGAATATTGCCTTCTTTCATATCAATCACGACACCTATAGTGCGTAAAAACGGTCTACCAAGTATAATGGGACAAGACGGATTGCAATCAATATCAAGCACAATAAAATCAATGGGCACATAATTTCTATTTGCAAGAATAAGAACATCATTAATTCTTCCCAAAGGCTTTTTAATAGTAGAGTCCGCCAAGTGCAAATTAAGAGAACATTCTTCCATGTTGGTAAGACCAAGCACATCACATAGAGATTTTGGAATCGTGGAAACACTAGCACCCAAATCACACAAAGCAAAGCATTCATAATTTTTAATCTTGACCTTAATGGTAGGTTCCCACTCATCATGTAATTTTCTAAGCATAGAAATCTCCAACTCCAACTTTTCTTCAAAAGATTTCATCATGGCATCAACGATATGTGTAGTAAAAGCTTTATTTTGCTCATAAGCATGAGGTGAATTCAACATAGATTGCAACAAAGAAATACATTCAATCAAAGAGCAGCTATCATAATTAAAATCTTTGCAATCCAAGATAGTGGGCACATCACTAGTTAAAGTTTTAACCTCTTCAAACCCACTTTCATCAAAAATTTCATCATGATTTTCACCCTCCAAATTATTGGGATGCCTTCTAGATAAAGTTGACTCTACTTAAGTCCCTTCATTATCAATTTTAACATTACTAAACAAGGAATCACTTTAAGATCTTCATCACTTTTATAACGGCAATCACTAGAAGACGATTTTTCTAAGATTTCTCTCTTAGCTCTAAGCATAGCGGTTCTTTTCTTACTTTCATCCATAGAGACATATGAAGCTTTAATAGATTCATCAATCTTAGGCACAAAAGCTTTCAACTTGAGATTTTCAACATCATCAGAAATTCTATCAATGCTTCTAGACATATCATCAATCTTATTCAACTTTTCTTCTATCGTAGTATTGAAAGCCTTTTGCGCATTGATAAATTCTTTAATATTACTCTCAAGATCAGAGCTGTTCCTATTATTATTATAGGAATAATTACTATAGGAATTACCATAATTATTAGAGGAATTTCCAGGAAAAGGCCTAGGATTAAAATTACCTCTATAAGCATTGTTATTGAAATTGTTGCGCGAGACAAAATTCACATCTACGGATTCACTATTTTGCTCCATCAAAGTAGACAAAGGCACATCATTAAGATAAATAGGAGCATTTTTACTAGCAACCAATTTCATCAAAGCATCAACTTTATCACTCAAAGTACTAATTTCCTCTACCGAATTAACTTTTTTACTAGTAGGTGCTCTTTCGGTATGCCATTGAGAATAATTAGCCACGATATTATCTAGCAATTTAGTAGCTTCACCCAAAGTAATCTCCATAAAAGTACAACCCGCGGCGGAATCTAAAAGATTTCTAGAGACAAAATTCAATCCCGCATAGAAATTTTGTATGATCATCCAAAGATTCAAACCATGTGTAGGACAATTTCTTATCATCAACTTCATTCTTTCCCAAGATTGGGCAACATGTTCATGCTCAAGTTGCTTAAAATTCATGATTTGCGTCCTAAGGGAAATAATTTTCGCGGGAGGAAAATTCTTAGTGATAAAAGCATCGTTGCACTTATTCAAAGAATCGATACTATTGCGAGGCAAAGATGAAAACCAAATTTTTGCACGATCCCGCAAGGAAAAAGGAAATAGTTTCAACTTCACAATATCATTGTCCACATCTTTTTTCTTTTGCATATCACACAATTCAACGAAAGTGTTTAGATGGGACGCGGCATCCTCATTAGGATTACCGGCAAATTGATCTTTCATGACAAGATTCAACAAAGCGGTATTGATATCACAAGACTCCGCACTAGTGGAGGGAGGAGCAATAGGCGTACTAATAAAATCATTGTTATTAGTATTGTAAAAATCACACAACTTGGTGTTCTCTTGAGTCATCGTGACTACGCAAACAAGATTGCAAACAAGGAAGAAATCCGGCAAGAAAAAGGGCAAATGAAAAAGAGGGCGAATAAAACGGCAAATTGGTGAAGTGGGGGAGAGGAAAACGAGTGGCAAATGGCAAATAATGTAATTGCAAGGAGATGAGATTTGTGATTAGGAACCTGGTAGATGATGATGGAGCCCCCTCGGCGCCTACGATAGGCACGTAGAAGAGACCGCTTCCTCCCCGGCAACGGCGCCAGAAATTCCTTTGACGTGGCTTGGACTGCGTCGGTATTTCCCCAAAGAGGAAGGGATGATGCAGCACAGCGACGGTAAGTATTTCCCTCAATTATGAAACCAAGGTTATCGAACCAGTAGGAGGATCACCACCACCCAATAAGTAGCACCGGCACACAAACAACAAATACTTGCAACCCAACGCGAAAGAGAGGTTGTCAATCTCTCTACGGTAAATAGATAGATTAGGTAGTGATAGATAGGAGAGATAGATCTCTCAAGAACACAAATAAAAAGAGTAAATATGCAGCAATATGTTTTTGGGTTTTTGGTTTTGTAGATCTGAAAACAAAGATTCCAAAAAACATAGATCGGAAAGCAATATGATAGGAAAAGTAGACTCGGGGGCCGTAGGGTTCACTAGTGGCTTCTCTCATGAGTATAGCGCACGGTGGGTGAACAAATTACTGTTGGGAAATTGATAGAAAATCGAATAGTCATGAGGATATCCAAGGCGATGATCATTATATAGGCATCACGTCCAAGATAGATAGACCGACTCCTGCCTGCATCTACCTCTATTACTCCACACATCGACCGCTATCCAGCATGCATCTAGTGTATTAAGTTCATGGAAAAAACGGAGTAATGCAATAAGAATGATGACATGATGTAGACAAGATCTATTCATGTAGGAATAGACCCCATCTTGTTATCCTTAATAGCAACGATACATGCGTGTCTTGCTGCCCCTTCTGTCACTGGGAAAGAACACCGCAAGATCGAACCCATCACAAGGCACCTCTTCCCATGGCAAGAAAAATCGATCTAGTCGGCCTAACTAAACCAAAGATTCGAAGAAGAAATACGAGGCTATAAGTAATCATGCATATAAGAGATCAAAGAAGACTCAAATAATATTCAAGGATAGAAACTGATGATGAACTCAAAATTCATCGGATCCCAACAAACACACCGCAAAATTTTACATCAAATAGATCTCCAAGAGACCATTGTATTGAGAATCATAAGAGAGAGAGAGAGAGAGAGAGAGAGAGAGAGAGAGAGAGAGAAGCCATCTAGCTACTGCCTACGGACCCGAAGGTCTATGGTGGACTACTCACGCATCATCGGAGAGGCACCTATGAGGAAGATGAACCCCTCAGTGATGGTGTTTAGATTGGATCTCGCGATTCTGGAACTTGCGGCGGCTTGAATTGTGTTTCGTCGACTCCTCTAGGGTTTTTGGATTTTATAGGAATTTATAGGCACGATAGTCGGTTGAGGGGGTGCCCGAGGTGCCTAGCACCCACCAGGCCGCGCCAGGGGGCCTCTCGCGCGCCCTGGTGGGGGCTGCCCACCCTGGGGCCCTTCTTCTGGTGTTCTTTGGCCCATCTGGTTTCTTCTAGTCCGTAAAAAATTCACAAAAATCGCCGCAGCGTTTTATCTCCGTTTGGTACTGATTTTCTGCGAAGTAAAAAAACAAGCAAAAACAGCAACTGGCACTTTGGCACTATGTCAATATGTTAGTCCCAAAAAATGATATAAAGTTGTAATAAAATGATTGTAAAACATCCAAGAATGATAGTATAACAGCATGGAACAAGAAGAAAATATAGATACGTTGGAGACGTATCAAGAACGTGTATCAACCCCTATGCATAGATTACCCCAATGTCACCGCGGGAATCCGCAAGTTGAGTACCAAAACATATATCAAGTGAATCAATAGAACACCCCATTGTCACCACGGGTATCCACATGCAAGACATATATCAAGTGTTCTCAAATCCAATATTCAATCCAACATAACGATATCTCAAAGGGAAAGATTCAATTCATCACAACAAGATAGTAAGGGAAACACACCATATGATCCAACTATATTAACAAAGCCCGTGATACATCAAGATCGTGACATCTCAAGAACACGAGAGAGAGAGAGATTGACCACATAGCTACTAGTACATACCCT
Organism: Elymus sibiricus; assembly: GCA_039707655.1. NCBI lineage: Eukaryota > Viridiplantae > Streptophyta > Magnoliopsida > Poales > Poaceae > Elymus > Elymus sibiricus. Next base: position 370,379,329 of record CM077673.1, on the reverse strand, counting down.
CAGCCCCGAGGGTGGACTACTCCCTCCTCATCATGGCCTCCGCCGGGGTGATGAAGATGGCCACCGGAGATGGATTCCCCTCTCCGGCAGGATACTGGAACGTCTCCAGATTGGTTTTTCATCGATACAGAGAGTTGCGGCGGCGGAGCGGTGAGTCTAGGGGTATTTTTGGGGCTTTCCGAATATTTGGGAATTTATAGGCATCGGAGGCGGTGGAGAGGGGCCCCGAGGAGGGCACAACCCATCAGGGCAAGCCGGGGCACCCCTGGCGCGCCCTGGTGGGTTGTGGTCTCCACGGCCCACCTCTTCGGCACTTCTCTGGCCCACTGGGTGTCTTCTGGTCCAGAAAAAATCTCCAAAAAGTTTCATCGCGATTGGACTCCGTTTGGTGTTGATTTTCTGCGAAGTAAAAAACAAGCAAAAACAGCAACTGGCACTTCGGCACTATGTCAATAGGTTAGTCCCAAAAATGATATAAAGTTGCTATAAAGTGATTGTAAAACATCCAAGAATGATAATATAACAGCATGGAACAAGCAAAAATTATAGATACGTCAGAGACGTATCGGCATCCCCAAGCTTAATTCCTACTCGTCCTCGAGTAGGTAAATGATAAAAATAGAAATTTTGATGTGGAATGCTGCCTAACATGTTCATCTCATATTCTTTTCTTTTGTATAGCATGGACATTTGGACTTGTTGATGATTCAAAGCAATAGTCTAGTTTTAACATAATGACTTCAATACTCAAGCATGTCAACAAGCAACCATGTCTTTCAAAATATCAACACTAAAGAAAGTTATCCCTAGCCCATCATGCTCAATCATTGATCCATTCATGAAACACACTCAAATATTAGCTATACCCAATGCTCAAGTACGATCATAGTGCCCCCTAGTTGGTGCTTTATAAGAGAAGATGGAGACTCAAAGTGAAAATAAAAACTGCATAAAGTAAATAGAAAGGCCCTTCGCAGAGGGAAGTAGGGATTTGTAGAGGTGCCAGAGCTCAAAGTTTTAAATTGAGAGAGAAAAATATTTTGGGTGGCATGCTTTTCCTGTCAACGAAAACGACAAGGTAGCTCACAATACTTTCCATGCTAGATATATCATAGGCGGTTCCCAAACAGAAAATTAAGTTTATTCCTTTTTCCACCAAACTTTCACTTTCCATGGCGGGCCGTATCCACGGTTGCCTTCCATACCAACACTTTCCAAGGAATTTATTATTTGATAACATAAAGTAAATATTTTTTTTCTTTTTCATTTCGGGAATGGGCATCCCTATTACCGCCGCACTCTCGTGCAATGACAAGTCAATAAACACTCATCTTGAGAATAACACATCTAGCATGGAAAAATATTGGACACTCCCCACCGTTTCATGAGCGGTACGAGCACACAAAAGAGATTTTTTTTTGAAAATTTAGAGATGGCACATACAAATTTGCTTGGAATGGCATGGAAATACCGCATATAGGTAGGTATGGTGGACTCATAAGGCAAAACTTGGTTTAAGGATTTTGGATGCACAAGTAGTATTTCTACTTAGTACAAGTGGAGGCTAGCAAATAGATTGGGAAGCAATCAAACCAAAAAACGAAAATTCACATAAGTGAGCATTGAGCATAACTAACACCGAATAATGCACCATAAGTAGGATGTAATTTCATTGCATAACTATTTGACTTTCGTACTTGCATAGGGAATCACAAACCTAAACACCAATATTCCTACTAAAGCATAATTACTCACCAACATGACTCACATATTTCTATCATCATGTTTCAAAATTATTACAAGGAATCAAGTTTAATTTGCCCAATGATCTTCATGAAAGTTTTTATTATATCCTCCTTGGATATCTATCACTTTGGGACTAGTTTCATATATTGCCATTGCCTTTTTTTGACAAGCTCAAACAAATTTAAGTGAAGAACATGAGCATAAAGATTTCATCCCTCAAAAAGGTATAAGTGAAGCATGAGAGGAAATTACAAGCTACTCTCAAAAGATATAAGTGAAGATCAATGAGTAGTCAAACAATTAAGTAGCTATGTGAGGACTCTCTCTCTCTCTCAATAAATATTTTCAGATCTGAGTATTTTATTCAAACAGCAAACTAAACATAAATAGGACTCCAAGAATAGCACGCATCATGTGAACGAATAAAAATTTAGGCTCAACATAGGCTAACCGATAGTTGACGAAGAGAGGTGGGATGCGTAGCATCCCCAAGCTTAGATGCTTGAGACTTGTTGAAATATTTACTTGGGGTGCCTTGGGCATCCCCAAGCTTGAGCTTTTGTATCTCATTCAATCCTCTCATATCATGGTTTCACCTATTCTCAAAATCTTCACCCACGCAAAACTCGAAAAGAACTCGTGAGATAGGTTAGTACACATAAAAACAAATCAACACTTCATGTACTGCCTAGACACGTTGCACAATAATTTTCAAACATCATCTACTGTTTACTATTGTTTCCACAATTTATATCTACCAATACAGGCTATGGAAACTATAGGATAAGTAGATATCAAAACTATGACAGCAATCTGTCCAAACAGAACAGTCTGTAGTAATCTATTAAACTAGTGTACTTATGTAACTCAAAAAATTGTGAAAAATTAGGACAAGCTAAAGAATTTATATGAAAACACCGTGTAAACATTTCAGAAACTTTCCACCTGCCAGTAAAATATGAAAATTCAAACACAACAGAGAAAGTTTCTGTTTTTACACAGCACACATCAAACATGCAACGCAAGCATCCTAAAGGCAATTCTTGGAAATTTTTATTGGAAAACAAGATTATAAATAACACCTAACAGAGAAAAACAAAATAAAATGACGCTCCAAGAAAAACTCATATTATGTGACGAATAAAAATATAGCTCTAAGTAAGATATACCGATAATGTTGAAGACGAAAGTGGGGATGCCTTCCGGGGCATCCCCAAGCTTAGGCGCTTGAGTCTTCCTTGGATATTACCTTGGGCATCTCCAAGCTTATATTCTTGTCACTCCTTATTCTCCTCATATCGGTGTCTCACCCAAAACATGAAAGCTTCAATCACACAAAACTTAACGGAACTTCGTGAGATGGGTTAGTATAATAAATAAAGATCATTCACTTAGGTACTATCAAGACAAGATTCATAATTGTTCTCAAATAATACCTAATGTATTATATCATTCCCATAATTTATACCACTGAATATAAGTTATGGGAACACTAAAACAAGCAAACTATCCATGCAAAACAGAATCTGTCAAAATCAGAACAGTCTGTGAAGATCTGTAGTGTACCAATACTTCCCTGTCTCTAAAAATTCTGAACAATTAGAATAACCTGAAGAATTTATATATGAAGACTGTGTAAAATTTTCAGATCATTATCATGCTCTAGTTAAAAATGAAAATTACTGTACTAGAGTCAAAAGTTTCAGTTTTGGTTCAGCATCAATTATACTCATCTTGTGAGTCATCCCAAAGGCTTTACTTGGCACTTTATTGAAATAAAAGGCACAAAACATTATTACTACAGTATCTTAATCATGTGAAAACATCAAAACAGAAAGTATAAGTGTTGGGTTGTCTCCCAACAAGCGCTTTTCTCTAATGCCTTTTAGATAGGCATGATGATTTCAATGATGCTCACGTAAAAAGTAGTAATTGGAACATGCAAGAGAGCATCATGAATCACATGACAAGAACATTTAAGTCTAACCCACTTCCTATGCATAGGGATTTTGTGAGCAAACAATTTATGGGAGCAAGAATCAACTAGCATAGGAAGGCAAAACAAGCATAACTTCAAAACTTTGAACACATAGAGAGGAAACTTGATATTATTGCAATTCCTACAAGCATATGTTCCTCCCTCATAATAATTTTCAGTAGCATCAAGAAGGAATTTCACAATATAACTATCACATAAATCATTCTTTTCATGATGCACAAGCATAGAATTTTCATTACTCTCCTCATAAGCAAATTTGTTCTCATCATAGTCAAGTGAAACCTCTTCCGAAATAGTGGAATCATTAGTAAATAAAGTCATGACCTCTCCAAATATACTTTTAGAAATATCACAATCATCATAAATAGGAGGCATGCAATCATCATAACAAATTTTCTCATCAAAACTTGGGGGACTAAAAATATCATCTTCATTAAACATAGCATCCCCAAGCTTGTGGCTTTGCATATCATAAGCATAATCACTCTCATCATTAATAGTATGAATAGCACCAATAGTATAACAATTATTATCATCATAATTTACCAAGCTGGAGCCAAAAAGATTTTCAAGATTATAAGAAGTATCATTATCTTCCCAATCATAGTCATCACAACAAGCAATAGGCATAACAAAATCATCATCAAGTTTATCATCTTCCACAATTATTTTTGATTCATCCTCGTGAGGCACAACAATAATAGGAGCAACATCATTTGGGAGAGATACCTTTTTACCTCTACTCTTTCTTCTTTTCTTCTTCTTCACCACATCATGTGTGGGTTTAATTAAATTTTTCGAGCTTCTTATTGATGAGATTGGTTGAATAGGGAGCTCCTCCTCGTCACCTATTACATCATGAGAGACAATAGGAGGGAAAGTGGAAATCTTTACCCTTTCATTAGTATTCCTTTTATATTCTATTGGTTTTCCCATCTTTCTATAGTTGGCAATATAAGCATTCTCATTGCAATTTACCATGCAAAACATATAGATATTTTTTAGATTAGTTTCAATGTCGTCCGTGAGAATGAATACTTCAAACCAACTATTTTTATGTGTCAATTCTTCACTCCCCAAAACTAGAGAAAGCTCGTCATAAAGTTCAAGGGTGATCAAGTCATTACAATATTTGGCCATGATTTGATCATGAAGAAGTTTGCATTGGAAATTAAGATCACCAACTTTATTGCAAAGTTCACAAGTAATAGGACAAAGAGAACATAATTTTGTAGCAAATTCATCTATCACTTTGAGCAAAGAATTGGTTCTATCATGTTTATGCTTCTTACAAAATCTATCATCCCTATAAGGCACGTCTTCGCAAACTTTATCCACTCCACAAAAATTGACATGCTTATAAGAAACATTTTTATCATGACTAGTGCAATCATCATTAGTATTTTGGATATTCATAGAATTCATACTAACAACATTGCAATCATGCTCATCATTCAAGGAATTCTCATTAAGTATTTTCATAGTTTCTTCCTCTACCAATTGAGCACAATTTTCTGAATCCTTATTTTCACGAAAGACATTATAAAGACGAAACAAATGATGCAACCTAAACTCCATTTTTTGTAGTTTTCTTTTATAAAACCAAACTAGTGAAAAACAAGAAACTAAAAGATTTAATTGCAAGATCTAAAGATATACCTTCAAGCACTCACCTCCCCGGCAACGGAGCCAGAAAAGAGCTTGATGTCTACTACGCAACTTTATTCTTGTAGACTTTGTTGGGCCTCCAAGCACAGAGTTTTGTAGGACAGTAGCAATTTTCCCTCAAGTGGATGACCTAAGGTTTATCAATCCATGGAAGGTGTAGGATGAAGATGGTCTCTCTCAAACAACCCTGCAATCAAATACAAGAAATCTCTTGTGTCCCCAACACACCCAATACAATGGCAAATTGTATAGGTGCACTAGTTCGGCGAAGAGATGGTGATACAAGTGCAATATGGATGGTAGATATAGGGTTTTGTAATCTGAAAATATAAAAACAGCAAGGTAGCAAGTAACAAAAGTGAGCACAAACGGTATTGGAATGCTTGAAAACAAGGCCTAGGGTCCGTACTTTCGCTAGTGCAATCTCTCAACAATGCTAATATAATTGGATCACATAATCATCCCTCAATGTGCAACGAAGAATCACTCCAAAGTTCTTATCTAGAGGAGAACATAAGAAGAAATTGTTTGTAGGGTACGAAACCACCTTAAAGCTATCCTTTCCGATCGATCTATCGAAGAGTTCGTACTAAAATAACACCAAGTTATCCTTTCCGATCAATCTATCTAGAGTTCGTACTAGAATAACACCATATGATACGCATCAACCAACTCTAATGTCACCTAGATACTCCAATGTCACCACAAGTATCCATGAGTTAATTATACGATGCGCATCAAACAATTTCAGATTCATAATACTCAATCCAACACAAAGAACCTAAAAGAGTACCCCAAGATTTCTATCGGAGAAAGTAGGACAAGAACGTGTATCAACCCCTACGCATAGATTACCCCAATGTCACCGCGGGAATCCGCAAGTTGAGTACCAAAACATATATCAAGTGAATCAATAGAACACCCCATTGTCACCACGGGTATCCACATGCAAGACATATATCAAGTGTTCTCAAATCCAATATTCAATCCAACATAACGATATCTCAAAGGGAAAGATTCAATTCATCACAACAAGATAGTAAGGGAAACACACCATATGATCCAACTATATTAACAAAGCCCTTGATACATCAAGATTGTCACATCTCAAGAACACGAGAGAGAGAGAGATTGAACACATAGCTACTGGTACATACCCTCAGCCCCGAGGGTGGACTACTCCCTCCTCATCATGGCCTCCGCCGGGATGATGAAGATGGCCACCGGAGACGGATTCCCCTCTCCAGCAGGGTACTGGAACGTCTCTAGATTGGTTTTTCGTCGATACAGAGAGTTGCGGCGGCGGAGCGGAGAGTCTAGGGGTATTTTTGGGGGTTTCCGAATATTTGGGAATTTATAGGCATCGGAGGCGGTGGAGAGGGGCCCCGAGGAGGGCACAACCCATCAGGGCGCGCCAGGGCCCCCTGGCGCGCCCTGGTGGGTTGTGGTCTCCACGGCCCACCTCTCCGGAACTTCTTTGGCCCACTGGGTGTCTTCTGGTCCAGAAAAAATCTCCAAAAAGTTTCGTCGCGATTGGACTCCGTTTGGTGTTGATTTTCTGCGAAGTAAAAAATAAGCAAAAATAGCAACTGGCACTTGGGCACTATGTCAATAGGTTAGTCCCAAAAAATGATATAAAGTTGCTATAAAGTGATTGTAAAACATCCAAGAATAATAATATAACAGCATGGAACAAGCAAAAATTATAGATACGTTGGAGACGTATCACACATCTTCCCTCTCATCCCCACCTAGACTCTCTAACACAGCCCACCAGCCCACCATCACCTAACCCTAAGCCCCCTCCGTCCGGAGCGTCCGATCGTGATCGTACGGTCCGAAAACAGAGCAAAAACAGGTAACCCTAGCCCCCTTCTATAAATAGACCCCCTACCTGCCTAATTTGGAACCCTAGCCCTCCTCAATTTCCGTGCGCAGCCCCTCCACCCACGCCACTTGGCATCGCCAGCCGCAGCCTCTGCTCCCACCTCCCGCGGCCCTGGAGGCCCAGATCGGGGCCCGCCGAGCCCATCCGGATCCGCCGCCGCCACCCAGGGGAGCCCGAGCCCCCGATCTCCCCGAGCTCCCCACGTTGCCAGCCCCGCCACCAGTGCCCGTGTGCCCACCGGAGCCCCGTCGCCCCACCGGCGACCACCGCAGGCCGGACCCCATGCCTTCCCTCTCGCCCCTCTGCTCCTTCTCCCGCTCTAACCTTTCTGCTCCCTCTCTGTCTTCGCGCAAGAGCAACCATGGAGGTCGCCCGAGCCCTTGTCCCTTGCCGCGCCCGGATCCGGCGGGGAACTCCCAGATCCGGAGGAGACCCGCCGCCGCGACCCGTTCCCGCCTCCATCGGCCGTCCCCGCTCGCCTCGCCGGAGTCAACAGCCCCGCCGCCCAGCAACCGCTCTAGATCGGCCCCTCCTACATCATGCGCATGGACGGGGACGACAGATCGAGCCCCCGCTCGCTCGCATCGGACTGACTGGGCCAGCGCCACGGAGCCGCCTGCCCCGCTCAGCGCTTGGGCCGGCCTCCCGCAGTGCCAAGGCCCAGCCGAAGGCCTGCCTCGCCCCGCCCATCCGGTCTCGGCCCAGCTCGCGCAGGCCCTCTGGTGAGCGCTCCAACGCTATATTGCGCCCGCGTATGCCTTGTATTATCTTGCGCTCAATTCCGATTCAGCCCAGTTTAGCAGATTTGGCCCGATAGTGTTTTTTTTCCTGCTGCGAATTTGTCTAATTAACAGGACATGCATAATTTCAGAAAATGTCACATTTTTTGAATGCTGATAAATAAATAAACGTGCATCGCATGTAATAACGATATATATGTAAAATGTTTAGAATTTCGTGTAGATTCTCAATTTCCAACTCTCACATGTGTTAAAAATGTTTAACTTGCTGTTATCATGTATTTGCATAATTGCCATGCTAAAATGGTTTTTATCATAACTAAATAACCGTAGCTCCAATGCAAATGTTCCACATATGTAAATTGACTAGAAAAATGTGTAGAATCACATGGTTCACTTTATTTTCATGTTTAATAAATATAAAATATGCTTAGGACAGATCTGGACCAAATCCTTATTATGCACATGGGGTCGTTTCAGGAATGCTATATGTTGCTTCCGGCCTCATTTAAAATGCCTAGTTGATGTAGTTGTTCATGCTTCACCTCTTGCCAGGTTAAATAACATTTAAAATGATTGTTTCGTTAAACAACATTAACCGCATTTCTCATAATATGGAGAGTTATTATTTCGTTATATGTATGTTCTCCTTCTCCATTTAATATTGCGTAATTCCTTCTTCAACCTATGCCATGACCACCCATGTTAAACAACATTTAATATTGATGAGTACCTAAACGAGAGGAACTAAATATTTGAATGTGGAGTTATGCCAATATGCATATTGAGCTTCACTTAATGTGTAGTAATTGTTTGTTGTGATTGCCATGCCTTGCATATTTAAAAACCGGACATGCATCATATTGTTTGCGCATCATACCATGCATATGTTGTGGTGTTTACCGCGTGTTGATTGTTGTTTTTGGATTGCTTCTTCTCGATAGAGTTCCGAAAGCGTTCGGAGTGTGAGGATTCGTTCGACTACATTGGCTCGTCTTCTTCATGGAGTCGTTCTTCTTCCAAGCGGGATCTCAGGCAAGATGACCATTTCCCTGGATACCATTACTATCATTGCCATGCTAGATGTCTCGTTTCTATCGCTTGTCTTGCTACCTACCACTTGTTTGTCAAGCCTCCCAAATGCCATGATAAGCCTCTAACCCTTTCACATCCCAGCAAACCATTGTTTGGCTATGTTACCGCTTGCTCAGCCCTTCTTATAGCGTTGCTAGTTGCAGGTGCAAATTGGTTCCATGTGCCAACATGGATGCTTTGAGATATCACAATATTACTACTATTAATTTAATGCACATATATACTTGGTAAAGGGTGGAAGGCTTGGCCTATTGCTCGGTGTTTTGTTCCATTCCTGCCGCCCTAGTTACTTGTGAACCGGTGTTATGTTCCATATTGAGCGCTCCTAACATGCTCGGGGTTGTTATGGGGACCCCCTTGATTTTCGTTTTAGGATAAAACTTGTCTGGCAAGGCCCAACATTGGTACTACATTTGCTCAACATAAGAATACTGAACACCGTTAGTAATGCATAGGGAGTTAGCGCTACCCGTGGATTAATCAACATAATACAGGGGGGCCAGTGCTGATGGTGTTGGTCCCAAACGGGCAGACTGCGAGGCCACCGCGGGAAAACTCGAGGTTTGGTTTGACTCGTAGTGTGACCCATCCGGTTGTGTCCTGAGAACGAGATACGCGGCTCCTGTCGGGTTTGTCGACACGTCGGGCGGCCTTGCTGGATTTGTTTTACCTTTCTCGAACGTCTTGTGCGCGGGATTTCGACGACACTTTGGGCTATCTCGAAGTTGAGATTTTCCATCGGGATTCCGCGAATACTACGGGTGATTCCGCGGTTGAGGAATTCCAACGCGGCGTGTGGTTAGTTTGTGATGGATGAGTTGGAGCACCCCTGCAGGGTTAAATCTTTCGGAAAGCCGTGCCCGTGGTTACGTGGCAACTTAGAAACTTTGTTTAACACCCGGTCATAGCAAACTTGAAGTAAACTCAAATAAAATACACCAACCATGTGCGTAACCATGATTGTCTCTTCTCATGATTTCTGAACCGAGAGAGAACACGGTGGGGTTATGTTTGTTCGTAAGTAGGTGTTCAGGATCTCTTAGAGATCATTACTAATTCACGTCCGTTTATGCGACGATCATCCCCCTTTATTCTTGTACTCGTAAGTTAGCCACTCAAATAAATGCTTAGTGCTTGCTGCAGCCTCACCACTTAACCATACCTCACCCATTAAGCTTAAATAGTCTTGATACCCTTGGAAATGAGATTGCCGAGTCCCTGTGGCTCACAGATTACTACAACAACAATTGCAGGTACAGGTAATGCGATGCTTTGACGTGAGAGCGATGCTTGTTTGATTTGGAGTTCTTCTTCTTCTTCTTCATCGATCTAGGATGGGTTCCAGGCCGGCAGCCTGGGATAGCAAGGATGGATGTCATTTTATCGTTTGTTTTCGTCCGTAGTCGGACCCTGTTCTTCTGAATGATGACTGTATATGTTGTTGTATTGATGTGATCTTGATTTAGCTTGTGGCGACTGTAAGCCAATTCCATATACTCATCTCTTCTTTACATGTACTTGTAATGATATCCATTCTTGCGAAACGACGAGATGCGCTTCTATCCCTGTCGAGGCCCTCGTGCCAAAATAAGGATAGGATCGCATCTTGGGCGTTACAGTTTTCTACTAGTGCGTCGAACCTTCGGGTTTCCCGGCGAGTCCGCGTGGGGCCACGCCGTCAGTCGGACGTGGCGGGCGTGCCCGGGCACGCCCGGGCTCCCCTATACCCGACCCATATTTGGGCTGGAAATGAGGGGTGCCGGTCAGCCCAGGCATTTGAGGCCGGTTTGAGAGGCCCGTATGGATCGATTTTTTGTGACCGGACAGTGACCGGGCGGCCTGCCCGGGAGTTTGAGGAGGGTATGAGCGGTCCGGTTGTAGATGCTCTTAGAGCATCTACATCCGGACTTTGCAAATCCGGTCCCTCAAATGACCGTGGACGTGTCCGGACGCGTCCGAGGACACTGACCAGTCAAGTCTTAAATTTGCCTTCTCACAACCAAACACCTCATATCTCATATCTCAAATCCATACAAACTCATTCAACTACGTCGATGCATTATACAAATCGTTCGGCTACTCCATCACTACTAACATGCCATCGGACTATCAAAATTTGACATGTTTTGCTATGGTGGAGATCATCCACGGCTACCCTTGTCCTTCCCGGAGCCCTTGCCGTCCTTCTCGCAGAAGTACCGGTCGAAGACACAGTAGAGATCAAGCCAAATTTGCTCGACGCCGGAGCTATCCTCGCCATCGTTGACCTCCCTCTCCTCCTTCCGTGGCAGTCCGACCATTTCACGGACCTTCTGATTCTGCTCTTGGGCGAGGGCGCGCGTGTTCCTCTGCTGTCGTTTCTTCAAAATGCGGACGCTGATGGCTTCCTCTTGTGTGGGCTCCCTCGCCGCCACATCAGCCGCCTCCGCTGCCGTCATTTCCGCAGCGATACGGGCCTTGGTGGCCCTTATCCTCTCCTTCCCACGACAGGCCGCCCGTTCCCGGTGGGACTCATAGTCTGCCCGACCGATGATGGGGAAGGAGAGATTTTCCAGCTGTCGGGACCGCGATGATCCGGCCCCACAGGACCCGAGCGCCCGTTGAGCCGACTCTATGGAGTCGCGTCGGACAGATCCTGTCGTCGGTTAGGCGTTGTCCTCGCGGGAGCGACAGATTGCAATGTGGACCGCCATTGCCTCCTCCAATCCGCACGGGATGACACCCCAGTCAACGGATCCGGACTGGCCGGCATCAGGTCCACTGCCCGCCATGTCATAGACGACCGGAAATCGCCGGAAGTGAGGTTGAGTGGCGGAGGGAGTGGAGGAGTGTGGAGTGTGAAGTGGCTAGGGTTTGGCCTGGCGAGCGGATGGGGATGAATATATGTGGGGTCGATGCGGGCCAGTGTGGGCCAGGCTGACGTGGCGGGCGCGACCGGGCGGCCCCAATCCACCCCATATCGGGTGAGCTCGCCACGTCGGTCCCGACAGTCCAACCCCGCCTCAAATTGCACCAAATCCACCCCCAGAACAGTCGGATCCATTTGCCCTCTCTTCTCTTCTTCCTCCTCTACGTTGTCTGTCTCGCAGCTCGGCCGTCGCGCGCTCTGCAGCCGTTCCTAGCATCTGTGTCGCCATCTCTGGTAGAGCAGTCTTCTCTCCCGTCCTAGCCACGGGGGACATCGTCGCCGGCCTGGACGCCACTGCGGTACGTCTGGCAACTCTCTGGCTCCAGCTTGATGTGTTCGACATATTGTCTGACCGGATTTTTTGTGATTTTTATTAGCGAAAATGATGGATTTTGATGCTTCGTCCGACGAGGAATATTTACCAACAGATCTTGATCAAATGATTCAAGATGAGTTCTTCGATTCCTCGGATTTGGATGAAGAAGTGGACATGATCATGCTCATAAGCATGCAAGGGGAAATGGACCGACAAGTGGAGCATATTCTCAACTTCAAGGGCCCAATCAATGGGATAAGAGTGATCAATCGGGACAGGACGTCTGGAGCATGGCTACTTCAGAAGGACTACTTTGTCCGAACCCAACTTTCCCGGATGATCCATAATTTCGTCGCCGTTTTCACAAGCGAAAACCATTATTTTTGCGCAACTTGGAGGGAGTGGAGGCACACGATGACAACTTCAAGCTCACAAGGGATTGCTACGGTCAACTCTCTTTCTCTGCCAAGCAGAAGTGCACGACTGCTCTGAGAATGCTTGCACTTGGTACAGCTACAGATGTCATTGGTGAGATAGCCAGGATGGGGGAGAGCGCATGTGTGAAGACTATTGTCAAGCTTTGCCCGCGCTGTGGTGGAGGTGTTTGGCCCTGCGTATCTCAGCGAATCAAATGCGCAGGACACGGAGAAGTTATTGGCTATTGGAGAGGCAAGGGGGTTTCCATGAATGCTCAGAACAATTGATTGCATGCATTGACAATAGAAGAACTGCTTGAAAGGTTTGCGGGGAATGTATCAAGGTCACACCAAAGAGGCCACCGTCATACTACAAGCGATGGCATGACATGGCTTATGGATTTCGCATGCTTTCTTTGGAATATCGGGTTCTCACAACGACATTAACGTGCTTCAACGATCTCCGGTGCTCAAGAGTCTTTGCAATGGGGAATCACCGTCGAGCAACTACACCATCAACGGCCAAGACTATAACATGGGATACTATCTTGCCGATGGCATCTACCCTAAGTGGGCGGCGTTTGTGAAGACCATAACCGAACCGCTTGGCAAAAAATAGACCACTTTGCAACAATGTAGGAAGCGGCTAGGAAGAATGTGGAGAGGACATTTGGTGTGCTTCAAGCTCGTTGGGGAATTGTTCATGGGGCTGCAATGATATGGGAATCAGAAACTTTGTGGCAACTCATGACATGTTGTGTTATTTTGCACAATATAATTTTCGAGGATGAGGGTGATGGTGTAGCCCAAACCAATGATTTTGAAGCACCTGGAGAACAAGTTGAAATCCTGAAAGATCAAGATGCAGCTCAGCTTATGAACTTTCAGCAGATACATCAGAATCTTCGATATCATTACGTGCACACGCAACTACTCAATGATCTTCTGGAGCATATGTGGACCCACAATGGCAATCAAAGAGCCGATGTTTGATTGTGCACTTAAAATAAATTTTATGTAAACACTATTTATGTTCGGTACCAACATTTGTTATTTACGTGCGACAAGTACCAACATTTGTTATTTACGTGCGACAATGGCTTGTGTGATCGACGTGCATGTATTTGAGAGTCCGGATTTGAGATATGTGAATATCGGAAGCGAAAATATAAGAGGCCATCTGGATGTGTCCGCGGGCATGCCCGGATGAGTCCGCGGACGTACAGGGGCCAATTTTACCCAGTCCGGCTGTAGACGCACTTATCTCGAGCAGTTCAAAGGAACAACGGATGGAAGGTGATAACCCACAAGTATAGGGGATCCTAACAGCCTTCAAGTTAAGTATTTCATCCAAATTTGTAGATTTGATACAAGGGGAGACAAAGAATATTGATCGGTCTTACCATTTGAGTTGTCAGTTCAACCACACTAAGATACTCTCTGCCACAAAGATTTAGTAGCACAACAAGATAGTAATAATAATAGTAACGGTAACAACAGCAATTTGTACTGATGATGACAACAATAGCAACAATAGTAACTTAGCTAGATTCAGTATGTAAAAGCGTAGGCCATGGATCGGTGATGGATGATGATCTTGATGACATCAATCATGTAACAGTTATACACTAGAGCAACATAGAACTAGTTCCAATTCATCAATATAATGTAGGCATGTATTCTGTATATAGTCATACATGCTTGCAATAAGAACTTGCATGACATCTTTTGTCCTACCCTCCCGTGGTAGCGGGGTCCATAAGGAAATCTAAGGGATATTAAGGCCTCCTTTTAATAGAGAATCGGAACAAAGCATTAACACATGGTGAATACATGAACTCCTCAAACTAGGGCAATCACCAGAAAGAATCCCAATTATTGTCACCTTGGGGTATGCGGATAATGACACATAATAGGTGCATACAACTTGCAAGATAGGATCTAAAACACTCTCATATTCATGAAAACATAATAGGTTCAGATCTGAAATCATGGCACTCAGGCCCTAATGACAAGCATTAAGCATAGCAATGTCATAGCAACATCAATCTCAGAATATACTGGATACTAGGATCAAGCCCAATCAAAATAACTCGATTATATGATCAATCTCATCAAATCCCAACACCGTCTAACAAGCCTACAAAGGGATTACTCACTCCTGGTGGTGAGCATCATGGTGGTGTTGATGAAGAAGGGTTGGTGATGACGACGACGACGAACCCCCCTCTCCGGAGCCCCAAACGGACTCCAAATCAGCCCTCCCGAGGAAGAACAGGAGGTGGCGGTGGCTCCATCTCATAAAATGCGATGAAAACTTCTCTCTTATTTTTTTTCTCGGAAATTAGGAATTTATAGGACTCGAAGTAGGGTCTGCGGAGCCACCACGTGGCCCCAAGTCAATTGGGTGCGCCTGGGGGGTGGCCGCGCCCTGTTGGCTTGGCACCAACAGGTGGCCCCCCTCCGGTGGGGCTTTCCTCCAGTATTTTTTATATATTCTAGAAAAAATCTCCAAAAAGTTTCGTTCAATTCCGAGAACTTTTATTTCTGCACAGAAACAACACCATGGGTAGTTCTGGTGAAAACAGCGTCAGTCTGGGTTAGTTTCATTCAATCATGCAAATTAGAGTCCAAAATAAGAGCAAAAGTGTTTGGAAAAGTAGATACGTTTGAGATGTATCGACGCCCCCAAACTTAACTCATAACTTGTCCTCAAGCAATTCAGTTGATAAACTGAAAGTGATAAAAAAAACTTTTACAAACTCTTTTGTTCTCGTTGCCATATATATGCTTAGCTAGTGTTCAAGTTTTCACCATAGATCATAAATAACCACATCGATGATAACACTTAGCTATTAAATTCACGCATGGCAATAACATAACCAACTAGCGAGCAATAATAAAATATCTCACATACCAACAATTTGTCAAAAGAATCATGATGTAATATGATGATATGGTATCTTGCTAGCCCTTTCTGAGACCGCAAAACATAAATGCAGAGCACCTCTGAGGTCCAAGTAGCGACTAAACATTGTAATTCAGGGTAGAAGAGATCCAGTCATGCTCATATCCAACATTAACTAGACTCAATGCATAAAAATGACAATAGCACGAAAATGATGAATCAAGAATAAAAGTAAAATAACATAAAAGTAAATAGAAGGGCCCTTCGCAGAGGGAAGCATTGATTTGCAGAGGTGCCAGAGCTCATGGTTTAAAATTGAGATGAAATTGTAATTTGGGTGGTGTGCTTTTCCTGTCAACGTCACGATGAAGTTTTCGATATCTTCCATGTTAAACACATTATTGACGGTTCCCATGCGGAATTGTAAAGTTTACTCCCATCCACTTCCTCAGCAACGACGCAGAAAACAGTCTTGATAACCCACAAGTATAGGGGGTTGTAACAGTCTTTGAGGGAAGTATTTTACCCAAATTTGTAGATTCAACACAAGGGGAGACAAATAATATTTATCGGTCTTAGCAGTTGAGTTGTCAATTCAACCACACCAGGATATTCTCTGTCACAGAGATTTAGTAGCACAGCGAGACAGTAATAGTAATAATAATAGTAACGGTAACAATAGCAGTTTGTAGTGATGATGACAGCAATAGCAACAATAGTAACTTAGCAAGATTCAGTATGTAAAAGCGTGGGCCATGGATCGGTGATGGATAATGATCTTGATGACATCAATCATGTAACAGTTATACACTAGAGTGACACAAAACTAGCTCCAATTCATCACTATAATGTAGGCATGTATTCCGTATATAGTCATAGGTGCTTGCAATAAGAACTTGCATGATATATTTTGTCCTACCCTCCTATGGCAGTGGGGTCCATAAGGAAATCTAAGGATATTAAAGCCTCCTTTTAGGTGGCCTTTGTTTGGGCTACAGCTAGTGATTCTCAGATTCTAGGCCTTTCAAAATCAGTATCTTAAACAAACAGATCAGATTTCTCCGTAGCTTCCCAGAATTGATTCTATAAAATGAACTGCCATGCAGGGAATCTGGAAGTAGCGAATTTGGTGATTCTCGCGATTCTGTGGCTTCCCGCAAAAGAAAACGATTCGTTTTCAGCACTTGCCCTTGTTGCCGGTCAGAATTACAACCAAACTGCCACAGCAGCCCGCACCCGAGCGAACCGCCCCAGCCGCTCATCTCTCATCTCTCCCGAGCTATTCCCCAAGCCGCCGCCGCTCTCACCTGTCGTCGTTGCTCGCCTCGTCCCGAGATGGTCCGGCTGGGAGCTGCACGAGTGATGGCTGCCGTCTACCTTCTCCCCTTCCTCGACCTCGCGGGTTCGTGGCCATGGAGATTGGTGGCGTCCTTCTCGCCAGCCAGATCCAGATGAGTTGGTTCTCGGCGGCTCAGCAGCTAGGTACTGCGTTGGGGATGGTGCTCAGCTGTGCAGCAGCCACGTACGGTCGTGAGGACAGTGCTCGGCGGCGTCGCACTGGTCCAAGCTCGCCGTCCTCCTTGTTGCTTGCTTGGACGGAGGCGAGCAACGTTTGCTGCCTGGAGGCAATCACGACCACTCCCCTCATTCCTCCTATGTGTCAGCGTACACTAGCGTGTTCAACACCCACGTATGATTATCCCAGCCATTTGTTTGATGCATGTGATAAGTTTCTTTACTGACCATTTGTTCATTCTGGGCGTTGTGGACATTTCACAGTATTTGTGGTTTCTCTACAGCAGGGTAAACAAACAAACAGCTTCTGATTCCTAAAATCCACATCTATAGCTGATTCTGAAAATCTAAGCCACAACAGATTTTCAGAAATCTGTAGCCCAAACAAAGGGGGCCTTAATAGAGAACCGGAACAAAGCATTAACACATGGTGAATACATGAACTCCTTAAACTACAGCAATCACCGGAAAGAATCCCAATTATTGTCACCTTGAGGTATGCGGATAATGACACGTAATAGGTGCATACAACTAGCAAGATAGGATCTAAAACACTCTCATATTCATGAAAACATAATAGGTTCTGATCTGAAATCATGGCACTTGGGCCCTAATGACAAGCATTAAGCATAGCAAAATCATAGCAACATCAATCTCAGAACATAGTGGATACTAGGGATCAAGCCCTATCAAAATAACTCGATTACATGATCAATCTCATCAAATCCCATCATCGTCTAGCAAGCCTACAAAGGGATTACTCACTCCCGATGATGAGCATCATCATGGTCTTGATGAAGAAGTGTTGGTGATGACGACGACGAATCCCCCTCTCCGGAGCCCCAAACTGACTCCAGATACCCCGTGCCGGGAAAGAATAGGAGGTGGCGGCTGCTTCGTCTTGTAAAACACGATGGAAACTTCTCTTTTATTTTTTTCTCGGAAATTAGGGATTTATAGGACTGAAATTAGGGTATGTGGAGCTACCACGTAGCCCCAAGCCAATAGGGCGTTCTTGGGGGGTGGTCGCGCCCTCTTGGCTTCGCACAAACAGGTGGCCCCCCCTCGAGTGGGTCTTCGCTCCAGTATTTTTTATATATTTCAGAAAAAATCTCCAAAAAGTTTCGTTCAATTCTGAAAACTTTTATTTCTGCACAAAAACAACACCACGGGTAGTTCTGCTGAAAACAACGTCAGTCCGAGTTAGTTTTATTCAAATCATACAAATTAGAGTCCAAAATAAGAGGAAAAGTGTTTGAAAAAGTAGATACGTTTGAGACGTATCAGAGGGGAAAGGATGGATCGTGTTCTACGCATCACCGGGGAAACCTGCGAGAACTTAATTAGTCAAAAATTTGGTTGAGGTTTTCCATGCCGTGAGTTGCTAACTTTTTTTCGCGAATATGCGAAGTTACTTTACGTATCATTGCATTGATAGAAAAAAAGCAGAATGGGTACATAAGAGGATACGCACAATGCATGCATTATAAGGCATGAACATGGGACCCGGAGCAGGTAGACACGGAATGATCAACCTGACCAAAGGAAATAACCACAGCTAAACTACCAAGCCAAGCCAAAACAGAGGGGAGAGTCGAACCGGAAAAACGTCAAACATCTCTAAATCCCACACCGGGGACGCCACGAACAAGCAATATGGCGTCTTCAAGAAGGGGAGCGATGTCATGCCGCTGCTGCCATCCAATCCGAAGAACTAGACCAAGAGTTTTCCCGGTGCTAGAAGAGGGGCATAGGTATAGGCCATGACACCGCCTCCAAGAAGAAAACGACAACCGCGGGTGTCACCGGTGACAGCGTCGGCGAGCCGAGCTGGGATTTCTCCCTAGCCTCAGTCCGAGCAATTCCATTGCCATAGATCAGGGTACAAAGATGAGGAATTCGCTTCACTGGTCAAGATCACCACCTCAAAGGGGGTGGGTGGGGTTGCGCCTGCCGGCGGAAGGTGGGAGTTGCTAACATTGGCCAAAAGCATGAAGTAGAGTTGCCATTGGCATGCTAAAAAAACTGGTTTCATCGAAATAAGGATCCCATTTCGGTCATGAACAAAGAACGTTTTTTTACAAAGGGTATTGTTATAGACTTAGAGCATCTCCAGCCGCGACCCCAAAGGACCCCCCCAGGCCTCTTTTTTATCGCCAGCGGGCGAAAAAATTCCCAGTCGCCCTCCCAGGACGCCGATTTTCGCCGGTTGGGCACTTTTTTTGGGCCGGCGAACCCAGGCCGAACCCAGGGAGCTGGGGGTGCCGGCCGAAGCGAAAAGCCGGGTGGGGCCGAGATGTCGGCGACATCGGCTGCTATTTCCCGCCATTTCCCCTCCTTTTCCCTCCCTCTCCCGCCGTTTCCCCCCGCCATTCTCTCCATTTCCCTCCATCTCCCTCCGTCGCCATGCCACCGAACAAGTACGCCGCCCCTCGCCAAGCCGCCGGCCCCGCCGCCGCCAAGCCTCGCAAGGCCCGTGCGCCGATGCCAAGGCCGCCGGGCTTCACAAACGCGGAGTGGAAGGCCGACGTCGATCGAAGGGAAGCGGTGACCACCGATCACCGCAACAGACTTCTCATGAAGAAAGCCAGGGATGCGGCGGCGGCGGCGGTTGAGCAGGAGGCGTCGTCCCAGCGACCGATCTTCCCGGGATGGCAGCAGGCGGGTCCGTTTCCGCAAGGCGTGTGGGCAGCCAGCAGAGCGTTGCGTCGCCGGCCAACCCCAACTTCCCATCCCGGCATGGGGTGGTTACGCACCCTCGCTGGAGTACGTCGACGGCGACGCCCTCGGCGGCTTCAACCCCAACATCACCTTCCCGCGCACGCCTTCCGCCTTCTCCGCCGGCCACCCCAACACCCAGTACGGCTACACGCCCTCGCCGACATACTCTGGCTCGTCCGCGACGGCACTGCGGCGCGGCCCCCTGCCTTTCGCGCCTGGTTCGGCCCACGGTTCGGCAATGCCGAGGCCGAGATGGAGGAGATCATCAACACCGGCTCCGCCGCGGCCGCGGCGTGCCCGGGGTTTGGCACGCAAGAGGCGGAGGACATCGGCGACATTGACGATGTCGACCACGATGAGGCCGAGGAGGAGGAGGAGATGGAGGTGGAAGAGCCGGTGCCGGAACCCGCACCGGCGAGGGGCAAAGGGAAAAAGAAGAAGTCAAGGTCTGTTAATGGGAAGCCGGCCGAGCCTCGCATCAAGTGGACGACGAAGGAGGACGTGTGCCTCGCCGAAGCATGGAAGCAGGTCAGCATGGACCCGATCACCGGCGCGAACCAGAACACCGACACGTACTGGACGAGGATCAAGGCGGCGTTCGATGAGCGCAAGTTGGTCGACCCCGAGTTCGTCGGCACACAAATGCAGCGCGGCGCCAAGGCCATGTCCAACCATTGGGCGAGCATTCAACTAGCGTGCAACAAGTGGAATGGGATCCAAGAACAGGTCCACGCTCGCCCTAAGAGCGGCGTGAACGTTGAATAGCAGGTACGTTCGAGGAACACCCGACTTCGCCGTCCTTCGCCTTGTTCGCCGACACTTGTTCTTTGCTGCAGATGGTTCGGATGTTCGACTTGTTTCGCCGGGACAGCGACACCGATTCTGACTTCAAGTTCCTGTATGTGTTCACCCGGATCGACTCCTGCGAGAAATGGGTCGAGGTCCGGCTTGCACTCGCCAACAAGGACGGCGTGTACAACCCGGACGCGCCTGTTGCTGGGGCGGCCGAAGGGCGGCCAGACGGGAACAAGAAGGCGAAGAAGGGCAGGAACGACGAGCGCGCTACCGAACGGCTGCAGGCGTCGATCGAGCACTGCATCGTCGACGCAAAGACCCACTCTGCCCTAAGGGAGGAGAAGTCGGAGGCGAGGTGGTTGGCGCTGATGACGAAGCAGGACGCCAAGCTCGACCTCCTCAGGACCAACATCGCCGTGAAGAAACGCAACACCGACCTGGCGTTCCTCATGGGAGGCGTCACGGCGGAAATGGACCCGCAGGTCAAGGCGTGGTACTTGGCGCAGCGCAACCTCATCCTCAACCTCATGCCGGCGCCCTCCGCACCGCCCACGCCGCCGCCGAGCGCACCTTCGTCTCCGACGTCGCCGACGGCTACGCCGACACCGACGCCGACCTCTCCCGCCACTCCTGGAGACGACGAGGTGCTCGCTGTTTGAGTTCTATGTTCATGTCTCCCGCCTTTTTGTACGCCGGACTATTTGGCATGTTTTGATCGCCGAATGGCATGATGGACGCCGACTTGTGGCATGACCGACGCCAAAATGTGGCATGATCGCCGACTTGCGTCGTTTTTGGGCAGCGGGAAATGAGAAGTTTAAATTTGCATGTGCTTTCTGGCCGAACCTCGGGGCGCGACTGGGAAGTTAATCCCCCCAGGGCGAAAATAGCGCCGGCTTGGACGTTTTGCGGCCTCGCCAGGCGCGCTAGGGGGGCAAACGGCTGGAAATGCTTTTATAATGTAGCATCAGGACGATACAAAACACGATAAGTATACATCTATCTCTTCACAACTATGATGTACACAGCCAATGCTGATGCACACCCGTAAAGTATCACACCTATAAAAAGTAAAGTCAGACAACACCGAAGCTTTGCCTAGAGGAAGAAGCAAAAAAGAAAAATGAGTAACAATGATTCACCCCAAACAGCTGTTGACACAACGAAGTTGTTTAAGTGGACACAATCCGGACGTGGACACAACCATGCAAACTAAAAATCGTGCAGAAACAAAGAAGGCAATCCAGCCGTTGAGGGCCGTCTTTGAGCCAATAGTCCATGGACGCATTAATAATGCACTAGCAGGCGAAAGGCGCGGCTGCGTTGGTTAAATTGCAGCTTAATTTGTTGGTTGTTCGTGTTTACTTTCTGTTGATCAGTTTTACTGAGTAGGGCGGGAAGATTAAGAAATGTCGAAAGGAGTACAAATTGTTGGGTTGAGTACAAAATCTGGTGACATACATACAAAGATAAATGAAGGAGTACAATGGAGAGAACATTGGACAACAAGGTTATACACCTCATAATGTGAAAATCACCAGATTTTCTAACTTAATAGTTGTCGGCGCATATTATCCTCCTGGGAATGCTCCCTTTCACTTATCCACTTTGCTCATGATGCTGAATGCCGGAAAGTATTATAGATGCCAATAAATTGAATGCTATCCATTGTTCATTCCCCTTTCATAATGCACCTTCAACAACACAATGAACATGTGAATTTCATCAGTTTAGCATACTATAAACACATTTGATTTATTCTGTAAAAGCAAATAGAAGTACACATCATAATAAAAAAGGAGAGCTGAAGGCGTTGAATATACAGAAGATAATGCAAGAACAATTCACTAACCTCAACTAAAACTGACATGCCAAGTATTTTCCATATTTTCAGCATTCACTTGATATGGTGCTCAGGTAACACGGTAACAATTAGTAGAATTTATCTGCTCCTTTGCACCATGCATTGTAAAGCTACCAAGCATCCATAATGAACTCTTTGTACAGAAGAGGACACTATGGTCGAAAAAAGCAATGATGAACCTTCCTTTCATTTGAATTTCCGCGTTTAGAAGATGAGATCATGGGCCTTTCGTGCATTTGAACTATAACATATTGCCAACTACACAGTACCTTTGCTACGTTGTGCATAATCAAGTAGTCAAAACTTCTCTGGTTACATCTTACAAAAGTTTGCTTTGTTGTATGCAGGAATGAAATGTAGCTCGCATGCTCATCCCAATCCTTATTCAACCATACCCTTCGAAATAAAAAATAAATACCTGAAGTAGCTAAAGTGGGGAATTTGATGCTCCAGAGGAGCCTCTAGTTTTGAGTCAAATTTGTGCTTAGCTAGTCAACAATGAAAAATTGATGCTCATAGTAGTAGTGCCATGTTTCTTTTTTTTCTATGTTGGAGCATGCGTTTTGTTGTCCCTTCCTCCAAACAAATTGCGTGATTGAAACTGGGTTCAGTGTCAGGATGTAGATACTAATTAATCGAACTCCCGCTGAACCATCGCGTCAGCATACAACTTAGAGCAAGGTACAAAGTATATTTACTGCAATGGTTAATTTCTATCATCTATGTTATAGTTCCTACAGAGTGACCAATTTGAAAGAAATTTGTAGGATTTTCCCTCATATATGTCTATCACGAGTTTGCTCATGGACTTTCATTGGTGCAATATTTGACAACATTTTTAAGATGGGAAAACAATTGTGTTAGTCAAGCAACCCCAGTAAGCTAACTATAAACTATCAGTACTATTCCACAAGGGATAAGCATAAAATTAAACATGGGTGCACGCCTTCTTTCTTAGGAAAGCAGAGTATTTAACTGTATATCCTACAAATCTGAAAATTTGCAGCCTCTGAAACTGGCCAAACATTACTTGCACCAAAACACATAGGAAGTAGGGGCGCAGGTCCCAGCGAGAATTTTTTTTGCATGTGGTTTAATAGGAGGAAGAGGTTACCGGAGTTGAAGTCGGGGACGCGCCAATCACGATGTAGTGGAGGCGGTCGGCAATGTGGAAGCGGTTGAGGCAAGGCGCTAGAGCCGGGGAGTCAGGGAGACGACTGAGGTAGGGTGACCGAGGTAGGTGAAATCAGTAGGGGGTGTATGGTACTGGAGGACGACGATGTTGCCGAGTTCGTGGCACTGGCCCCGCGGCCAGCGGGGAGAGGCATTGGCATAGAGAGCGTGATGGTGAGGTCATGTGCGAGGCCATGATGCTACGCAACCCATCCCAAAAAATCCATGCCGGCGGCCGATGGCTCCCATAGCTAGCCAGGGTAGGCATGGTGGAGTGGGCGAGGTCGAGGGCATGCGGTGTTCTGCTGCCATGAGGAGAGGCGAGGCATCGTTCGACGGCCATGGAAGAGTCGATGCTTCTGATGCATAGGGAGGAGTGGATCTGAATCAGGAGAATAAATAAGAGAAGAAGGCGCAAGTGATGGTGAGTCGAGTGCAAGGCCATGATGCACCGCAACTCATCCCAAGAAATCCATGCCGGCGGCTGCTGGCTCCCATAGCCAGCCTGGATAGGCTTGGTGGAGTGGGCGAGGTCAGGGGCATGCGGTGTTCTGCTGCCATGGGAAGAGGTTGGTCGTCGTTCGACGGCCACGGAAGAGTCGACGCTTCTAATGCAAAGGAAGGGTGGATCTGAACCAGGAGGATAAGAATAGAAGAAGTCGTGGTTGTGCCAGATCGATGCGAGAGGATAAAGTGATAGGGTGGGACCCATGCAGTTTAGCGAGCGAGGCATTGCTCAGAACGCTAGAGCGTGCTATTAGCGATGCTGTACGTGCTATTTTTTCAGTGATCTACACACAATACAAAACTGGGAGTGAACTTTGTTAAAAATAATAAGAGTGGGCCAGAGGAAAATCCGGACACACGTCGTTTATGTACACGAAATTATCTAGCGAGGCATTGTTTAGAACGCTAGAGCGTGCTATTAGCGGTGCTATAGTGTGCTATTTTTTCAGTGGTCTAAACACAGTACAAAATTGGGAGCGAACTGTGTTAAAAAAAAAAAGTGCGCAAGTATTAGCGGTGCTATAGGGTGCTATTTTTTTAGTGGTCTAAACACAGTTCAAAATTAGGAGCGAACTGTGTTAAAAAAACCAAAAGTGGGCGAGAGAAAAAACCGGAGATATGTCGTTTATGTACACGAAATTATTTAGCAAGACATTGCTCAGAACGCTAGAGCATGCTATTAGCGATGCTATAGTGCGTTATTTTCTCAGTTGTCAAAATACAGTATAAAACCGGAGGTAAACTGAGTTAAGAAACAAAGGAAGGCGAACTGTGTTAAAAAAACAAAAGTGCGCAAGTATTAGCGATGCTATAGGGTGCTATTTTTTCAGTGGTCTAAACACAGTTCAAAATTGGGAGCGAACTGTGTTAAAAAAACCAAAAGTGGGCGAGTGAAAAAACCGGAGATATGTCGTTTATGTACACGAAATTATTTAGCAAGACATTGCTCAGAACGCTAGAGCGTGCTATTAGCGATGATATAGTGCGTTATTTTCTCAGTTGTCAAAATACAGTATAAAACCGGAGGTAAACTGAGTTAAGAAACAAAGGAAGAAAACTGAACACGTGTCGTAGCTCACGGCTATCACCGTGGATGCACAGGAGGTGCCGTAGCTTAGGCGTTTTAATTCTCTTAATATATGATTGCGAATAAACGGATGAGAGAACGGACCACCAAAATCCCCTGTTAGGAACGCTTTGGCGATTACACGTCTGCATGAGAACGTACACTTGTCATGTAGACGAGCCCTAAATTAATTTAGGCCCTCAAATCTTAAATATTCAAATTTGAAGAGTTAGGAAATAAATGTTCCTTGCCGAACTCTTAAATTTAACTTCCTATATTTTCTTTCACAAACACACAAATTGAAACTACTCAATTCAAACTCAAACTTAAACAAAGGTAGCATATTATACATTGCATAACATAAATTTAGAGTAAACTAACATAATTTTAAATAGTCATAATAGTCTTCCGCCATGAGCTTCTCCTAGTCCACACGGTCGTCACTTGAGTCGCCGAACGAAAGTTCGATCAAAGCTAGTCCTGCCTCATCGGTGACAGCCCGCCCCATACCGTCAGGCCTCATCTGTATGGTTTTGATAGGTGTCATAGCCCGGAGCTCCTCTAAAATGAGCTTCGGGTGCTTCGCTCGGAGCTCTACCTTGTTGTCCTCGTCAATGACCTATGCCTCGAACTACTCAGAAGCCTCCCAATTCTCCCTCGACCGTCGACACGACACTACTCGGAGATCTACAGCGACGAGGTGTGGGACGGCATCGCTGCCGAGGGGAAAAGTGACCTTCGTGCAATCGCCGAGGATGTAACCGTCGTCTTGTCGTAGGCGCGAGTTGCCTGCTCTGTCGACTAGTAGGTGCCTAGCCAATGCCGGTCCCCCCCTGTGTAGATCGCGAAGCTCCGACACCCACGCCCCTTATAGTCGTTACCACACGTCGTGGTTCTTCTTCTTCTTCTTCTTCGACGGTGGCAACAGGTTGGATATGGATCTCAAGTGGGGTGATGATGGATTCTCAGGCGGTTGCGCGGCCCCGTTCCGGACGTAGTGGTGATTCGTTGGTGCCCCCCCCCCCCCCTCGTCGATTCGGCGGCGGTGAAGTCTGATGGCTAGATCCGGCCATTCGGGGAGATGACGAGCGTCATCAGTCAGTTGGAAGAGGGTCTGGGTCGAGTCGGGGTCTGCGGTGAGGACAGGGGTGTCGGCGAGGGTTGTGGGGTGGCTTTAGGTGGCACCGACGCGACTGCGGTGTGAGCGGGAGAGCAGTGGCGGAGCTACACATAAAAACCTGGGCGGGCCAAATTGAAGAGAAGTCCCACTATTTTATTTTGATGCCCCATTTGCTCTCATATCCTAGTGTATTTTCAGTAAACCTGGGCGGGCCATAGCATAGTTTTGCTTGGCCGTAGCTCTGCCAATGCGGGAGAGACGGCGTACACGGGAAAGGAGAAATTTTCATAAAAATGGGCCACAGCTGCTCAAATATAAGGCACAGCTGACGCGCCGCTTATAATATTTGAGGAGTAAAACCGGATTGGGATTTGGCAAGGTACGGTTTCTCACCTCAAATGGGCAAATTTTGAGGAATTGTACGGGTTTAAGGGATTGAAAATCAGGGGGAGGAGTATACTAGATATATAAATAGATTTAAATGGGAAACCCTTCTATATATTCTATATTATTAAAACAAAGTCTAAAATATATACAGAAAAAATGTTTAAAAAATCTTGTCTTATACGCATTAGACAAAATGAAGTAAAAAATAATTCAAAATTTCAGTATCTTTCAGTATCTAAGTATAAATACTAATAAAAACAAGAAAGAAGGATTGATTTGCAGCAATAGATGTCTTTCACATACAACTAGAAAAAAGTAATTTCCTTTTTGAATGGCAGTTCAAAAAAACGTATTTCAATGTCAAAAAAGCGTATTCTGAAAGGATTACGTAGAGTTGCGTAAAAATTACGTAGGTCTAGAATTATCCCTCTTATTTTCTCGTCCAATAAAAGATTTACAACATCAAACACACATAATATGTAAATATATTTCATAAAGTATCTCGTGAAACTAATTTGTATTTTAGACGTTAATGCATTTTGAATAGATTTTGTCAAACTTAAATAAATTTGACTTGAAATAAACTCAGAACTTCAATTGATTGGCAGATGCGTGGATAACTACTAAGCTTAAAAAAAATTGATTGGGTTTCTAGAATAAACTGGGTAGCAGACAGCTTATTCTAACTTATTCTAGAAGCCACCAAAAGAACTGGCCTTAATATCTACAACATCAAACGCACATAGTATGTAAATGTATTACATAAAGTATCTCGTGAAACTAATTTGTATTTAAGACGTTAATGCATTTTGAATATACTTTGTCAAACTTAAATAAATTTGACTTGAAATAAACTCAGAACTTCAATTGACTCGCAGATGCGTGGATAGAATGGAATCCAGCTTCAAACTTGCAGCTAGCTAGGTAGCTAACGTAAGAACACAGCCCCTGGCTCATGCCAGGTCTAGTTCATGGTTGTTCCGTTCCGAGCTTCGCGTCGAGCCATGGCTAAATTCCATGTTTTGACCCTTTTTAAAAAGTTGATCAAGGTCTGACCTCATTTTGTAAAAATTTCAGGATCTGACCCTTTTCCTATCGTCAGGGTCCATGGCGGTAGGGTATAACAGCCTACCACCAAGGTCCCTGGCTGTAGGAAACTTATCCACGTTAGGGCGACGCACCCTTACCGCCAAGTATGCTGATGGTAGCCCGTTCAACCCTATCGCCGAGGTGCCCGGCGATAGGTGCGAACACGCACCGTGTCCGATACTTAGAAAAAAATACGGTAAGGCATGCAACCCTACCGTCAGGGTCCTTGGTGGTAGGCTGTTCTACCCTACCGCCATGGACTCCGATGGTATCTAGGAAAAGTATCAGATCCCGAAATTTTTACAAAGTAGGGTCAGATCTCGATCAATTTTCAAAAAAAGTTCAAAACACGAAATTTAGCCTCGAGTCGTCGCCATCTAGGCTATCAAGCATTCAAGCTTAGGCATTTTAACGGACTTTATGGGTCTATCTCTTTGCTAGGTAGCCCTACTATTTGGCTTGCCGATTCGTGGATGATGAGGTGTCAGGCCAACTCCAATGCACAACGCACAACCCTAAATCGTCTGGCCGCGTCTATTTGGGATGAACGGACATAAATCGCGGCCCAACGCGCCGGCGCAAACGGACATTTGTCTGTTTTCCGTCCATTTTTGCCCCATCCCTGCCTAAATTTGGGTCGTGTTTGCACCGAAGCGGACACGGGCGAGACGCGTGTCCATGTCCTCCCCTGGCCCGCTCGTCGGGGATACATGTGTTGGGGAACGGAGCATGAATTTCAAAAAAATTCTACGCTCACGCAAGATCTATCCATGAAGATGCATCGCTACGAGAGGGGAGAGTGTGTCTACGTACCCTCGTAGACCGTTTAGCGGAAGCGTCTCACAACGCGGTTGATGTAGTCGAACAATCCTTCGAGCTCCACCGATCGAGTACCGAACGTACGGCACCTCCAAATTCTACACACGTGCAGCTCGGTGACGATCCTCGCCTTCTTGATCCAGCAAGACGTCGAGGAAGTAGATGAGTTCCGTCAGCACGACGACGTGGCGACGGTGACGGTGAAGTGATTCCGGCAGGGCTTCGCCTAAGCTCTCCGAAAATATGACCGAGGTGGAAAACGGAGATCGGGGCACCGCACACGGCTATGGGACAATTGTGTGTCTCCAAGGGGTGCCCCTCCTCCGTATATAAAGGAGGGAGGGAGGAGGCCGGCCCCCTAGGGGTGCGCCAAGTGTGGGGAGTCCTACTAGGAGTCCTAGTAGGATTCCACCTCCCATACGGAGTAGGAAAGGGGGAAGGGAGAGGGAAAGGAAAGAGGGGGCTGCGCCCCCTCCCCTAGTCCAATTCGGTTTGGGCAAGGGGGGGCGCGCGCCTCCTCACGTGGCCTGCCTCTCCTTTTCCCGTATGGCCCAATAAGGCCCATTACTTCTCCCGGTGAATTCCCGTAACTCCCCGGTACTCCGAAAAATACCCGAATCACTCGGAACCTTTCCGACGTCCGAATATAGCCATCCAATATATGAATCTTTACCTCTCGACCATTTCGAGACTCCTCGTCATGTCCGTGATCTCATCCGGACTCCGAACAAACTTCGGCCACCAATCACATAACTCATATAATACTAAATCGTCATCGAACCTTAAGTGTGCGGACCCTACGGGTTCGGAAATGATGTAGACATGACCGAGACGACTCTCCGGTCAATAACCAACAGCGGAACCTGGATGCTCATATTGGTTCCTACATATTCCACGAAGATCTTTATCGGTGAACCTCATATGTCAACATACATTGTTCCCTTTGTCTGGCGGTATGTTATTTGCCCGAGATTCGATCGTCGGTATCCAATACCTAGTTCAATCTCGTTACCGGCAAGTCTCTTTACTCGTTCCGTAATACATCATCTTGCAACTAACTCTTTAGTCACGGTGCTTGCAAGGCTTCTGTGATGCTGTATTACCGAGAGGGCCCAGAGATACCTCTCCGATAGTCGGAGTGACAAATCCCAATCTCGATCCATGCCAACTCAACAAACACTTTCGGAGATACCTGTAGTGCACCTTTATAATCACCCAGTTACGTTGTGACGTTTGATACACCCAAAGTATTCCTACGGTATCCGGGAGTTGCATGATCTCATGGTCAGAGGAACGTGTATTTGACATAGTGAAAGCAATAGCAATAAACTGAACGATCATATGCTATGCTAACGGTTGGGTCAAGTCCATCACATCATTCTCCTAATGATGTGATCCCGTTATCAAATGACAACTCATGTCCATGGTCAGGAAATCTTGACCATCTTTTGATCAACGAGCTAGTCTAGTAGAGGCTTACTAGGGACTCAGTATTTGTTTATCTATTCACACATGTATTAAGTTTCCGGTCAATACAATTCTAGCATGAATAATAAACCATTATCATGAACGGAGAAATATGATAATAAACACTTTATTAATTGCCTCTAGGGCATATTTCCAACAATCTCCCACTTGCACTAGAGTCAATAATCTAGTTTACATCTCCATGTAATTAACATCCAATCAGTTCTAGGGCTGATCATGTTTTGCTTGTGAGAGAGGTTTTAGTCAACGGGTCTGCAATATTCAGATCCGTGTGTTCTTGGCAAATTTCTATGTCATATGTAGATGCTGCTACCACACTCTGCTTGGAGCTACTCCAAAAACGATTGTCCCACTTTACGTATCCGGTCTGAGACTCATAGTCTTCCGGATCGGTGTTTAAAGCTTGCATCGACGTAACCCTTTACGACGAACTCTTTATCACCTCTATTCCCGAGAAATTCTTCCTTAGTCCTTTTCAGGTACTTCAGGATATTCTTGACCGCTGTCCAGTGATCTACTCCTGGATCACTTTGGTACCTTCCCACCAAGCTAATAGCGAGGCACACATCAGGTCTGGTACACAGCATGGCATACATAATAGAGCCTATGGCTGAGGCATAGAGGATGACACTCATCTTCTCTTTGTCTTCTGCCGTGGTCGGGCTTTGAGTCTTACTCAATCTCACACCTTGCAATACAGGCAAGAACCCTTTCTTTGACTGATCCATTTTGAACTTCTTCAAAATCTTGTCAAGGTATGTGTTTTGTGAAAGTCCAATGAGGCGTCTTGATCTATCTCTATAGATCTTGATGCCTAATATGTAAGCAGCTTCTCCAAGATCCTTCATTGAAAAACTTTTGTTCAAATAACCCTTTATGCTTTCCAGAAATTCTATGTCATTTCCCATCAATAATATGTCATCCACATATAATATGAGAAATGCCATAGAGCTCCCACTCACTTTCTTGTAAATACAAGCTTCTCCATAAGTTTGTATAAACCCAAACGCTTTGATCACTTCATCAAAGCGAGTATTCCAGCTCCAAGATGCTTGCACCAGTCCATAGATGGATCGCTGGAGCTTGCATACTTTGTTAGCACCTTTAGGATCGACAAAACCTTCCGGTTGCATCATATACAATTCTTCCTTAAGGAATCCATTAAGGAATGCCGTTTTGACGTCCATTTGCCAGATTTCATAATCATAAAATGCGGCAATTGCTAACATAATTCTGACAGACTTTAGCATCGCTACGGGTGATAAAGTCTCATCGTAGTCAACTCCTTGAACTTGTCGATAACCTTTAGCAACAAGTCATGCTTTATAGACGGTGATATTACCATCAGCGTCCGTCTTTAAAGATCCATTTATTTTTAATAGCTCGCCGTTCATCGGGCAAGTCTACCAAAGTCCACACTTTGTTCTCATACATGGATCTAATCTCGGATTTCATGGCCTCAAGCCATTTGTCGGAATCCGGGCTCGCCATCGTTTCGTCATAGTTCGTAGGTTCACCGTTGTCTAACAACATGACCTCCAAGACAGGATTGCCGTACCAATCTGGTGCGGAGCGTGTCCTGGTTGACCTACGAGGTTCTGTAGCAACTTGATCCGAAGCTTCATGATCATCATCATCTACTTCCTCTCTGGTCTGTGTCGGTGTCACAGAAATTTCTTTCTGTGGCGTACTACTATCCAGAGGAGGTACAATTACCTCATCAAGTTCTACTTTCCTCCCACTCACTTCTTTCGAGAGAAACTCCTTCTCTAAAAAGGATCCATTCTTAGCAACGAATACTTTGCCTTCGGATCTGTGGTAGAAGGTGTACCCAACGGTCTCCTTTGGGTATCCTATGAAGACGCACTTATCCGCTTTGGGTTCGAGCTTATCTGGCTGAAGCCTTTTGACAAGCATTGCATCCCCAAACTTTCAGAAATGACAGCTTAGGTTTCTAGCCAAACCACAGTTCAGACGGTGTCGTCTCAACGGATTTAGACAGTGCCCTATTTAAAGTGAATGCAGTTGTCATTAATGCATAACCCCAAAATGATAGTGGCAAATCGGTAAGAGACATCATAGAACGCACCATATCTAATAGAGTACGATTACGACGTTCGGACACACCATTACGCTGTGGTGTTCCAGGTGGTGTGAGCTGTGAAACAATTCCACATTGTCTTAAGTGATTGCCAAACTCGTAACTCAAATATTCTCCTCCACGATCAGATCGTAAGAACTTTATTTTCTTGTTACGATGGTTCTCTACTTCACTCTGAAATTCTTTGAACTTTTCAAATGTTTCAGATTTATGCTTCATCAAGTAGACATAGCCATATCTACTCAAATCATCTGTGAACGTGAGAACATAACGATATCCACCGCGCGCCTCAACACTCATCGGACCGCATACATCGGTATGTATTATTTCCAATAAGTCTGTTGCTCGCTCCATTGTTCCGGAGAACGGAGTTTTAGTCATCTTGCCAATAAGGCACGGTTCACATGTCTCAAATGATTCATAATCAAGAGATTCCAAAAACCCATCTGCATGGAGTTTCTTCATGTGTTTAACACTGATATGACCTAAGCGGCAGTGCCACAAATATGTGGTACTATCATTATCTTTTGGCATTCGTGTTATGAACATATGTATTACTACGATCAAGATTCAATAAACCTTTCATTTTAAGTGCATGATCATCAATGATATTATCCAAATAGAATAACAATTATTCTCTGAAATTGAATAACCGTCTTGCAATAAACACTATCAGATATAATGTTCATGCTTAACGCAAGCACCAAATAACAATTATTTAGGTTCATCACTAATCCTGAAGGTAGAGAGAGCGTGGCGATGGTGATCACATCAACCTTGGAGACACTTCCAATGCACATCGTCACCTCGTTCTTTAGCTAGCCCTCGTTTATTCCGAAGCTCCATGTTTCAAGTTGTAAGCAACTGAACAAGTATCAAATACCCAGGTGCTCCTACGAGTACTAGTAAGGTACACATCAATAACATGTATATCAAATATCTTTGTTGACATTGCCAGTCTTATTATCTGCAGTTACTTTGGGGAAGTTCCGCTCCCTGTGACATTTCCCTTTGCAATGGGAGCACTAAGTCTCGGGTTTGGTTCAGCCTTGGGTTTCTTCACGTGAGCGGCAACTGTTTTACCGTTCTTCTTGAAGTTCCCTTTTCTTTCCCTTGCCCTTCTTGAAACTAGTGGTCTTATTAACCATCAACACTCGATGCTCCCTTTTTGATTTCTACATCCGCAGCTTGTAGCATCGCGAATAGCTTAAGGATCTTCTATCCCTTGCATGTTTATAGTTCATCACGAAGATCCAGTAGCTTAGTGATAGTGACTAGAGAACTCTATCAATCACCACTTTATTCGGAAGTCTAACTCCCACTTGATTCAAGTGTTTGAAGTACTCAGACATTCTGAGTACATGCTCACTAACGGAGCTGTTCTCCTCCATCTTGTAGCTATAGAACTTGTCGAAGGTGTCATACCTCTCGACCCGGGTGTGAGCTTGAAAAACAAATTTTCAGCTCTTGGAACATCTCATATGCTCCGTGTTGCTCAAAACATATTTGGAGCTCCGGTTCTAAGCCGTAAAGTATGGCGCACAGAACTATCGAGTAGTCATCTTTTCTTGTCTGCCAGACGTTCATAACGTCCTCAGACGAAGCCGTAGGGGTATTTCACTGAGCGGTGCATTAAGGACATAAGCCTTCTGTGCAGCAGTGAGGACAATCCTCAGATCACGGACCTAGTCCGCATAGTTGCTTCCATCAACTTTCAACTTCGTTTTCTCTAGGAACATAATAAAAACAGGGGAACTACAGCGCAGTCTATTGATCTACAACATAAAATTGCAAAGATTATTTAGACTATGTTCATGATAATTGAAGTTCAATTAATAAAATTACTTAAGAACTCTCACTTAGATTAACATCCCTCAAGTTGTCTAAGTGTAACATGATCCACATCAACTAAACCACGTCCGATCATCACGTGAGGTGGATTAGTTATCAATGGTGAACATCTTTCATGTTGATCATATCTACTATATGACTCATGTTCGACCTTTCGGTCTCTTGTGTTCCGAGGCCATGTCTGTACATGCTAGGCTCGTCAAGTTTAACCCAAGTATTCTGCGTGTGTAAAACTGGCTTACACCCGTTGTATGCGAACGAAAGAATCCATCACACCCGATCATCACGTGGTGCTTAGAAGCGTCGAACCTTCGCAACGGTGCATACTAGGGGAGAACACTTATCTTGAAATTTAGTGAAGGGATCATCTTATAATGCTACCGTCGTCCTAAGCAAAATAAGATGCATAAAAGGATTAACATCACATGCAATTCAATATATGTGACATGATATGGCCATCATCGTCTTGTGCTTTTGATCTCCATCAACAAAGCACCGTCATGATCTCCATCGTCACCGGGTTGACACCTTGATCTCCATCGTAGCGTCGTGACACCTTGATCTCCATCGTAGTGTCGTGACACCTTGATCTCCATCATAGCGTCGTGGTCGTCTCGCCAATTATTGCTATTACTACTACTACTGCTAACTCATAGCGGTAAAGTAAAGCAATTACATAGCGTTGGCATTGCATACAATAAAGAGACAACCATAAGGCTCCTGCCGGTTGCCTGATAATTTACAAAACATGATCATCTCATACAACAACTTATATCACATCATGTCTTGGCCATATCACATCACCAGCATACCCTGCAAAAACAAGTTAGACGTCCTCTACTTTGTAGTTGCAAGTTTTATGTGGCTGCTACGGGTTTGCAAGAACCGTTCTTACCTACGCAAAACCACAACGTGGTGTAGTGATTGCTTTTTGATCTTCTAAAAGAACCCTCTTCATTGAAACCGATTCAACTAAAGTGAGAGAGACAGACACCCGCCAGTCACCTTTATGCAACGAGTGCACGTAGCGGTGAAACCTGTCTCGCGTAAGCGTACGCGTAATGTCGGTCCGGGCCGCTTCATCTCACAATACCGCCGAATCAAGTATCAACTAGTAACGGCAAGCAATATGTATACACCCACGCCCACAACTCGTTTGTGTTCTACTCGTGCAAATCACATCTACGCATAGACCTGGCTCGGATGCCACTGATGGGGAACGGAGCATGAATTTCAAAAATTTCCTACGCTCACGCAAGATCTATCCATGAAGATGCATCGCTACGAGAGGGGAGAGTGTGTCTACGTACCCTCGTAGACCGTTTAGCGGAAGAGTCTCACAACGCGGTTGATGTAGTCGAACAATCCTTCGAGCTCCACCGATCGAGTACCGAACGTACGGCACCTCCGAGTTCTACACACGTGCAGCTCGGTGACGATCCTCGCCTTCTTGATCCAGCAAGACGTCGAGGAAGTAGATGAGTTCCGTCAGCACGACGGCGTGGCGACGGTGACGGTGAAGTGATTCCGGCAGGGCTTCGCCTAAGCTCTCCGAAAATATGACCGAGGTGGAAAACGGAGATCGGGGCACCGCACACGGCTATGGGACAATTGTGTGTCTCCAAGGGGTGCCCCTCCTCCGTATATAAAGGAGGAAGGGAGGAGGCCGGCCCCCTAGGGGTGCGCCAAGTGTGGGGAGTCCTACTAGGACTCCTTAGTCCTAGTAGGATTCCACCTCCCATACGGAGTAGGAAAGGGGGAAGGGAGAGG